>JAULJL010000044.1:3412420-4612420 GCA_030761205.1 Fremontodendron californicum | reverse complement strand
TAAACTCCAAGGATTGCATTCCTGGTTCCCATTTCCTGAGGATGATGGGGTTATTTTGAATGTGCCATGGCCCATGCTCGAGAACCCAGTCTTTGGCCTCATCAGTAGCAAATTGGATTATGTATGTGTTCTTCCCTGCAGGTTTGACCTCAACTTCACCTGTTTTCCCCCAAAGTAGGGTTACCAGTCTTTGGAGTAAACTGAAGTTTGGCGGACGGCCAATGAATTGTGCCACAAGGGAATGCTTCCATTGATGGATACCTTCCTCGAATACCTCTTTAGGCGGTTTCACCTTGATTTTCCCCCCAACATTGTCCGGTGGGAAGAATTGCAGTGCTTGATTTTCTGTTGCAGGAAAGAGTTTCCTCCAATCCAGACTTTCAATTGCAACTACTTCTCTGTTTCCCTCGAGTTCCTTGACCTCCCGATCGGATTTGATTCCCATGACATTGGATGCAGAAGGAGCACCAAGGACGGATTGCTTATAGCTCAGCAATGGAGGATCAGATCTAGAATTTCCAGATTTTTCCATCGAAGATCGCATCTCAAGCAAGAGCCTCAGCAATTATCACGAGCAAAGAATCGAAAGCAGCAAGAATGAACAATGGATGAAAGATTTGAGTAAAGAAAAAGCGAAGAATTTGGAGGAAAAGATGGAGGATCGGTTAGAAAATCTTCAGTTCATGGAAGTCATGCTAATCGTGAACTGAGAGCATTTTCATTTTCTCCCGCCAAAAATAACCGTCTTTTCCCTATTCTTAATGTGTTTTCATGGATTGATGACGAAGGAACATGAGAAAATGAATAAAAGAAAGTTGAGGTCCTCTCACTCATTAATCATGATTTATGAAGCCAAAAAAAGTAAGTTGTAAGATTTTCCTCTTTGGTCACAAAAAAGATTTGGTATTCATAATAATTACTTTACTAGACTTTTTTTTACATAATATATTAAAATTTGGTATTCATAAAGATTTGGTATTCATAATATATTAAAACTTTAAATATAAATATATTTATTAAATATGCCGTATTAATTTTACAAATACGAGGTTGCTTCTTGCAAGGATTTTAAGCATATTTTCAATGATGGGCAAGCTAGAAATTGTATTTGTAACACATTGAATGCCTAGAAAATTGTACAGATCCACCAACTGAATGCCACAAGTAGAGGTGCTCATGGGCCGGGCCGCGGCCCATTTTCTTTTTTGGCCCAAGCCCGACCCAAGCCCGCCCGTTTAGGTCCGAATCACTGTTCATTGGAATAAAAAAATAATTTTTTTTATTTAAAATTAAATAAAAATAATATTATAATAATAATAAAACACTGTTCCGGACCGGGCCGGCTCGGAACATGAATTTGCCTGCCCAGGCCCAGCCCATATTGGGTCGGGCCTGCCGGGCCGGGCGGGCTGCCCGGCCCGTGAGCAGGTCTAGCCACAAGTAATATGTATGCGTGCAACATGCTGATAAGCCACTCGGTTGATCCAGCATAGCTTAAGAGAATTGCTCCACTGTTTTTATTTGTCTTAGTAAAGGGCTTGAGAGTTATTGTGTTTTTTTTTATTTTATGTTAAGGTAGAGGTATTTATGAGTTGGATTGAGTGAGATTTGGATCGAATTTAAGTATTATATCAATATTATATAGATTTGTTTAAGTCCGATTCGGCTCAAAATATGAGTTTTAAATTCTGTCCAAATCTACTCATATTTGCAAATGAATAGTTAAGCCCGTTTAAACTCGTCAATATTTTTGTTTAAAAAAAAAATTAAACAAATATGTTATTTGTTTATTTAATTTTTTTCTTTTATTAAGTTCTAAAACATGATTAATTTTACATATTTTTAAATATTTATATTATAATATTATATATTTATTCTTTATATGATATAAAAATAATATATTATATAAATAAAAAATGAGCTAGGACCTTGATTGTTGAAGTCAAGACTCAGTTAATTTTCTAAACAGGTTTTATTTTTTTCTCTAAACTCATATTTTGAATTTAATATTTTTGTCTAAAACCTCTCAAATATCAAGAGACCTTCGGATTTGAACGACTAATCCGACTCTTGAACAGGTCTATGTTTAGACGGATTCAAAACTACAACGTTATAGATGTTTTTTTGTTTTTGTTTTTTTTTTCTCCCTAGATTGTAGACTCTCAGGGGAGAAAGAAGGTCAAAAATGAAGGAGGAGGAGGGTAAGAGACAAAAATGAAGAAGAAAGTCATATAGGTAAGGAATGGTTTGCCAATCGATCGATCAAGTGAGGTGTGATGGGTCAAACTCAAAATTACTGATATGTAAAAGAACCTTTGATGTATGCTTTAACTTTTAATATTGCTTTATGTATTAATTAACTTTTATTAATCTCTTTCATATATATTTTATGATTAGGGCTGTAAATGAACCGAGCTTGAACGAACAAGCCTTTGTTCGTGTTCGTTTATTTATTTTTGAGCTTGTTCGTGTTCGGTTCGTGTTCGTTAAGGATTTTCAAATTGTGTTCAAGCTCTGTTCGTTTAAAATTGAGTGTGTTCGTGTTCGTTCATTTAATGTTCACGAACAAGTTCGTGAACATTAAATGAACATGTTCATGAACATATAATTGAACATGTTCGCGAGCAATAAAAAAAATGTTCATGAACAATAAATAAACAAACAAATATAAAACAAGTCAATTTTATATTATTATTAAATATTAAATAATAAAATACAAACATAATTAAATTAAATTTATTACTAAATTATTAAATTTAAGTTATTAAATAATATTAATTATATTATAAATAAAATACAAATAATAATAATAATAATTATATTATAAACGAACAATAAACGAACATAAACGAGCTTTAAACAAACTAATAAACGAGCTTGAAACGAACCATAAACGAGCTTGTTCGTGAACATAAACGAACCGAACAAACATCTGTTCGAACTCGGTTCGTTTAATAAACGAACATTAAAATTGTGTTCATAATCGTTTATTTAGCTTAATAAACGAACATAAACGAACAAAAATCGAACGGTTCACGAACGGTTCGTCGAACGCTCTGTTCGTTTACAGCCCTATTTATGATTATCTTTTTAGTATCAAATTATATAATTATTGCATTATCTGTACTATCATATGTTTTTTATTACACAAACTTTCCACGTTACAACATGTGATTTTTTTTTTCGAAGGAAAGAAAAAAACAAAAGAGAAAAATGATAAAAATTGATGTATTCGTTTTTATGTTATTTTTTCATTTGTTTAAAGTATTATAAATTTATATAAATTTTTATACGTTAATAATTTGTTTTATGTATATTTTGACACGTTCGTGTAATCGTGCAGTGTTCATGTTATTTTTTGTGTTGTCTTTTAATTATTTTTCGTGTTCGTGTCGTGTCTCAATTCATTTCATATTTGGTATAGCTTGTCATTATAATTTTATTTAGAAAAAAAAAAACTTGTGTGTTCGTGTGTCGTGTCTTAATTCATGACATATTTTACATAATTTGTTATAGTGATTCAATTTAGAGAAAAAATTATGTGTGTGTTCGTATTTTTTTTGTGTGTTTAAAGTATTACAAATTTATATAAATTTTTATACGTTAATTTTTTATTTTTATTTTCCTATATTGTATTTGTGTCGTATCTCAATTCATCTCATTTTTTATATAATTTATTTCAATGATTCGATTTTAACTCTAAATTCATTTACTTACAATATTAAAATAAAAAAATTTATTTAATATGATTCAACTTATATTTACTTATAATTATTAATTTAATTAAAATTTTATAAGTATTAAAAAAAAATCCTCGACACGAAATGGGGAAAAGTTCTAGTAATATAAAAAAAATTTACTACAAATAATATTTGATAAATTATATATTAAGCATCAAATTATATAAAGTCTCGAAGCAAAGCACTGACTTCCGTTCTAGTTATGTAAGTAATATATGTAACGTCTTTGTCAATATATATATATATACTTTTCATAGCCGAAAGTGGTGCAATTTGATTTTTATCACCTAATCATAATGTACTTTTGCCTTTGGACTCTTGCCAATATTGATAGTAAATAATATAAATAAAATATTTTGGACTCTGGCTCCGTTTGCAATTGCTGCATCAATTTCTCTTTGGATTTGCTGTCAAAATTGTAAGGAAATAATCGCCACCTAAGTTTTAACTCGAAAGATCCGAAATATACTGGGTTATTTTTTTTGGATAATTATTTTGTATATTAATGATGAAGTTTTTTAATTTTATAAAGAGATTAAAAATTTTCGTAATTTTTTATATATATTTTTTTAATTCAACTGTTGTATTTAATATTTTATTTGCGTAAATCATGCACGTTGAGTTTCGAGTAAATTAAAAATGTTTAACTATTTGTTCCAACGTAAAAGATTTTAAATCGTTAAATATATATTAAAAAAGACAGTATCCTCGATCAATATGATAAGAATATTGGATCGATTCGAAATTTTACGTGCACAACGAGTATGATTATATTGTTAAATCCAACGATCAATTTGTACAAATATAAATCGTATAAAAAATTTCGAAAATATATAAACACCGCTTATAAAATAAAAAAACTCTATCGTCAATATACAAGATAATAATCCTATTTTTATTTCTTTGTTTGATTTAGGTATTATAGGCCTTAGGCTGGTCTTGTAGCATCAACTTCGTTACCAAAAATGAGGTTTATTTATTAAAACATCAATAATAGTTAAACGTCATAATTCGTGTATGTGTGTGTTTTATTTTATATATATTTTTTATATTAATCATGTAAATATAAAATTAAATATATCAAATTTTTAAACATAAATATGATACGTATATTAAATGTATTGTGTTAATCGTATTTAAATATATCGTGTTTATTATATTATTTTTATATTTATTAAACATGTATTCATTTCGTATTTTTATTGTATCTAAAATTATCAAATCTAATAATTATATATCCAAACCAGAGATTATCAAAGTCAATATCTATATCAAAAATTTGCTTCTTCCCCACCCGCTTCAAAATAAAAATAAAAATTCAGTATCATATCCTCAAGATTAAGATATTTATTAGATTATCAGGTAAGAAAAACATGCTACCAATTTACAACCCTTTCTTTTATTTTAAGATGCGACTTTTATTTTTTATATAAAAAAAAAATTGAAGATCAATGAAATCCGGAAGGGCATATAAGAGCAAATTTTAGTTAATATTACCAATTTGCAAGTTCATGTAATTTTCACATCGCTGGCAAGCACTGATTCTTGCCAATTTTATTTGATCTTTGATGAAAGCTTTGCCCAATTAACACTAAAGCTTGCCTCTAACTTGCGTAGATAAATAGATATTATGGCAAAATATGCCTTTTGATTCCAAAACACATGTTAATTTGCATAGATTAGTAAGCTAATCCAATCAGATCACATCGTGTTTCTTCTTTTTCTTCTTCATCACATACGGTTTTTGAGCTACATAACAAGTTATCTCCGGTTTACAAGATTTTTTTTTTATATAAAAGAGGTCGCAGTCTCGAATAGACCTGCTCATGGGTCGGGCAACCCGTCCGACCCGACAGGTCCGGCCTGTATTAGGTCGGACTTGGGCAGAATTTTTGTGTTCCGGGTCGGCCCGGAGCAGTTTTTTTTTATTATAATAATATTATTTAATTTAATTTTAATTATAAAAATATTAAAAAAATATATTTTTTTTAATCTGATAAACAGTAAATTCAGGCTACCGGGCCAGCCCGGCCTGACCCAGGGTAGGGCCTGAGCAAAGAAATTGAAAAAAACGGGGCCGCGGCCCGACCCGGCCCATAAGCAGATCTAGTCTCGAGATAGGAAGAGGTTGCAGATGTTCGAATCCTAGACCTGCTGGATGTTACATCTTAAGGGTGAATACATAAACTAATTAGACTAAACTCCGAATTCGAAGTCGAGACTTTTGAGATGAAATCTCAAGTTCTAACCGTTAAAGTGTCTCATTGGAATATTTTTTTTTTTTTTTTTTTTATGCATAAATCCCCACCAAAATAATCAGCTCTTACTAATTTATAAGTACAAAGGACAATGGCTTGAAGACATTTACTTACACTAGTTTAGCTACAAAGTAAAAATTCTGAGATTGGATCTAAAAGTTGTAGGGTTATGGGTCAAGTTTAGAAAAAAAAATTATCATCAACACTATGTTTTGTAGAAAAGAAGGGGAAAAAAGAAAAAGAAAGAAAAAAAAGTTATTTTTCTTTCATTGTGTTTAACAAGAATGATGAAAAGCAATAAAAAAGATAAGAATAAAATTGTAAATAAAATTATTAATTTAAATTGAATAAATTTTTTATTCTATATTTGGAAGAATTGAATTTGAAAAAAAAAAGGAAAAGTATAAATATATTCATTTTCCTTCCTACTTAAGGATGAAAAAAAAATTAGTTTTTCTTTCTATCCTGTTTCTTTCCTTACTCTTTCCCTCCTATCAAACATAAGGTAAATATTTACATTTCCCAATTTCTTGATTGGCCTGAGAAGTTTCTGTCCAAACCTCAACATCAATTATATTAGAATTGAACCCTTTTTTTTTAGTTTTTATAAGGTTACCTCCCCATATTTTCAGATAAATCTGTAAAAACAAGATAGGCTAGATCTGTCAATATTGGACACGACATGATCATACGACATAAGAAAATAATTAAAAACACGATATTGAAAAATAACACGAATATGACACAAATATATGAATATCTCAAAATCTATATAATACGAATTATTAACGTATCAAAATTTATATAAATATAAAATACCTTAAATACAATTATGACACTATAAAATACACGAATACAAATACATAAATTGTCAAATTTAGTCATAAATAATGTTTGATTAATTGCTCTCTGTAAGACTGTATTGATGATGATGATATATGCTAGGGTTAATATGAAAAACATGCAATCAATAAAGAATTATTGTGAAATGGTATAATGAATAAAAGTTATTTGAAAAAGAGAAATGAATAATTAGAAATTATTATAAAGATATTGTAAAGACAAAATTATCCTCGATAAAAAAACCTTCTCCTCCCTTTTTCTTTTATTTTTTAATTTAATTTTTAATTAAAAAATAAAATTTCTGAAAATAAAAACTTTTTTATTTTAAAAAATAAATTTTTAAATTTTTTATTTACTTTTTTTAATTAAAAATTTTAAAAAAATAAAAATAATATGCCTAAAATTAATTTTTCTTTATTTTTAATTTTTTTTTAAATTTTTAAAAAATATATATATATTTAAATATTTTATTTTTTAAATTTATTTTCAATTAAAATATTTTAAAAATAATATTTTCTTAATAAAAGAAAAAAGAAAAGTAAGTTTTTTCATTAAGGGTAATTTTGTCTTTACAATATCTTTATAATAATTTCTAATTATTTATTTCTCTTTTTCAAATAACTTTTATTCATTATACCATTTCACAATAATTCTTGATGGAGTGCATGTTTTTCATATTTTCCCTATATGCTTCCAGCATCCCCCATACTTCATTCTGGACTTTTAGACAGTGACTTGACGGCTTTAAATATGTACCTGCCTTCAATTTAATTTGCTCCTAGCAGACTGCTTTCAATAGCAAATGGAGTATCTGTTTCTGGCCTGATATAGCCAATACCTTTGTTAAGTTCTTTAATGCAATCTTGCCATTGCTCATTCATTTATTTTTAGCAGAAAAGGATAAGTCAGCTCAGGAGCAGTAAAATTAGTTTTAGTCAAGCTGATTATAGTAATGATTGATTAGTTTATAAGCACAGTTTGCTTCATTACTGATAGAATTATACAGTTTAGAGCTTTTACTATGTTATTCCAGCTTTTCATTTTCTATGAAATATTCATATCCGATATTTATGTCCGAAACATATTCGGATAAGGATATAGAGATATGATCCTCCAAATATATGAAAAAACTTTAAAAAAGTTAAACATATCCGTATCCGAATAACATAAATTTGTAACACTGTGGTGAGCCAATGTAGTTAACCAAGATAAAGAGGCCTTGATGTATTCATTCGATATTAGTTTTTGAGCTTTAGCAATCTCGAATAGCTCGTCCAGTACACTCATGGTTTTAGCTACTGGAAGCCAACATACAAGACTGAAAATATCCTTTTGAAACAGATTCTGGGCTATAATAAGCAATATCTAACAAAAACCAAGTACTTTCTGTCCCCAACAAGTGAAAATCCATGTCGACGAAGAAATTCTTTCAAAAAATAACCCGAAAGAGTTTCGTTTCTGAATAACCCTTTTCTCAGCTATCTCCTTCTCTGTCTGTATTTCTATGTTCACAACCTTTGACATGTCTCCAAGAGCTTAATTTTTGTAGCGACATGCAATTTGATTTTATCCCAACCTTATTTAGGCTATGAGGATTGAGGGCTAATGATGACCCATAGAAATACACTCCACATCTACAATGGCCTCAAAAGTCTACTTGGATCATATCTAGAAGTCTCAAAATATGAAACTTTTGGGCCTTGGGTACCCAAAAGATATTGTGGGATTTGACCCATACATGACAACTTTCTTCTCATGTTATGTTTGGTCAAATAGCAAACCAAAGCTTAATTATAATCCAACAATTCAGCATTTTGTATTTATTAAATTTTATAATCATAAGTTTTGAAACACTTCAAGTTCAAACGAAAATTTTTTATATATAGTTTTTTTTTATATAAAAGAGGTTTCAGCTTGAAGATAAAAGAAGAGATTACAGATGTTGAGATTCAAATCTCAATCTTATTAAATGTCACTTCTTAAGGGTGACTACATAATCTCGAATTTTTCTTTTGAATCCGAATTTAATTTAATTAATTTATGTAATCACCATTAAAAAATAACATTTAATAAATTTAAAATTCGAAATTTAGGCCTTCTTTTATAAAAATAAAAAAAATTATGTTCTTCGTTTCTTAATGGAAGCAACTGTTTGTGCAAATGCATGACGTGATTGTAAGTATTACAATTATTTAATTTTTTTTAACAAGAGAATTACTACTAATTAAGAGTATGATTCGTGAATATTCCTAAATATATCCATGAAAAATAATTAATCTTTGTATTTCCTTTGCAACTTGCCCGGTTTCCTTTATCATCCATATATCATTTTTAAATGTTGGCATCTTTCATCTTCTTATCTTAGTCCCTTTTTTTTTTCTTTTTAATTAATCAGGTCAGTGTTAAAAAAATACTGGTAAACTGATACAACAATATGAAAACTTTGAAATTCAATTTCGACATTAAAAATTTCAGGGTCGATATATAAAATAATTTTTCAAGGTACATTTATTTCCTTTTTGAACTTTGATCCCCCAAAATAGCTTCCAAACATGATTAAAAATTAGCTATACCTTATAATAAAATTAAGGCTAGACAATCATAGGGAAACTATTGCCTTCAATTACATCATATTTGAGCCGAAGGTCTTGACTATCTCTAAAGCACCAACTTGTCGCAATTGCATCATCATCATCATTATCATGATATATATATATATATAATTAATTAAAAGTTCACATCATTAATTGTAAAGCTTTGTCAATAGTATCAGTGCAAACCCTTATTTAATAAAGACAAAATTGAAAGCATAAAATAATTTAAATAACCCCACACAACACGCTAAATTTTGAAAAAGAAAAGGAAAACAAAAATTGAAGAAGAAAAGAAAAAAAAAATTAATGACAACGAGAGAAAAAGAAAATGAAAACCTCAAAGGCAGAGATATAGCCGACAATAATTTGTACATAGGCCACCACTTTATTTTCAAAACCCAATGCAACGCATACGACAAAGAAGACAATAAACAAACTCAAGTTCTTACAAACAGCCGCATTAGCTTAAAACCAAATCAGCAAATTTGAGATTTGCTTAACCAGGAGTCTAGGAGGTGTATCGAACAGTTTGGACTAAGATTTTGTTGAAAAGGTTCAAATATTAACCACGTCTGGATGCCAGGGGGATGAAAAATAATGTGCAGTGAAAGAAAAAACAGCTTTTTTCTTTAAACTTTTTACAAATCAGAGTCTGGAGAAGTCCAAATAGAAGCTGAGAGCAAACGCCTGGATTTCCAACCTAAGACAAGCCTGTTGTTGGCCAACTCCTCAACTCTGTAACCATCATCGAATAAGCCCAGCAGAAGCTTTGCTTGACAATGATTGGCAAAGCTGACGTTAACAGGCTTGAATCCCACTGCAGCTAACCATTCTGACCAAGGTCGACCACTTTCTTCCTCTCCTTGGGTTCGGTAAATCCTGGCCAATGATCCGGCTATTCGTGGCCCTAGAAATACTCTTTCAACCAAGGCCCGAGCCCGGCTCTGCATAGGGAACCCGGCTTTTAGAGAGTCGAACACGGCCGAGTAATGGTGCAATGAGTCCATGAACCGCCCCACGAACCCCCCATCTCCAATGGGTCCGATTTCTTCTTCCACCAGGGTCACCAATCTTGGGTTCAGGGTCTTGGCGTCAGATAAAAATGAAGCGACTGAATCATGTGCTCGATAGCTAAAGTGAGGCAAATGCAACATACAATTGATCACCAAGGCCTCTCCTCTAACTAACTTAACAGCCGACGGTCTAAACGTTTCATCAGAGTCCAGCCTACACTGATGGAAAGAAAAGGGTTGCCCAATGGAGGCTGCAAAAGCCACTAACCGTCGACCAGTCTCTTGAATGGTCCCAATTAATCGCCGGCCGCCGCTGCCGCCTCTTGATAAAGCCGTGATTCTAAGATGTGGGTTTGGTGGTCCGTCTTTCCTAGACACCAAGGCTTGCATCAAAGACGCCCATTGGATCCCCTCCTTGATGTCATAGTCCACTATGTGGATCCTCCTGTCATGAGTCACAGCTTCCAGGATTGCTTGATTGGCCGTAAAATGACCAAATTTAACATAAGGAGACATGTCTTGCAACAGCTGAAAAGCTGCAAGCATGTCCCTTTGATGATGCTGAGCTCCATTGGTTATCAAACGCTTCCCATGGCCACCCCCGCAGCCTTCCAGTAAACCTTGTAAGGCTTCGGTAAAATAGGCTGCCAACCTTTCCATGTTGGTTCCATCATTGGGGGATACCAACTCCTTGAGCCGAACCAATATCACCCGAGCCAATTCACGGCTCTTGTTAGCCCCCGTTAGTGCCTCGGCGGCGGCCATCAACAGGTGAACCAACCTCAACCCCTTGAAATCCTCACCGTTCGTTTCTTCGTCAGCAACCATATTCGTATCAGTTGAGACAGAGACCGAGTTACTCCTTTCATGTTCGACTCGAGCAAGCTCTAACCCAGTTCCATCATCCATCATGGACTCAATGAGGTCTTGAAACTCATCACGCTCGCTTGATAACGAGTTCCAATCAACAACTGGAGATCCCCAGTTATTCCAGGTACAGGCAGGATCATCCTCTGCAGTGGTTGTGCTGGTGCTGTAGCTAGAAAACTCGACCTCGAAGGAGTTGTCTATGGCCATGGCCATGGCTAGCTACTAGATTATTTTCTTTGGGTGTTTTAAGTTTGTATGAAGGGTGTCTAAATGTTTGGTTTAAAAAAGGGGTTTGAGCGAGGAAAAGAGCTGGAACATGAGACACTAAAGGTGGAAGTTAATTGAGTAATTAAAGTTTTAATTAAGGGATTATCGACTAAGATGGACAGCTGATCCCAAGGTTAGTTTGGTTTTTTATACACCCCACCAAGGGTCTTAATCACTCTCCAATACTTTTATTAGATTTGATAATTCGTATATCCGTATTATATTTATAATTTTTTTTATTATAATCATATTTAAGATATTTTATATTTTTATATATTTTGACGTGTTAATAATTTATTTATATAAATTTTGATATATTCATATATTCGTATTGTGTTTATATTTTTTTTCGTATTATATTTTAATTATATTTTTTATATCGTGTAATTGTGTCAGTATTGGTGAAATAATCTCCCCTACAAATATTTGTATGTCTTTTTCCATATCTTCCACTTAGGTACAATTATCACCTACTTTAGTTACATCATGATGACCATACCAAGAATATCAAGGTGGGTTGTAAAATCAAATCTTGGGGCTTTTTATCTAGGTCAATTAAGGTAGAAAAGCTCTGCTTTTTTTTTTATTAGATTAATTGATGTTTATAAATATTTTATAAGAATTATCTAGGTCAATTAAAGGGTTCGTTTAACCGATACCTCTGTAAGTACCGATTAAGGATTATTTATTTGTTATTTTAAATTTTTTTTATATTTAATACATTATTTTTATTAAATTCGATAAAAAAAAATTCATTAATTACATTTTTATTTTTATATATAACCTTAAATAGATCATTAAACGCCGGTTAACATTTTTCTTCTATAAATATCATTTTAACAGGTGATTAACATATCTCTTTTTTAGTAGGCTATTGCAAACTAGAACATTAGTTGGTAAATCACCAATGAAAAGTTTCAGTGGGGTTTATGATTTATGATTGCTGAAAATTTTCAAGTATGAAAGTTAATTAACAGTGTCATTAACTTAATTGGTGATTTATCCAAAATGGATGGCTAGCTGATTATTTAGTTAATTGTTTAATGACTTCTACCTACAAGCCACCACCATGCATGTTTTTATGATTCTGCACCCTATTTGCACACTAGAGTCTTGAAGTCAACATTTTGAAGCTACAATGGAAATCCTTTGAATTTATACAGAAATTAAATACATAATATTGATCATCAAATAGTCATGAGAAATTTTATAGAATATACTTCTAAAACTTAATTTAAGTTATTATTCTTTTGTTTTCTTTTGAAATTTGCATGTGAGATTATAAAAATAAAAAAAGAAATTTGCATGTGAAATTCACATATGTTATGACTAAATTATAGTAGAAAGGAAGTGATAGGTAAACCTGTTAAAGGGTCGGGTTATCCATCCGGTCTGATAGGTTCGGCTCGAATTTGGTTGGATTTGGATAAAAAAAATTTGTAATTTGGATCGACTCGGCCAGACAAATTACTATTTATTAAATAAAAAATATTTTATTTAAATTTAATTCTAAAATATAAAATATTTTAATATTTTATGAATAGTAAAATGGACTTTCGAGCCGACCTGACCAGAGCTTGAGTAAGGAAATAAAAAAAATTTCAGACCGTAATTCGACTCGATTCGACCCATGAACAGATCTAGTGATAGGATATGCATGAATGTTTTTTTTAGAGATAAGAGGAGAAAAACTGAAAAAAACATGGGGAAATATAAAGAAATGCAAAAACATAGGCACATGACAGCAAAATCTAAAACTTTTAGTCGAACGGCAGAAAGACAAGGGAGTAACCAATGATTTTGCGTAGAAATCATCAAATTGAAAGCTCAGTTGCAAGAAAAGGCTTTGGGCAAACATTATATTTCACATATTTCTGGCACTTACGAATCAGCTAACCCAAAAAAGGTGTACCCTGAAAAATAAAAAACAAGGAACGATATCATTTGACTAGTCTTCTTTAATTAAATTTTTTTGTAATATATTGATGAGTATTTTAATTTTTTTTTATTTAATCTTTCTTTCATAAATCTGATAATTCATGTATTTATATTATTTTTTTATATCATAATCATGTTTAAAGTGTTATATATTATATAAATTTTAACACGTTAATAATTCGTGTTATATAAATTTTGATATAATCGTGTATTCAAATCACGTTCGTGTTATTTTTTTTGTATCATAACATAATTTATATCGTATTTTAATTTTTTTCATATCGTGTAATCATATTATATCTAAAATTATTAGATCTATTTTTTTGAATTATCTTAAAGTCTTATTTTCTTATATCGATATAGTATATCAAGATTTTATTATCGCAATGCTTTTCTGAAATTATATCAAATACTGATTCATAAAAATAAAATAAAAAACTCCTCTCAGTATGAATTAGACTAACAATATTGTAAATTAAGCCACAACATTTCCAGGCCGGCTCCACTCCTAGTCACCTCCCCCAAAGTTTCTCCCACCATATATGCTTGATTTGGCTTTCTTTGCTTCATTAGGGTCTGTTTGTATGAGAGGTTTTAAGAAAAAAAATTCATTTGTAGAGAGATTTTCAAAAAATAGAATTACTTTGTTTGATAAAATAAAAATTAAAATTCTTAAAACTCTTGGAATTTCAAAGAGGATTTACAAATGGTTCAAATTCCCTTTTCAAATTCCACCTCTAGAGGTGGAATTTATGAAATTCTTGAATTTTTACTAAAATATTAACATTTATCATGTTTTCCTTTTTCAGTCAACTTTTTTTTTTTTTTTTTTCAATTTTAACTACGAAAAGTCATTTTAAATTTTTTATGTTATAGTAATATCTATATATTTTTACAAATCTAATAACATCCATATCGCATATTTTTCTCAATATTTTTTTTTTTAATTTTATCTCTAACTTTATTTTTTTTATATCATCAAATTTCAATATTCAAAATTTCTTTCTAAAAAATATTTACCCAAACAATATATTACAAATGTTAGTATTTTGAATTGATATATTTTAAAATGCTAACATTTTAAAATTTTAAAATTCCTCATCCAAACACACTCTTAATGTTTGCTATATTATTCATGGTTGGATCACATTAGGGGAAGGGCTCCAATTTTTTGGGGTAAATCATTTTAAGTCAAATATCTCAAAATTATGGACGTGATTGGTTGATTGAATCCCACTAAAAATAGGATACTTGACAGTAATTATTGATTTAACATGTTAATTTTGAAAATGATAAGAAAACACGATCTGAATATGTTTAATAAGTTATAAATATGAAGACAATATAATACGATAACGACATGTTTTAAGATGATTAACACAATGCGTTTAATACATATATTTTATTCGTGTTTAGGATTTTGACATATTTAATAATTTATATTGTATTTATGTTTACACAAATAATATAAAAAAATATGAAATACAATATACATACACAAATGATAAAATTGAGTTTTGGATGCCGGATTAATTTGTAGGTTATTTGCAACTGGGACAATAAGTGAAATTTGACTAGAGTAATATAGACAATAAGTAAAATTAACATCGAATACGTATAAGCAGTGAACATTAATTCAAAGTGATTACACGTAAGTGAAAACGTTAAAAGCATCTATTATTAAGGGAATCGCGTATTCGGGATTGTAATCGGCCAAATCGAGCCAGTAAAAGCTCGAGCTCAGCTTATTAAAAGATTCGAGGCATGAGCTTAGTCTAGACCAGTTCAAAGGTCGGACGGATTCGATTTAATATAAGCCAAATTTAGATATAAATTTTTTTAATTCAGATCCGTTCGATCCGAATTACTTCTATTAATAAAAATATTTTTTAATTATAAAAATATATTTTTAATAATTTTTAAATAATAAAAAAAATTAGACCGGCTCGGATTGGATTTGAAAAAAAGGTCTCAAAAAAATTTAGACTGTGACCTGACCCGACCATGAACACTTCTAGCTCAATCCATTTTTTATTTTATGATCAAGCTAGCTCAGCTCGAAAATAAATAAGCTATTCAAGTTCTACTTAATTAAACTTGATACGATTAATTTATGGATGGGGATTTGAACTTGAGTTCAAAATGAAAAATTCAAATGAAATTTTAAAATATAATATAATATTAAAAAATTCAATAAAATTCACTAGTTACTTAGTCGAATGTTACAAAATTTTAACTTAACTCAACTTGTTACTCGAATTTAAGTTGAGCTTAACTTGACAATAAATAATTCGAATTGAAATATTCATCAATCAAAATCCATTTGATAGCTTGACACATTTATATAATCTTAAACTTATTCATGAATCGAGCTGCCAACATTTTAGTCTCTTTGTTTTCGGATTGTAGCTTATTTTGTAAAAAATTAAAACTTTTGACTTTAGAAAAAGTTGTTTTTTAAATAGGAATTTTCTTTTCTTATTTTTTTTCCCTACCCGTGCTCCTTACGGGTCAAATTTTTTTATGTTTTTTTTTTTTTTTTGTTTATTTTCAATTTATAACAAGAGTTACAAAATACAAATACGATCGATTGATATTTTACTGATAATCGAATAGATGAATTTCACGATATCATCTTTTTTATTTGTATCGTCTTTATATCCATTTTTTTTCAAACGAAATTAATTTTTTTATTAAATAAAAAATCAAATCAAATATTAAAAATAAACAAATAAAAAGAGAACGAAAAAATAAAATACGACTAGTTATAAAAATGAGGACATGAATAACAACAGAGAAGTGGGGACAAAGTATTTGAATTCGTTTTTTTTTTCTAATTCAAAGTTTAATGAGTTTTCGTACGGTTAGAAAAGTTCATAAAAAAATAACTTGGAAAGACATAGATTGTCAATTCACAGTGAAAGATGACCAAATTATGATTGCGGCTTAAGACGTGGCAGCGTTAGGACGGTTGTTTGGTAGGGCAAAGCATTAAAAAGGATGATGAAACGGCCGGCAGTGGCTTATGTAATATGTAAGAGCAGTGCTGCATGTCCCGCCGCCCCCTCCTCTCGTATGTCCCGCCTAACAAAAAAAAAAAAAATCAAAGAAAATAAACAGCATGAAAAATATATATTTTATAAAAATTAAAATAAAATATTCTTTTTATGAAATAAAATATCAAATTAAAATAAAATAAAATAAAATTTATAAATATTATTAAAAAAAAAATAGACGGAACACAACCGGGACGAGAGAGGCGGGACAATCAGCATTTTCCTATATGTAATGAATGAAAGAAACAGACATGTCCGTGAAAGCAAAGGCACCTCCGAGTCGGTCGGGCACACGCCCCAAAGATCAGCAGTTCCTGTTACGACGGCCAGTAGATCAGGGACAGGTCAATCTGGCCGTTACGACATCAACTACTTATACACTGTTTACGACAGCTTAAACCAATTTCTTTATTATTAACGAAAACGTTAACCAGTGCTTGATAAATATTAAAAGAAAAATATAGTTAATATATATTTTTTTTAATTCAATAAAAATAATATATTAAATATAAAAAATATTTAAATGATAAATAAATAATTTTTAATCAGTGTCTTTAGACACCGATTAAACGAACCTTATTATTAATTAGTAGAATTAGTACATGTCCAATAATCGAATTGGATTAAATTTGAATCAAGTTAGATTTTATATTAATAAAAGTTATATTTGTTCAGATCTGATTCGATTCGAAATATGAGTAAATTGTTTTATCTAAATCTGATTCGATATGTAAAAATACTATTTAAATTTGTATAAATTCGTCTAAATTTGTACATAAAAAGAACGATTTCTCTTAAAAATATATCGATCTTTTTTTTAAAAAATCGATCCCTACTAAAAAAAAAAAAGCAATTCTTTTTAAAAAATTCTTGGGTTATAAAAAAAAAAAAGACTAAATTGCACACTTGCAGGTTCTGTACCATGATGGAAAGTAGTTTCACTTTTTTTTTTTTTTTTTTTCCTTCTTCGTGATTATGAAAATGTATGAATTCAATTTATTTTTTAAGAATGGGTAGATTAAACAAAACATTGAAATTTCATTTTTTAAAATTTACTTTAAAAAATATATGTACGAGGGGAGATTTGATTTTTGCATCTTAACTTTCTTAAAAGTTATAACACAAAGTTAAGTTTTGATTCTTAATTATTAATTTCGAAATCTTTATCGTGATCAAATGTACTTGTTACGTATAATATGAATGTCACTATAATGAATATGTCATAGTTTCGTAGATTTATATCGCCAAAGGTGTTTCTTGAGTAAAAGATTTACAATCATAAATTATAATATCTTTTTTTAGGAAAATCATTTATATCACCAAATTTTGTGCATAAAAGGTGTTTTTTCTTCTTCTTAATTATAGGTAAAAGATTTACAATCATAAATTATAATATATTTTTTTAGGAAAATCATTTATATCACCAATTTTGTGCAAAAAGGTGTTTTTTTTCTTAATTATAGAGTAAAAGATCATTTACAATCATAAATTAATCTCTTAATTTTTTTTTTTAGGAAAATCATAAATTAATCTTAAGTATTATCTAATTGTACCATAAGTATTCTCTAATTAATTTTATGCATGTTCACTTTCTTAGTAAGCTAATTTTTCCCCGTAGTATTTGTAGGCTTGATTCAAATTAAATCGAGTTTGGGATAGAATATTCTAAATTAAGATCGCATCGACTCAGCATTATTTAATAAACAAAAAATTTATGTTTTATTTATTATGAAAATATATAAATATTTTTAATATATTTTAAATAGTAAAATGGATTTTTTAGATCCATCGAACCGACCGAGTAGGATTTTGGACAAATAATTTTTTTGCTATCCGAATTTGATCTGATCCAACCCATGAACAGTTCTAGAGACCATGAAAGTTTCAATTTTGCATTTTTTTCTTATTCTTTTTTATTTACATATTTACTCATATTTTTGGTACTTATATGGTAGAAAGGGAAGATTACTTTGCTAACAGAAACGATAATTAAATCATACTTAATTAGCTCATGATCTTCTGGTGAAATGAACCATTCAACTCTAAGGCACCCTGGCTTAATTTGTTTTACTTTTATTTTTGTACATAGCTATTTATTTTATTTTAATATTACATATAAATCTATCATTGATCATCTTTCAGATGAATCAGATCTCATTGGTTGCAAACTAGAAAGGTTTATACTCCAAAAATTATAATTGTATGTTGGTGGTCCAAGCTCCAAGGTGGGTACATGAACATTATTTATAACTATATTAATTATTTTAATTTTGTTAATTAATTAATTATATCATTATTCAAATTTACCAAATTAAACTTATATAAAGGTTGGGTTATCTATTTGGCCCAATCTGAATTATTATTTAATTAATAAAAATAATATTTTTATTTAAGTTTAATTATAAAAATATAAAAATAATTTTTAATATTTTAATATATTTTAAATAGTAAAACGAATTTTTTGGATAAATGGACTAGACCAATGAAACTTGAGCAAGCAAATTTTTTATTATCAACTTAACTTGATGCACCAAATCCCCATCACCTTGCATGGCAAGGTAGAAACAGATTGATGATGAAACCACAAGAATTAAACATTCATATAATTCAAGTCAAAATACTCCACAATTGGCCCATTGCCAAGCACACATAAATATGTCTTAATTAATAAAGAAATTTAATGGAATTATTACTCTCTAATTTCACAATAATTAAATACCATAGTTGTCAACTCTAGTCATTAAAATTTTGAGTCCAAAAGATATATTCACTTGTATATACCTAATAAGAAATGAGATTCCTTTGTCTGTTGTAAAGACCTTGAGATTCCCTTTCTTTAAAATACCCTACGATGATCACTACACCAGTAGCGCACACACACACCATCTTTAATAATGCATTCATCAAGTTATATTTTTATTAGGGTTTGCAAATAATTTTGAGTTAATCAAAACTTTTTAAGCATCTAATTTATCCAGATTAGATACCAGCATTTTTTTTTTTTACTGATAATCCATTTTGATAATGCAACGAAAGTCTCTTTCCATCACGTTGAAATGTCGTTTTATCATTAGACCTTGCCAAATAAACTTTAAAATGAACAATTAAAAGTTACAATCTCAATTCAACATATATATCACAAATAGACTTGCTCAAAAATCGGGATTCAGCCCGTATTGGACCGGGCATGGATAAAGATTTTTTCATTTTGAATCGATCCGGCTCAGTTCGAATTACTGTTTATGTAATAAAAAATATTTTTTATTTAAATTTAATTATAAAATATATAGATATTAATATAAAAAAAATTATAATTTTTTTATATTATTTACACAGTAAAATAAGTTTGCAGGCCAGTCTGGACTGAACTTAAATAAGGAAAGAAAAAAATTTTGAACTACGACTCGACCCGGCCCAAGAGCATATTTAATCGCAAACTACTAATTTCGGCATAATAAATCACATGAACAAATCAAATAAACAAATTATTATTATATAGAGAGACAAAATCTAACATAAAATCAGAATAAATCCCACACATAATGGGATTGAACTTGAAAATTCAAAACATCAAAACCTCATTTTTACCATTATGACTATTAGAATTGGAGTTGAGTTCGCCCATAGTAGATGAATCCGATCCAAGTGAAAAACTGCCAAATTACAAAAGAAATTTAAGTTATGACTTATGAACAATTTTCGCATTAGTGATTTTGTTCACAATTAATAAATCATAATTTTTTTATCAAACGATCATGTAAGTTAATTCTTTACATTGAATTATACGCATAATCCATCGGAGACAATATCTCCTCGAGGGTACCAACACTTTTACTATACAGACATTGGGTTGTTTGTGGTAGTTTTGTAAGTTAATTAGATTGAATTATGCTAACAAAAGGTTAAATGATTGGATTATGACCAGCTCAAAATCAAATCTGAACAAAATTAAGAAATTAAATAAGCTAGACTCAGCTAATTTCTAAGCTGGATTTATTATAAGTTTTAATTACTTGATCATGCATGGGTTGTTCTGATTATTCTGATAATGGTTTGGAATGACTGATTGCGAAGGCACTGTGTGTATTGAACAACCGGCACGCTGTAGTTGTTGGAGAATTTTTGACAGACGACATTTCTGGAACTTGCACTGTCTTGTTTTTCTTGGTCTTTGGCTTGACATTATTCATTGAGCTCAAGTGGGTTTCCAAGATTTTAAAAATTGAGTAATAATTAGTTTTTAAATGACTTAGTTACCTAATTAGACCTACTCATCCGCGGCCTGGAAAGTTTCGATTTTTCTCGATCCGTCGATCAATTTTATTGTTTAAATAATATTAAAAAATAAAAAAATTTATATTAATATTTTTATAATTAAATTTAAATAAAAATAATTTTTTATTATATAAACAATGATTCGGATCGGGTTAGATCGATTCAAATCGAAAAAAAATTCTATCTAAACTCAATCCAATATGAGTCAGACCTATTGGGCCGAACGGATTACTTGGTCCTTGAGCAGGTCTACCTTTACCAAGTACGAACAGGATTAAAGTGATAAACAAATAGTTGTTTTTGCCTGATTTTTGTTAGACCTAAGATTAGGTTCCATCTTTCTTGGGTTTAAACAACAACCATGCATGGAATGAACTTAATTTATCGATGTTGATTAGAAAAATCAGGATATTTTCTAGTTTTGTGTTTGTTACAATTATTTATTTGAGTGAATGTTCAGTGTGGATATACTCAATTTTTTTTAAAAAAATTATAAACTTGAAAGATCATATCTTATATCTCATATCTAAATATATATATCAAACATAGATCTCGAGCACCAATATTTAAAAAATAAATAAAAATCCGAGTGATATAGTTATTTATACTTTATTTGCCATTTGATATCACGGATTATTATAGATTAAAATTTGAACTCCTATTAGATGAGCAGAGCAAAGGAAGCAAACGAAATTGAAAATAAAGAAAATCCCTTAAAGTAATTTTATAGTTTCCTTTGAACAAATGTTGAAAGAAAATTAGTCTAGCCCTGTTAATTTCTATATTTTATTTTGCTACATTAATAGAAATGTTCAAAAATGCAAACATTAATAACATAGCATTATTTTTCTATGAATTAACTAAAATTATATATATATATATATATATATATATATATATATATATATACACACACTTGTGAAAAGTACTTTAGGAAAGCTTAGTTAAGGTAATGTAAAAGTTCTAGCAAAATAAAACATAAGCCAAAAATCATCCGGCTTAAGTTATTTTTATCCTAAAAGCCTAAAAAAGCTCAATCAATTAAAATTCCGTTGTCCAATTTCCATATATCATAGAATGAATTAGTGGAAATTATAGTATATATATAAATTCGTTTTTGATACATCGGTGAATTTTTTTTAACTTTACAATCAATATTATGTTTCACTTCTTTTTAATTAAGTTTTTAATGAAAAATTATCTGATCCACTGTTAGTGAAATTTTTAAACTTTACAAGCGGAATTAATAGGGTAACACATACCACTTAAGGTATATTAATTTTTTTTTAGAAAAAATTGATTAAGAAATTTTTAATCTCGTTTGTGGAATAAATTTTTTTTTACTGTCATTGTATCAAATATGAATTTTTTTATTTTATTTTTTATTTTAAATTTGATAAGTTCATAAAATATACATTTTATACTTTTCTACCTTTAGTTTTTGTTATGTTTTCGATCTTTATCTTGTTCACTTATATTATGTTTTTGAATTTTAGGTACAATAAGGAGAATGAAGTCAAAAGATGTCAATAATGATGGTAAAGAGCTTACAAAATCATAATCACAAGATGGAAGAAGACTCGGGAGTCAAAAAGATCAATTTCTAGTTGCAAAGCAAGAAGGCAGATTTGACCTTCGAAGCTTGTTGCAAGGAAAACATGATGTTAAAGTCCTTTTTTAAAGAAACTTCTTCTTGACTTTTGAAACTGACTTGAATATCTTTCCAACGTTAGTTTACACGCCCAAATCGGACAAGAAATGATCATCCAATTCAGCCGATGAAGTGAAGGAAGGTGCATAAAAAAAAGAAAACAGAGAGCTCGGCGCCGCGGTGCCGACCCTGAAAAATGTGATTTTTTGCTTCCAGGCTTACTTGTGCAGCAAGGACTTGTTCCCAGGGTTTTAAAACTTTATAAATACCATCTTTTGAGCCACAAACTAGACATCTTTTGAGGAGACTTAAGGATCATCATTATTTTTCTTTTTCTCCATTCTTTTATTTTCTTTTTAGTGTTATCTATATATTATCTATGCCTATGCTAGGCTGAACTTCTTCTTGGTTAAGGGTGATTTCAAAGCCTTAGATAAGTTTTGTAATTAATTTTCATATTTATCTATCATTAGTTTTCTATCAAAGTTGATTATGTTCTTCCATAAAAAATTTTCATGATGTTGTCTTGATTTATTTAGGGTGATCAACTAGATAGATTTTGATAATTGTCTATTGCTAGTTTAGGAGTCTTGACCCGTGTAATTGTCTTGATTTCCTATTCATAAGTGGCAATTTGTGATTAATGATTATGTTCAAGTTTTTGCTAATTGCAAAGTGGAACATAACATAGGTTAAACAATCCGAGTTTATGTGTTTGTTGCCTAGATCAACCTATCTTTCTCATCATAAAGCTACCATTACATTAAATCTAGAGAGCTTATTCTAGGTTGTCGAGCGGTTAGAGATTAAATAAAGAGCTTGTTCTATTTAACGTCGAACTAAGGAAAGATTGGGGTAACAGAGCTTGTTGTTATCTACGGTTGATAATTTTGATAGTTAATTAATGTTGATAGATCTGATTATTGATTCTCAATGATGTCTAGTGGTGGAGAATGAAACCTTAACCATACTTTTCTCATATTTGATTACTTCTTATTTACTTGCTTTCTTCTTTTGATCGTTTGCTTTAGTTTAAACTTATTTTAAAAACTTCCCCGTTTATTTTGTTTTTTTTTTTAATTTAAGTATAAATTAATAATTCTTAAACTAAACACCAATCCCTGTGGACTCGACCCTTGGTAATTACTATACTCTACAATTGATATTTTTAGTGCAATGATTAAATAAGATAAACTCTTTTGAGTGCATCAAGTTTTTGGCGCCGTTGTCGGGGATTGCTTTATTTAGTTTATTAGTTATTTGGTTTATTCTTATTTTAATTGTAATTAATTTTATTTTCTTGTACATACAAGTTTTTTTTTTTTTTCAAATTTCAAGCAAAAAGAGATGGCAGGTGCTACATCAAGACTTCAGAACCAACTAGACAATCTCATCTCCATAGTTCAATAAGTGGCCATAAGTGAGATTCAACAATCAAGGCAGTGTGGAGTGTGCTTCATGAGGGATCATCCAACCAATTGGTGCCCATACTACCAAAAAGATAATTTTGAATTAACCTATGATGTGGAAGGATACCAAAGCCAACAATGGTTTCACCAACAACAATGTGATCCTTTCCCAAACACTTACAATTAGGGATGGTGGAATCATTCTAATTATGGCTACTCGGGAAATTATCAAGAAATAGATCCTTATGCCAACTACAATCATCCATTGAGCTTCAATCAATCATGGGAAAAACAACAAGATCTTCTTGAGCCAGCACATTTGACTCGCAACTCAAGTACTTCGTTAGAATATCTTGTCAATTCCCTTACTACTAACCAACTGCAAATGAAACAGGAGATATGAGAAGCAAAAAGGCAAATGGCAACAAGGATGAGTCAACTAGAGACTCAAATGAGCCAAATGGCTAGTAGTATGGTGAGACTGATACAAGAAGGATCTGAGGAACTACATGAACAACTCCCTTCCCAAACTATGATTGATTCAAAGGAGAATGTTAGTGCCACACAACTTGAGGATGAATAAGAAAATCCAAGGGAATTTGAGGATGAGAAAGAACTAGAGATGAATCTACTTCTTGAAGATAATGAAGCTTCAGAATACATCAGCATTTGAGGTAACTTTTAAAGTTCCAATTTTTACTAATGTTTCTTTTCCACCTTTTCTTAGTAGATTCGCAAAGTTAAAGGAGGAGGAACATGAACAAGACATGCTGGAAACATTAAATAGTTTATTTGTGGATGACATTCAACAAATGCAAAAAGTTGCACCATTCCTTGATGAGTTATGTACCACAAAAGATGATGGAATCATACTTGTAATCGAGAATGCATCTACTATTATGCAAAGAAAGCTTCCTATCAAACGCACAAATTTGGGAAGCTTCATGTATGAGCCTGACAATACTAAAAAGCCAAGAAGAGGTGTTGGTTAGGTTGGACAACTTTTTCAAGTACTAATTGGGAAGGCAGCCCGATAAATAAAGAAATTAGCAACCTGCCATACTCAGATTTGCTTTCTTTTCCTTTTCCTTTTTCTTTTTCTTTTTCTTTTCTTATTTATATTGTTTTTATGTTAATTGTTTGTTTAGTATGCATGAGTTTGTTTTGAGTCTTAGTTATTCCTATTCTTATGTTATTAGTTCTTTTCTCTTACACATGATTCTTTCATTTGGGTTAATAACATTACATTGAGGACAATGTAAGAATTAAGTGTGGGGGGGAGGATTTAGGATTTCTTTTATTTTTGGCTATTTTCTTTTATGAGTCTTTAATATTAATATTATTATTTTTAGTGTGTTTTAAATCCTTTTTAATACAATGATGAGATATGAATTGTATAGGTCTAAAACTGGTTATTAGTGAGAAGATTTTCATGAGAATTGAGCTTGATACTATTTTTTAGGAGCCAATGTTGATATGATATGTTGATTGAGAAAGAAGTATGTTTAAACTTAAATCTGACTTGTATAATCATCCTTGTGAGTTTGAGCCTATATGATTGATGCATTATACATATCAATCTAATTTCTTTCTTGTGTGCTCTCATGATTAGATAATTATCTAGAACTTGCTTTAAATCATTTGAGACTATATTGATACATATAACAACATGAATATGATAGAGGCAATAGGATTATAACCAGGGCCAAACAATCATTCCTTGTTGATGTTCCAAAAGAACATCCCCCTAGTGAGCCAATTTGAGCCTACATTGAATAAGCTATTTCTTTGGTAACCACAACTTACACCTAACCTAAATACACTTATATCTTTATCCTTGTTCTAAAGATAGATTAGAATGTTTGAGACATATTGCAAAAACAAGGATATCTATTGAAAATTTAGGTTGGAAACAAGAGATAAGTGTGGGGGAGGAGAAAGGCAAAAGTCAAGAGAAAAAAAGAAGAAGAAAGGGAACATTGTAGAAATACTTTCCCATAAAAATAAAAAAATCATCTCTTGAGTTTATGGTTAAAGAAAAGAATCTTATAAGGTTGATTAGAATGAAGCAAAGGCTCAACTTGAAAATTAGCCTATGTTATTATGTGCTTCTAAAGAATATTGAGAAAGTTTTCTTTGCAAAAATCTTATTTTGTCTCTAAATTCTATGAAGTCTTTGGAACCTTTGTAATATCTTTTTGCTTTTGTTCTTTAACCACATTATAATCCCTTGGCCCCATTACAACCTTGAAAAAAGACCTCTTGATTTATGAAGTTATATGATCTAAATAGTGGAGAATAGGTAGACAAGCAAACATATGGTAGAACTGTTTTCATGAGATTGATTGAGTGTAAACACTTTATCACTACTTTAAAGAATGAAAATCATGAGAGTGTCCCATGTGAGAATTTGAGATTAAGTTTGAATATGCACTATTTTGATTGAAATATGTTATGTTAATATTGGCTTAACTCAAACTATTTACATTCAAGCATGATTTTTTATGAAACTCTTTAAGCTATTGATTAGTTTATATGACTTGTTCAATTATTATCTTTAATTTATATTGGAAGGATTAGTTGTAATTATTATTATTATTATTATTTTTTTAGTTTTTCTTATGTCTTCAATGTTTGTGGGTATCATCCTATTAAACCCTCACGAACTCAACTCGTCCACTAGAGACACCTAGGGGTTTAAAGGCTTGTGTCACATGCTAAGTGCCACCGTCATTTTCTACGAAAGTGGATTAGATTAGATTTTCTTATTTTATTTTTATTTTGTTTTGCTCGATGACTAGCAAAAAGCTAAGTATGGGAGTATTTGACAAGATCATAAAATATACATTTTATACCTTTCTACCTTTAGTTTTTGTTATGTTTTCAATCTTTATCTTGTTTACTTATGTTATGTTTTTGAATTTTAGGTACAATAAAGAGAATGAAGTCAAAAGATGTCAATAATAATGGCAAAGAGCTTACAAAATCATAATCACAAGATGAAAGAAGACTCGGGAGTCAAATAGATCAATTTCTGGTTGTAAAGCAAGAAGGTAGATTTGACCTTCGGAGCTTGTTTCAAGAAAAACATGATGTTAAAGTCCTTATTTGAAGAAACTTTCTCTTGACTTTTGAAGATGACTTGAATACCTTTCCAACGATAGTTTACACTCCCAAATCGGACAAGAAATGATCATCCAAATCAGTCGACGAAGTGTAGTAAGGTGCAGCAGAAAAAAGATAACAGAGAGCTCGGCGCCGCGGCGCCAATAATTCGAGAAAAACCGTGAAAAAACCCTGAAAAACGTGATTTTTTGCTTCTAGGCTTACTTTTGTTGCAAGGACTTGTTCTCAGGATTTTAAAACTCTATAAATACCATCTTTTGAGCCACAAACTAGATATCTTTTGAGGAGACTCAAGGATCATCATTATTCTTCTTTTTCTCCCTTCTTTTATTTTCTTTTTAGTGTTATGTATATATTATCTATGCCTATGCTAGGCTAAACTTCTTATTGGTTAAGGGTGATTTCAAAGCCCTAGACAAGTTTTGTAATTGATTTTCAGATTTATCTATCATCAGTTTTCTATCAAAGTTGATTATGTTCTTCCATAAAAATTGTTCATGATGTTGTCTTGATTTATTTAGGGTGATCAGCTAGATAGATTTTGATAATTGTCTATTGCTAGTTTAGGAGTCTTGATCCATGTAATTGTCTTGATTTTCTATTCATAAGTGGCAATTTGTGATTAATGATTATGGTTAAGTTTTCGCTAATTACAAAGTGAAACATAACATAGGTTAAACAATCCGAGCTTATGTGTTTGTTGCCTAAATCAACCTATATTTCTCATCATAAAGCTACCATTACATTAAATCTAGAGAGCTTATTCTAGGTTGTTAGAGATTAAATAGAGAGCTTGTTCTATTTAATGACGAAGTAAGAAAAGATTGGGGTAACAGAGTTTGTTGTTATCTACGGTTGATAATTTTGATAGTTAATTAATATTAATAGATCTGATTATTGATTCTCGATGATGTCTGGTGGTGGAGAATGAAACTTTTTACCATACTTTTCTCATATTTGATTACTTCTTATTTACTTGCTTTATTCTTTTGATTGTTTGTTTTAGTTTAAACTAATTTCAAAAACCTCCCATTTTATTTCGTTTTCTTTGAATTTAAGTATAAATTAATAATTTTTAAACTAAACACCAATTCTTGTGGACTCGGCCCTTGCTAATCACTATACTCTACAATTGATATTTTTTGTGCAAGAATTAAATAAAATATACTCTTTTGAGTGCATCAAAATTAAAAAATTTACTGTCACTATATCAAATATGAACTATTTTTCAATATATCTTAGATGGTATATGTTACCCTGCTAATCGTTTTGATGAAATCTAAAAGCTTCACTGATCATAAATTAATAATTTATCTATATATTACATTTTTCCGGAAGTTTCATAATTAGCTTATCTCACTTAATTCAAAGTAAATTTATTCTTTCTTTTCTTGTTTACATTTTTGTCTTGCATGTTTATTTTTCTTTCACTTTTTAGTCTTTGATCTTTCTCGAACGAAAGAACATATAAAAGGCTTTGCCTGAGTTTGCCGACTTCTTGATGCTTGCCTTTTGTGAGGAATTTTGTGAGGAATTTTGAGACATTTTCCCAATAACTAGCAAGAGAATGTGCATTGCTTATTTTGTAAGGTTGTTTATGTTAATATGCAAAGCTTTGGTAAAATAAAAGCCAAAAAATATTGCAATTGCAACAATGTTGATAGTGAAATTGTTGAACATTTTCAATGATAAATATTTTCATATTTCTTTTGATAACTTTTTAAATCTAAAACAATTATAAGAGTGCAACAATTAATTTTGTTATACACTTATGAATGCTTAATGAATTAATTTCATCATTGCAAAATAAAATCAATTATTGAACTTTATTCTCTCTCAAAATTTATCAATTTATCGTCTATGGTCTTTTTACATATGTACTAAATAATTTGTGGGAGTGAAAAAAACTTTAAAGAAAATGACAATTATATTAGATTTGTTCAAGGTCGGGTGGGATAGGTTTTTTTTCAAATGCAAACCGATTTGATCCGACATTACTATTTAATAAATAAAATTTTATTTAAATTTAATTATAAAAATATTAATATAAAAATATTTTTTAAACAGTAATTAATTTTTTGAATCTGTCGGATCGAGTTGAGCCGTGTCAGATCTTGGACAAACAATTTTTTTTTTACTAATCGGGTCTGGTCCGACTTGACCTGGCCTATAGAGAGATCTAATTCATACACGTCTTCAAAATTTTCCTTAATATTTTTCAGTTTTTCGGTTTGTATTCTAACAAAAGCTCTCTAATTAACTTAATCATTTAGCTATACTAGACTAAGTTATATGAGCCAAAACCTTATATATAAATTTATAGCGTTTATTCTTGGAGAGAAACCAATAGACTGTTTCATTGTCTTCCACGTGGAGCGATAATTTCGAGCTAGTCTTGTCTCTAATTTATTTCTTAATCTTAATTAAGCTTAGGTTTAAGCATAATATTATTTTAATTTCCGAATTCAAGTGAGTATCCGATATGAGTATGTGTTCGACATAAGTATACTCAATTTTTTAAGTTTTTTCATATATTTTGAAAATTATGCTCTCGTACCCAAATTCGACTATATGTCGGATACAAGTATCGAATACGAATATTTTTAAAAAATAAAAATTTGAAAAACATAAATATTAATTATATATTTTTGGCATACGTAATGCCTCATTGTAAAAACTTAACAGCAAAGGTTAACTAGAGGAAGCATAAGTTAAATTTGAAGGCCAGTGATGTCAGTGTGCCTGATTAGATCCATCACTTAATCAAAGAGAGACAAAAATAAATGACAAATTATAGTTATAAAAGGGGGCTATGATGGAAATATAATTGTTTTTGCTTAGAGAGAATCAAACCATTTTTAATATATATTTATATTTTTAAAAAAATGGGTTTTGAAATTTGAAAGCATCATTAGGGATTAAATTATGTTAATAAGACAATGACTTAATTGTTAAAGAAGGGGCAAATTGGAAGGGTTTCAAGGGAAGGGAGAGGAACCAAATGGAGGGTTGTTCATTGTATTGTCTTCTTTCTCTTTTGATGGTTTTGTTTTGGATGTTTAGTGGTAGAGATTTAAAATGATTTTGGTGTAGCCTATGTTACTTGGACTTTCATTTTTTCTAAAATATTTGTGTTCGACAATTTTATTTGATATATATTAAAAAATAGGTACGAGGATAGAATCTTCCAAATATATAAAAAGAATTAAAAAATAAATAATATCATTTGAACATATAATCATATTCGATACTCATTTTCAAATCCAAATAACACATGGTGTAGCTGCTATTATTTCTTTCACCTAGAGCTAGCCGAAATGGACTAGCTAGGGTTTAATGCATTAGGAGCTAGCTAGAGATTAGGGTAATTTTTAGATGGTTAGTATAAGTGGGCTGAGCTGATTGAAACATTAAGGCAATTAATTATAGGTGGAAAGCTTAGTATGAATTACAAAGATATTTATGTTATGCATAATGAAACATTATATTCAAAATCAAGTAAATTTTTTAAGTAACAGTAAAAATTATAATCATAATCATATAATTTTTAATTATATTAAGAAGAAGAAACTAATAAATAATGAAATCAACAATCAACAAATTATAGGTCAAAGTGTAAGAAATTAAAAGCTAAAAGCGTATCTCTAACCATTGTTTATCAAGAACGCGATCTTGTTCCAAACACTCAAAGCTCGCTACTTTTAGTATATACCTTCTAGTCTATTTCTTGTGTTTCTGTAGTTACCCTGAGATGGTTTCATAGGCAATTTATAGACTAGACTAGGGACTTATACTAAATAATATAGAGTTAAATCTTACTATCAAAGAATCCTTATTCTTATAAGTTATTGAGATAGATAAATTATCTTCAACTCTTATCACTGGAGTAGTTTAACTTGAATAGGATTTACTAAGATAATATCTCCTAAGTAATTATCAAGATAATTAAATAATTAAATTGGCTTTATTAAATTATCATGTGGGCCACATTATTATTCAACACAAAGATGATTTTTTTTCCATGTCATTTTTTTTTTCCTTTTTAGAGCAAGGGGTTAGGCAAGGCCAACAAATTAAGCTAATAATTGATCTTGTTATAATATAGATTCTAATCACATCACTTATTAAGCATTATTGGACTTAACTCTAACAAGATTAAGGTCAAATTAGAGTAAAATGAATAGTAATTATTAATTACGTTAGAGCTCAAATTTTATGGGCTGGAAGTTGATTAATTGGACTTTAGGCCCAACTCATCGTGGTGCCATTGAGCTTAGGCCCGGACTTTACGATTGCAGCAAAAGAAACTGGACCAGTCGTTGGGCCCAATCCACTGTAGTGAGTCTTTTCTTGCATTTGCTAAAGCAAGAAAGTCTCTTGAAAGATCAAAGGTTACTTTAAGGAGGTTTGACATGTCGATCCATGTATTCATATCATTCATATCATATTTAAAGTGTTATATATTTATATACATTTTAACATTTAATAATTCATGTTATATAAATTTCGATACATTCGTATATTTATATCATGTTATTTTTTCGTAACATATTTTAATTATTTTTTCGTAAATCTGAAAAGAATACAAATGGAGTTAGAAACAAAATGTACCCGAGACTAATGTACCAGTTTAGTGTAAAACTGCTATGTATCGGTTTGTACAGCTGACATGGGTACCGATATGGTACCACTATTCTGGTTTAAACAATACAAATGGAGTAAAATAAGCAATTAAAAAAATCAGATTTCAATTTGAATTAAATGTTGAAAGGTTTTTCTTGACCCTAAATTGTTTGAACGTTCGATGACCTAAACGAGGCAAATTTTGATAGTACTCTACCTATATGGCTGCACTCTCCCATATATATTCAAGCAATAATGATCATTCAATTTTACATGGATCGCTTGCTTGAGTTTTAAGCTTGCAATACCCATGATTTATGGTATGTAACTTGACTCTATATCTATAAAATTCTACTGTAAAATTGAAAAAAAAAAAGAAAAGAAAAAAGAGTGCATTGTCCCCAGCAGTGGTGTAAATGCACGACACAAACTATGAATCTCCATTTAAACTTGGGTCGTTTGCAGGTTTTACCCCAAACTGAATACTGGCATTATCTACCAAAAGCTATGTTACTCGAACTAAAATATGAGTGTCGGATACGAGTATGTGACTAACATGGATATGTTCAATTTTTTCTAAGCTTTTCCATGTATTTGGAGGATCCTTTGAGGGTCATATTCTTATACTTATGTTTGGATATGCGTCGAATACGGTCACACGGGTACTTCAAGAAAAATGAAGAGTCGGAGCAATATAGACCAAAAGAAACCAAACTTTATTAGAGCAAATGCACAGTGCATACCTACAAAAGTTCATTTAAAAAGGATTGGATTCTCTTCTTCCAGGATTATTTTCGGGACCCCTTTCCAAGCTATAATGCTTCCAAGAAGTAACACCAGGACTATGACTTCTTATGTTCTTGATGGGACCTGGATTGTTCTTTGTTTTTGACCACCAATAGATGAACCTCCTTTTTGATTTAGAGAGATAGAGATGGCTCTGGCTGCTGTAATTGCAGAGTCTCCCTCTTGACAATTTTCTCAAGTTCAGCAACCTTCTCTGACAGCAATCTAACATTTGTGTCCGTTGACTGAACCAACTTGTTTGCAGTTTCCAGAGCAGCGCATAGCTGGAATAACCAAAAGGGATCAATTTAACAGTCAGAATGATTAAAATAACTTCCTTAACGGTCATTGTTGAAAACTATGTTACCCAAACTCTTCATTTTCCCAAAAATATCCGTGTCCGACACCTATGTCCGACACGTATTCGTACATAAGTATGGGGGTATGATCCTCCAAATATATGAATTTTTTTTGAAAAAGTTGAACATACCCATGTCGGATACATACCCGTATCCGACACTTGGCTCCGAGTCCAGGTAACAGAGGTTGAAACCAGATTGAGGATTTAGGGTGCTTGAACAAGAGTTGAAGTCAAGAGAATTGATGCCAAAGTTGAAGCAATGTAACCAGTTAAAGCAATAACAATATTGTAGTCCCCTAACAGTTAAAGCAATAATGCATGAATTTTAATAGAAACAATCACAAACAATCAATCCAAAGCTGTTCTACATATGCTTTACAACAGATTATCTATTACCTTTAGAGTTAGAGCTGTCCATGAGTGGTCCGAACCAGCAAGTGACTCATTCAATTTCTCATAGTTTTCCTGAATAAAACCAATATGAACTTGTCACAGCAAAGAAACGAAGATTTCTATGTGTAATGCCAAAATCTATATTGCTCCGACTTTTCATTTTTCTTGAAGTATCCGTATTTGACATTCGTGTTCTACGCATATCCGCATATGGGTATGGGGATATGATCCTCTAAGGACCCTCCAAATACATGGAAATCTTGGAAAAAATTGAATATACCCATGTCCGACACTTACACCCGAGTCCGAGTAACATAGGCCAAAATAGAAACATACTAAGCTAGCCAGGAAAACATATGGAAGTGATCATTTCAGCTTTTACCAGAGCAAACCATGAATATGTAGGAGTCATCCCATATGATATTCAAAAACTGCTACAAACTTTTTCCCATCTCTAAAACTTAAATTAACAAAGCAATGATAAACAAAACTTAGTTGAATAGTTGTTTTGTCCCATCATCTATAAGGGTGAGTTCAGAGTTATATAATAAAGTCTTTGAACTGAAAAGTCCTATGCTTTTAATTAACACAAGGATGATTATATGAAGAAAAATGTTATGGGAAACTCACCAAAAGCAATGCACATTTCACAGCAAAAATTCAAACAACTAAAACAAACTAACATATTCAAGAAAGAAAAAAAAAAAACCCAAATAGCATTAACCATTTTCTCTATGGTAATCAGAGAAGAAGTGTTTTACATTAGACATTTCAATCTTGAGGTAATGAATTGCTAAAGTTTAGACTTTTCCAACAACTCAATTTGATTCAAGCAATATATTTTTTTTATTAAAAAGAACAAAACTTTAGAAAAAAGAAAACAAAATCAAAAGTTTTTCAATTTGGGATAAGAAAGGAACCTGGAAGAGTCTGGTGAGGTCCAAGGATTGAGGGGCATCATTTGAATCAAGAATTGACGATGATGATGATGGTGATGGAAGAGTGGTATCATGGTGGTGGTGGTGGTGGTCTAGCGCTGCACCGGATTCTTCCCCCACGTCGCTTAGCAGATCCCCTATGGTAAGCAAAGGCCCTCCAATTCCTCTCATCCCTTTCTTTCTTTTTTTTTTTTTCGTGACTTTCTCTGCCTTTCTTGCACTCTTTGTCTCTGGTTTAAAGAAATCAGACTTTAGGCTCATTTAAGGGCCCGTTCAAAATTTTCGTCTCCAAAGGACCTGAAAAGAACCGGCTTTCTCTTCGGCTCATTGCCAACAGGAGAAAGCAAAGCAATCCTCTGATCAACACTTTCTCGAAGTGATCAGTTTCTTATCAGGTACGCTTCAAATCTTTTATGCTTTAAGGTGTCTTGGCGTAAATTACAAATTATTGAACCATTCCTGAATCCTAAGGATGTATTGTTGGTTACATGCACATAACTGAAAGGCTAAAATAACAAAAATAGTCTTTGAACTATCACTTTATCTAGACAAATCATTATACTTTTATTATAGTCAAATAAATTTTTAATTTATATTCAAATAAATTTTAACATTTAATTTATATACTTAAATAAACCTTTTAATATAAATTAACTTTTTATTTAAAATAAAAAACTTATTTAAGTAGCAATCAGATTATAAAAACCTAAACAAATATTATTTTTGATAATAATAAAACCTAAACTTAGACTCAATTCAAACTCAACTCGATTCGGTCGATGGACAAATTTACCCGCAGCTCACGTAGCCCAAAGCCCACCAACCCCAAAAAAGAAAAAAACAAAGGGAAGCTAATTTAAGCGAAGCCAGTCAAAGTCAAACACCCCCAAACAGATAAACCACCAAAAATTCCAAACCGTCAGATCCAATTCAACCCCATATCTCTTCCCTCCGATCTCCACCAATCCGGTCCCACAACAAACAAGAAAAAAGCCCACCCCAAATATTCTTGGCGCACCCAAAAAACCACAGACCAAAAAAAAAGCCCCGGCGGAAACTAATGTTCTAGAATCTTCTCGAAGGCAATGGCTGAGACCACCAGCACCGAAAGATCCACTGGCACAGTCAAATGGTTCAGTGGCCAAAAGGGTTTCGGTTTCATAGCTCCCGACGACGGCGGCGACGACCTTTTCTTCCACCAAACCTCTATTCTTTCCCAAGGCTTTCGCAGCCTCTCCGATAATCAACCTGTCGAATTCACCGTCGATTTCGGTGAAGACGGCCGCGCTAAGGCCGTTGATGTAACTCCTGTTATCCGATCTCGCCTCACTTCCCGTGGTGGTCTTGGTGGTGGAAGAGGAGGACATTTTGGTGGAAGAGGTAGGAGTGGTGGTGATCCTGATGCTACTGGCGGGGGTGGTTACCGAAGAGGTGGTTATGGTGGTGGCGAAGGAGGAGGTGGCGGCGCGTGTTATAATTGTGGGAGGATGGGACATTTGGCGAGGGATTGTTATCAAGGTGGTAGGAGCACGAGATACAGTGGCGGCCGTGGAGATGATGGTGGAAGTAGAAGATATGGTGGCAGGGGCGGCGGCGGTGGCCGAGGAGGAGGAGGAGCAGGTGGACAATGTTTTAGTTGTGGAGAAGAAGGTCATTTTGCAAGGGATTGCCCTAATAAATGATTCAGAAAACAAAACCGAAGATTTCTATGGCTACATTATTTTGTGAGTATTGCTGTTTCTTTTGTGGTGTCCTTGCAAAGGGATTTATCAGAAAAAGAAGAAGAAATCGGAAAGTTCCTTATTTTTCCGATTAGACTTCTCTGTTCCAACTTGTTTCTGAGTGATTTGGTAACGTTGGTAAAAAAAAAAAAGTTAATATTTTTGTTATTCTCTTATTCTTACCAATTCTTGTTTTTTTAATCATTAATTTATTGTCTTTATAGTTGCAGTTTGAATGGAAAAAGTTTGCCTTATGTTTCTTTTTGCTTGTTATGTTTGTTTGGTTATGTTGATTACTCCTTTGTTTTTACTGTTTTTTTTTAAATATCCATTTTAGTTTGATGCTTCAAAAACAATATATATGAAAATGTCTTTGGGATATTAGTAGGCTATGTTACTTAGACTCGAGTGTGAGTGTGAGACACGGATATGTTCAATTTTTTCTAAGGTTTTCATGTATTTAGAGGGTCCTTGGAGGATTATATCTTCATATCTATGTCCCGATATGCGTCAGACACGAGTACTTCAAGAAAAATGAAGATTCGGAGCAGCATTTAGTAGGTATTAATACTAGGGTCCTGTCTTTTGAAAGAGATGGTGAATGATTTTGGTATATGTGGATAAAATGTCTTGGCATTTTGTACTTTTTTTTTTTTAATCTTGAAACATAAACAATATTGTGGACATTGCTTTTTTTTTTCCGAGTGTTTCGGAAAATCATATATCAGTGAAATGTAAATTGAGAGCAAAATTCGATTTTAAGACTTTCTAGAGATTCGCCGTTCATGTGTTTTGAATACCTTAAAGGCCTTGATGAAGCAATCATGACAGATATGCATGAAGGCTCAACTTATGTGTTTCCTTTTGGAGAGGATGAGAACCAAATCATCTATGTCTGGTGGGCCTTATAATCCTTATCCTGCTTTTTAACATTTGAGAGGTTGGTGTTGGATTGGTTAAGATTACATATACAGTTGCTCCTTGACAAGATTCTGTATCTGGTCTTAATTTCAAGGTTCTTCTTTTTATGTTCAATTTTATTTCTTTTTCATGGATTAATAACATATTTTTTCTCTGTTGATTAATCCTTTCATTCACAGGGACAAAACAAAAGAAACAATCGGTACATCTAATATGGTAACTGTTGTGTACTGAATCTTTTTGCCTTATGTATGACAGTGGGACTCAAAACTTGGTGGACTGTTTGAAGCATCCATTATAATGGAGTTCATTTTCGTATTAATGTGGCATCCATAATAGTGAACGTATCATTTTATTTATTAAGCATAATGGAAATAGATATTGCATTTCAGGTGTTGAATAATATTAAACCCTGAGAATTTGAATTGACAACAACTGATGCTTGTTCAACTACAATTTCTCAGTATCATCATAGTGGTATAACTATAACCTTGATGCTTAGGACATGAGTTTTGAAAGTAGTACCTTTTTTTTTTTTTTAATTTGGAATTTAAGATTCTCTTGTTGAGCTTATGAGCTTACTCTGTGTTGTGAGACATCTTTTCTATAGTTCGAAAGCAAGAAGTAAGCGTGTTCATGAGGTCAAGACTCAATCTTTGTAGTATACTAGAGCTCATTCTAGCATAATATTGTATTGAAACCACACAAAGAAAGTTTTTATGCTTATATCAGATGCATGTAGCTTCATCCATCAAATTCTACTAGTATCTTGCTATGTTGCTCCGACTCTTCATTTTTCTTGAAATACCTGTGTCCGATACTCGTGTCCGACACATATTCGGATATGGGTATGGGGATATGACCTTCCAAGAACCCTCCAAATACATGGAAAAACTTAGAAAAAAATGAACATACCAGTGTCGGACACATACCCGTATCTGACACTCACACCCGAGTCTGAGTAACATAGGTATCTTGTCCTTGCAAGTTATGATCAAATCCTGTTTTGAAAAACATTTAGGTCATTGACCATTCTTGTTTCATGCTAATGTACCATATTGATTTCTATTGATCTTCAAGTCTTACTCTATGAACCTTTTGGTGAAAACTTTAGGGACTTGTTTTGCAGTGGAACTGAGTTCACTGAGGCATAAAATTGAATCATAGTTGCCTCCAGTAGATGAGGGTTCAGATATTGTTTTGATGAAGACATTGTGTAGTGAAGTAAGTAGGTGGTAAACCACGATTGGTATTTACTACCTTTGAGGGTTGATATGTTGTTGTTCACCAAGGAGCCTTCGTGGAGTGCTCTTGTAATTTGACGAGTAACTTTTAAAAGATAAAGAGTACTGGGGGAATCTGGTAACCAAGACTTTGCAACTAAGTGACATAACGTTTAGGTTACCTTGCTTTTGGCCATTTTGGATAATCATATGAAGTTATTTTTAAATCAAATAAAAATGATGTTGAGAAACAGTATTGTATGTAGATAATTGTGCAAACTTCTAGTTCCCTTGGCCATTCTTGAAGAATTGGCTAATTCAAGATAGTTTCTTTGGTTTAATTCTTCCGTTGTTTTGCTCTATTTATTCTATACACGTATTTCAGTAATTACTAGTGTATATGTCAAAGGATACCTTTTATATATGTTGTTCCGACTTTTTATCTTTCTTGAAGTACCTGTTTGATCTATATTTGGATATGGGTATGGGTATGGGGATAAGATCCTCCAAATATATGAAAATCTTAAGAAAAATTGAACATACCCGTGTCGGATATATACCCGTGTTTGAAACTCACATCCGAGTCCGAGCAACATTGCCTTTTATTGATGGTCTATCTGGCAATCGAGGAATTCAGTTTTGCTGATTGTCATAATGGTTTTTCGATCGCTAAGACGATTTTGAAAACAATGGAGTCGTCACCAATCTTTTTTGTTAGGTGTGATTGGTCACTTATTAAAATCGGTTTTAATGAAATATTTTAAAATTAATTAAAACATTTTAAAACCAATTTTGAAGTCTGCGTTTTAAATCAGAGAAAAAACAAAATCAGGTTTGGGAGTTGGTTACGTGTGGGAAAGGATTAGCATCCTCGCGACGCCCGTTTAAAAAACGGTAGCATTTAATCACGTGTTATTTTAAATCTCGATTTAATGGATTTGACATCGATATTTAAAAATAATTCTCTTTTTTATTCTTATTTTTAATTTTTTCAAAACATGTTTATTCTTTTTTTTTTTTATAGAATTTTTATTATTTTTTTGAAAAATGAAAGTGAACGTAAATCTATTATCGAGAATACTCATTAAATATTCTCAACACTCTTGGTGGTATCTAACGAGATCCTCTCATTTCAAGATATCTTAGGAATCACAATCGTGACATCCTTCGAAATCCGTCGTCGTCAATTTACATCCATTTTTTATTTAAATGCGTATGATGCGGATATTTAAACATGAATGCATACGGTTAAATATATAAAACACTTAAATACATAATTATACGATTAAACATACGAAACATAATGTAAAAAGGAAAGCAAGAGCATGGCAAAATATCGAGCGCATAAACATTCATTATTTATTCTTGGATCATTTCCATTTCGAGATGAAAACGAACTTTTATATCGAGGATATCGCTAAATACTCCCACCACTCGTGGTGATATTTAACGAAATTCTCTCACCTCGGGATATCTTAGGAATCACAACCGTGACGTCCTTCAAATTCCGTCGATGGTAAATTCGTATTCACCCCTTATGTTTAAAAATAATTGCCCGTTATAACAATTGAAACTACCCATAACAAATTCGTATTTACAACACTTAAAATATTCTAACATATTCGAATAAATGATGAATGCAAACAATATAACACATTAACAAAATAGGATATGACACTTAAAATAAATAATAGATAAATATTAAGTATATTAAAATACACCACCACATTAAAACACAAATAATGTAATATGTTAAAATAATGCGAGATTTAAAAATACTAATGATGCAATATGTTAAAACGATACAATATTTAAAATAATACAATATTTAAATATGTTATGGCACTGAAATACTAATATAATATACTATCAAAATATGCTACCACATTAAAAATGACAAAATATAACAAAATATATTAAAACATGTCATGATACTTAAATACTACTATAATAATATTATTTAAAATATACCACCATATTTAAAATGACCAAAGTGAAAAAATATGTTAAAATATGTTATGACATTAAAATACGAAGAAAAAAAAAAAAAACCATTAGCATACATTACAATATTTTAAAAACATACAAAAATAAAAAAAAAAATTAAAATATACTTTGATAATAAAATAAGTAAATAAAAATAAAAAACAAATTTTACCTAATTGGGCCTAAAGTCGGGCCCGAGTTTGACGAAGTTTGGATCCGGACTGGGTGGGCTAAGGGGTCCAAAAGATGGCAAGGTGGGCTTGGGCCCAAAATTCTTTTTTTTTTTGCTTTTTTTTTTTCTATTTTTCTTCTTCTTTGCTTGGCCCACAAACAGTGGAATGGGCCGCTGGGCCTGGGCAGGGGCTTGCTGGGCGAGCGGGTCAGGGCAGGGGCCTGCTGGGCACGGATTGGGTCGAGCCTTGCTGGCTGACCCGAATCCCCTTTTTTTTCTTCTTCTTTTCTGTCCCGGATCGGGTCAGGCGCGCGGACCCTCACTTAGCCAAAATGCTACCTGTCGCAACCTAAATAAATAATAACAAATATTATCGCGAGACTTTATTACTCGTTAAGCGTGACATTGGGTGAACAGAGGAAAAGACGACTTAATTCCTCTAGATTGAAATAAAATAAACGATCGAGTGTATGAAAACGACCTCGTAAAAAGACATGGAGTCGCTACCAATCTTTTTTAGCTAGGTGTGATCGGCCACCTATTAAAATCGGTTTTATAAAACATTTTAAAATTAATTAAAATATTTTTAAAATCAATTTCAAGTCTGCATTATAAACCAAAGAAATCAAAGAAGCGGGTTCGGGAGTCGGTTACGTGCGGGGAAGGATTAGCACCCCCACAACGCCCGATAAATCGATACCTTATTAACCGTGTGTTATCTCAAGTCTCGGTAAAAAGTTGGTTTTTAATTTAGTATTTCAAGTTAATTCTGAATTTTAAGAAAAATAATTTCATTTTTAATTGAAAATGATCCGAAATTTATTAATTCAAAATTTTCCTACATTCCCCGAAAAAATCGGCAAAATATAAAAAATTTTATTCATTTGAAAAACTTTCCGAATCATTCTCGTTTTTTGAAAGAAAGATATTCCTTTATTAATGATAATTGATGATATTCCCTCCAGCAAACCCGGTAGAGAACTCATTAATTATTTTAACTCGGGAATATCTTTATTTTTATTGAAAATCATTATCTTTTTCAAAACATTTAAAAATATGAACATGAATATGTATGACATAAATAAAGTGACATGGCAAAGTCTAGATAATATAATGCAACCTAAATGATATGACATAATTTAAATGGCATAGTATATTGTAGGTGAAATGAAAAATCCTAAGTATCATGGTATATTCTAAATGTAATAAAATGATTTAATGACATGGCAATTTTAAATGATATGACATATTGTAAATAATATAACCTAAATGACATGGAATATGATGAAATGACATGAAACATAAAATATGCTATCATAAAATATGCATGAAAATAAAATAAAAATGCATGAACATAGTATATGCTAAATAATGTGACGAAAATAAATAACTAAATAAAAAATATGTGATATCATGAAATATTCAAATCATATAACATCATAAAATGTAAATCAAAGTAATAATAATACCATGGAAAATATCATAGCAAAAATCACATATTAAATAAAGTGTATGAACATGGAAAATGCAATGCATGAAAATGTATTTTTTCCTCTAAATAAAGAAATCCGTATATCTAAAAAGATATCCGGCTACCTTAGAAAATATGTCAAATTAGATTTTCTAAAAAAAAAAAAACTTTGTGATTGTTTAAAAACAATTTTGAGGAAAAACTTGAATAAAAATTAAAACCATTACCAAACCCTTTTAAAATGGCTCTAATTTCCTAAGTTTAAAATCCCGAACTTAACCACCCTTAACTCGAGATTTATAAAATCATTTTTAAAGTTTAAAAAGGCTTAGAAACTACCCTAAGACAATAGCTAAATCTTCTAACCAACCCCCTCTAAATGCCTTAGCCAAATTCAATCATTATTTCTCTTTTGATTTCAAATCTGCCTCTACTGTCTGGTTTTGATACACGATTTTTTAGCCTATTTTTAAAAAATAAAAAAAATCTAAAAAAAAATACTGGAGACTCAGTACATGTAAAAATACATGATAAAAAATTGAATTAAATTTTTTATTAAAGATGATTGCCCGGGAAAATCAAAGAAGTTCGATTACTGGGTGCAAAGACCTAAGGAAAAATTGTTGCCTAAGGTATTTTTGCCTTTGATAAAGTCAATTTCAATTTTTGCCTTTGATAAAGTCATTCAAAAATCAAAGTAAAAATTGTTGGAGATCATCCTAAAGACCTAAGGAAGGACAGTATCTAAAATATTTAGAAACCTTGGACAAAAATTGGCTAAGTAAAAAAAATCACAAAGGTAGAATAATCAATTTGACAGCTCTTTAATTTTCCACAAGTATGCTCAAGAGAGCATGACTTTGAGCCATTGATTGGCATAAGTCATAATCATGTGGCAATGACATGGAATGCATGAACATACAGCAAATGAAATATATGAAATGCATGGTCTAAAGCCTAAATGGTAAAGGAAATGCATGACAATTCAAAATAACCTAAATGCCTATCATGATTTTGCATGGCAATAAATGCTATCCTAACTTAATATGCATGCAATGCTTGATAATGCAAATATGACTTGGACCTAATATGTTATGAATATGCATGAAAATGCTAATGTAACCTAAGACCTAAATAACATAGTAATGCATGACAATACCAATATGATTTAAGACTCAATATGCATGGCAATACCAATATGGCCTAGACTTAAAATGTAATGAACATGCATAGCAATACTATGAACATACAATGACCAATGAAACTAATGTTAGTGCTGGAACAAACAGCAACTAATACACAATTTCAAGATATGATAATGCAAAGCATATTACCTAAACAAAATGCAAATGCATGACAAGGCAAGGGATGCATGAAGAGGCCGAATGTGGTTACATGACACTCTAATGCAATCCTACGTAGTAAATGGCACAAGTACATGAAAAATCACATCAAGATGCATAATGTCATGACATTTTCACAAGCATATGACATACTAAAATCAAAATACACAAGCTCATGGCATGGAGATGCAAACAAGTCAAGAAGCAAGATGAAAATGCACATGCAAGGCATATCAACATGGAGTATCTAAATGGCCATATGACAAATATGAAAAATGCAAACATGTTTATAATATAAGACATTAAATATGAAAAATGCACAATATGACTCCAATAGACAACAAGGCCGAATCTTCAAGGAAAACATATTAAGCATGGAAATGAAATATATAAACAAATATAGCATAGAAAATAATGTAAAGAACATATATAAAATTAAACATAGACATGCAAAGCAAATAATAAGCAAAACTAGTAAATAAAACAAGGAAAGTTAAGCTCCATGGTTGGTATAAAATGGGCATAGCCTCTCACCTAACCATAATCACTTGGTCTTGCCAAGATCATGAAGCCTTTCCATTTCAAAAATCAAAACATAAACCATGCTAAACAGCAAAATTAAGGTGAGCTTCATGGTAGGTAAAAATGGGCATAGCCTCTCCCCTAACCATGGTCACTTGGTCTTGCCAAGATCATGTAGCCATTTTAACCTTTTTGCTTCATCTTTTGTAAAAAATCAGAACCTTAGAATACTCTAAAAAACCTTCTAAAAATCATTTTCCACAACAACATGCAAGGAAGAAAGAAAAAGAAAACCAAGGCAAGCAAGCATGCCATGTTCGGCCAAGCATAAAACCATGTAAAAAAGTTGTTTTCCACCATTTTGATGAAGAAGAAGAGATGAAAACTTAAGTAAACATTAAAAAACTTTATTTCTATGAAAATTTAGTAGGAAAACAAGATAGAAAATCAAGAAAACACCATGGAAAACAAGAAGAAAGCTATGCTAGAGCTTGGTAGAGATGACTACCTTCAAGCTCTCCATTGAAAACCTTTTTTTCTTCTTTCAAAACCTTTTTTTTTTGGGCTAAATTAGCTACTGTTTCCTGCCTTCCAACTTGTAAAAAAAAATGCTCAGCCCTTATCCCTTAGTCTTGGCCGAATGGCCCTCTCCATCATAGGTTCAAATGTGCATTTTTTCCTCCCTCAATTTTGGCCTTTAGATTAAGATATTTTGATGACAACATAAAAATGTCATCTTTCCAATTGATAGCACTTTGATGCAAAAGAGGACCAATCCCATGCACTCCCTTGCTTGCCCCATTGAGTGCCTACCCTTGGATAAGTTGTGCTATTCTATTCTTGGTCATTGGATGAAGACAACATAAAAATGACATCTTGTAGATTAAATCCAGCCCTCAACATGTGTACTCAGCCCTTGTATATGGCCTAAGCCATTGGATGAAAAGAGACAATCCCATGCACTCCCTTGCTTGACCGAATGGATGCTCACCCTTGGATGAATTGTGCTCATCTTTTCTCTTCCATTCTTGGCCATTAGATAAGGGTTATTTCATGACAAATAAAAATGTCATCTTAGCATTTAAACTTGGTCATTTGATGGTGCATTCAACTTTCCTACAAGGCACCTAAGCCATTGGATGAAAGGGGGACCATTTGCAAGGTGTTAGTGGTAGCATATGACTTGATAGTGATTAGGGAATTAAATTGTTCAAGCTTCCTTCTTCTTCTCTATGCTGGCTGACCAAGGGAAGAAAAATCCCAGCAATTCCTTCTTCTTTCATATTTTTCTCAATTACAAATTTGCCCTTTTTTGGTTTCTTCAATGAAATGACCTTTTTGCCCCCCGAACCTAAATAAATAGCAAACGAACTCCAAATTCGAATTTTATTTTTTCAATACTTCCAAAATAATAAAAAATTGAATTCTGGAAGTTTTTAAAATTTTCCGAGTCCATTTTCTATTTATTTCTGAAATTGCCCTTTTTATGCACCCGAGCTTTACAATTTTTTAAACGAGTTTCGAATCCAGATTTTTATTCACCAATCTTTTCCAAATAATTTAAAAATGTGATCTGGAAGTTTTCATAATTTTTGGAGCTCATTTGCTATTTTTTCGGGATTTATCTACTTGAATTACTACATAGGGGACCCGGGATTTGGCCATTTTGCAAACGAACTTCGAATCAGGATTTTCTTTCACCAATATCTTCCAAATAATTTAAAAATGAGATTTACAAATTTTCAGAATTTTTGGAACTCGTTTGCTATTTTTCGGGATTTATCCTGTTGAATTTCTGTATAGTGGGCCCGGTATTTGGCCATTTTGCAAACGAACTCCGAATCAAGATTTTCTTTCGCCAATATCTTCGAAATTATTTAAGAATGAGATTTTCAGAATTTTTGGAGTTCATTTGCTATTTTTCCCAAATTTTTCAATTTTGCCCTTTTGCCTCCGAAATCCGATTTTGCTCAAAACAAGTCCGATTTTCAGATTTTCTTCAAACTGAGCCTTGGGCTATCCTTGTTTAATCATTCCTCATCAATTAGGGGCTTTATTCCTACCGAATCGGACCATTTCTGCAATTCTTCCAAATTTTACCGAAATCCACCAAAAACCCTAATTCTCGGTTTTCTTTCGAATTGACTTTTCTATCAGTTTTTCTTCCAAGTGGCTTCTCCATTACCCGTAGTCAGTGCTAATCTTTCATTTGAGAACTTCAATTTCGACCAATTTGATCGTTCAAGCACTTTTCCCCAAATTTCCCGAACTAGGGTTTCTTTTCTATTGAGATTCCGTAACCCAACTTTCGACCTCCATATCTTTCAATATAGACCTCGGATTATCAAAATTATTTCACCGTTTTTCAATTGAACCTCAAATCTTGATTTTGAAAGTGGGTTGACTTTTTTAGTAGTTGAACTTTTTGGGGTTGACTTTTACTAGGTTGACTTTTTCGAGTATGACTTTTTTTTTGTCTGCTTTCTTAGACTAAGTCTCGGCGTACCACCTGCAGGATGAGAAAAGCCTTTTAGCATTCTGAAACATCAATTTAGGAAGAAAATGTACCTGATTTAGGGGTCAGGACAAAATTAAGTGTCTATACTACCGTTTCGGCAGCGATATAAAAGGGCATTTTCCCTTCTTTTTTTTTTAGTTTTTGATTCCCCTTCTCTCTCTACCCTTTTCCTCTCTCTCAATTCTCTCTAAAATCTCTAGAATCCGACCACTGAAATGCCGCACCGACCGTCGCCTCCGTCGTCGACCTCAGTGCTTCGGCGAGCTTTCAGGTTCGAAATGGGTCTAAACGACTCGTAGTGGCCTCCTAAACTCAAATACCCTTTCGATTTTCTCCGAATCGGACTAGATCTGGCCTGAAAAAAAAGTCAAAAACCCTCATTTTTCTTTTTATTCTTTTTTTTTTTTGTGTTGATTTGGTTCTTTTGTTGGTGTCTGGGTATACGGTGGTGGGTTTGTGAGGGGAGGGGAGGGGAGTCGGGTGGTTTTTTTTTGTTTTTTTTTTCTTTTCTTTTCTTTTCTTTTCGGTTCTCTTTCTCTTTTTTTTTTGTCCCCCGAACCCTGCCACTGAGGAGGGGGAAAGGTTCTTATGGTGGGGTGCCGAGGGGCTTAGGCCGACTAGGGTAGAGGGATGGTGTGCAAGTTTGGTGGCTAGGGTTTTCTATTGGTGGCGTGGGGGCTTGGGTTAGGTTCAAAGAGGATAGTGTGTATAGGGGTTTTGTGGCTAGGGTGGCTGGAGGATTCGGTTTTGGGGGGGTGGCGTGTATGGGGGTTTGGTTTTGCAGGGCTAGGGGGTTGGGGGAATGGCCTACGGTGGCTTGATGCAGGCGCTACGGTGGAAGGGGCTGATGGCAAGGGTTGGGGGCTGCCTTTATAGGGCTAGGGTTTGCTAGGTTGGGGAGTTTGGGAATGGGCTTGCTAGGTTGGGGCCTGCCTAGTAGGCCTAGATGGCCTGATGGGTTCTTCTTTTGGCCCATAGATGGCCCGGGTCAAATTCGGATCCGACCCGGGCTAAAAACAGTTGCTACAGCTATCCCTCTTTGCACATTACTGAGAATCAGGAATGGGGCAAAGACACGAGCAATATTTTTGTCTGGGATTATGTATGCGCGTGTTCTAAAAAGGCTCTCTCCACCGGAGGTTCTATCATTTGAAAAATAAATTGTTCCTCTCATCAGAGGCTCTATCATTTGAAAAATAAATTGCTTCTCTCATCAGAGGCTCTATCACTTGCAAAAAAAAATTGTTCATTTCATCAGAGGCTCTATCATTTGAAAAATAAATTATTCCTCTCATCAGAGGCTCTATCATTTGAAAAATAAATTGCTCCTCTCATCAGAGGCTCTATTACTTGAAAAATAAATTGCTCCTCTTATCAGAGGCTCTATCACTTGGAAAAATAAATTGCTCCTCTCATCAGAGGCTCTATCACTTGGAAAAATAAATTGCTAATTTCATCAGAGGCTCTATCACTTGAAAAATAAATTGCTCATCTCATTAGAGCTCTATCACTTGAAAAATAAATTGCTCCTCTCATCAGAGGCTCTATCACTTGGAAAAATAAATTGCTCATCTCATCATAGGCTCTATTACTTGGAAAATAAATTGATACCTGTCCTCTGGTCATTATGTTGACTCTCACTTTCTCACCATAGTCGAGTTCCATCTTTCTCTGTCCACCTAACATTCATATACTTTTGTAATATGCTAATTCCTAAATGTTTGCAATGTCATGGCAATGTAATGCATGTTTATGATAGTGGAATGCATAATTTAAAGCTAGAATCATGACTTGATGCCCCTGTGTGTATTTTATCAACAAGTTTTTCTTCCAAAACTTGACTTGATTAAGTTTCTTATCCCGTTCTAAAAACTTTTTATTTTTTCAATTTCCTCTCTTCTCCCTCTTCAAGTTGACTAGCTGTTTGCGACTTACTTTCTCACGATCTTTTCTTGGTCGGAGTCAATGCTTTGCACATTTTCCTCAAAATAATTTCATATATCAATCATCATTTCAATCATTGTTTTATTCACTTACAAAGGGTATGAATACATCAACGTCTCATACTGCACCATCATCTCTTTATCATCATTTTTCTCTCTTTTTGATTTTCCAATTCTCAAATGTCTCTAGAGTAATCATGAAAGCTTTGTTTATGCATTATTCATTTATTTATCATCATTCAAACTTCGTGCCAACATAATGCATTATTTAAAGAAAATTTCAAAGAAATAAAGATAACTTAATGACAAAACTTTATAAATCGAGATAAATTTTTTTTTTGTTCATTTTAGAGAAAAAGGAACATATTGGCATTAATCAAAAAGGAAAGAAATACAGAATAGGGATAGATCCCTCCATAATGAATACTCAAATGAACTCAATCGATCTAATCCAGATTTCTCTTTCGAGAAAGAATATCCATCAATGTCCTTGACTGCTCCGAGAGCGTCAAACCACGAATTATCCTCCCTGTCTTGTATAATTCAATCATGTCGCACTTTGTGGCTCGTTCCAATTTTCTATCATGCCTTAATCCTTTGCCTCGTGCAATCACTTCAGACGGGTCATTGCCTGTTGCCCCAACTCTTGTCTATCTTTTACCTAGGCCGCCCTTTAGGGTTTTTGACCTAGATCCATCCCTTGATTCGAACCACCCTTTTGGGTTTTCAGTCTGAACCTCTCATTTTTTCTTTTTTGACTCAAACTGCCCTGTCGGGTTTTCAGTTTGAATTGTTTTTTATGCATAATATTTCTTCACTGCATCGGCATTGATTGGACTTGAAAAATCTGCGCCGTCCATTTCGACTAAAATCATTGCCCCTCCTGAAAATACATTTCACTACGTACGGACCTTCCCAGTTCGGTGCCCATTTTCCCCTTGGATCTTGCTGATTAAGAAGGATTTTTTTCAAAACCAAATCACCCTCTCGAAACTCTCTTGGGTGAACCTTTTTATTATGTGCCTCATTATCTACTTTTGGCAAAACTGGCCATGACACAGTGCCGTCATCTTTTTTTCCTCGATCAAATTAAGTTGTTCATAGCGGACTTGAACCCATTCCACTTCTTCCAACTCAACTTCCATCAAGATTCTCAACGAGGGGATCTCAACCTCAATTGGTAAAACAACTTCCATCCTGTACACCAGGGAATAAGGAGTGGCCCCCGTAGAAGTACGCACTGACGTTCTGTAAGCGTGCAGAGCAAATGGGAGTTTTTCGTGCCAATCTTTGTACTTATCAGTCATTTTGGCCACGATCTTCTTGATATTCTTGTTAGCAACTTCTACTGCCCCGTTCATCTTAGGACGGTAAGGCGTCGAGTTGTGATGTCTGACTTTAAACTGAGTGCAAATTTCTTTCATCATGGTATTGTTTAGATTGAGAGCATTATCTGTAATGATTTTCTCTGGGAGACCGTACTGGCAGATCACTTCCTTCTTTAAGAACCTACACAACACGGATTTGGTCACACTAGCATAAAAAGCAGCCTCAACCCACTTCGTGAAATAACCGATCACCACCAAAATGAAACGATGCCCGTTTAAGGCCTTAGGGGTAATTGGTCCAATCACATCCATCCCCCATATAGAAAAAGGCCACGGCGTTGTCATGACGTGCAGAGCTGTCGGAGGAGCATGTACCTTATCCGCGTATATCTAGTACTTATGACATTTTCGGACATACCTGATGCAATCCCTCTCCACGGTCATCCAATAATAACCCGCTCTCATAATCTGCTTGGCCATCATATGGCCATTTGCGTTTGTTCCACAAACCTCTTCGAGGACCTCCTCGAGTATTCTTTTAGCTTCACTCGCTTCTACACACCTTAGCAATGTATGATCTCTACTCCTTTTATACAACACTCCTTTATCTAGAAAGAATCCCATCGCCAATCTTCTCAAAGTTCTTTTGTCATTTTCTGTGGCATGTTACGGGTACTGTTGATGTTTTACGTATTGTAGGATGTCATGGTACCATGGTCTCCCATCCGGCTCTTCCTCAACATGCATACAGTGTGCAGGCGACTCTCGTATGCTCAACTTAATGGGCTGGACATCAGCGCTTGTATTTATCTTGAACATTGACGCTAACGTAGCAAGGGCATCGGCCATTTGGTTTTCTTCTCGGGGTAGATAGTTGAATTCATTCTTTTCGAATTGCTGAACCAATTCAATTATGAACTTGTGGTAGAGAACCAACTTTGAGTCCCTTGTCCCCCATTCTCCTTTTAACTGACAAATGACTAGCGGAGTCCCTATACACCTCTAACTCGCTTATCTTCTTTGCAATAGCTGCTTGAAGTCCTATGACACAGGCCTCATACTCTGTCATATTGTTGGTGCATTTGAAAGTCAATCTTGCAGTGATTGGGCAGTAGGTCCCTTTTGGCGATATCAAAATCGCTCCAACACTGTGCCCTAGAGCATTTGATGCGCCTTCGAAATACATCTTCCATACATCTTTCTCTGATTCCTCATCTTCGTCTTCTTGAGAAATAGCCATCAAGTCCTCATCAGGAAAATCAAACTTCATCGGCCATAATCTTCTGTGGCTCTATCCGCCAAAAATTCGACCACTGCACTCTTTTTTATGGCTTTCTGCGAGACATAGGTGATGTCATATTCAGAAAGCAGAACTTTCCATCTTGCTAATCTTTCTGATAATAAGGGTTTCTCAAAGATGTACTTAATGGGGTCCAATTTAGCGATAAGCAATGTGGTATGGTACAACATATATTGTCAGAGCCTATGAGCAGCCCAGGCCAATTCACAATACATCTTTTCTACTGCTGAGTAATTGGTCTCGTAATATGTAAACGTTTTACTCAGGTAGTAAATGGCATGTTCTTTCTTGCTTGTCTCATCTTGCTGTCCCAAAACACACCCCATGGACTTCTCATGTACTACTAAATACAAAATGAGCGATCTTTCTAGTGTCAGCAGTACCAGTACCGGTGGATTGGTAAGATACTCTTTCACCTTATCGAACGCCTCCTGATAATCCTCGTCCCATTCACCCGGATCAGTCTTTTGGAGGAGTCTGAAAATCGGATCACACTTAGCGGTGAGCTAGGAAATAAAACGGACAATGTAATTCAATCTTCCCAGAAATCCTTGCACTTCTTTCTGTGTCCGAGGCGGGGATAAATTTTGGATGGCCCGTATCTTGTCAGGGTCTACTTCAATTCCTTTCTCATTGACAATGAATCCCAGTAGTTTGCCGGATGTTACGCCAAAAGTGCACTTGGTCGGATTGAGTTTAAGCTGGAACTTCCTTAATCGCTCGAACAACTTTCTCAGATTAACCACATGGTCTTCATCTTCACGTGATTTTGCAATCATATCATCAACATAAACTTCTACCTCTTTGTGCATTATGTCATGAAAGAGGGTCACCATCGCTCTTTGATAAGTTGCACCAGCGTTTTTTAACCCAAATGGCATAACTTTGTTACAAAATATTCCCCACATTGTCATGAAGATGGTCTTCTCCATATTTTCTAGTGCCATCTTGATTTGGTTGTAGCCTGAAAATCCATCCATAAATGAGAACAGTGAGTGCTTGGCGGTATTATCAACCAAGGTATCGATATGGGGTAGCGGGAAGCTGTCTTTCGGACTAGCCCTGTTTAAGTCCCGATAATTAACGCACATTCGTACTTTCCCATCTTTTTTCGGCACTGGGACTATATTTGCTACCCATTTAAGATACTTGGCGACTTTCTAAAATCCGGCGTCGAACTGTTTTTTCACTTTCTCCTTGACTTTTAGCAACATTTCAGGCTTCATCCGTCTCAATTTTTTCTTCACAGGCTTGCATTCTAGCTTCAAAGGCAAACAATGCACCACAATATCCGTATCGAGCCCCAGCATGTCTTGATAGGGCCATGCAAACACATTCGCATATTCGTGGAGCAGCTCTATCAATTCTTGTTTCTTTGCCAATGGTATTGAAGTGCCGATTTTTACTTCCTTCTTATTATCCTCATTTTCCAGATTAACCACTTCCGTTGTCTCTTGATGAGGCATAATTTGCTTTTCTTTTGACTCTATCAATCTCAATAGATCAGGTGGTAAGTCGTAGTTCTCTACAGTCTCTTCATCGTCAATTTCACCAATATCAATACATTTCTCAAAATTGATTTTCGAATCATTGATGAGATTGTTTTCACATTCATTATTAGGAGACCTGGAAAGGTGTAAGTAAAATAATATAGATGGTTGTATAGGAAGCCAAAATAGAAAGATGAACTATAAAAGAAATGGCAAATGAATCGAGACATAATGCATCATAATTGTCATTTATTAGAATGATAAGTTCATAAAAGGAGCCCGTGCACAAAAGAAACTCTCATAACACTCTTGGGCAGAAGTGTTTGAGGACTTAGTTTGTTAACCAGAAAGAGACCTAAATATAACAGGTAAATCTGTAGCATGCCAATTCTTCAATTCAAATCCTGAGGGCACGGGTAGATGGTCATTTCTTCAGTTTTGTTTCCCTCTTCTTCTTCTTGTTCCATTATCTGGATGCAGAATCCTGCAAACATTCCCTCCAAAGTCACGGCAGGTTTGGTCCCAACTGGTGAATCAGGAAAAATAAAACTTGCTGACAGAAATGTCTCATAGAATGGGGGATGTACATCCTCAGGGTCTCCATCTCATATCCCCTGAGCCTTGCGTGCCTCTGCTCTTTCATTTCTCTTATTAGCCTCTCTTTGTCTTCCCTAGTTGACTTGTATCCTATCCCAAACCTGTCTTCCTTTTCGATCACGCTTATGCACTTTCGAATTCCTTGTAGGTTCTTTCCCAAACATGTCCCGGCCCGGCAATACTTCCCTACGACCTGAGCAAGGCCACTTTGAGTAGTAGAGGACAACTAAGGTATAGGCATCTTAGAACCTTCTACAAATATAGCATTCACAAACTCCAAGGTCCGAAAAGAGCATTCCCCCGCTTCTTCAGTAGCTTCTATGTAGGGAATATTCGAGGGCTTTGATACAAGGAGATCCTCTTCTCCGTCGACGATTATCAATTGCTCTTCGACTCTAAACTTCACCATCTGATGCAGAGTGGATGAAATAGCACCAGCCATGTGGATCCAGGGCCTTCCCAAAAAGACATTGTACGAAAGAATGATATCCATGACCTGGAAGACAATGTCAAATGTGCAATGACCAATTTGCATTGGCAACTCGATTTGCCCCGCCACTTGTCAACGGGTTCCATCAAATGCTTGCATTACCATATGATTGTTCTTCATGTAGGACCCGTCAACGGGCAGTTTAGCCAGTGTAGTCATAAACATGACATTTAGCGCCGAGCCGTTATCAATGAGGACTTTTGCAATGATATGGCCCTTGCAGCGGGCAGTGATGTGAAGGGCTTTGGTACTACCCATTCCTTCAGGCATGATCTCGTCGTCACTGAAGGCTATGAAGTTGTTAACAGCCACATTCCCCACTACTTGGTCAAATTTCTCTACAGACACGTCATGAGCCACGTATGCCTCATTTAGCACCTTCAAGAGCGCCCTTCGATGGGTCTCCAAGTTCATCAATAATTCTAGGATGGATATGCGAGCCGACGAGCGCTTTAATTTTTTAACAACATTATATTCGTTGTGCTTGATAAATTTGAGGAATTCACAAGCTTCATCCTCCATCACAGGCTTGCTCTTTTTTCAATCAACTGCGTTTTCAAGGTTGATCTCCTTTTCATCGGCCTTAGCTTTACCTTTTCTGACATTTTCTAATACTTCAGTGTATAGCATCTCCCACTCCGAGTGAAACCCCCAACACCGATTATGTCTATGACAACTGCAGAAGTATTGAAAATTGGTGTAGCATTAACAGGCTCTGGTGACGCGAATTTGCATTCGTACCTCCAAGGCACAGCCTTATCGTTCTTGTAGGGGAACGGGTTCGACACTTCAATAGTCACCATCGGCCTTGGAACCTTTGGTTTTTCCCTTACCGACGAGTTCTGGCCTTCTCCACAGTAGATAAACAATGGTTTCGGCTTAACCCATTTTTTAGGGGCTTTCGGGGTTTTCTCAATCACTACATCCACGGATTTTTTCTCCCATTCGGTGGAGAATTTTGCTATGCCGATATCCATCAATTCTTGAATTTTGGCTCGAAAGTCGGAGCATTGGTTGACAGTGTGTTCCACCAAACCTCCGTGATACCTGCAGAAGCGTTCAAAATCTGATTCCGACCCTAAGGGTTTCTGCCCCATGCTGACTGGTTTAAACAACCCAACCTCAATCATAGCATCCAACACTTTTCCCATATGAGTTCGGATATCCTTAATCCTGGATATCACCCGGCACCCTTTTCCTTTCGTTATCGCGTTTGCTCTTGTTTTCCCATGGTCGGGTAACGGGTTTGCCGTGACGTTAGGCTCCCCTTTGGTTGTGAAACTTAAACAACCGACCCTGATTAGGTGTTGCACTTTGTGCTTAAATGCAGTGGAATTCTCCATGGAGTGACCCGGGTTGCCTCCATGGTAGTCACAGTTTACGTTTGGGTCATACCATCTTGGGTATGGGGGTTTCATGGGTTCAAGGAACATGGGTGCCACTAGATGGTTTTGAACTAACTTAGCGAAGAGGTTGGAGTATGTCATACGAATCGGGTCGAACGAGGGTCTTTGTTGTGTTAGTTGAGGCACCCTCTGATTAGTGCTCACATTGTTTACTGGACTGGTCGGGTTGGGATAAGGTACAGCTGTCGTGTATACGGGTGCTGGCATGGGTGATGGTGTATACAATGGTGTTGCTGGTCGATAACTCATTGGATATTGGGGTTGCGTAGGAGGGTAGAAGTATGGGTTAGGGGAGTAACTGTAGGGTCTGCTTGTAGGATACTGGGTATAGCTTTGTGGTGGTCGATTTTCATATGAGGCCGCTTGCACTTGTCCTTCTTTCTTCTTTGTCGCCCTCGCCTTTTTACTATTGGCGATTTCGCTTCCTTCGATCTTGCCATTTTTTATGGCGTTCTCTATCATCTCGCCAGAAATGACCATATCAATGGAATTCTTGGTAGCACTGCCGACCAACCTGTCGTAATATGGCCCCCGCAATGTATTGATAAACAATACAGTAGTTTCTTTTTCTGTGAGAGGCGGTTGCACCTGAACAGTCAGGTCCCTCCATTTTTGGGCATACTCTTTAAATCCTTCTCCTGCTTTTTTCTTCATGTTTTGAAGGGATAGCCTATCTGGCGCCATGTCAGCCATATACTTGTATTGGGTCAAAAAGGCTCTCGCCAAATCTGTCCAAGTATGAATGCGACTGCGATCTAGTTGGTTGTACCATCTTACAGCTGAACCTTGCAGGCTGTCTTGAAAATAGTGGATTAATAATTTATCGTTATGCGTGTGCCCAGCCATTTTGTGACAGAACATGGTGATGTGAAATGAAGGGCATTTGGTCCCATCGTACTTCTCAAATTCGGGGGCTTTGAACTTCAGCGATATTATCAAATCCGGAACCAAGCTCAGTTCACTTGCATCAACCTTCCCGAAGGTGTCCATCATTTCTATTGCCTTGAGTCTTTCTTCTAGCATCTCATATTTATGTTTTGTCCCGGTGTCCTCTACTTGTTTCGTCTCACTTCTTCTCAACTTTTCTTGTTCTAGGGGGTCTTCCAAGTTTGGGACATGGGCTAGGTTCAAAGGATTAGTCGCTGGGTTAGATTCAAACTGCCCTTGACCTTGTTGCCCTGTGGGACTTGGTATGTCGATGTAAATATAAGGTTGCCCTCTCGCTGGAGGTTCTCCTTGTGAAAGCCCGCCTTGTGCCCTTGGACGTGGATCGAAGTAAAACTGGGTGGGTATTGAGGATCTCCATTGTTACTTTCTCGGGGTACGGGGTTCTTCCCTCACCACTGAGCTTCCGGCTGGCCCTTTTCCTCTTGTCAGACTCATCATCATTTCCATCATCTTGGCCATTTGTTCTCATGACTCTTTCTGGGACCTTGCTATCTGTTCCCGTACTTCCTGTTGAGATATGCCCAGCTGTTCTTGTAATTCTTTCTGTGCCCTCTCCATTCTCTCAATCCTTGTTTCTTGTTCGTTATCCATAGTCTTTGCGTGTGCTCGTGTATTATACGAGTGTGGAGCATTTTTGTTCGGGTACTTTAGTTCAAACACCTCGGGTTAGAACCTCATGACATATTATTTCTTTATTCTTTATTGAGTGCATGAAAGAATTAATGAATGGATGAATGAATGAATGAGCAAACAAATGGAAAGATGCATTTGAGGTATAAATACTCAAAGATAAATTTCAGGAAGTTGATTTTTCATTGATCCCAAATATAGTTCTCATTACATCAACATAATTTCTTAGAATCGTGTCCATAAAAACAACTAATCTGCTTATACTGATTTTTGGCTTCGTTCAAGAAGTTAAGCAACTGCTGTCCATATTCCTCGGTTGGCTGGATTCTTTGCCTCAGAGCTTTCACTTTCTCGATCATCTCATCGGCCTTTCTCATGGCTTTGTCGATTTCTTCACCCAAGTGTTCTATGTACTGCTACCTTTCCAAACTTTAAGATTCCCATCTCTTGCTAGCATTCGTAGCCAAATCACATGTATAAATCCAATCACTTTCTCTATCCCTCAATTCCCTCACAATCTTGTCGATGTGATTTTTTTGGCTATATAGCTGTCGCTCTAGGTCTCGGATTACTTGATGTAGGGAACTTCTCTCTTCTTGCATCCGAGAACAACTCTCTCTCTTGTTCTCGAGATCTGCCTTTAGCTTATCGTTTGTATGCAAAGACACAACTAAACTCACAGAAGCCTGGGAATACATGTCTTTACATTTCTGCTTATCACGAGACAGTCGAGCGGCTTTTGCTTCGTTTTCTTGTGCCTTTCTTTTCGACTGTTCTACTTCCTCCTGAAGTCGACTAAGTTCCCTTTCCCGCCTATAAGTTGGTCCGAGTATATTTTCGACCTTCAGTTGTGTAGTTTCTTGTTTTCCAAGTGCAAGTCTTTCACGTCGGCATATGCAGTGTCACGTTCCTTTATTATTTTTTGGATTCTGACCCCTTGTATTTCAGTCTTGTCTTTCCAATTCTCGGCCTCCTCTTGGAACCTCTGACTTTCCTGCATCATCTTCTTTCTTTCAATACTGAGTCCCTGCTCAGTGATTTGAGCTCTAATATTCTTTTTGGTGGAGCAGGACTTGGCTGATACATGACCTCTTATTCGGGAAACACCATATTGTTGACCCGATTTGCTCTCCACACTTGGTACCTCGGAGCGACACTCTTACTGAGGGACCCTAACCTCGTTCTTTGGTTTTCTTTCCAAGCTCGGACTATTGGCTTCACTCTCTTTGACATATTCGGATCCCCGTAAGAAAATTCCACCTGATCGAGTCTGTGCGTAGCCGGGACGAATTGCTTTACCCCATACTGTCTCAATACCATCAGTGGAGCGTAACTTACTGCTCTCCATGGTCCCAAAAGCTGTACCCATGGTTCTCCACATCGGTATAACATTGGTCCGTGAGGCATCCATGGCGTCATCCATCTTAGTTGCTTAATAGTCAATAACCGTAGGAAGGCTATCCATTCTTTCTTGGATTTGGATTCTGGCCATTTTCTTTTGCAGAATTCTCTAATAGGGGCACCATTCTTTAGGTAAGGTTTGGAGAAAGCACTATTTTTACACACGAAGTGGCTCTTGAGCCATATATGCAGTAATGGCGCACACCCCACAAAACGACCCTCCATTTTCTTGCGGCAAAAGTTCAACGATCTTATGGTTTCAGCCAGGATTGCCGGTGAGGGATTAGCTGGTTCTCAACTTGCTCGAAAAAATCTATCACTGCCACCTCAATGTGCCCCAAAACCTTAGGAAAAAATACCATCCCATAAATAGCCAAAGCAAAAATGGTGATCCCTTGCTCGTCATCGAGATGCCCCTCAATAAATTTTCAAAAAAAATCCCAAGGGATGCAGACATATTTTCCTTTTTGTTTCAGATCTAGGTCTCCTACTTCTGTCCCGATGAGCTTTTTCAACTTCTTACGGAAGCCCAATTTTGGCTTTTTGACGTACACCTTATCTGGGAAACGGAGTTCTAACCCGACAAGAATTGAGTACTCCTCTATGTTCGGTGTCAAATCCTCTTTGTTAAAAGCAAAACACCTATAAGAAAGGTCCCAAAACTGGATGGCTACTCTGATCATTGACTCATCAATTACCATTGGGATGAGCGAACCAATCTGGCCATATTTTTCAGAAAATTTATTTTTTCTTTCCCAAGTCATCCGTTCCCAAATATCAGTCAACTCAGTCAAGTTATTGTGTAATTTCCAAGTTTATCCTTTCGGGTAGACTCGGACATAACCTTCTATCAAACAATCCCCCTCATTCTGTTGCATATTTCTTGCCCATTCTTGCACATCTACAGGTGACTCACACATGACGCTTACGGACGATGAGGTAATCTGACGCTCGGTGGGTTCCATGAGAAATTAACTTGCTGAAAGATACTTTTGAGAATAATACCTTGACGTGGAATGCTATGTGATGCCAATATAAGTTATGTAGAACAACATAAGAGGAAAATTCGTCAGTATATTCACATGAAAGAATTCAAAAATCAAATAAATAAATGAATAAAGAAGTTCGACATTATTTAATTACATAAAATAACAAATATTTTGAGAAAAACTCATTTTAGGAAAAATTTCAGTCATTACCTACAAAGGACCTAGTTCGGGTGTTCGTTCACCCTAAGGGTCACAAAATGAACCAATGCGGGCATTTGGGCCGTTCCAGTCATTACCCACTTTGTGGTTCGAAAATAAACAAAAGTAGTGAAGGGTAAGAGGCGTTCCTTTATGTGTCCTAATTTTGGGTGAATTTCTAGATATCGGGTAGGAAAGGCTCTACTTAGGATGAGTTTTTTATGGTGTTCTAACATGAGGTTCGGATTCATAATCTAAAGGTCCTCAAATTGTTCTTTACTGTCGCCTGCGAAGGCTAGTAAGGCACCCCGATCCTCACCCGTTATAGGCTTCCAACGGAAAGGGTTCAATTCGAGCGAGAAATTTTTCGCTAGCCCATGCGGAGATTATTATCTCACGAGAGCGTAGGTACTTTATTTCTCTAAAAGTGTTTCGCTAGCCCATGCGGAGGTTATTGCCTCACGAGAGCGTAGGTACTTTACTTTTTCCTAAAGGGATATAGCTCGGGTATAAAGCTTATGTATGAAATGCACATGTTCGTGTGTGAGAAGGAACAAACAAACCTTCGACTATTTGTCTACGACCCTTTATTCTAAACATCCTATGATTATTAAAATCAATAAAAATAAAGGAAATAATTAAAAAATGAGTAAAAAAAATAACAAATACCAAGACATAAGTGCAAGCAAAATAAAGAAAAGAAAAAAAAAATAATGATGAATGAATAACTAAATTAAAAAATTAAAAAAAAGAGAATTAAAATTAAAGACCAATTAAATTCATTAAATTGAGATTCTAAGATAACATGTGATTAATGTATGGCTCGACTCTCGAAGTCCCCAGCGGAGTCGCTAAGCTGTCATAACGATTTTTCGACCGCTAAGACGATTTTGAAAACAATGGAGTCGCCACCAATCTTTTTTGTTAGGTATGATTGGCCACCTATTAAAATCGGTTTTAGTGAAATATTTTTAAATTAATTAAAATATTTTAAAAACAATTTCGAAGTCTGCGTTTTAAACCAGAGAGAAAACAAAATCAGGTTCGGGAGTCGGTTACGTGCAGGGAAGGATTAGCACCCCCGCGACGCCCGTTTAAAAAACGGTACCATTTAATCACGTGTTATCTTAAATCTCGATTTAATGGACTTGACATCGGTATTTAAAAATAATTCTCTTTTTTATTCTTATTTTTATTTTTTTCAAAAATGTTTATTCCCTTTTTTTTAGAATTTTTATTATTTTTTTGAAAAATGAAAGTGAACGTAAATCTATTATCGAGAATACTCATTAAATATTCTCAACACTCTTGGTGGTATTTAACGAGATCCTCTCACCTCAAGATATCTTAGGAATCACAACCGTGACATCCTTCGAATTCCGTCGTCAACAATTTACATCCATTTTTTATTTAAATGCGTATGATGTGGATATTTAAACATGAATGCATACGGTTAAATATATAAGACACATGATTAAATACATAACTATACGATTAAACATACGAAACATAATGTAAAAAGGAAAGCATGAGCATGACAAAATATCGAGCACATAAACATTCATTATTTATTCTTTGATCATTTCCATTTCGAGATGAAAACGAACTTTCATATCGAGGATATTGCTAAATACTCCTACCACTCGTGGTGATATTTAACGAAATTCTCTCACCTCGGGATATCTTAGGAATCACAACCGTGACGTCCTTCGAATTCCGTCGTTGGCAAATCCGTATTCACCCCTTATGTTTAAAAATAATTGCCCGTTATAACACTTGAAACTACCCATAACAAATCCGTATTTACAACACTTAAAATATTCTAACATATTCAAGTAAATGATGAATGCAAATAATATAACATATTAACAAAATAGGATATGACACTTAAAATAAATAATAGATAAATAATAAAGTATATTAAAATACACCACCACATTAAAACACAAATAATGTAATATGTTAAAATAATGCGAGATTTAAAAATACTAATGATGCAATATGTTAAAACGATACAATATTTTAACATATTACGGCACTGAAATACTAATATAATATACTATCCAAATATGCTACCACATTGAAAATGACAAAATATATTAAAGCATGTCATGATACTTAAATACTAATATAATAATATTATTTAAAATATACCACCATATTTAAAATGACCAAAGTGACAAAATATGTTAAAATATATTATGACATTAAAATACAAAAAAAATGAAATCCATTAGCATACATTACAATATATTAAAAACATACAAAAATAATAAAAATATATATATTAAAATATACTTTGATAATAAAATAAGTAAATAAAAATAAAAAACAAATTTTACCTAATTGGGCCTGAAGTCGGGCCCGAGTTTGACGGAGTTTGGACCCGGACTAGGTGGGCTAAGGGTTCCAAAAGATGGCAAGGTGGACTTAGGCCCAAAATTCTTTTTTTTTTTTTTTTGCTTTTTTCTTTTCTCTTCTCTTTCTTTTTTTTTCCTTCTTTTTTCTCTTTTTTTTCTTCATTTTTTCCTCTTTTTCTTCTCTGCTTGGCCCAAAACCAGTGGAATGGGCCGCTGGGCTTGGACAGGGGCTTGCTGGGGCGCGGGTCAGGGCAGGGGCCTGCTGGGCATGAATCGGGTCGAGCCTTGCTGGCTGACCCGAATCCCTTTTTTTTCTTCTTTTTTGGCATGGATCGGGTCAGGCGCACGGACCCCGAGTCGGATCCAGGTCCACGTGGGGACCCTCACCTAGCCAAAACGATGTTGTTTCAACAGCGATATAAAAGGGCATTCCCCTTTTTTTTTAGTTTCTGATTCCCCCTCTCTCTACCCCTTTCGTCTCTTTCTTTTCTCTCTAAAATCTCCAGAATCCGGCCACCGGATCACCGCACCGGCCGTCGGTCTTCGTGCTCCCTCGAGCTTTCCTATTCGAAATGGGTCTAAACAACTCGTAATGGCCTCCTAAACTCAAATACCCCTTCGGTTTTCTCCGAATAGGACTAGATCTTAGTAGATCTGGCCTAAAAAAAGAAATCAAGAACCCTTTTTTTTTATTCTTTTGTTTTTTTTTTTTTTTGTGTTGATTTGGTTCTTTTGTTGGTGTCTGGGTATAAGGTGGTGGGTTTGTGAGGGGAGGGGAGTTAGGTGGTTTTTTTTGGTATTTCTTTTCGGTTATCTTCCCTTTTTTTTGTCTCCCGTGCTGGGTTCTTCTTTGGGCCCACAGATGGCCCGGTTCAGATTTGGATCCGACCCGGGCTAAAAACGATTGCTACACTGATCATGTAATTAAACCATTTAAAGAAGGAAAGTAAGAAATAGTGAAAAGAACTTGTTAAGTACTCTGTGTCCTTCTGGCTGTTTGATAAGTTTCAATTTATCATGTCATTCATACTATGCTTCTATTAGTTTTTTTCAGTGTTAGTTATAAATTAAGATTTAAGGGTAAGAAAGAAAGAAAGATACTTTACAGTTCTTTAATCATTGATTTGTTTACAGGACATAATCTAAGAGGTTGTTGACTTCACAGAGTATGTATTTCATTAGTATATAAACTTACTCCTTTTATATATAGAAGATTTTAAAGAAAGGATACCAATAATAGGACTTTCTAAGACATTGCACAACAAGACTGTACAATTATTGGAAGTGACTAGGTTTTATTAAGATCATTTCAGCTGAATTTATTGTCAGAGCCTTATCTTGGAACTTGAGGATTTAGTATCTTTTCTGTACCATTATTTCCTATGTTACTCGGATTCGGCTGTGAGTGTTGGGCACATCCGACATGAGCATGTTCAATTTTTTCTAAGATTTTCATGTGTTTGGAGGGTCCTTGGAGGATCATATTCCCATATCTATGTCTGGATATGCATCGGACACGGGTATTTCAAGAAAAATGAAGAGTCGGAGAAACATAGATTATTTCATCCTCTTCATCATCATAAATTCTATGCATTGGTTAAAAATTCTCTGAGTTTGGACTGGTTGCTCTGAATAGCAGCATGAAGAATGTAACAGGAGGGAGAAAGCAGATTTCATTACTCACTCTGATGCCCTAGTCTTTAACCATACCCTAATAATCACCTAATCTAAAGCTTTGTGCACTAAGGTTTGTGTTTCAATCACGTTATGCAAGATTGAGATTGAGATTGTTTCATCAGAATTGCAGGACAAAATCATTAGGACACTTATGACTTTCTGATCTGTTATTTGAGACATGAAACAGCCTGCTGGGAATTACATGTCAAAATTTTAAGCTTATTCTTTAGAGTTCCAAAAGAGGTAGTCCAAAGGTTTTTGTACAAAATTTATGCAAGGAACATATCAAGGGCATGAGACATTTGAGTGTGACTTGATAACCTAGATGATCACTATTTCTTGAAGTTTTTGGAGTGGCAAGTCAATGGGAATTCTCAGTATTATGAGACTTCATCCTTTCTTTCTGGTTTTACCCAAAAAAAAAAAATTTTTGATTTTTTATACTTTTGAAAAATCGTGTTGTGTTTAAATATGTCAATGCAGTGGGGAAATCTATAATTAATTGATTTTTTATTTATTTATATTCTCCTTAATTCCATATTGCTTGCCTTTGCTACTTGGGATCATGTTAGGAGTGTAAATGAGATATTTGTACTCGTAAGTTATTCGGGTTCGGCTCAAAAAAAAATTCAATTCGACTCGATCATTGTCGAGCAGAGCTTGAGCTATCGAGCGAGTCAAATTCGAGTATCTTAATGCTTGACTCAAGTAGCTTGCGAGCTTAATCGAAGGTTTTTTTTTTTTTTTTAAATTAGTATTGAAAAAAATCTTAATTCGAACTCGAGCACAAATAATCGAGTTTGAAATCGAGCATGGGAATCGAGTTTATTTTTTACTAGGTAAATGAGCCTAATCGAGCGAGCTCGAAAAAAATTTCAATTCGACTCGATCATTGTCGAGCAGAGCTCCAGCTATCGAGCGAGTCAAATTCGAGTATCTTAATGCTTGACTCGAGTAGCTTGCGAACCTAATCGAGTTTTTTTTTTTTTAATTAGTATTGAAAAAAATCTTAATTCGAACTCGAGCACAAATAATCGAGTTTGAAATCGAGTATGGGAATCAAGTTTATTTTTTACTAGGTAAATGAGTCTAATAGAACGAGCTCGATCAATTCGATTTTTATCTCAAATCGATATCGAATTTTAAAAATGAAACTCGATCGAATTCGAATTCGAATCCAGTTTCAAATCTTGAATTTCGAGTTCGAGCACTCGATTACACCCTAATCATGAATGCATCTATATGATGTATCGCTTAAAACATTTGCTTTTGAGAATCTGAAGTTATCATCTCAATTTTGACAAGGTTTCAGAATCCTGATAGCAGAACCGTGTGAAGTCTGTTAAAGGGTACGGTCAGGCTATCACTTGTGTTGTTCTTGAACTAAATTCCATCTTACATTTTTCACATTTTAATCTAAAATTCTTTTCATTTAGCCTGGATGAATTAGGCTACGCCATTTCTTGAGGTGGAGGATTAAGTATTCATAGAAATGCTGAAAAACTGTAATAGCCTTTTCCCTGTGTTTCAGTGAGATGATACAATTTGGACCTCTGAATCACATTAGCGGCAAATGGGCTGGAAATCTGTTGTATTTACAAGATTCTTACATGAAGGTGCAAACTATTCGATCACATTAGGGACGATAATGGATAGTGCGAATTCGAATATTTGTAATTATTCGATTTGTTTTTTGCGAATTCGAATATTACTGATTGGGATAAAATGCGAATTCGGAATTGACGCGGATATGAAACTTCAGATGTTCATTATCTGAATCGTCATTACTTATGCGGATAACGGATTTCGATATCCGAATTTGCTATCCAAATCCACTTACTTTTGTGGATTCGGATATCCGAATCTATTATCCGTTAATTTAAATTAATTTTTTTTTTTTACTTATTGAATTCGGATATTTAGCGGATTCGGATATTCGACGGATAATGTTATTTAATTTGGATTCGGATTTGGATAGTAATATTCGGATTTAATGCGGATAATAAACGTATTCGGATTTTAAAACAGTTCTGTGAATTCGGATTCGAATATTACAAAAAAGACAGATATCTGACCCGTTGCCAACCGCATCGTGCAATCGGTAAACCCAAATTATCTTTTCTTTTTTCTTTCTTTTGGCCTATGTTATTTAGATTTAAGATAGTTTATCCCACGCGTATTTGGATCCGACATGAATATATTATATTTTTTATATTAAATAACGAAGAAACTAAAAAATGTCAGAACATGAATACATTAGGCCGGGTAAAACGAAGAATCCATGTAGCATATAGCTTTCGGCCTGTGTCTAAGACCAAAACAAAATGACATATAAGGTACTTCGAAGCAAGCAGGTCTCTCAGAGGGATTTTAATCAAAAGGGTCTTAAAATCAAATTCCTTTGACATTACTGCTTGCTATGTCCAAAGTCCAAAGTCCAAAGTCCAAACTTAATGCAAAATATTAGACTTTAACTATTCATCATATTTGACAATCTTACCTTTTTTTCACCCCCATGATTCACTTCTCCTATGAATTTTTTTATTGGTCTAATTATGTATCGATCTCTCTGTACCTATTCAAAATTTAAAATTTAGTCTTTCTATTATAATTTTTATAAATTTAATCCTTTTACTATATTGATTTAAAAATTTTGATCCAATTAATAACGGTGTTATTTTTCTTCCGTTTAAAATGCTGACGTAGACGTTCATTTGTTGACGTGACGTTGATTTTACTGATGTGGCGAGCTAAGTCAGCAAAAAATTTTGCCAATTGATAATGTGGGCTTTTTTCCACGTGGTTTACTAATAAATGGTGTTATAAGTCCCTGTATTTATGCAAAAATACAAATTTAGCACTTCTACAATTATTTTTAAAAAAATTTGTACCTATATTTTTTAAGATTGCAAATTTCGATCCAATCTTTAAAATATTAAAAAATAATTAAAAAAATTCACATTATTAAAAAAAATTATTATTGAAATAATAATATTATTATATTAAATAATATTTATTATTTAAATAATAAAAAATATTATTTTTTGCTAGTATTAATATTTATTATTAAAATATAAAAATATTTATGTTTAATAACATTCAAGAAATATTTAAAATTAAAATATTAAAGATTTTTTATTTTAATTTTTTTAATTTTTTTTTAATTAAAATTAAATAAAGTAGTTTTTATTAAAATAATAATATATCGTGTCGGATCAAATTAAGTTCAAGCATAAAAATCATGTTCAAAATATGGTTCGAGTCAGATTAAATTTATGGGTTTGGTGAGTACACTATAGCTCTTTTCTAAAAATTATGAAAGATATTTTTTTGCAAAACAGATGGAGCCTTAAACAAATTTCATTTTCCATTATTAAATGTGCTGGCATTAGAGGTGTTCATGGACTGGGCCGGGTTGCGGTCCATTATTTTTTTTTTAACTTTTGCCCAAATCCGGCCCGGGCTGACTCGTAAGATCGAAATAATATTTAAAAAATATTAAAAAAATTGTTTTTATATTAATATTTATATATTTTTTATAATTAAATTTAAATAATTTAAATCATTATAAAGAGACTAATTTTTTTTTTGAAAATCTATAAATATTAATATAAAAATAATTTTTTATAAATATATAAATTTAATTATAAAAATATATAAATATTAATACTAACAAAAAATTATATCTTTTATTATTTAAATAATAAATGTTATTTAATAAAATAATATTATTATTTCAATACTAATTTTTTTAATAATATGAATATTTTTAAGATTGGATCGAAATTGAAAATCTCAAAAAATATAGGTACAATTTTTTTTAAAAAAATCATTATAGAATGACTAAATCTGTATTTTTGCATAAATACAAGGACTAATAACACCATTTATTAGTAAGCCACGTGGAAAAAAATTTCACGTCATCAATTGGCCAAAAAAATATGCTAACTAAGCTCGTCACGTCAGCAAAGTCAACGCCACGTCAGCAAATCAACATCCACGTCAGCATTTTAAACGGAAGAAAAATAACACCGTTATCAATTTGATCAAAAGTTTTAAATTAATATAATAAGAGGATTCAATTTATATAAATTATAGTAAATGGACTAAATTTTAAATGTTGAATCAGTACAAAAATTGATAGCATAATTAATTTTTTTTATTTGACAATATTGTATAAAACGAGAAAACGACTATCCCATTTTGTGTTTAAAATTGCAGCCTGCGAATAAAAGCATTCTCCTTCAATCCTCCCCCCATTCCCACTAGGAAGCCCCCCACAAGCAGCAGGACAAGGACAAATCGTGCAGAAGCACAACAACTAAACCTATCCACGATAGGATCGGATTTGGATTAGATCTATGTTTTATATTAATAAATACTGTATTTGTTCATATTTGATCCGACCCAACTTAAAATATAGGTAAAAAATTTTGCTCAAATCTAACTTGTTTTATAAAAATATTATCCAGATTTACACAAATTTGTTTAGTTTAAATTTATACACAAAAATATGGATCTCTCTTAAAAACAAAGATCGATATCTCTTAAAAAGGATTGATTTTTTAAGATCGTTCCTTCTTAAGAGACGATCGATCCCTTTGAGAAGAGGGTCGATCTCACTTAAAAATGATCGAGTCGGATCTAAGTAAAAAATGCAATGTCTAAAACCCAAGCCATTTTTTAATCGGATTTTATTTTTATTGTTTAATATTTTTATCCAAATCTTTTTAAAATCGAATTGAATTTAAACGAATAATCCAATTAAAAAAAAAAAAGAGCACAATATTTTTTTTTCCCAGTGCTCTTTTTTCCTAATAGCAGGCTTTATATTATTGTAGAAACTTCGGCTGGACCCAATATTTTGACTCACAAGCAATCCCCTATGAGTAGTCACCTTTTTCTTTTGGGGCTGATCTGATCTGATCTGTCGTCGACTCGTCTCTGGAAACTTTCATGATCCTTTGGGCTTTGGATTCAGTGGACAGTGGTCGAAGATAGAGATAGAAGAAGAAAAAAAGTAGTTGAAGTCAAAAGAAAAGTATGGGCCATTCATTTTTTAGGTAATCTGTAACGACAGAGGAAGTTGAGTCTAGCTCTTCCTTCACTACACTCTTCCTAAGGGTTATAATGCAGTAATCATGTTCCCAGTGCAGTCCACTTCATGCGTATTTTCATTACACCTAATTTTGACTCGCAAAAACGATCTGTTTGTCGCATATGTTATATGATAAAAAGTGAAAACATTCGAGATAAGAGAGTATATCATTGTTTGCAAGAGTTTCTTTTTTTTTTTTCTTTTTTTATCATGGTTTAGTAATAAATGGCATAGAACAAACACCCCAACAATTATATATATATATATATATATATATATATATATATATATGCAAGTAAGACTCTGAGTGGGCCTAAAGACAAGATTTAAATTGCAGTCGCGAATATTTTTTTGATCGTGTTGTGTTTATCATGATTGTGAACGTAACAAAAATTATCACGATGAATTGTGATGAATAGCAACAATAAATATCAACGACAAAAAAAATAAATTAAAACCTCAAAAATAATAACTGTAATATCGCCAGAGATGTAAAAGGTTAAGTAATCGTATAATATATATATATATATATATAATGATTTTTGGATTATGAGAAGGTTCAAATCTTTGATGCAAAGAACTTTAATATTACTCACAAGAATTAGTCTAATTGATAAGAAAATGAGCTTATTTTTTTACCATTAAATCGATTTCATGAAAAGTATTTTAATAATAAAATCCAAAATGCATTAAATGCGTCATTAAAATTGTCCCTATAAAAAAAATTAATCCGAATAAAATCTAAAGATACATCTTATCATATTAAAAATAAAAAAAAAAACTCTAACATTAATTAGAAAAAAGAATTAAAAATAATAGCTAATACTAATAGTATATAACCCTATAAAGCAACAAAAAAAAAATGAACACAGCAAGCAAAATCTAGGCAATTAAGCAAAGGTGGGATCTGTTTTTTTTTGTTTGTTAAATGAATGTTTTTAGTCACTAAAAAACCAATGTGACTAAAAACTTGTATTAATTTTGTAACCTTTAGTCACTACAAAATAATGCTGACAATGTGAGTTGAAGCTGATGTCGGAAGAAAAATCCAACCATGTGATGACACATGTAACCTCACATCATAAATTGGTATGTCTCTAACTCTGATGTCATATGACGAATAGAATCTCATACACGTGTACCTTATCTCGAGTGTTAATAAAGGTGTTCGTGAGCCGGATCAGATTGGATCCAGACTTTAAAAAAATTATTTTTGCTTGTTTAAATCTGGTCCAAACTCGAAAACTCTTTTTATTATTTAAAAAATATATTAAAATATTAAAAAAGAATTATATTAATATTTATAAATATTTTATAATTAAATTTAAATAATAAAAAATATTAAATAAATAGTAATCTATATTGATCAACTCAGTCAGACTTATCAAACCGGATAAATAATTCGATCCGTGAACAAATTTAGGGTTGGATCATCTTCCATAAATTTCTTATCAAAAGGTTAGATTCCTATACCTTAAGGTCACAAGGCGAATGAAAAATGAACATAAGGGTTACGTATTTAGTTTACAATTTTGAACACGATATAAAATTACGATACAAATATAACATATTTAATAAATATAAAAATAATATAATAAATCCGATACAATACGTTTAAGCACTATTAACACGATACTTTATTATCATAATACACACAATTGACACACGTTTAATATACGTATTTTATTTATGTGAAATTTTGATTCATTTAATAATTTATATTGTATTTATATTATAACAAGATTAACACGATATATATACATGAATTATCAAATCTAATTATGTATTATATGCTCTTGGACAAATCTCTATGTTAGCAATTGCTTTGCTGGTGATGCATCCTGTTCTATTAATATTTCATGTTTTATTGGGTTTTTAGAAAATGAAAGATACAAAATATGGAATATAAAATAGTTAGAATTATCAAATCTTTACTGTATAAATTTTGTTTTTTAAAAAATATAAATAGATAAATTGTTTAATTTCTCAAATCAAAATAAATATCGTATTTTATAAAAATCGTGCATTCGAAATGAACATCTATAAAAGATCACAACTAATATTATAATTTAAAACCATTTAATGTAAAGACAAACAAACTTACCATTTGAACGAATTCTTTATACTTTCAAGATTTTTTTTTTCATAAAAAAAATCGTAGTTTAAGGATTAGACTTGTTTAAAGGTCGATAGTCCGTCCGACAGATCCTACTCGTATTAGGTCGAATCTAGACAGAGATTTTAGTGATATGGGCCGGGCCGATTCAAATCAATGTTTAACTAATAAAAAATTATTTTATTTAAATTTAATTATAAAAATATAAAAATATTAATATAACAATTTTTTTAAAAAATTTATTATTATTTGAACAGTGAACTAGGCCGACAGTCTGGCTCGAGCTCGCAAAAGGCCGGGCCTCGGTAAGAAAAAAAAAATTCGGGCCGCAGTCCGACCCATAAGCAGGTCTACTAAGGATAAGGGGAATGGATTGCAAGTGCTTTGATTTGAATTTTAAATCTGTTAGATATCACCTTTTAAAAATAATCATATAAACTAATTAAACTAAATCCGAAGTTCACTTTCAAGACCAAATTTGAAGCCAGGCAGAAACAATGAGTTCATACTAAAGCTTGTGTCTGGATGGTTTCAAACTTTCAATAAAATATCCAAAGGAGATGAGTGAATTTGGCATCTTTTTTCACAACTTGCTTGACAAACCAAATGAAGATTTTAAGGACCCATTAGTTATGAGTGGATGGTCAAAAGCATTTCTTTATGTGGATAACCAGATTCATTGATCTTGGAGGAAGAAGAAATATAATTGAAAATTTCATATTCCTTGGCAATGGCCAGACAATCCTTATCTTGGAAAGTTTTAAAGAAAATGTTAGGGTTTTGATGGGGACTGTTCATGTGAGATAACCCCACTACCAACCAATTGATAAACTTACTATTTTGTAGTCAAACTACCTACTATCAGTTTAGAAATGAACTCTTAATGAAAGATTTTCCAACTTAATTGTTACACACACCAATTTTGAAAAAACCAAATTAGATCGATCGATTAGATCGTTTTAATTGAAAATTGGTGACCTGTCTGGTCCGATACATACCAAAGAATCGAAATTTTAATGAATCGATAAAAAAATGATCCAACCGATAAAAAAAGGGCAAAAATTGATTTTTTATTTTTTTTTTATTAAAATTATTTTTGTAAGTGAAGAGATTTGAACTTTTAACCTCTTAATCATATAGTAAATATCATACCATTAAGATAAATACATATTTTTATTAATTAATTACTATATTTAATATATATTTAATATTTAATTTATCTTTTAATTGATTAATCCAATTCAATCGCTAACCCAAAAATCACTATCAATTTGACTTTTGATCGGAGTTTTTATTCATTGACACACAATTGTAACTCTTCAACTGCAAGTCACTTTCCCTTGCCAATTGCCATCTTTTCTTTGGAAAGTTGCTTATTTTTCTATGGAGATTGCTTGAGATTAGGTCTAGAAAAGGGAAAATTGCTTTGGAGTTGCACAGGCTTTTAAGGGATGGAGTTGTGGGCATCACTCCTTTGCTTTTTTGTTATAACTTTTTCTCCATGTTGTGACTATTTTGTTCTTTTCAAAATGAAAGTCACTTTTAATAAAGATGGGAAGTCATAATAATAAGCCCAACAAGTCTATGGGTCCATATTTTTTCTTCATCTTCATGGACCCACAGGACCATCTACCCTTACCTCCTTGGTTAGGGGTCTACTTCTTAGGGTCAGAACCCAAAATCCAAACTATTTTTTCTTCCAAACTAAAGTTTTCATTGAAGATGAATTTCGGACTTTAACTCAATTAATTTATATAATCATATTTAAGAAAAGATATTCAATATGTTTGATATTCGAATTTCAATATCTGTAATTTTTTTTTTTATTCTCAAACTGTGATTTTTTTGTAAAAAAAAAAATGCTGATATCTCTCAATTCACTGTTGGTTTCTTGGTTTAGTGGCATATATTCCAATTGTGCTGCTAGATTTAGGAATTTTCACATGTTCAAAGGATTAAAACAGAGAAAAGAACTCATTTTGAACATTGCTAATTGCATGCAATAATTATGAGGGCCTACAGATTACAAAAAAAATTGCTCTTAAACCCCCACTCCCTCGTGTGGAGACACCAATAATTATATATATTCCATTCAGGTGCTTCCAATCACCAAATGGTTGTATCCTTGAAACTGGTTAATTTGCTCATTTCATTTGTCGTCAAACACAATGTACAAAGGGAACAAATCAAATTAGGCAAAAATCCAATTCGAGTCATGAGGATAAGACCCTGTAAAAACCCTTCAAAATGCCTAAACGACAAATCAAAATTTTGTCAAATTAGGCCCTCTGTCATTGAAGTTCTAACATCCCATCAAGCTTTTGCTCCCAATAGTTACAGCTGCCCATTGTGGAGAGCAGATATTTGTTATAGCACAATTCCACAAGCTATCCCAGATCATATAAATATAATTCTTTCTCTTTTTTCTCACATGGGATGTGAACTGTGAAGTGTTTTGCTGCAAAAATTGATATAAACCTACCAGTGTGAGAAAGATATGATACTATCACATAAGTTTCTGACCCTTTTAGTACTTCAAATTTGGCCCTGGTCTACCGTTAGCTACTATGTTATTCGGATTCGGGTATGAGTGTCGGACACGGGTATATTTAATTTCTTCTATGTTTTTTCATATATTTGGAAGGTTCTTGGAAGATCATATCCTCATACCCATATCCGAATATGCGTCGGACATATTTATCGAACACGGATACTTCAAGAAAACTAAAGAGTTGAAGCAACATAAATTAGCTCCAAATTCTGGATTCAACAAAGTCAGACTTAATCATGGTTTCAAATTGTGGGAAAAGGGAAGGGAAAAGGGAATCAGGGTTTAACTTGGTTTATACAACTATCTTTAAGAGCTGACATCTAGTAAATTTTGGGTTCGAATTTCAATATCTGCAATTTTTTTCTAAATGATTGTGGGAAAAGGATTGGTGAGAGCTATTATTGTTTATTTCCCATTGGAAGGCGATAAAAAGCAATATATCCTAGAAAACCTCCTGAAATATGAATATAGAAAAGAAACAGATTCAAGAGATGAACAGCTCTGATGTAATTATTATGAATCAAAGACCAAGCCATTATATTTGCCATTTAATGATGTTTTTATTGACAGGATTGACATATATTTGGAGGGGTTAATCCCAGAAAAACAAAGGGAATTTCCATCTCTTAAAAAGGGATTAATCAACACACAAGCTACACTGTAGGTATGTATTGGGGTGGCCATCATTGCCATCACACCTCATATGAAAAACCATTCATAATAGTGTACACACAAATTTTATGTCAAAAATATGACAAGGAAAATTTGGAGTCAAATAAATAATTTTATTAATCAAACTTTGAGGTTACAATCTCTGAATATTCTTAAAGAAAGAAATCCTTTGATTCTTTTCTTCAGTAAAATTTTGATTCAAGGGTCTTCACGACTTGATCTTGAATCGGCGAGATCTGCTTCAAGGGTCTTCTAGACTTGGTCTTGAAAAACAGGAATTATCTCCTTTCCTTCGATGAACAAGATCGGAGAGCAGCTTCTTAGAGAATTCTCAAGAACAAGCACCGCGTTCTTAGAATTTCTCTAATTTCTTCTTAAGAATTTTGAGAGGATTTGGCTCTTCAAAATCTTCTTCTCTTCAGGCTTCTGAATTGTGAATTTGTGTTAAGGGGATGTCTCTATTTATAGTGGTAGCTAGCCAGGTGAAAGAGAGTTTTAAAAGAACTCATCCTCCTTATTTATCTCTTAATTAATTTAATTTAATTAGAGATAATATCTTCTTATTTATCTCTTAATTAATTTAATTTAATTAGAGATAAAATATTTATTTTTTTATCACTTAATTAATTAATTAAATTAGAGATAAAATATTTATTTATCTCTCAATTAATTAATTAAATTAGAGATAAAATATTTATTTTTTTATCACTTAATTAATTAATTAAATTAGAGATAAAAATATTTATTTATCTCTTAATTAATTTAATTTAATTAGAGATAAAAATTTATTATTTATCTCTTAATTAATTTAATTTAATTAGAGATAAAACTTTATTATTTATCTCTTAATTAATTTAATTTAATTAGAGATAAAAATTTATTATTTATCTCTTAATTAATTTAATTTAATTAGAGGTAAAATAATTATGACACATGGGTGAAATTTGATTGGATAACCCATGAATCCTTGCAATTTGATTGGTCAAACCATGTGTACATATTTAATTAATTATAAAATAATTAATTATAATATGATATTATCAATTTCACATGGTAATGTATAATTTAATTGAAAATTTCTTAATTAAAAGAAATTTCAATTAACACGTGGCAATTTGTAATTGGTTACAAATTTTCTCCTTCTACAAATGCCCCCTCAAGACTTGGTTACGTACACAAATTTTTTTTTTTTTTCTTTTTAGTGTAGCAAGTGGACAAGTCTTGAAATTTATCTATATCAATTAATTATCTTCATATAATTTTGTATATGAGACAAAAAAATTGATTTAGCAAATATAATTTCCTATGCATCAAAATGGACCATGAATGGAAGATCGGCCCACCCTAAATGGTTTAGCAAAAAAAAAATGGATATTGGGTGTTGGGCCAACATTGGCCTATGTAGAGTAAATATGGACCAATATTGGCCCACGTGACAAATGGGATTTAGGCCACAAAAATTTGTCATATTGTTGGCACAAATGGGATTTAGGCTAGACTTAAAATATATATATTTTTTTTTTCAAAGAGTTTGACTTGATAAAGGATTTGAAGGCTTTCTACTGTTACAAAGAATTTGATTTTGATCTAATCGCTTTTTTGTTCAAATTAATTTCAATTAAAACTCAACTTCTAGTTTTAAAGAAATTCTAATGCAATTAGAAGTTCTATTCCTTGACCACATGGGACTTGAATTGTTTCCCCTATAAAAGCAAGGCCTTCTAACTTATTCGCATATCACAAATTGCCAAAGATTGTCATGCATTGGAGAGTTTGATCGGTAAGTTCTCTTTTTTTTTTTTTTTTTTTTTAACTGGCTTTGAATCCTCGGATGGCATCCTTAATATTCTAGAAAATCAGAAGTTTCGGCCTTTAATCCCCAAAGAAAATATAGAGAAAAAAGAAAAAGGATTGTGATTTCTAAACTTGTTTCATCAAAAAACGTGGGATGCTACTGTTTCGGCATTTGTAGAAAATATCTTTTCTCCTTGACTGTTAAAAGGGTCTGATTATTCGATCATTCCATTATTAGACCATGACCTCGTAAAGCGTGGGATACTATTGTTTTGATTCTCTTCTATTCACTTTTTACTCATGGCACATGAATGGTAATGTTGGGAAAATGTTAACATGAAGAGATAAGTATGATTTGATTTTCATGGTGGCAGATGGCGTAATGTTAGTGGAATGGTCTACTTCCAGTGAGTGGGTCTTAATAACAGGTGGTTGTGATGGTGCAATTCTTTTTTCTCTATATATGTTTGCAAACCTCAGAAATTATGCCAAAGCAAAAGAATAAATTCTTTTTTTTTTTTTTAAATTCTCTACCTACCTTGACATTTTTTTGTTTGTTTTGTTTTTGTTTTTGTAGAATCATCATGGTGTATTTCAAAGATCACAAAGATTATCTTGTGATTCTTTCCAAAGAAGACGAAGACATAAAAGAAGGATTATATCTCTTCACCAACAAGCCCATATCGGGTAGATATAAATCCGCTTGGAAATCATTTGATTTTCCTGCCACTCTAGAAGATTGGTCAATAGAACTTTCTCCAACCTCACAATCTTCTCCAAAGGCGAGATCTCTTCAATCTAATCTTCACGTCAATACTTCTAATCATGAGAAGTTTGACACGTTGGGAAGCCGTATCACTTCCGAAAAGTCCTATTGGGGATTTTCCTTCAAGATTTTTGGAGAGTTTGGTTACATACCAAAGTACTGGGAATGGACTGAAGATGTGTTGTACCACTTCAACAAAAATTTAACGACTGTTAGTATATATGATGCTGTTTATGCATCGTTATACACTTATGATCACAACAAGGACGTCATTCGCGCTTTTTGTGAAGCTTGGTGCCCGGCTACCAACACTCTCCACCTTGCTACTGGGGAAGCTTCCATCTCCTTATGGGATCTTCATAGACTAGGCGGTTTACCTATTCACGGCCTATTTTATGATGAAGTCATTCCTTGTGCTGCCGAATTGACTGGCTTTGATAACAAGGGAAGATTCATCCCGAGATGTTGTGAATATCTATTTGCTGCATTCCATCTTTTGAAGCAAGGCAAGGAGGATAAGGTGTCTATTGAGGATTGGATCAATTTTTGGTTTCAAGGGAAATTGCGTTACACCAAACCACCTGCTCGAAAAGCAAAGAAGCTTGTTCGTCCAAAAGCTACACATAACCCTACCGGGATTCTTCGGAAATACCAAGGTCGGGGAATGGCAGGAGATGGAGCATTCACTACACTTGGAATCAAAGACAGTTTAACATCAGACACTTATTTAGCTGCCTTCCTTTCTTGTTGGATTTGTGTTTTTGTTTTTCCAAGTAAAGATTCAGAATTTGTTCGGCCAGAGACATTTAAGATAGCCAGCCTGATGGCGATTGGGAGAACTGTTAATCTCGCGGTCCCAGTGTTAGCCAATATTTACCATGGACTAAACCGAATTACACTTTCTGCTCAAGCGGGCTCTTCAGATGCGTGTTTTCCAATTCACTATATTTATGGGTGGCTAAGTTATTATTTCCGGACTCACTTTCAAAATCCAGATGATGTATATGGGCCTTTGATGAGCAAGTTTTCAGGAGAAGGTGGAGCCAAATACTTTGAGGATTATGACGCCCGCAAGTTGATTCATAGTGGCATAGTGTGGAATGCTAACTTATATCCCAGAAATAGGGATGAAGTGATTGTTGATGATGACACTCTTAGTAAGATCAATCATGGCTACCTTGTTAATGTTCGTTCGAGCTATTTACCTGCCCGATGTAACCAAGCCATCATTGTAGAACCTTACAGTCCTCATCGATTTGGGAGACAATTTGGGTTTTGTCAGGATATTCCCGGAGCTCTTAAGGAAGACATTTGTTCTGGATCTGTGGATGATCTATGTAGGTTTTGGAGAATTTGCACTCGTTCTCATACAAAGTCCAGATTGATCTCTCCAGCTCGTTCTCTAAATCCTAATGATCATGCAACTGCAAGATACATAGAATGGTGGTCCAAAGTTCATGAGCCATATCTTGAGCATTCTATTGATATTTTGATTTCGAGCATCCGTACATCACCATCGAAGAGAAGAAAACCTCCAAAGGATGTTAAGAAAAAGTCTTTAGAGATTTCGCAAGACAAATCCAATAAAGCCAAAGTCTCGTCCACCATAGATTTAACAGAGGAGCATGTGAAGACTTCACAAGAAGTTCCTCGATCAGTATCATTAGTTGATGAAGGACAAAGGGTTTTACCGAAAGTCATCGAAGGGAAGCATAATGCGATTGTTGAAGATTCGATTGATGAGAGTGATCATGACAGACATTGGAAGCGAACTAGGCCAAGGGGATCCTTTCAAGGTGATATATCCCCCGCCAAAAGTGAAGCTTCAGTTTCTAGTTCGCATGAGTTCAACAAACTTGCAGCTAAAATCAGAAATAATGTTTCAAGTACCGTTTCCAACCAAGAAGATGCTTGCCCTAATGTGATTGTTAATAATACTTCCCCTATAGTGAAGACTTCCACAGGCCCTCTTGTTGAAGCTAGTCATCTCGCCCTTCCAGAATTTTCTAAGTTTAGTGCTGAAAAAGTGATATCCGATAGTCAGTTGAAGCTTGCAACTATTTTGTGGGAAAGCATTCAACCAAGGATTATTCGCGCTTCTTTTGATCGGGTTTCTTCACTTAGTGGTGATGTTCACAAGATCTTTGATGCAATAGAAGCAATCAAGTCCGTTGATTCATCCTTATTGAAAGGCATGGTGGAAGACTACTTTACACAAGTCCAAAAGTTTAATGAGCTTGAATCTTCCATTTCTTCATCCAAGGATAGAATTGAAAGACTTCAAGGACTTGAAATTCGACTTAAAGATTCAATGTTACTTGAACATAAGACTGTTGAGAACCTTAACACCCTGCAGTCGAACTTGGCAGATATAGAGCATGAGTTCATTACTTTGCAACGCAAAAAACATAGACTTGAGTCTTCGCTCCAAGAAACTGAAGATGAACTGAAAAGAAGAAGAACCGACACCTCTAAGATTCGTGAAGAGATGAATTCTGTTGAGTCTATTACTACCCTTACTGAGGATGAAGCCAAGAACTTAGATTTGTTGCGAAATATGTTGGAAGCCTCTCGAGACGACTTGAAGAATTTCAAATGGAAGCCCTGAATCCCTTTTGATGTAACTTTTTTTTTTTTGAAATTTATATTAGTTCTTAGGCTTGCTAGTTTTTTTATTTTTTATTGTAAGTTCTTTTCAAGTTTGAAATGAAGTTAAATTTCTTTTTTCTCCATATATCATCTTTCTTTTGCACTTTCTGAAGCATTTTTGCATCATGTATGGACTACAAATTAAATTCTCAAAGATCTTTAATTTGCAAAAGATTTGTTTTACTTGAAAAATAATTTGAATCATGAAATTTGAATGGAGAATTATCATGATACTTTCAAGTGAATAAAAGATAATATTTGAATCAAATTTTTTTTTTTTTTTTTTTTTGGACTGAACTTGGCAATGAAACCAAGCTGCCTACGTACCCTCGAATTTGAAGGATCAAGTCATAACGTAGTTCATCATTTTTTTTTTGTGCCCTAACTTTTGCCTAAGTTGTCCTAGAAAGGATTTTCAACATAGCGGGCCTTTTTTTTTTTTTTTTTTTTTTTAATGTGCAGTTTAAGCTCGTGCTTAGGAGCAATATCTTCTTTAAGCATAGTAACGCTTCAAAAACTTTCCATTGATCGGTCCAACTTTGACACCATCTTGATCAACGATCTTGTATGCACCATTGGTATAAACTTCTCGAACAACGTATGGTCCATCCCATTTTGAAAGGAACTTGTTGCCAATACGATGTGAAGTATTTATGGGTCTTCTTACAGCAAGGACTAAATCTCCAACTTGGAAAGATCGCTGCTTGACTTTCTTATTAAAAGCTTTGGATAGTCGAGCTTGATAGCACTCCAAGCGTTGTTGGGCTTCCAACCTTTTCTCATCCAGTGCTTCTAATTCTTCCAAACGTAAGCGTACATTGTCTTCACTAGAAAGATCTTCCTGGATTGCAATCCTTAATGACGGAATTTGTCGCTCAAGTGGTAGAACAGCTTCTACACCATAAACAAGTGCATATGGAGTGGCTTGAGTTGGTGTGCGATATGTAGTTCGATAAGCCCACAGAGCTTCTCCTATCCTTTCATGCCAATCTTTCTTTGAACGGTTAACAACTTTCTTGAGAAGATTGCACAAAGTCTTGTTAAAAGCTTCTGCTAATCCGTTTGCTGGAGCATGGTACATTGAAGACTTGTACTGCTTGAAGTCAAACTGTGCACATAACTTGCTCATGTCAAACTGCTTCCCATTATCAGTTATGATGTGACGAGGTATGCCATACCGATAAATGATGTTTGTTCTGATAAAAGTTGCAACAGTTTCTTTTTTTGCTTCCCTGTAAGGTGCCACTTCTGCCCACTTTGAAAAGTAATCTGTAGCGGCAAGTATATACATATGCCCTAGTGAACTCTTAGGTAATGGTCCTACCAAATCAAGTCCCCAAGCATCGAACGGCCAAGATGTGACTGTCGGATGTAATGGTTCAGGAGGTTGATGGATGAAGTTTGCATGAAACTGACAAGCTTGACATTTCTTGGAGTAGTCCATGCTATCCTTTACCATTGTTGGCCAATAGTATCCCATTCTTTTAATTTGAAAGTGCAATTTAGCTCCAGACTGATGTGCACCACAAATTCCTGAGTGAGCTTCTTGTAAGGTTTTGGATACTTCATCTTCCCCTAAACATCGAAGGAAGATACCATCAAAAGAGCGGCGATAGAGCGTACCCTTAAAGTAAATAAATCGAGGAGCTCGACGTTTCACTTCTGTTTTATGCCTTGGATCATTGGGTAGCTTCCCATGCTCCAAATAATCAATCAATGGCTGTCTCCAATCTTCTTTTTCAACTTCGCAAACTGAAACAACATTGGATTCCTGGTTGTCATCTTTAAAATCAACTGGAGGTAAAATCCATCGTTTGCAAAGAGGGACTTTTACTTCTACACTTGGCATGGCGAGAGCTGATGCTAGATTAGCTAGAGAATCTGCTTGCTTGTTCTCTCTTCTTGGTACATGTTCCAAGCTTACATTGTCAAACCATTCCAAAATTTTCTTCGCATAGTCGACATATGGTAAGAGGTCAGGCTTCTTAACTTCATAAAGTGAAAGAAGTTGGTTGATGACCAATTTGGAATCCCCAAACACTTTAAGTTGAGTGATTTTCATATCCACTGCCATTTCCAATCCAATGATCAGAGCTTGGTATTCTGCTACATTGTTGGAACAATTTTCAGTCAGAGTAAATGCATAAGGCAATACATCTCCTTCTGAAGTGACAAAGACAACACCTGCTCCAGCTCCATCTTGACGAGCAGCCCCATCGAAGAATAGTTTCCATGGCCTGGGAATTTCGATGAAAAGAACATCTTCATCTGGGAGATCTTCAGAGAATTCCCAATCATCTGGAATCGGATGGTTTGCAAGGAAATCGGCAAGTGCTTGCCCTTTAACGGCCTTTTGTGGAATATAAGTAATATCGAACTCTTGTAGCAAAAGAGCCCATTTTGCCAATCTTCCACTGAGCACAGACTTGGACATGAGATATTTGAGGGGATCTGCTCGCGAAATCAAACGAACAGAATGAGCTTGCAAATAATGTCTCAGCTTTTTAACTGCAAACATCAATGACAAGCAAGTCTTTTCAATGGGAGAATAATTTAATTCAGCACCATTAAGAGTTCTACTAAGATAGTAGAGTGCGGTTTCTTTTCCTTCATCATTCTCTTGTGCCAATAATGCTCCTAAGGAACGTTCTTGTGCAGCAATATAAAGGATTAACGGCTGTCCTGGTATAGGTGCCTTCAGAATAGGTGGTTGTAACAAAAAGGTCTTAATGCTCTTAAAAGCATTACTGCAGGCTTCATCCCAGACAAAAGGGACATCCTTCTTCATTAGCCGGCTAAATGGTTGACATCGACCAGCCAAGTTTGAGATAAAACGTCGGATATATGCCAATCTTCCTTGGAGACTTTTAAGTTCATGCAGATTGCGCGGTTCAGGCATTTTCATGATTGCATCTATTTTTGATTGATCAATCTCAATCCCACGATGTCGTACGATGAACCCCAAAAACTTGCCCGAGGATACTCCAAACGCACACTTGAGCGGATTCATCTTCAATTGGTATCTACGCAATCTGTCAAACACTTGGCGAAGATCAGCAAGATGATTGGATTTTTCCTTTGACTTTACTACCAAGTCATCAACATAACATTCGACATTTTTGTGAAGCATATCATCAAAGATCTTTTGCATTGCTCTTTGATAAGTAGCCCCTGCATTCTTTAACCCAAACGGCATAACTTTGTAACAGTATATTCCTTTTGGAGTTCGAAATGCGGTAAGTTCTTCATCTCTTGGAGCCATGCGAATTTGATTATAGCCAGACGATCCATCCATAAATGACAAAGCTTCATGGCCAGTTGTAGCATCAACCATTATTTCTGTTATAGGGAGAGGAAAGTCGTCTTTTGGACAAGCATTGTTCAAATCTCGAAAATCTACACAAACTCGAAGTTGACCATTTTTCTTTCTCACTGGAACAATATTTGAGATCCAAGTGGGATACTTGACTTCTCTAATAAAGCCAGCTTTGATGAGCTTATTGACCTCAGCTTCAATTTGGGGGATCAAGTCAGGATGGAAACGTCGTTGAGCTTGTTTGATAGGTCGGACACTTTTCTTGACAGCCAGATGATGCATAGCTACTTTTGGATCAAGTCCCGGCATTTCTTTGTAAGTCCAAGCAAAGATATCTCGATACTCTATCAAAAGATCAAGATAGGCTTTTTCCTCTTCTGGTGGTAAGCAAGCATTAATAAAGATCGGTCGTGGATCTTCACTAGTACTGATGTTAACCTCCTTTAGCTCATCAATAGTAGCTTGATTTCCTTCTTCAAAGGACGAAGGGGCTTCTTGGGCTTCTTCTTCTTGAGATTTTTCACCAGTTTCTTTTACAGATACATGGTTCGAAGTAAAGATTTCTGTTTCTTCAAGTTCTTCTTCCTCTGAGGATGAGACTGATTTGGTTATAACCACTGTGTGCTTTCTAGCCTTTAAAACTTCACCAGTAGTTACCTTCCATTCGCTTTGCCTTTTCATTCGAGAAGGAATTTTGCTGTGAAAATCTCTTGATTCCTTTAAAGTGGAAGATTTTCTTTTTCGGCCACAGTTAACTTCTTCAGAGTACGGACTTCCAAGCCTTGACTGAATGGAAATTGGTTTACTTACAGAAACTTCACTGCATTTTTCTCCCATTCGTTCAAAAACTGACCTTCGTGATGATTGAATGCTCAAACGATCAAACACTGAACATCGTGTTGAGCGTGCCCCCAAGCGATCAAACACTGAAAGTCCTGGTGGCTTCACTGCATCTTCTTGCTCCTCGGGAACTTCCTCCACATTTATGTACCTTGAAGTTTGTTTATGAATCTTCAATTTTAATGGAGAATATCCAAGCCCCTCTCTAGAAGTTCCGATGTGATCCATCTTCTTTTGCCAGACCTGTCGGATCTTGAATGAACTTTGCGGTTTTTCTTTGCTAGGCTCTTTTGTCTCGTGAGCCAATTTTGCAACATCCTCTTGTTTATATCCAGCTTTGACAAGCAACCTATAAGCATTAGGATCAAAATATTTAGCTCGATGAGTAGGAAGATCCTGATGTTCGCAAAGAGATTCTTCCACTGGTCTAACAAATCCTTGCAGTGGAGGTATAAGGCCTCTTGATTCTTCTAAGTTAGTAAGAGGAAGAGTCAGATCCTTTAAACCTTGAGCAAGTTCATCTTCTCCAACTGTGGAAGAAGCCAAATTCTTTCCCTTTTGCTTTAATTCTTGCATCGGGTTGGGCATTACTTCTTCGATAAATGCATCTTTTAGATAAAACTTTGCATCTGCGAAATGTGCTTCTGCTATAGTAAATGGCTTAGCGTCTGCAAGGATCGTCTTGACTTGACCGTTTCTGCAATACTTGAGACATTGGTGCAGAGTTGAGGAGACTACACCATTTTGATGTATCCATGGTCGTCCTAACAACATGTTGTACGTCGTTTTGGCATCGATTACATGGAAAAGTGGACTTGACTCCATATCTCCAATGAAAAGTTGAAGTCTAAGTTTTCCAAGAGCTCTTTGTCCCCCTTGGTTGAATCCTTGGATCATCAAGCGGCTTTGCATCAATTCATCCAAAGGAACTCCCAATTCTTTCATTGTCATCAACGGGAGTATGTTGACAGCAGAACCATCATCGATCAAGATTCTATTGATCTTCTGTTCCCGAGTATATCCTACGACGAACAACGGCCGATTATGAGGGGTTGACCCTAGCAACAGATCCTCGTCAGAAAAGTTAATTTTCGTAGCACAAGAATGCTCATCAACTTCAAATGCTACTGATTCTGTGTTGTTTTCATTATCTTCATTGCCACCGTTATGGTAACAAGTCATGAAAACCAAATCTTCATTTCTAAGCTGAATCGGCATGAATTCGTTTAAAGTGATTTGCCTCCTTGACTTCCTCCCTACTGAATTTTTACCCCGAGATGGCATTTTTGCTTCTTGAGGCACATTGGGCTTTGGAAATTCAGATGGTCGTTTGATCATCTTAGCTCTTGTAGGCACTTTCACAACTTTTGGAAGATTCTTCCTTTTGCTTCTTCGGCGTGTGACTAGAGTCCAACCATCGTAATCTTGATTTTGTCTTTGAAGCAAATAGTTGCCCCCACTTTCCTGAAGACCCTCCATCGTACTTGTACTTGGAGCCAGTATGATAGGATCAAAAGAGCCAAATTTTATGGTTCTATCCAGCAAATTGGATTGAGAAACCATATTGACTGATGCCAAATTTGACGACATCGTTTCTTCTTCAAACTCGATTTTTCCTTCTTCATAGAGTCGCATGATTTTATCCTTCAAAATAAAGCACTTCTCCAGAGGATGGCTAATCAAGCGATGGTACCTGCAATAATTGGGATCTTCTACTTTATCAGCTTCTTCAGGTCGCTTCATTTCTGGCAACTGAATCAGCTTAGTCTTTAAAAGTTCTTCAAGAATGCTTGAAACATCAGAATCAGGAAAAGGATACTTCTTTTCTTGCCTCTCCTTCAAGGTGATCTTGCCTTTACCTTTGTCTTGGAAAGGAGAAGATTTCATCTCTTGAGATTCTTTTGACTTGGGAGATATCTTAAGAGGCTTGGTAGTCACTGCCATGGACTGTTTGCTTTCTCCCTTGTTGATAAAAGTTTTGCCCCCTTTGCGAGTATCTTGTTTTTCCTTTCCTTTCTTTGGCTCTTGCACCGGAGGTTCTTGATTTCCAGCAGCTGTCATACTCAACTCCATATCATGAGCACGAGTGGCTAATTCTTCAAAGGTCTTAGGCTTAATGCCTTGAAGAATGTAACGCAAGCCCCAATTCATGCCTTGGATGCACATGTCAAGAGCCGAAGACTCAGACAGTCTTTCTTTGCAGTTAAGGCTCAGATTTCTCCATCTGTGTATGTAATCAATGACTGGCTCATCCTTCCATTGACGTGAGCTTGTGAGTTCGATCATGCTGACTAAGCGACGAGTGCTGTAGAATCGATTAAGGAATTCACGCTCAAGTTGTTCCCAGCTGTCAATCGTCCCAGGCTCAAGATCAATATACCAATCAAAGGCGTTGCTTTTTAGGGAGCGAACGAACTGTTTCACCATGAGATCCCCATAGGTACCAGCATTATTGCAAGTTTCCACGAAATGTGCAACATGTTGGCGTGGATTTCCTTTTCCATCGAACTGCTGAAACTTTGGGGGTTGATAGTTCCCAGGCATCCTCAGACGATCGATCCTTTGAGAATATGGTTTTGCATATGTATATGAAGGTTGAGTGATGCTTTCAACTTGATCTTTGATAGCCTCCTTGATAAGATCCTTGAGCTGACTGGTAGTGACGAGTTCATTGATCTTTTCTTCAGAATCCTTAGCAACTTCCTTGCCAGAGTTCTCACCATCATCTTGAAAGATTGATTGCCAATTCTGGTTTGAAGCTTCGTTCCTTTTTCCAGTGAGACCGGCGATCTTGTCCATCATGGAAGCGATCTGGTTATCTTTCTCTTTGATACTTGCTGAAAGAATTTCAACAGATTTTGCCAGAAGTGCAACTTGTTCTTCCAATGATGTGGTGCCAGTTGTCATGACAGCCATTACTCCAGAACTTGATTTTGGAGTAGATGATGGAATAGGTTTGTTGCTTGAGTAGCTGTCTTGTTCTTGGTATGTTAACTGGCGACTTGCACTTGATCCTCGAGGAGAATCAACTTGTCTAGCAGAAACTTCTTCTAAGTCTTGAATTGGAGAAGAAGTGTCATAGAGAGGGTTTTGATTGAGCACAGGAAGAGTTTGCTCATACAATTCAGCAAGAGTTTTGGTCTTCCTCCTAGTGCCATAAGGATGAGTAGGGATATCAACGCTTGATGATGAAGTGGGGTAGACTGCAGGATTAGCTCGAGCAGGCTTGAGAGTTGGTTTGTTAGCAAAGTTCTTCTTGGGAGCCATTGCAACTTGATAACTTGAGTTTTGAAGAAAAGAGATGAAAGGCAGAGATTGTCCCACCAGGCGTGCCAAAATTTGTACACACAAATTTTATGTCAAAAATATGACAAGGAAAATTTGGAGTCAAATAAATAATTTTATTAATCAAACTTTGAGGTTACAATCTCTGAATATTCTTAAAGAAAGAAATCCTTTGATTCTTTTCTTCAGTAAAATTTTGATTCAAGGGTCTTCACGACTTGATCTTGAATCGGCGAGATCTGCTTCAAGGGTCTTCTAGACTTGGTCTTGAAAAACAGGAATTATCTCCTTTCCTTCGATGAACAAGATCGGAGAGCAGCTTCTTAGAGAATTCTCAAGAACAAGCACCGCGTTCTTAGAATTTCTCTAATTTCTTCTTAAGAATTTTGAGAGGATTTGGCTCTTCAAAATCTTCTTCTCTTCAGGCTTCTGAATTGTGAATTTGTGTTAAGGGGAGGTCTCTATTTATAGTGGTAGCTAGCCAGGTGAAAGAGAGTTTTAAAAGAACTCATCCTCCTTATTTATCTCTTAATTAATTTAATTTAATTAGAGATAATATCTTCTTATTTATCTCTTAATTAATTTAATTTAATTAGAGATAAAATATTTATTTTTTTATCACTTAATTAATTAATTAAATTAGAGATAAAATATTTATTTATCTCTCAATTAATTAATTAAATTAGAGATAAAATATTTATTTTTTTATCACTTAATTAATTAATTAAATTAGAGATAAAAATATTTATTTATCTCTTAATTAATTTAATTTAATTAGAGATAAAAATTTATTATTTATCTCTTAATTAATTTAATTTAATTAGAGATAAAACTTTATTATTTATCTCTTAATTAATTTAATTTAATTAGAGATAAAAATTTATTATTTATCTCTTAATTAATTTAATTTAATTAGAGGTAAAATAATTATGACACATGGGTGAAATTTGATTGGATAACCCATGAATCCTTGCAATTTGATTGGTCAAACCATGTGTACATATTTAATTAATTATAAAATAATTAATTATAATATGATATTATCAATTTCACATGGTAATGTATAATTTAATTGAAAATTTCTTAATTAAAAGAAATTTCAATTAACACGTGGCAATTTGTAATTGGTTACAAATTTTCTCCTTCTACAAATAGCTCTTACAAGAACAAAAGAAAAAGGGAGTTACAACTTACAAATTCCAATCTCTTTACTCACTTACAAAAGTATCTTAATTGTGTTAATCATTTTGAAAAGAGAATTCCTAATTCAAGCCTTATGAGGGCATTGATAGCACTTAGTGAACAAACCAAATGTATCAATTTGTTGTATGAAATTGAGCATACTTGCCCATCCTCCAAACCCAAATCCCACAATCAAAACCCAAACCACAACAAAGATGTTCATGGAGTACATGCCAGCCCAGCCTCCTAGGAAAGATGGTGGCTTCTCCACTGCATTCTGAAAAAAAAAAAAAAAAAAAGGAAAAGAACATTAGCTATTACTAAAAGTCAAAAACTTAAAGAGATCAAATAAAGGCTGCTTTATTTAAGGGGAATGATGATGGGAATTAAAGAATGGGTCTTGTTAAAGAATTCGCTTAGGACATTTTTTAAGATTAATTAATATTTTATTTATAAGAATAACATTATATTAAATATAAAAATTTACAATTTTATTTATCATTTTCAATATATTGGATAAAGATATTATTATATGTAATAACATTAAAGAATGCTTTTAAGACATTTGTTAGCAAAATTCTTAAAGAATAAAGATGGCTAACCTCTCGGGCGGCTGCAGGTGCAAAAGTAATCATGTGTGCTAATGAAGGAATTATGTAAACAGTGAAGCTGACAAGGAGAGATCCAACAGTGGAATTTATAGGGCCAAAGAAAGGGAAGACAATTGCCAAGAACCAGATTGGAATCACCACAGGGAGTCTAGCTATTGCCCTCTTCAACAAACTCTTTGTTTCATGAACCCCAATGAATTTCTCCCACACAAAGTATAGAGGAGTGCAGGCAAATCCAAATGTAATAAACTGAAAAACAATATTTATGCAAAAAGATTTTAGTTTGACTCAATTGGAAGTTAATTTCATAATAATCAATTCAGAATTGAACTAGTGACCTGATGAATGAGCATAAGAATAACAGCAGTATCTCTGAATCCAGTTCTTGGAAGCAATGATAAAGCATTGGAATGGGTAAGAAGCAAATCCCCAAAAGCCCAGTAAACAGCAGAAGCTGATGGTAAAGTTAGGGTTAACACATAAAGTGTTGCTATCAAGTATATCATCTTGAACTTTTGTGGCTTCCACATTGCATGCATAATCTCCCTACAAATTAAAAAATATATATATTTAACAATGATCAAAACCCAAGTTTTATTTTTCCTAGTTTCTTTACTGCAATTAATTAAAATCCAAGGAGCTTAATTTTCATGAACTCTCATATATTGTCTAGGAAGCAACAAATTGTGTGCTCAATATGTTCATGAATTCTTGTATGAATTTGGACATCCAAACATTTTATGTAAAAAGAAACTATTGAATCCTTACACTGTGACAGCATGTCCACCAAAGGTGTAGAGAATGTTGGTGGCTCCAGTGAAGTAAAGAACCATCTTGGTTGGCCCTGAGTGCTTCACTCCTTCAACCTTATTCCCATATAAAAACAAAGAAAATTTTGAAAACATGACAGATTAAAAATCATTTTTTAAAAAAAAAAAAAAAAATTGAAAAGCTGTTATGTCATGTACCTGTCCATGGATAAGGGAAGCAATTGTCATGTACCATGCAGTGTAAGAAGTCATAATGAGGCCTAGAAATGACCAAATTCTGTAGTTATGGAATGAAGGAATAAACACAGTTGTTGCACAACAGGCTCCAAAAATGTATGTCCAAGTTCTCTTGTCAAGGTTGTCATTTATATAGTAGATGTTGCTGTATATACATTAATGGAAATCAGAAACAAAATGGATATAAATCAGCCATGAAAACATCCAGATGGAAAGAAAACATTTGCATCCACAAATTAATCTTTACCTTGCACAGGCAATTAACTGAATCACAGACCCAAATAGCAGAAAAGTGCAGTTGAAAAAAAGCCCTGCGTTTCTCCAATGTTTCCCCAACAACCCATCAAGAACTTCAAACCACTGCAAATTAAGCAGCAGGAAAGCAAGGAAATTGGCACACACAAAAAAAAAAAAAAAAAGAACCCAAATAAATGTGTAACTTTTTCTTTATTAAAACACTTTCAGTATGGAAAAAAAGTAGAATCTTTACCTGAATTACATGATTCCTGAAATCAACCTTTTCTCTTTCCTTCCTTGTTCTATACTCAACATAAAGTAAACTTATAAGGTATGCTGTCCAGCTTCCCATCAAGCCATAGAATAGTTGAAATAAAATCCCAGATAACAATCCCAGTTGTGAGAATGAATATGGCAGTGTAAGTAGCACTTGAGCAACCTACAATTTCATAAGAAGAAAGCAAGTAAGCAACAGAATATGAACTATTTTTTTCCAATGCCAAAATGTAAGAGAGAAAAGTGCCTGGTTAGAAGCACAGCTGAACCATGCATCATAAACTGAGCCACCATGCCAAAAAAACTTTGATAATTTGCTCTTTGAAGACCTGGAATCCCCTTCTCTTTCCATTTCTACATAGTTTCCTGCTACAACAGTTTCAACCTTCTCAGAAGCCATGTTCCTCTGACTGTGACTGTAAGCCTCAGTAGCAATGTTGGGGCAGTAATGGAGTAATTTAGTCTATTTTTATAGATAAACCAAGTGCTGCTAAGCTGCTGCTATGCTCTTTTCTTTCATCTATTTGTTGAGCAATAATTGAGTCACCCCAGTGGGGACCTAGCTAGGTCACCCTTAAAGAAATTTGATTGAATAGTATACTGGTACATGCTCAAGATCACATGTTATTTCCTATGTTGGTTCTAGCTTTAGCTTTCATTGGTGGGTGATGTATCTATGCCCCCTAGGGTGACATGCTCATTTCCACTGTTTTTGTTCTTTTGGGCCTAACTGGAAGGTGATGGCTCCAGGCTCTCATGCATTGCACGAGCGGGGTAGCCCACTATAGGGCTTATTTCATTACAAAGAAATTAGACCGACAATATTAAACACGATACGAAAAAATAATTAAAACACAACACGGATACACGAATATACGAATGTCTCGAAATCTATATAATACGAATTATTAACTTATTAAAGTTTAAATAAAATATAAAATACCTTAAACACGATTATAACACTATAAAATACACAAACATAATACATATACACTAATTGTCAGATTTTAAAAAAAAACCATTGAATATTGAAAAAAGGGGATATCAAAAAAGAAGATTTGTGTATTTGAGTATGAATGTTAGGGGTGGAGATGTGGGGGATTGGCTAAAGATGGAGTGAATGATTACATTGAGGTGAGCTTTGGTGCTAAACATGATTAGACTACCACATGTGTGCCAACTGGCTTTTATTCGAAAGATTTTCCCCACCTTTTTCTCTTTTCATATATAATGTCTGACTCTTTGATTTTTTGGGGGGTAAATAATTACCAAGAGTGAAGGGGTTTATTAGATGAGAATATTGATTAATTATTAGGTCATTTCTCTCTTCTTAACTTAGTGTCTTTTCTCTTTGGCCTATTTGATTAGGTATCCCAACCATGATCATGATCTTGAAATGCTCCTAGCAGTCATAATTAGGGATGGCAATGAAGCGGGGCGGGGGCGGATTTTGCAGTATCCGCCCCCGCCCCGCCATTGTACTGCTCCGCGCCCCGCCCCGCCCCGCTCCGTCATGGATGTTGAAATTTCAATACCACTACCACCTCCATGGATGTCGGTTACATCCATAACCGCCCCGCCCCGCTCCGCCCCATTTGATATTTATTAATTATTTTTATTTTTTTCAAATAATAAAGCATTTTAAAAATAAATTAAATATAAACATGTTTCTAATATAGGAAGAGAAAAAAATAAAGTATTAGATTTAAGTTTTTAAAAATAAAAATAAAAATAATAAGTTTAATTATATTATTTTATTATTCATTTAAAAGCTAAATATGTAAGGGTAAAATTGTAATTTCACTATTCGGGGCGGGGCGGTGCGGAGCAGACAATTACCACAACTGCTCCATCCCCGCCTTTCAGACAAAAAAAACCGCACCGCCCCGCCCCGCCTCCATTGTTCAAAAAAAAAAAACCTCTCCATTCGGATCGGATCGGTTCGAAATCCATCGGTCGGATCGGGTTTTGCCATCCCTAGTCATAATTCTATTTGTACAAGCAAAACTTTTACTATTTGAATTTGGCTCCAACAGTCATAATTTTATTTGTACAAGCAAAATTTTTAGTATTCGAATTTGGCTCAATTCAATTTGATAGATGAACAGCTTGCTTTAATAACAATTAGATAACTTTATTTAGAGTCTGGCGACATGTTCAAATTAAGGGAATAATATTGGAGTTAGGATGTCATTTGACCCCTTGTTAATTCTATAGTTTTGCTTTTGAGAAGATGAGTAAAAAGAGGGCTTAGCCTATACTAATACAATGCATTAAATTTGCTTTTTTTTTCTTTTTCTTGTGAATACTAATCTTATATCTATTCAAAGATCGCGCTATCCACTCAATTTTCATATTGAGTGAGTAAGAATTTGAGTAATTTGAGCCAATTCGACTATGCTTGAATTACTAATCATTAAATAAAAATATTTTAAATTTAATTATAAAATATAAAAATAATATTTTATGAACAAGGAAATGAGCTTTCGAACCAATCCTAACCCGACCTGACCCAAACTTGAGTAAAAGAAAAAATCCGGATCGTCACCCAGTGCATGGACAAGTCTATCTAATCCCTTGAATGTCTTAATATAGGAGAAATCAAAGCAAAGCATTCATGAGAATTGTTTGTCTTAGACTCTTAGTACATACATCGTCACCCATATATATATATATGTATCCAAGAATCACCAAAAAATCTGTTGGGAAATGTTATATATTTTCGAGAGTGACACACTATCGAACAGACAAATTCATGACAATTTATATAATTATTTTAAATTTTTGAAATATTGAATTTAGAGTTTAGCCCAATTAATTATGTAATTATTTTTAAGAAATAACATTCACTAAAGTTTAGAATTCGAATCCTAACATCTACGACCCCTCTCTTTATTCTCAGATTGCGACTTTCTTTATACCAATTTTTTTTCTGAAATATTTATGTTTCATTGGCTAAAATGATAAAAAAAATTCCTAAATTTTATCACTTTATCTAGATAAGTTTTTATACTTTTATTATATCCAAATAAGCCTTTAACCTTTTATTATATCCAAATAAGCTTTAACCTTTAATGCATATTCAAATAAATCCTTAATCTTTAACTTGTATCTAGACTTGCTCACGGGCCAGCAGCCTGCCCGGTCTGGCTTAGGCAGGAATATTTGTGATCCGGGCAAGGTCGGATCACTGTTCACATATTAAAATAATAATAATTTTTAAAAATGTAATTAAAAAAATTTATATTTAGTGAACAGTAACTTCGAGCCTGAGTAAGGAAAGAAAAAAAATCGGGCTGCAACCTGATCCGACCCATGAGTAGGTCTACTTGTATCCAAATAAGTCCATAATTTTTAATTTATGTCTAAATAAATTCTTAAGATAAATTAACTTTTCATTTGAAATAAGAGTTTATTTAGTAACAAATCAAATGATAAAAATTTATGTGGATACAATAAAAAAATAAAAAAAAATTAAAATAATTCAAGAATTTTTTTAATATTTTAACCTATTTTGTTTCTTAATTGAACCCAGCTGGGATCATTAAATTTGAACACAATAGAATTTTCCAATTTGCTTAGCTTTGCGGCAAACATGAGGAAAACATAACTGGAGCCTTTTAAGCCTCATATTTTGGAGTTGTCAAAGTTTATGTATCAAACTATTTATGAAGTATGCAATTGTCGATAAAGTTTGTTAATTGCAATATTCCTCTTTGCTGGTTTCAACTTTCATTAGTTTCGTAATCACGTAAAACTGAAGGAATTTTCTGCAAACTTTTCACCAACTTATTCCAAAATTAATCTTTCCATTTCATTTGTCTCCTACTTTTTTTTTAACAAAGAAATTAAAACCACAATCTAAAAGGGAATTAGGAAAAAAAAATTACGAATATTAAAATCCGAATTCAAACCTTACTGAAATTTACCTCTTAAAAAAATTGATAGACTATATCAAAGTAAGTTTCGGGTTCTTTGTCCTTACTTTTAATTAGAGGTGTTCATGGGTCGGACTGAATCGCGGTCCGAATTTTTTCACATTCTTTATCTAAATTTGGTTAGGGTCGGCCCTTAAGTCCGAATTACTATTTAAAAAATATTAAAATATTAAAAAAAATTATTTTTATATTAATATTTATATAATTTTATAATTTTTATTAATAAATAATAATTTAAATTAGATCAAACCGACCTGAATTGAAAAAATAATTATCTAATATAAATCGAATCTATTAAATCGGATAGATAACTCGATCCTCGAAGAAATTTACTTTTAATGCAATATTTATTGGCAAAATTTTCTTGTCAGCCTGTTAGAATATGTTTTCACATTGTAAAGAAGTTAGGCAAAAGGTAATTAGACAGCTCGAAAATGATAGATGTCATAATTTTGACTGCCTTTAATCAAACAGCTTTAATTCACAATTAATACACAATCAACATGCTTCTTTTTTGCTTCTTTTATTTTTCTTTTCTCTCCTCATTTATTTTTTATCTGATACGTAATGAACAATATAGATCATGAGCTTTGTATCACCATCATCTCCAAACATTTTTTTTTTCTTTTCCAAAACCACCCATAGCTTTCTCCTCAATTCTAAATCTCTCTAAAATACAAGATGGAATATCTCCCAACACGAATTTTTATGTATTCGTGTCATGTTTATATTTTTTTTATCATAATCGTATTTAAAGTATTATATATTTGTAATAAATATTGACATGTTAATAATTCATGTTATATAAATTTTAATACATACTAATATTCGTATTATATTATATTTTATATCATATAATTATGTCAGGTTCAAAATTACCTAATCTAACCGCCATCATCTCCAAAATTCTTCTTTTCTTTTCCAAAACCACCCGTAGCTTTCTCCAGGATTATAAATATCTCTAAATACAAGATGGAATATCTCCCAAGTCCCAACACTATTACAAATTGGGAAATGTTAATCGATACTTAGTGGTACTGGTTAAATGATATATATATATATATAGAAAGAAAAGTACAATTAATGCATCATTTTTTTTTTGAATTAAAAAAAATTATTAAAATGCAAAAAACTTTCTTAAATAGATAAATAAATAATCCTTAATTGGTGCTTATAGACACCGTTTAAGCGAACTTTTACAAATTAATGCATCAAGTCAAGAAATTAAGAAGTTATATATTATACTTTCCTTGTAGCCTTTTGAGCACAAATTCTGAATATATAAATTACTCCATGAAACTGTTATATATTACATTTCACGTTGAAAAAAAAATACCGGTTAAAGTAAGAAACTTTCACTACAACAAAATTGGTTTTCAGTGGCGCTAATATAACAGCGTTTGACTTAAAAATGCCGCGGAGTACCGTGTTTTTGAATACCCGGCGGCGTTTCTATAAGAAACGCCGGGAAGTTGTAAAGTAGCGGTGTTTTATGTATACAAACGCCGCTAAATCTGTACTAATTGCGGCGTTTGCATTATATAAACGTCGCTAAACTATAATCAATTTTTATCAGTTTGGTAAAATTTCGTCAAAATTTGGGTGCCAAAATTTGGAGGCGAGACGCTGCGTTTAGGCTTTTGTTTTAGCGGCGTTTGTGTCCACAAACGCCACTAACTAATATAATATAGCGGCGTTTTTAAATATAAACGCCGCTAAATATTTCGATATAGCGGCGTTTGGATAATAAAAACACCACTATATTGATTCGTTTATGGCTTAAGGCAAAACGATGTGTTTTACCTTGTAAAGTTGCTGCGTTTGTTGATACAAACACCGCTATGTTTTTTAATATGACTTTCAGCCTCCAGCTTTTCCCCTATTTTCCCCAAATCAAAAACCTAAACCCGAGTCTCTCTCTCTCTCTCTCACATCTCCAAGCCCAAATCGTCAAATCGTCATCTCCAAGCCGAGATCGCTCTCTTTATCTCCAAATCATCATCTCTCACTCTTGACAGCTTTTCCCATTAGCTTTCTTTGACTTGCAAACAGGATTTCTGAGTTTTCATTTTTCTCCATTTTGTCCCTTTCAATCTCTCTCTCAAGTTTTGCTTGCAGGACCTGCTTTCATAAGGTTTGATTCTTACCCTTTTCTTTCTTATATTGTTTCTGCTGAAAATTCATTAATGATTTCAGGGTGGGTTTTGTTTGAAAGTTGTGTTTTTTCCTGATTTGTTTTTATCATTGCTTTAATGGGTCTGCTCTGCTTTATGTTAATCATGCATATACGAAAATTCAAATAGCTGATTGGTATATGTGCAAAAAAAAAATTTCCTTTCGTTTGGATTATTTTGTATATGGGGTTGAATTTTTTACCCAGATGCTGGTTGTGACATTTTCTATTTTTGTTGTTACAAATTTATGTTGCCCAGTTTTGTCTATGGTGATTTGGGCCATGAAAATGGTTTCTGGAGCAATGGATGTTTTTGTTGTTTGAAAAAAAGAATTTTCCCTGCAATTTTATAGCCAGTTAAATTGCATTGTTTTGTGCCATATGATTGATGTTATTTTCTCTCGATTAATTACATTAAGATTGTTATGTATTCTGTTTTAGGTTTTTAGGAAAGTTAAAATCTTATTGTCGGAACAAACGCTATCCAGAAGGTTCTCTTGCTGAAGGATATTTAGCGGAGGAGTGTATGACATTTTGTGCAAGATATTTGGATGATGTTGAAACAAGATTTAATAGACCGGGAAGAAATGATGTGCTCACACATAACAACTTAGCCGAAACATACTTATTTGAAAGTGTTGGACAACCAATCGGCAAGGTTGAAGTGGTTGAGCTAGATGATAAATCTTGGGCACAAGCGCATCGATATGTGCTTTTCCATAGTGATTCACTGGAATCATTACGCACGTAAGTTTCAGTATAATTTTTAATTTAACAAACAGTTTAATTTTTCTTTTGCTTTCTCACCTAAAAAACGTACTTTTTATGATAGTGAGTATAGAAGCTACTTGAGAGGATGTTTACGTTCTCGAAAAACACAACTTCGCGAGCTTGATAAGTTATTTACGGAAAATTTTCACGAATGGTTAGGAGAAGTTGTAAGTAACACAATTTTTTATCATTTTATTACGATCAATGTATTCTTTAATATATAAATAAAGTTAAGTGTTTGCCTTTGCGTTTCTTGTAATAGGTTTGGAGTGGAAGAGATGTTAGCGAAGAAATTAAGTGTTTTTCACAAGGACCGAATAGAGCGTATTGTTGTCGCAGCAAATAATGAGCAGCAGCCAATTGGTCCAGAAGCACAATTATTGGCTAGCTTTCTTGGCCTGATTGCTCGAAATGGGATGAAGTGTCCCATTCATTATGAGTCATGGCGTGACGTGCCGAATACTGAGAAGGTCGAGCTGTTAAAGTTTATTGAGGTATAAGCGTGTTAAATTAGTATTGCATTATTTTAATAATTTTGTTGATCATCGAAACTTTGTACAACTTCTCCGTTTCAGTCACGATTTTCTTTGCAGATTCCCACATCATTTGTTATGAAATCATTGGGGAAAAAATGGAAAGACTTTAAGCATGAGTTGAAGAAAAAGTATTTCGATCGAAATACTGATCCTAATGTCTTAATACGAATCATACCGCGTGGTGTGATTATGTGGCAGTATCAGAGACTAGTTAGATTCTGGTATTCAAAAAAAGGAGAGGTATCATTTATAATTTATTTTGGTCATTTACTTATAGTACTTGATATAATACAATTGTATGGAATATGTATACATTAATAACGTGCTTTGTCTAATGTACAGGAACGAGAAAAGATAGGGGTAAGCAGTAGATAACAACAGAAATACAGTCACACCAGTGGTTCAAAAATTTTTGCCATAAAAGCTAATGAAAAAGTAAGTTTACATTCATAATCTATTAATATATTAGTTCTCAATTCTTTTAATACAATTTATTATTAATTATTATTGTTTTGTAGGAAATTGAGCGGGGGGAAAAAATTGGACGAGTTGAACTGTTTGAGTTAACTCATATTAAGAAGGATGGATCCTATTTGAACATCGAGACTCAGGAAATTGTGGTATATTTTCTTCAAACTTATTTTTATTTACAAATATATTTTACAAAAGATTTTATTAATTTTATTGTTTTATAGGAGAAAGCTCGAAATAAAATTGCTGAGTATCAAGTCGGAGCATCAGATGGGTCATCAGCGAATATGCAAGAGGTCGAGAATCAAATATTCACTGAAGTAGCTGGAAAAGAACGATATGGACGGGTTCGAGGTGTCGGAATGGGTCCGACACCATCTAGCTACTATGGACTTGGTTCTCAGCGGTTTACTGCTTCTTCTTCACAAAACTCCAGTGCATATGAAGTTCAGATGCTGAGAGAAGAAATGCAAAATATGAATAAACGTTTTGAGGAGAAGGAAGCAGAGAGACAAGCTCAGAAAGAAGAACAGGATAGATGATATCAGGAACTGCAGACACAGTTTCAGTCGTTGATGAATTTAGTGCAGCAAAAGAATTTAGGAGGCTCAACCACTTCACAAAAGAATTTGTAAGTGGATTTGATGTGTTGAATAATACATTCCTTGTATGGTTGATATTTGATATTTGATATTAAATATATTTTTATATTATATATATTTTTTATAATTTGTGTTGTTTGTGTATTATTGGACATTTTTGCAAATAGTAATATATCAAATAATATTTTTGTATTTATATCAACTTTTTAAAGGAAAAAAATAGTACTTTTTTAAAAAAAATATTCTGCATTTATAGCGGCGTTTGAAGAAAAAACGCCGCTAAATACATAAATTTCTGCAAATATAGCGGCGTTTTCTGATCAGCAAACGCCGCTACAAGCCAAAAGTTAGCGGCGTTTGTGATCTGAAAACGCCGCTAAAAGACAACACGTAGCGGCGTTTTTTATTGCAAAACGCCGCTAAAAGCGAACACTTAGTGGCGTTTGAGAACAGAAAACGCCGCTAAAGTTTCAAGTATTACCATTTCGGACGTTCAATTGGGGCGTTTATAAACGCCGTTAATGTACCTAAAAATGCCACTAATTTAACGGCGTTTATGGTTCAAACGCCACTAAATTTTCCGTCACTGTTTTTACCGGCGTTTGTTACGGCGTTTTTTGTAAACGCCTCTAATTTTTTAGCGGCGTTTATAAACGCCGCTATTCCTAAAAAAAAAACGTCGCTGAAAGATCAATTTGTTGTAGTGTTTGTATTGTATACATAATGGGATGAATTCTTTTATCTTTTGGTAATACAATCAGCAACTTTATATACATATGGTGATAGATTTTTTTTTAAAAAAAAAATACCATCAAAAGTAATTCAAGTTTGTTTGAGTTTAATTCTCTCATCAAACAATCTTACGAGCACACTCTATCGCATCAGTATGGTATATTCAAGATTTTATTTCAAAATTATTTCTTATAAGTAGAGGTATATCCATAGGTCGAGCCGAGCTCGATCTGAATAGCAAAACATTGCTTGCCCAAACGTGGTCCGATCCGAAAATTAATTTTATTGTTTAAAATATATTAAAATATTAAAATAATTTTTATTTTTATATTAATATTAATATTTTTATTATTAAATTAAAATTTAAAAAATTTTATTAATTAAATAGTAATTCTAATTAGGTCGACTCGAATTATAAAATCTTATCCAAATCCGATCCAATTTCAATCGAATCTATCAAATCTGATGAATAATTCGAGTCAGTAAACAAATTTACTCGTAAGTATTTAACCCTAGTTGTTGACAAAGAAAAGAGACACCTTTTATCAACTAGATGAACTCATGTGGATATATGATGACGAATTCATGGCCTAATATCTTAACTTTTTAGATCCAAGTGCGATTGTAAATTTTATGTTTCAAAAGTAAGGTAGCTAGGGATGATGTAGAAAAACATAAATAACACGTCTTTAATGCTAATTTCCAAATCAATATATTTATATGTCAATCTAAAAGCGGAAAATAATCAAAAACTATAAATTCTTTTATGCTTACCCAGTGCGTATATATTTTGACTACAATCGATAATTTTGAATAGAAATATAATATATTTAATAAATACGAAAATAATGTATTAAACATGATATATTTAAATATAATTAACATGATATGGTTAATATGTATTATATTTGTATTTAAAATTTTAACAAATTTAATATTTTAAATTATATTTATTTTTACATAATTAACAAGAAGAAGAAAAAAAACCCAATACGCATACCAAATCTAATCTTGACCCAATTCACATATGAAAGTATATGAGAGCAAGAGGCCGCTCTTTATGGGGGAAAATGGGGACCAAACAGCTGCCTAATGCTCAAAAGCTTATTATGAAATACCCCACTTTGACTTGGAGAGTAGTATTCTGGATTAGTGATACATCAATTTTCAGTTTTTTTCAATGTTTCCAATATGATAATCTGATGCTTTTGGCTTTGTTTGGATGCGGGGAAAATGAATTTGCATGATAAAAATTAGACTTATTCAAGGATCGGATTATTCGTACGACTCGATACATCCGGTCCGTATTAAATCAGATTTGAACGAATATTTTTTAATTCGGACCGACTCAACTGGAATTACTATTTGTTAATAAAAAATAATTTTTTTATTTAAATTTAACTATAAAAATATATTAATATTAATATAAAAATTATTTTTTAAATAGTGATTCGGATTTATGGACCTATCCGACCCGAACTTGGATAAGAAATATGAAAAAAATTCGAACCACGATCCAATCCGACTCATGAACAAATCTAATAAAAATACAAGACCTTAAATTTTATGGAATGTGGACAATTAAACCCATATATATCATTCCTCTCCTCGGCAAAAAAGTTCACAAATTATAATCTTTTATATAAGAACTAAGAAATATGTTTTTTTTTTAATTCAATATAACAGTTGCACGTAATTGTGCAACTAGACTTGGAAAATGAAAATACGGGTAAAATATTTTATCCACAATTCTTAACTTTTTATTGTTGTTCTATTCTGTATTTAATTTCTTCTTTTTTTTAAATATAATTTCTGAATTGTTTAACTTAGGTCCATAACCTTAAAAAGTTGATTTATTTTGGTTTTATTTTTGGATAAGACGATCAAGAGTATCACTTTGACTTTGCCTGAAACTAATCTCTTTTTTGAACGATTTTTGAAAATACATTTTTTCATATCGATTCAATTCAATTCATTTAAAATTTTATTCTTTTATCATATTTTTTTTATTAACATTTAAGAAAATTTTCCAGGTGACATGCTAAGAGAATGTCCACGGTGTGACACATATATTACAACATGAACATTATGTCTATGTTAAAAAAATCATCTTAAAGAAGGATCAAAATAGAACTATCGTAAAAAGTTAAAATCCAAATGAAATAATTCATCAATCAAAAAAATACTTTATGATCAGACAATACTTTATGAATTAATTTTTTATCATCATTCAAAATTCAAAAAAACATCTTTATGTGCACATTCTAAAACATATATTCATAAATTCAAAACTCTATTTACAGTGGATAAGAAAATTCTTAACCCAAAATGAAAAAAATGTCTAAAATGTCTAAAATGTTAACGATAGAAGAAGGCTTCTATAGTTTTTATTATCCAAAAAAAAAGAAGAAGGCTCACGCATTAGCATGTGGCAGATTCTGTCGGTCCAAGGTAGCATTGGAACCTGAATAAACTTGCAGGAATGGATTAGGAAAAGAATCATGTAGCCTCTGGGGAAAAGCCTGGTTTAATGCCTTTAATTTTTAAATCTTCCTATACCCTCCCTCTGCACGTATTCTTCACCCCCTTTTGCTTTATATTATGTCTGCTGCAAAATTTTCAAATGAATCAATACATACAGAAAAAAAACAACAAAGGAAAATAGAGGAGAGGCACTAACAGATGGATTTGCTTTCAGGGCCTCTTCTATTGATACTGCTAATGCTTTCATCAGGTAATTAATAACTTCTCTTCCATTCTTTATATTAATGTAACAAAGTTATATTGTTCCGACGTTTCATTTTTCTTGAAATATCCGGACATGGCATGAGGATATGACCCTCCAAAGGCTCTCAAAATACATGAAAAAACTTAAAAAAATTGAATATATACGTGTCGGACACAAACCCGTATTCGACACTTACACTCGAGTCCAAATAATATAGTTTCGTAGGTTTAACTTAGATGATTTGTAAAGAGAAGAGAGGATTTGGAATATTTTAGATAAAAGATTATAGATTCAGTAGTTTCTCCTACTTTTTTCATAGCACAAAAACGAATATATTGTGACAATAACATTTCACATGTTACTATGAAAACCATTTTGCTGCATTGAGATTCTAGATGTTGCCAAAGTATATTTTGCTTGATAATTTGACCTCCTAGTTGATCATATTTGCATTATATGTTAACTAGACTCGAGGATGAGTGTCGGATATGATATGTGTTCGACACGAGTATATTCAATTTTTCTAAATTCTTTCGTATGTTTGGAAGATCATACTCTCGTACCCATGTACGAATATGTGTAGGACACAAGTGCCAAACACAAATACTTCAAGAAAAATAAAAAGTTCGAATAACATAGCTCGCATTCTAATCTCTACTTATTTTCCTCTTTCTACTGAGAGAACATATATACATCATTTTATACCAAGTCATAACTGGAAATGCATGCCTTTTTTTTTTTTTTTTTACAGAAACCAACTATATGACTAGCCTTCTTTCTTTTTTTTCTTGAACTTGGCAGGGCCAAAAATGTATGAATGTGCAAGAATCTTCACTATAATAAACAATTGCAAGGAAACTATTTGGCCTGGAATTATCCCTGCAGGTGACAGCTTTAACGGTGGAGGTATTGAATTAAAACCACTCCAATCTATCGTCTTTCAAGCCCCAGTAAGCTGGAGTGGGCGCATGTGGGGTCGAACCGGTTGCAAGTTCGACAAAAATGGAAATGGCCCATGCCAGACGGGCGACTGTGGCAACACCCTTAAGTGTGGCAGCGGAGGCAAAACCCCAGCATCCCTTGCTGAATTTACCTTAGCTACTCTTGATTTTTACGATGTTAGCCTTGTCGATGGATTTAATGTGCCACTATCTATTACACCGATCAATGGTAAAGGAAACTGCTCCGTTGCTGGATGTAATTCAGACCTGCGGCAAACTTGCCCTTCCGAGCTGGCTGTAAAGGCCAAAGGGAAAGTTATAGCTTGCCGAAGCGCTTGCGATGTATTCAACACCGATGAATATTGCTGCAAAGGAGCATATGGGAGCCCTGTGATTTGTCAGCCTACGTATTATTCCAAGAAGTTTAAGTCTGCATGTCCTACTGCATATAGTTATGCATATGATGATCCTACCAGTATTTTTACTTGTTCTGGAGCAGATTATATTATCACCTTCTGCTCAGCCAGGTTGGTAGTTTTTCCTTATCTTTCAGGTTCTAGGGTTTGGATAAAATACAGCATTAACAAGTAAATATCTTAACCAGTTTGATGCTAAATTAAATTCAGTTTCATTCATTTCAACTGGTTAGCATATCTGCTGTCTATGTTGCTCTGATTCTTCATTTTTTTAAGTATTCGTGCTCGATACATATCCGGATATGGGTATGAAAATATGATCCTTCAAGGACTCTACGAATACATGAAAATTTAAAAAAGAAAAAAAAAATTGAACATACTCGTGTCGAATACATACCCGTATCCGACACTCACACCCGAATTCGAGTAACATAGGCTGCTATATAATTGCAAATTTAAGTTCAAGAGCAATCACTCAAAACTGCCATATACTAAACCTAAAGAAGCTCATTAAGGAAATACATATCTATATTACCCGGATTTTTTATTTTTTCTAAAGCACACGTATTAGATATATAGTCAAACATGAGTATGATCCTTTGAATATATTAAAAAAAATTTAAAATAAAAAAATAAACATACCCGTGTCGGATACATATCCGTATCCGATTCACCCAAATCCGGATATGCATATCCCAATCAACAACATTTTTCAAAGCTATATTCATGTGTATTTTACTTTCTTATTTTTACATGTTCTTATGACACACTTGGAGTGGAATATTAGTAGCTAATCTCCCTTTGATTAACCATTTTATGAATTAAAAATTTGTTGTTCATTTCAGGAATCAAAAAGTATGCACTTACCATGATCACAAGCTTGTCTGCAAGAACAAAGCAAACGGCTTAAACCCATTGCTAGGAAGGTGGTGGTCTGCTATGCTTGCACTGCTATTAATGGCTAACCTATGGATCATTTTATAAGAAAAAACAATCTTCATTTTGGGAAATAGTACAATGAATTTATTTTTTTCGTTTTCTATAACATGGCAAAGGATTTATGATTGTACCCTGATCTTTTGCCATCAAATGTTTAGAAATGGTTGTAAATATAATTCACTCTTTAATTTTCTTCTACTTGAGAAACAAAATGAAATAACTATCAAGGTTCAAATTGATGAAAATAAATGTTTGAGAACTTAATTGATTGCAATAAAACGATATGGGATTAGATGATTATTTAGTTTTAGTTTAAGGGCTTTTATACATTTAAGTCTTCTTTTTTCTATTTTAAAAAATAATATATATATTGAATATATAATTGTATATTATATAAATATTTTAAATTAATAAAATGCCATTAACATATACAATTTGTCTCAACAAAAAAATAAATAATAATTATATCTTGAATATATAATTGTATAGTGTACAGATAATTGAAATTAAATAAGTGCATGTTAAGTTTTTAACATATAAAGTTTGCATGTACATTAATATATCAAAATTAACATATAATTTATTGCTTTTAACATTAATGTAAAATTAAAACTTTGATAAAAAAAAATTAAAACTCATTTTATTTATCAGATAAATTTATGTAAAAAAAGTTTTTCAATGAAAGTAGAGTTGTTATTTATAAATTCGATATATCTTATTAATATTTATAATAAAAAAATTATATTTTATTTTATTTATCAAATAAATTTATTTAATGAAAATCTTTTAATGGAAGTATAGTTTTTATTTATAAATTTGATCTTTCTTATTAATATTTATAATAAAAATATATATGATAAATTAAAAGTATAATAAATTTAGAGGTCTATTTTCATTAGTTCAAAAACTTATTCATATTTGTACTTATATATATTATAGATATAAATCATTGATTATTGATTGAAGCAAAGATAAATTTATGGGCTTTTGTGAGCTTGACCAAAAAACAAATTTACATTAAGCTTCAACAAGTGGCTAAATTTCAAAGTTAAATATCAGCTGAGTAATGTTCATTCTCCAAATGAACTTGTTTTTAGTTTAATGTTTTTGGTAAGTCTGGGCATTGATTTTTGAGTTATACAATGAAGATAGTTGTTTTCTATTTCGGAAATTGATCCAAAAATAAAAATAAAAATATTTTACATTTGAATTATATTAGTGTCATGTAGACCTATTTAGTGGTCGGACAATCCATTAAATATGTAAACCTATTCATTGATCGGACGGTTCATTAAATTTGCAGATTTGGTTTGACATTGAATAGGATTTTATATAGGAGTTTTCAAGTCTAAATCTAATCTAATTCAAGATATTTTTAAAAAATATATATATTTATTTAATTTTAATTTTAAAATATATATTATTATAAAATAGTAAAAATATTTTAATATTTTTAAAATAAGCGGATCTTGACAAATTGGATCCAAACTTGACATTTAAAAGTATTAATAAAATTCAATTCGATCTATGAACGGCTCAAATGTTATAATCCAAAAAAGTTTTCTAATTTGATGCAAATGGACCATATATTGCAAGATACAAGCCCATTAAACCCAGCCCAATCCAAGTCTTTTTTTTTTTATAGATATTTCAAATAGAGATGATAAAATCTGATCCAACCGATAAATTTTGCACCAATTCATTTCGAATGAGAAGGTTTTTTTATAAAAAAAAAATCAGGGGTGGGATGGAGCAGAATAATTTTAGTAAATGCTTGATCCACTCTATCCCATCTTGCTTTTTGAAATTACTATTTTATCCCTTAAATATTTTATATTTTCCTTAATACTTTTAATATATATATATATATATTAAGGATTTTGCTAACGAGTGCCTTAAGGGCATTCTTTAAGGTTATTACTTATAGTAATATCTTCATTCAATATATTGAAAATGATGAATAAAGTTGTCATACTGCATTTAATATAATGTTCTTTCTATAATAGTATATTAATTAATCTTAAATAGTGCCTTAAGGACACTCGTTAGCAAAATCTATATATTAAATATATATATATATAAAAATCATATATATATATATATATGTTTTATATATACTTTTACTATATATACACATATTATATATATTAAAAAAAATTATATACAAAAATGAAACAAAAGTGAATAAAACAATAGTTCGTTTTTTATGCACTGTCAATTTATAAATTTTATACATTGACAATAAATTTTACATTGATATCTCGTTAAAAAATTAAACTTAATCCTAATCACTAATACTAATATTAACTAACAATGTATAAACTTGTACATCGACTTTGTATCAAATATTAATCCATAAAACAATCTCCAAATATTAATCCATAAAACAATCTCCACCGCTACATTGCAATCTCTAATTTCAAATTGCCTTATAAACACGCGATTTATAAACAAATATATATTCCACCAAAAAAAAATATATATATATATATATAATCGGATCTCTCTCTATCTTCGAAAATTTTTCAGAAATCTGAAAAAAAAAAAAAAAAAAAAGAAGGGAGAAATGGCAACTGGTGGAAAAGTGTCTTTCAAGGTCACTCTTACCTCCGATCCAAAGCTCCCTTTCAAAGTGTGAGTTTTTTGTAAAAAAAAAAAAAAATTCTTTTTTCTCCGTTTTCGTTCGAGTGTTTGATTTAATTTTCTCAAATTTTGGTTATTAATCTCGATTTTTTATATAATTCTTTAAATTGCAGGTTTAGCGTTCCTGAAGCAGCCCCTTTTACAGCTGTTTTGAAATTCGCAGCCGAGGAATTCAAAGTCCCTCCCCAAACCAGCGCTATCATCACCAACGGTAAATCAATTACATCTTTTTTTTGTTTGTTTCTATTTAAGTATTAATTTAATTGATTTTTATTTATTCTTCGTGATTTTCAGTTAATTAATTATATACTGTATTTGTTAAATAAGTACTTGGGAATTTAGAGGTGGAAACTGACTTAGATTAGCAAATTTGCCTCTTTTTTTTAAGGAAAAAATATTTTAAAAATAGTAGGTGAAGTAGGAAGAATTCATTGTAGTAAAAACTATTTTAAGCTCATTATATGATGAAAATTATATGATCAAAATAGTTATTTGAGTTTTATAATTTGATAGAATTGACAGGTAGAGTATGCCTTTGTAGAAAGGAGAAAAAAAATCATTTTGTCTTGAAAAATTGTAAGTGAAATTTGTTTCTAAATTTTCTATGAAGTTGTTTCAAGTTTTTTGTTTCTCATGTGAGCCAATTTTTTTTTTTTTTTTTGCTGTATGTCCTTGTTTCCCAACTCAACATTTGTTAGTATTCGCTTGTTAGTGGTTGCAAACATTGTTTTATTAGCATGATAAATTCAGGGTATATGGTTAAAGGCTATGCATTGTTTTTCAATGTTCAATCTTTTGTCTTCCTAGGTGCAGCTAGATAGGCAATTTACAGGGGGGTACGTCTTATTGATTTGTAATGACGCAAGGGAGTCGTATAGAGGAGCACCTTTCCATCCTCGATATGTACTCTTAGATTGTATACATATGGTTTTTCTTTTCGATCAGTATAAGTATCTAGCCGGCAGAGATAATGGAAAGATACCGTATGGTATGGAGAAAACCATTAAAATTTTCTGAATAAAGTTCTCCATGTTTGAAATGGAGCCTTCTCTTTTTTTTGAACTTTGGATATGTTAATCAATAGTTGTCCTTCTCCTTCTAAAATTCCAACTAAGGGGCAGTACTCAGGATCCCATAAGGATCTGTTGACTTCTCCAGCTCATCCAAATGGATCTGGAATCAATTATATATCCTAAGTAACACCAAGTTTGTAGAGACCGACTCAGTTTTGAACTTACAAAAAAACTAAACAAAACAAGAAAAGTTGCATCATGTTTGAGTGTATTAGTCATTTAGATCATATTTGGATTTGGTATTTGTATTCAACTCTCACATCTTTTTTTACTTTTAAAACAAACTAAAATTAAATTGTGCAACTCTAAATAACTTCTCATAATTTTCTCTTTTTTTGTCTTTACTTTTAACTATTATTTTCATAAACAATGTATTTGAGTTTACATGAGGCTAGTTGATAATAACCTAAATAACATTAAAAAGGAAATCAATTGTTGTGAAATCTAAACTATGCCATGGTTAAACCTTTATAAGCAGCTTTGCCTCCCTCATTTCTATCATTTTTTTAAATAGCCTAGTTGCAATCTACAATGTTAAATATGAATGTATATATAATTGTGATCAGACAAGCATGTCAACTCTATGATGTTAGATATCTAAATATTTTCATCCTAAAATATCTTAGTTTTTATTTCAATTTATTGTTTATTGGATTATATGTTCTTTCTCAATACAGATGGCGTGGGAATCAATCCTCAGCAAAGTGCAGGTGTGCTGACACTTACTTTTTGTTAACTAATTTTGTTGTTTTAGAGCTTCTTTTTATTTGCTCTTCTTTATCCAGTCTCTTGGAATTTTACCATTTTCTTAACTTTTTCACTTGAAATAAGCACCTGCATTTTTTCTTTTTGGAGAATCCGGTCAACCAGTGTATAATAGTAGTGTAGGATATGCTGAAGAGAATTAGGAATATTTTATATATCACTTAGGCAGACTGGAATTCCTCTGCAAGACTGCGAGTTATTTACCGTTATTTCAGACTTTCAGAAAGCTTCATAATGTGAATTTTAATCATGTCCTTGCTTTTCTTATCTGTCTTCATCATATCTTTCCTTTATGATGGATGAATAGCCTAAGAATAGTAAGTGTGCTCAGTAATATCAAAACCTATAATGTAGTTTATTTTAGCCTAGTGTACCTTTGTTACCACCAATCCTCTGTTATTTTAGCAAGTCCAATCTTCTCCTATGCTTTAATGGCATGCATGCTGCATTCATAGCAATAACTGGTTAGTTTGTAGTTAAAGCCGGTAAATTTGTTGTTAAAGGAAAGGAATGGTAATTGTAGCTTAGCAGCGTTGTAGGACTTTATGTTGACTTTATGAACTAAATAAAGTTCATTACAACTTAGGTAATGAGAATCTCCGTCTTAGTTATGATCCAACCTTGTTCATGCTATGTTGCTCCGAGTCTCCGATTCTTCATTTTTCTTGAAGTATCCATGTCCGACGCGAATCCAGACATGGGCATGGAGATATGATCTCCCAAGGACCCTCCAAATACATGGAAGAACTTAGAATAAATCAAACATACCTATGTACGACACTCACACCCGAGTCCGAGTAACATAGTGTTCATTTAATAACTCCTTAGTGGAATATGCTATTATGCAGTTACAACAATGAAAACATTTTTGCACATGTAGTTTACAATTTATGTTGACCTATACTTGATCGGCTTTGGTAGGAAATGTCTTCCTCAAACATGGTTCTGAACTTCGCCTGATTCCCCGCGACAGGGTGGGAGCCTTTTGAATGCTGAAAACTTCATTGTTATCAGATTGAGAAGACTAGTTATCACTTCTTTAATTATGGGATCCATTTCTTGGTATGTTTTTACTTTTACTCGAGTGTAGAACAGAGCTGATAAAATTTTTTTCTTTTTCAAAAGAAAATGATATAAGAGCTACATAATTTATAGACCATTAATGTTATGGATGGACTAGTAGTTAGTGTGCCTTTTTGTCCTGCTGCTTGTGTTTTTTATTGCTCACCAACTAGTTACCACTTATGTTACTCGGACTCTTCATTGTTTTTAAAGTACTCGTGTCCGACATCTGTGTCCGACACATAATCAGACATGGGTATGTGAGTATAATTTTTCAAATACATACTCATATCCGACATTCATTGAGTTCAAATAACATGGGTTACCGCAGCAAATAAATACGAAGAATTAGAATTTAGTGATTCATAATGTCCATAACCGTAAGTCCTGCTTGCACTGCTAGTATCTTATATCTAAATATGTATCAGACATAGATGTCGGATATATATATTTTAATAAAATAAAAGGTCTAAATAACATAAGTGCATCAACTAAATGAGTATGAAGAACAATGTTTAAAAGGCATTGCCGTTGTATTTGATCAATAAAATACTGTACTACCTACCACCAATAGGTCTGCCGCATTCATCTTCAAATAATGGCTTTAACGGACCCCAGAGTTGCTCATAAAACTCTAGATTTAAAGGCCAATGGACCATTTTTGCCTTTCAATCTGAATTGTGAAATCTTACCGAATGGTCGATCGGTCAGTCAAACCCCATAATATCTGGAAACAGCATCAGCATGGTTAGTGACTTTATCTATAATACGAAATGGACCCAAAGAAAAGTTGTTGCAGGTGGTGGTGGGTTTCTTATTCTCTTTTAGCTATTTTCAGAGGGCTGGTTGGAAAAACGTTTCCGCCTAACAATAAAAGAGAATTCTTCATTCATTCATTGCTTAATATTTGGAAAAGACAATGAAGTCCTGGAGTTGGTGTTTGCCATCTAAATATTTAATTCAATGATAAATATAATATATATTTTTTTTATAAAATAAGTCGCAGCTTGAAAATAAAATATTAAAACAAAATTAGAAAAATCACAGATACTGGAATTCAACACATTTTAGGTCGATTGTATAAACCCAGGTTCGTTATATATGTATTTCATATTAAGAGAATTGAGTTTGAATACTTCTTTATTTCAAGTAACAAAAGAACAAAAAAAGTTGCTCCAAAAATAAATTTGCATAAAATTTAGATTTGAAGTAAACTAACAGGTCGTTATTCTTTCTCATTAAATTCTATTAGTATTTGAATTTTCTTTGCTTTGTATCTTTCTTAACATTTAAATGTTACCCAAAAATCAAATGAGTATTAGCTCAAATGTTATGCATTATGAATAAATTTTTGAAAATTATCGGTACGAAAATTTTAGATACGTAATATCTTCCTTAAATAAATTAAATAGTTAGGGATTAGAGGTAGAGGTGTCCATGGGTTACGCCGGGTCGATTCGGGTCGGATTCATGTATGGTATCAACACTATATATATTTGCCCAAACCCGACCCGGCTTGAAATATGGGTCTCAAATTTTGCCCAAGTTGTTCATATTTGTAAATGGATAGTTCAAGCCCGTTTAGGCCCGTTCATATTATTTTTTTCTAATTTTTTTTTAAAATACATATTATTTTTCATTTAATCTTTAGTAATTTTATATATTTTTTTTTTTATTAAGTTCTTAAACATGGACAACTTAATATATTTTTTAATGTTTACAATATAATATTATATATATTTAATCTTTATATGACATAAATTACATAATATATATAAAAATAAAAATAATATATTATTTAATTAGAAAACGGGCGAGGCCGGGTTCTGATCTTGAATATTGGAGCCCATGCTCGACCCATTTTTTAAACGGGCCTCATTTTTTTGTCCAAACCCATTTTTCGGGCTTAATAATCCCAAATATGGACGGGTTTTTGGGCTTGGGCGGATAGCTCGGTCCTTAGACAGATCTAATTAGGGTTTAAAGAGAATATTAAAAAATTAAAAAGAAAACTACCGGAAAGAAAAATCTGAATCTATGAAGACTAATCATAAGCCTGCTAGGTAGATTTACTCATTGGTCAGGCTGGATTGGGTTGCGATTTGGAAAAAAAAAAATATATCGAACCCTGCCCAAAAGCATGTTTTACTGTTAAAAAATATTAAAATATTATTTTTTATTAATATTAAAATATTTTTTATAATTAAATTTAAATAAAAATATTTTTTATTTAATAAATAGTAATTCGAATCAGTCCAACCCAAATTATCAAAATCATTATTCAAACTTGATCAAATTTAGATCGAATTTATCGAATCGGATAAACAATCTAGCTCATGAGCAGGTCTACTGCTAGGGTCTCCATAACAGTCTTGCTCCCTTAATCAATTGGTTGGCCTACTTAAAGAAAGTAGACCCATGCAGTTCCCCAACTACCATTTTTTTTTTTCCTTTTTAGGGGCTCAAATAATAGTGGGTAGAGTTTGAAACATCAAACAAGAGTCCATCTAAAACAAACCAATTTAGATCAAAAGATTAATGCTAACCATATACAAGACAATTTTGAGAAAAAAAAAATATAAATCTTATTTATAAGAATAAATGAAACATCCTTTTAGAATTTAGAACACTTAAATTAAAGAGTTTGTATCTGACTTTTTTTTATAAAAAAAATGGTATGATTTATGAGATGAGTGGTGATTTCTTTTGGTTATGGAACTTAAAATTGACTTTACTATGTAAGAAAAAAAAAACATTTGTTTCTAACCCAATAATTAATATTAATAGTTGATTAATTATACTTATATCTTGATTTTATTATGAAAATTGAATTAAAAAACTCCAAATAAAAAAAAATGGAATACCCATTTTTTTTGGGTTCATGAATCCTAATCGGTATGTATTAAAAAGTAGAGTAGTTCATTGATTAGATGGGTCCGAATAAAAAAAAAAATTTCCTTAAATCCTGTTCAAACACGTTTTACTATTTAAATATATTTAAATATTAAATATATTTTATATTAATATTTATATATTATTATAATTAAATTTAAATAATTTTTTATTATTAAATAATAATTCGAACTGAATTGAATCGATTCAAACTATTAAAAAATATATTTTAAATTTGATTTAATTCAATTAAAGTTTGTCGAGTGGAGCTATGTATGTACGTCTAATCAAAAGCAAAATTAAAAGAAAAAAACTTACTCAATAAGATTGTGGAATATCCATTAAACTATTAAGTTCACTCATATAACATGATTCATTGTTGATTATTTTAAGCCAATTGTGAATAATTAAAGAAAATTTTGGCTGATACTTTATGTATAGTCAAAACCAATATTTTATTTCAATATATATTTTTTAGTTTTTGACTTTTGAAGATTTAAATTTGAGTAGGCTATTGGATTTTACAACTCATAAAAGATTAGTTCACATCTTTTCATACTAAACAAAATATTAATTAATGTTGATAATAATAGATTTTTTAAACAAAAAAGCAAATACAAATATGAAATAAAAAGAATGAAAATTTTGAATTTACGGAAATGACCTCACATAATCAAAAAACATTCCTAAACAGCGAGGTAAATCGGTAAATATAAAAAAATACAGCCACCGATCATGCGATAGAGCGGTTGTCTCTAGGGCTGTTCACTATTCAGTTTTAACCGAATTAATCGATCGAAATTTAATTCGGTTCGGTTAATCGATTAACCGAATAAAGTTCGGTTCGGTTAACGGTTAAAGGTTTTGAAGAATTTCGGTTTTCGGTTAATTCGATTCGGTTAAGCGAAAATAACCGAATTACACGAATTAACCGAAATTCTTCAAAAAGTCATTATTTAATGCTTTTAGATAAATTTTTTTTAAAATTAATTTATATATTAATAAATTAATAAATTATTATTTTTTGATTGGTTGGACTTTTATGGATAATTTGGATACAAAATCATGTAAAAAAATAGGTTAGCAAAATAAATTTCTTATTTATTTTGATTAATTCGGAAACCGATCGAATTAACCGAAATAATTTCGGTTCGGTTAATTAACCAAACTAACTATTCGGTTCGGTTAACGGTTAATAGAAAAATAATTTCGGTTAATTCGGTTATGGATAATTCGATTCGGTTATTAACCGAATTAACCGAATGAACACCTTAATTGTCTCGGAGAGTTTTCGGCGCCTCTTTTCTATCATCCATGTGATGGCTCCACGTGGCACGTCCTTTGCTCTTTTTCACTTGACTATTTTGCCCTTTTCAATTAGATTATTTTCTTCTTTCACTTTTTGAGGCACCATTTGTCTTTATCCTCATTAAAATACAAGGCTCCATTGAGATAAGTGAGAGACTGAGAGTGACATTGATGACCATAATTTGGAGTATGTTTTCTTATTATGTAAGGAGAAAAGGTGGGAATGTTAATCTAATGCAAAACTATTTAAATTTAAAATCGATTTGAATTCGAAATGATTTAAAAAATTAATTAAAATTTAAAATAATTTTATTGCTCAATTTACTCTAATAAAAAACGATTCGATTCAAAATATGTTCATTTGTCATGTTTTATTATAAAAATTTATATGGTGTGAACATAATTTTAAAAAACTAACGATTTTATTGATGAAAAATTATTTTATTTACTATTAGTGAAGTTTTTAAATTTTATGTGATTGATAAAATGACACATATTTTTTAAATTACATTTATAAAAAAATAATTTAAAAATAAAATATATGATATCTTTTAAATAAGGTTTTTTTAAAATTAAAAAGAATTTTGCTAACGAGTGCTCTTAGGACACTCTGAAGGTTAGTTAATATATTATTTATAATAATAATATTATATTAAATACAAAAGTTGATAATTTTATTCATCATTTTCAATACATTGATGGAAGATATTATTATATTTAATAGGATTTTGCTAAAGAGTGCTCTAAGAGAATTCTTTAAGGTTACTAAATATAGTAATATATTCAATCAATGCATTAAAAATGATGAATAAAGTTGTTAACTTTTACTTTTAATACAATTTTATTACTATAAATAATATATTAATTAATTTTAAAGAGTGTTCTAAGAGCACTTGTTAGTAAAATTCTATTTAATAATTTTAAAAAATATTTTAAGATATTTGTTAGTAAAATCTAATTAAAAAATTTATTAACCGTGTATAAAATAAACTTTTTTTATCAATTAAAAGGATTTTAATCCAACTTTAAATTCAAGTTTTTTTTTTTATAAAATAAAAAAAAAAAAAATCACAAGACAAGAATCAAAATCTAAATCCCACTTGTTGAAAGGGTGAGGATCCCACTACACAATTATAGGAACCAGTAAAGATACGAATGGAGATGCGAGAAAGTTCCATTTCCATGTGAAAAGTTATGAGAGATTGAGATTTGAGAGTAGAGCCATTGGAGGTTAGGTTAGGTTAGGTCAGGTCAGGTCAGGTCCCTAAAAGTGCTTAAAGGGGCAGTACAAGCTTTCAATACATGGTTATCAAAATCGAATCGTATATTCATTCGTTTAAAATTTTGGATAGTTAATTAATTAATTTAATCGTTAAGTTATTTGAATTAATATTACTTTTAAAAAATATTATAAATAAAATTATATATTATATAAATATTTTTATTAATTATATAATTTATGATATAAAAATTAAAAATATTTGTTATCATTTAGAAAATAAAAAAAAATAGATTTGGTTTTTTATAATTTTTTATTTTTTATGTTTTTCAAGAAAAATAAATTTTTAATGAAAATGGTAAAAAATTATTAATTAATATGCAAAAATTAAATTATGTAAGATTTAAAAATTATTTAAAAATTTTAATTTTAATTGATTCAAATCAACAATAAATTCGTCGAATTATCGAATTTTTTATAAATTAATGAATCAATTCAAATTTTCTTGAACTAATTACAAAAATAATCTAATTAAGGGCTAGTTTAGCATTGCTGTTGAAAAACGCTTGAGTTGAAAAAAATGTATTTAAAAAGTGTGGTGAAAAACTGTGGTTTAAAATTTTTAAATGTTTATCATTTATGTGAAAAAAGTGTTAGCGGATAATTGAAATGTAAAAAAAATATATATGTTTAAATTAATAAAAGTGTAGAGATGTGAGGATAATAATGTCATTTTATTCAAAAGTCAGCTTTTAAAGCTCAAAATTATATTTTTTGGCTTTTTAGTTTGGCTTTTCAAATCATGATTTCAACAGCAAATGTCAATTTTTTTTTATCTGTTTAACATTGCGTTTACGCTAAAAAATAATTTTTAACTTAAAAATTATAACAAAAATAATGTTAAACAAGACTTAAATAACCTATCCGAATTAAGGACCGGATTACCGAGCTATTCGGGTTTAATAACTATGGTCAATTATAGCGAAGCAACGGAGTCCGAGGCAGCGCAATCGCTGACGGGATGGCTGTAGCCGTTATCACCCTTTCTCTTTAACTTTTAACAGCTTCCATTTTTTAAAACTGTACTTTACATCTTATCTTATCTTAATAGTAAGCACTTAACATTACATTAATACATTAATAAATATCATAATTTATAATGTTATCATTATTGCAACTACTTTTTTTTTTAATAATTGGACATTTAAGGAAAGTAATTCAATTTTACATAAGTTTAAGTGAGAGTTAGATTCTTAGTTACTCCTCCTTTCCATTTTTTATATATATTTTTTGGAATATGCTAAAACTATGTCATTTTTTATTTTTTAGCACCTAGAACTCTTATTTTTTAATATTTTTTTTTTACTTTTTGATATTAAAAATTGTGAAACAAAAAAAATAAAATTTTAATATTAAAATCATTTTTAAAAATTTCATATTAATTAAAGAAAGATAATAAAGTTTAGACAGAGGGGAAAAAAAAAAGGTTTTTGATATATTCATGGTGATATTAATTTGTGGGCAAATTGATTGGCTAATTATATAGAGCAATGTCCTCTGAATTTTATGAGTTTCCACAATTTTCAAATAAAATTTGAACATTTACTGTTTAATGGCATTATTGATATTTATTTATCAAAATTAATTAATTAGTAAAATATCATACTCTTTTAAAAAAAAGATTTTTTAACGGGTATCTTTAAGGGTACTATTTAAATTTATTATATATAATAATATATTCTTTCAATGCATTTAAAATGATTAATAAAATTATCAATTACTGTATTTAATATAATATTATTATTATAAATAGTATATTAACTAATCTTAAAGAATATCTAACAATAATTGTTAGCAAAATTCATAAAAAAATACACATTGAGTTAAGTTTTTTATTTTTATAAGTTTGTTTTCTTATAAGTTTTAAATTTTCTTTTGTTGGATAAAGTACATTTTATCCAATAAAAAATTCATAGAATCACTAAAAATTTTTAGAGAGTTATTGATTATTGCTAATACTAATACTAATATCAATACAAAATTAAATTTTAAAATATTTTTTATTTCAATTTCCAATTTTATCATACACGTAACACGAGTTTGATCTAATTTTATATTAGATTTATTTAATTATGTATTAATTCTGTGATTGATTTGTATATAATTTATTTAAATATTTTTATATAATATAATATTTAATTATTATCATAATTTTATATTTTTAATTTCATAAAAAAATTAAAATATCTTAAAAGTTGATATTTTCCATGGTCAAAGTTCCAACGGCAATAATTAAGTTTGGGGCCGGAATTACAGTAAAGAAATTGTTATAGAATCAAATAAGCAGAGTTGAAGATATTATTCGGTTTTAATTGATTGAAATCGAATTTGATTTAGTTAATTGGTTAATATTTTTTTTTTTGATTTGGTTATCAATAGAGATTTTTGATAATTTAAATTATCAGTTAATTCGATTTTGTTAAACGAAAATAATCGAATTAATCATATTAAGTAGAATTTAAATTTAAAATTTTATTATGTTTTAATATATTTGATATTTGAATTTTATTATAACTTTATTATGTTTTATTTTTGAATTATAATTGGTTGAATATATTATTATGGATAGAGTACAATTAATTTATTTTAGCATTTTGATTGAACATATAAAATCATGTATAAAAATAAATTATAAAATAAATTTGATATTTATTTTGAAATACTGATTGAATTAATTGAAATAATTTCAATTTGATTAATTTGAATTTTTCTATTCGATTAAGTTAAGGGTTGAGATAAAAAAAAAAAAATTAATTAATTCAATTAATAAATTTTTGATTTGATTATTAACCGAACCTACGTTTGAACACTTTAATTGAAGCAACGCCAACAAAACAAAAAATTATTGGCTAATAATTCTAAAAAAATAAATTAAAAAAGAAATGAAAACCTCTTGAAATCAGTCCCATGCTCTTCCAAGTTTCAGACACAGACAGAACTTTAAAATCTCCATAAGAAAAAAACCAAACAGAAAAAACAGTGAAGAAAAAGAATCATCTTTGTTTGTTTTCTCTGAGTTTCTCTTTGCATGGCAGCTCACATTGCCACTTCCATGAAACCCAAGAGCAATAGCAACAACAACAACAACAGCAATGGCTACAGCAGCGAGAGCAGTAGCGGTACCAACAGCAACTCTCCAAGTCCACCTCCTTCGCCGCCGCAGCCGCGTCTTGCTCCGTCTCTATCTCAGTGTCGCCGCAGGCTCCGTTCCAAGACCCATTCCTTCGTTCGCCGTGAAAACCTTGGTTCCGGCCTGAACTTCCGGCGGAATCTCCGCTACTTGTTGGTGCTGCCGCTTTTGTACGTTTCTGGCTTGTTCATGTGTGTCGGTCCATTTTCTGGGATTTGGGGCTATGCTTCTGTTGCTGGATCAGTGTATCGTAGCCATGAGAATTTTCAGAGGCTGTGGGATGATATTCGCTTTGATAATTCTTCTGCTATTCAGGTCTTCTTCTTTAACTTATCTCTCTTATTTTTTACTTAAAAAATGTATCATGATTACTGCATTCGGTGTTTATGATGATGGTGAAGTTGGTTGCTAGATTTTAGACTATAAAGGTTAAATTTTTTAAAGGATCTTAATATTTATGAGAATGGAGGGTTTTTTAAAAGTAAATTACTGGGTTTTTTGTTTGTTGTTGACAATTTTGGATTTAAGTTAAAATGGGTGTTTTTTAATCATAATTCTTTTCACTTAAAGGCTCAGATTTGAGTTATAGGATCAGTTATTTTGCTAGTCTTTATTTGAGTGTTCTTTTCTAATCGGTTGCTGATTAGACATAAGACAAAGTTTATCATAAAATAATTTGGTTTATTGGACAAAGCAGAAACTGGTAGTAAATGGAAATTGATCATGAAATGAGAAAGCAAAGAAAGCTTGACAGGAAAAAGAAAGGAATTTAAGATAAGTTGATTAGTGGAGTTTTGAACTCTCTACTTGGAAAATGATGTTGATAAGAAAATTTTCATTTTTTTAGCATATGCCTAAAATCAAAAACTTCTTTTTATCTTTTCTGCATTTATACTTTATTATACATGGCTAGTGTTGGTTAGAACAGAGATATCAAACTCTACTTTTTGAAAAGGATCACTCTAGGTTTTCAGCATAACAACATAGTGACTTAGATGGAGCTAATTTGACATTCGTTGTTTGTCGCATCGAGTATACATAGAAAGCCCTGCTAGTAAAGGGGCATTGTTCTTGAAGTAGAAAATAATGGTATCATGTTGTCTTGGCTTTTCTCCTTCAGATTTCAGTCCCTTTAATAGGATCCAAATATGAGATATTTATGCAATAAGCTGAGATAATATGCTTCTTCTTGTTGCAGTTCTCCTCTGTGTGGAAATATAAAAGAAGGCTGAAAGTACAGAAACCTTGTCCAAATTCAACGGCTAGAAATCATTTCTCCATGTACAGAACTAGCATAATGGGTAATTTCTTACTGAGATGGCTTTTCTCTTAGAGTTCTATGATCCCTCAGTTTCTTCAAAGAATTGTAATATTGGAGGTCTGGGGCAGCTGTTGAATGATTATTCCTACATGTTAGGGTTACTAGTAAAGGGTGGGGTAGGAGCATAAAATTTATTACCACCTTGTTTATATAAGTTCTCTGTTTTCTGTTCATTGAGAAAATCAGTCATAAGACTTCATCCAACCCCACCCTTGCTGATGCTTTATAGCCACTCTCTAGTTTTTTTGACATGCTAATGTTTGAAAGGAGAGGAAACGGGCTTGGATTTGTATGATAATTTAATATTTCTTCTGAATTTCAGAGTCTCCTGGTTCTAGCGGTTACTTGATCGTCGATGCTAATGGTGGTCTTAACCAACAACGTTCTGCGGTATGTTATTATTTATTTTACTAGATTCGTACAATTTTGTTTTTCAGCTATGCGTTTAGTTATTTTTTGAACTTGACAGCCATGCTTGATTCTCATTAATTGACAGCTGAGTACAACATAGGGTGTTGCCATGTGCACATGAAGCTTATCATTTCCAATTGCTTATCTGATTGTCAAAATATTTGTTCTGTCGTGCGCATGCAAATATTATTACTTTTTTTTTTCTTTTTCTTTAGATATGCAATGCAGTGGCTGTAGCTGGACTCTTAAATGCAATACTAGTTATTCCTCAGTTTGAACTCAACAGTGTTTGGAAAGATCCCAGGTATACTGTCATTGACTCATTGTCTCCAAATTTAACTGAAGGATATTGAGAAACCTGATGCTTAAAAACTCAACTGTTTTGCAGTCAGTTTGGCGATATATATGATGTGGATCACTTCATAGACAACCTTAAAGGTTATGTAAATGTGGTTAGGGAGTTACCTGAAGCATTGATGGAAAGATATGATCACAACATTTCCAATATTCCAAATGTTCGTGTCCAAGCTTGGGCTCCTGTTAATTATTACTTGGGAGTTGTTCATCCCATTTTGAGGGATCAAGGGTATGTGTCATATTGTATCTTCTTCATCTAATTTTGTCATTAATAAAATGGATGTTTTTTATTCTCTTATTACAATGAAATATTAATTGTATTAGCTAGCTGCGAATTGAAGTGAGCAAATTGTTGAATAAAAAACAAACTACTTTATTTCCATGTATTTTAACACCTTTAGTACCTGATATTTAACCAAAATTATGTTGAAGTATACTTCTGATTTATTTGTGATGATTATATGTTTGATGCAGGGTTATCCGCATTGCGTCCTTTGCTAATAGATTGACAATGAATGTCCCAACTCATATTCAGTTGCTAAGATGCATAGCCAATTATAAAGCTTTGAAGTTCTCTCTATCTATATCAACACTGGCTGAGAAATTAGTCAATAGGATGATTGAGAGGAGCTCAAGGACTGGGGGAAAATATGTTTCGGTCCACCTAAGGTTTGAGCAGGTATGGTGCTAATCCTTTTTTTATTTTTTTTTTAAACTTTCCTAAATTAAGCAATTCATTTCCCAAAGAAACCTAAAGTGACGACTAATTCTCCCGCTTCAATTTTCAGGATATGGTCGCCTTCTCATGCTGTGTGTATGATGGAGGAGAAGCTGAAAATTTTGAAATGGATTCTTTTAGAGAAAAAGGGTGGAAGGGGAAGTTTAAACGAAAAGATCGTGTCATAGTACCTGCACTCAATCGGATAGAAGGAAAATGTCCTCTAACTCCTGTGGAGGTACCTGATAAAAGTTGAATCTTTTTGTTGCTTTCTCCAATCATGATCTATTTAAATATTTCATCCAATACTTTTTGGGGCTCTGGAATCATACTATTTAAAGCAAAGGTGCTATACTCACAGCCGCAATACAAATTTATGAGCTCTTCACCTTGTTCTGTTACTGTTTTTATCAATTACTTGGTTCGAGTTGCTACAAGGGTGCAAACTTTGAAGCTGTAGACCAAGTGGCCCATGGATGTAAAATAACTCTAAATAGAGCTAAAAGGCAGAATAAAGTCCTACATAACAATTAGGATTAGGCTGAGGCTTTGCTATGTCGTATATTCTTCCTAGGTTTGTTGGTATAGCTTATGTTTTTGGTACTTGGATCTCTCTCTTTTATTAACTAGCTGACTTCAGCACCAAGCAGCATTAGACCAGATCCTTCTTCCTTGACAATTATCCTTTTTAATTGAATGCTCCAAGTAAGAACGCATTTGAGTACCTTGTTGTCGTATTTATTTTTGAATTTCTTAGTTTCTTGAAATGCTGGACACATTTTGATTGCTCATCAAACCATAAAGAAATCTCTAAATCTAGTAGCGCACACCATATTTTCGATAGTAGCTAAATAAAGTAATTGTTTCGATGGAATTTTATGCCACTTCTCTAAGTTAACTTTTTCTCGATGCAATATGGAATGCTTATTCATGTTTCAACGGGTAATTTACATTTTGAGTCACTGAACTTGGCATCAACTTTCATATAGTCACAAACGTTTAATTTCATCAAATTACATCACTGAACTTTTATTATTAATAAATTAGGTCACTTATGCTAATTCCATTAAGTAATTCTAACCAAAAAGCAAACTCAGCGTGAATTTTTTTTTTTACCTAAAATGTCTGGCATTATCTTGATGAGATGTAAAAAAATATATGCATGCTGAGTTAGCTTTTTCATTAGAATTACCCAGCGGAGTTAGCATAAGTGACCTAATTTATTAATAATAGAAGTTCAGTGATGTAATTTGATGAAATTAAAGGTTTGTGACCTACATGAAAGTTGATACTAAGTTCAGTGACTAAATTACCCTGTTTCAACTGATCTTTGCATTTCTCTGTAATTACTGTATGGTATATGCTTGTCCATTTCTGGCAAATAGTAACTCTTTCTGCACAATGTTTTTCCTGTCAGCATAGGTTGGCCTGATGCTACGTGGTATGGGATTTGACAACAATACTTCAATTTACTTAGCCTCAGGAAATATTTTCCACGCAGAAAAATATCTAGCTCCTTTGCTAAAGATGTTTCCCCTTCTTTACACCAAGGACTCTCTTGCTACACCTGATGAGCTTGCTCCCTTCGAGGTAAATGTTTTGCTACTATTCTTGCAATATTTCATGTTTAGAGTTTGTTTGAAGGAGGCATAGTGTGGATTTGTTTCCCCTGTAAGTTGATTAGTTTGGCAATAAGTTATCATAAGCAGTTCTGTCATTCTGTATTCTGAGCTATGTTACTTGGACTCGGGTGTGAGTGTCAAATACGGGTATGTGTCCGACACGGGTATGTTCATTTTTTAAAAGTTTTTTCATGTAAATGGAGGGTCCTTGGAGGGTCATATTCCTATACTATGTCCGGATATGCGTTGGACATGGATGTCGGACATGAGTACTTCAAGAAAAATGAAGAGTCGAAGCAACATAGATTCTGACTACTCGGGTGCAACATGAACAGCAGATTTTCTTTGTTACCAAGAGCTAATGTCTCAACTCTCAACCGAAACAGTAAACTTAGAACCTTTAATTACTAGTTCCAGTTCCTCACGTCTTAGCCTGCTCTATCCTTGATTAAATCCTTAACATGTATTTGCTCTTATTAACAGCAGTTATAGATTATTAGTTAGATCAATTGAGCAAGTTGTTCGCACTTTTTCTAATTGCTATAAGAACTTTACTTAGCATCACATCATTATATATATGACCTATATTAAGCCTTTAGAATAGAATTTTCCCTTTAATCTGTCTCTAACTAAATGAAGCAGTGGACTATTTTGCCCACCATCACTAATTCCTTTAGCAACAGTAATTATATGGAGAACTTAGACAACAATGCTAATCTTTCTTTATATATCAAATTTTCTTTTTGAAACTGGTAAATCCAGCTGCATCTTTAAGGTTCGATTGCGTTTTGTGCTCTTTTCAATGAATGATTTGACAGAATTGAACAAAGTCTTTTATCTTATTCGTTTGCCTACTCCTTTGAATCTATTTAGCTTTTGTGGTTGCACCTGTAGATATTTGATTTTGGATAGTAATATATTATCCTTTCTCGGAAACCAATAAAGTTGTTTCATGATTCCTCTCTCTACCAAAGAGCCCTCTACAGAACCCTCGCTAGTTGACAGTGCAGACATGTCAACTGAATAACCTCCGAAAGGACTGATGTCAGCTATGTTGCTCAGACTCTTCATTTTTCTTGAAGTACCCGTGTCCGACACATATCCGAACATGGGTATGGAGATATGATCTTCCAAGGACCCTTCAAATACATGGAAATCTTGGAAAAATTTGAACATACCTGTGTTGGACACATAGCCGTGTCCGACACTCACACCCGAGTCCGAGTAACATAGGATGTCAGAACACGTTTGACTTTATCCTTTAAAGAAGCAAACCCTTACAACATCTGTTTAACATCTTCTGTTTGTCTTTGATAGGGGTATTCTTCAAGGCTGGCAGCTTTAGACTACACAGTAAGCTTGTTTAGTGAGGTGTTTGTAACAACCCAGGGTGGAAACTTTCCACATTTTTTGATGGGTCACCGAAGATTCCTTTTCGGCGGACATGCGAAGACTATTAAGCCCGATAAACGCAAGCTTGTGGTTCTGCTGCAGGACATGGGTATCAGGTATTATCCTCTCAACTTCTGAAGTAAAAACACCTTGTTACTGTATTCAGTAACCCGAGTTCAAATTTCGGTGGAAGCTCTTTCTCTTCTTAGCTTATCCTAAAAAACTTGTTACTGTAACCCTATGTTGCTCCGACTCCTCATTGTTCTGTAAGTACCCGTGTCCGACGCATATCCGGACATGGGTATGGGGATATGATCCTCCAAGGACTCTCCAAATACATGAAAATCTTAGAAAAAATTGAACATACGCGTGTTGGACACATATCTGTGTCTGATACTCACACCCGAGTCCGAGTATCATAGCTGTAACCATGTTGGATTATGGGCAAGAATGATAAAAGTTCAAGGATCTTGGACTTGAGCTTTGTGAAGTTTGTATAAAATTGGTTGGTTGAATATATCCTAGGAGAATGGAGTAGTTTTTAGGTCTCTATAGTTATTTCTTAGGATCTGTCGAGCCCGACATTTGAATGTTCTCTTTCTGTCACTGATGTATAGGTATAAAAACATCTATGTTCTCACTTTGCAGTTGGAAAGCTTTCAAGGATGATATGGAAGTAATGCTCAAAGAAAGTGATCGTAAGGGGATGATGGTGCCGAAAGTTAAAAAATTCAACAGAAAAACTTCCATATACACATATCCTTTGCCGGAATGCGCGTGTCTCCAGCATTCGAATAATTCAACACTCAAATTAACCGATAGTACTGCTGATATTCTCGAATCGAACCACGAGTCTATGAGATAATAGGCAAAGTTCATACTTCAATGGCGTCCATTACAGTGCAATCATCAATCATATATACTTCCAAGTGTATTGTTGTTGCATTTACCATATCTCCATGGTTCTTCTTCACCATTGTTGTGCTATCTGTTCTGCAAAGGCAGATAGGGCCGGTTGCAGCTTAGGCGGGCAACATGCAGGTTCTCCAACTTTGATCAAGCCAAAAATTCCTAGTCCAACAATGGTGCTTTGATTTTAACAAGATGGAGGTTGATTTGCAAACCTTGATCAAATGAGCCAGGGTTCGACACGATTCTTTTGTTTTTTCATAGTTAAGTTTTTTTCACCCTTATAGGAGGAGCAGGATAGCTTTCATGCTTGATTTTTTTTACTATAAAGTTCTGCAAACTACTAATTCTGTATGTCATGAAATTTTCTTGGTACGGCAAGAAGACTGGCTGGCGTTGTCTTGGGTGGAAATCATCCAAATTATGAAAGATTTTGTTTGCAAACATTAAGTACCTTAAACGTAATGTATAATGAAAGGTAATTTTTCCATTTATTTCTGTGAGTGGAAATAGGAAGGTGAATGAAACAATTACTGGAAATATGCTAGTAGCCTAGTAGGTAACAATAAAAAATAGAAAACGAAGCAATGGACGTTCTTGTTTTTTTTATAAAATATAAACACAGTGCAGAATTTCATTAGGAAAGAAGTGATAATTATAAACATGCAACAAGTGGATCGATCCTCAAAGCTTTAATGTCTTCCTTTAAAATTGGATTGTATGAGAAACACCATAGACACCAAGTTATTGACACCGTTATCCTCATTAATCAAAACAAACTCCACTTTCTGAAAAATTATTCTGCTCTGTAAGGAAACTAAAGTAAAAAGCTATTAAATGGTGCAAGTTTGACAGAAATCACTTGGGCAAAGATTTCTGACAATCCAACATCATTATGTAAAAGTAAGTATATTGGTCCACAAATTCTGGCCCTGCCTTTACAAAATGGGCCTAATCGTGAATGGAAAAGTATAGGCCGAATCCTGGCTCTGCCTTGCAATTTGCAAAATGAGCCTATATTGAATGCAAAAACAGACGAAAAAACCCGTAGCATAACTTAATTGATTCATATAATCATTTTTAAAATGTGACATTTAATATCCAAATTTCTTCTATTTTCAAGTTGCGGCTTTTTTGTATAAAAAAAAAACATATGAAAATTCCTCTCTCTACAATGTTAAGTATGCATGTCAATGCATGCTTAACATGTGGGCTCATCTAACACATTTTTGCTCAAGGGTTTTAATGCTAAATTAAGCAGTAGTATGTTCTTTCAAAAAAAGAAAATGAAACATTAAGCACTAGTATGACAAACTGAAAATATAGGACTTGGCTTATGTCTGATGTAAAATTATCCATCAGAAAGTTTTAAAATATATATATATATAAACTTTTCGAACCTAATAAATGCTATCGCGATCAATTACGGTAAATATCAGAGACGAAAAGGGTTAAAACCGTAAAATAACAACCGTAACGTCGCGTTTCATTTCCTTGAAGTCAAGAGGATGATAACATTTTAAATACTATTTCTTTTGGTTATCAAGTTAAGAAGTTGGAAAAGAATATGCTTTGTTTTGCTGCACCCTGTGAGCATTTGATTCCCTTGTTTCTATTTTCTTTGAATATAACACTTTCCAAGGTACCCATTTCATTGGCAGTACGTAGTTTCCATGTACTATCTCATATCAATTTCATGATTCTAAAGTGTTGAAAAAATCAAACTGAGTTGATTGATCGGGATCGATTCAATCGAAAATTACAACCATGTCTTATTCGATGTATATTTAGAATCGATTATTAGTGAGTTGATAAAAAACCGGTTGAACGGGTAAAAAATTAGTAAAAACTAGATTAAATTAGTAAAAAATTGGTTTTAGGTTTTTTTTTTTTTTTTTTAAAAAAAACAAAAATTATAAGTGATCAAATTTTAACTTCTTAATTTCAACTAAATGTATATTTTTATTAAATATTAACTATTTTTTTTAATTGATACAACGGATCCAACTAATCGAATTAATTAAATCAATAACTAAAAATCTCACCGATTTAACTTTCGATCTTTCAACGTTGTGATTCTACTAGTTGAACACTTCTTCAAATTGTTTACGGTTTCGTCAGTCATTATAAAATTGCCTTTCACGTGTCTGCAGTTTTGACTTCTTCAAAGGAGTGGTGAGAAGAAAACTTGAATGAAGAACATTCCATGGCAGCTTCGACCGGAGGCACAATCTATGTTTTATTATTTAGGTTAGATTTGAATTAATAATGGACAATGAGCAGTTTTAATCAATCATTTGTTAGAAATTTGGTCTCTTCTTTGCTGCCACCTTGTAGATGAGAATAAATAGTTCTATTATTTGCTCTATCTCTAGGACCACTCCAAGACATTATTATTTTTTTATGTGGATTAATGTCTGTCCTAGCCTCTTAGGTTGCTTGTCCCATTTTGTTTTTTTATTAAAAAGTTTAGGTGAGGGGGAGTGTCTCGGACAAACGAATTCGAGTCTAATAAGCAGTTTTATTTTATAAATGATATGTAAGTATCATCGTTTGTCTTCTTTAGAAACCTGTGACATATCTTGACCAACTCACGTGGACTACTTGTCCCATCTTTGCTTTTATGTTTGCTCAACCCTCAATCCCGTCCTTTATATATATATATATATATATATATAAAAGAGGTTGTAGTTTGAGAATAGAAAAAAGGATTGTGGATGTTGAGATTCGAATTTCAAATTTATTAAATGTTATCTGTTAAAAATGACTGCATAAATTAGACCTGATAATATTGGATACGACACGATTATACGATACAAACACGACATGAAAAAAATAACTAAAACACGACAAAAATAACACGAACACGACACGAATATACGAATGTCTCAAAATCTATATAATATGAATTATTAACATATCAAAGTATAAATAAATATAAAATACCTTAAACACAATTATGATACGACAAATATATAAACACGACACGAATACAAAAATTATCAAATCTAACATAAACCAACTAAATTAAATTTCGAATTCTTCATCCCTCTCCTTTCGCCCCAAACCCAGCCTGGACATGGGTTTCTTAGATCAAAACAAAAATGTCTTAGCTATTCAACTTGATATTATTGGAATTGCCCGAAGCAGAAATTGTCTCTCCATTACAGTATCAGGAATTGAATTATATTCAGGTTTAGTCATCCTCAGAAGGCTACAAAAGAGCTTGTGTCGTATGTTCTATAGCCATTCACGAGGCCTTTCTTTTTGAGGTTCCAATTTCTTCCCCAAGTTTAGGGTCCCGCAAATTTGTAACCAAAAAATAAAAACAACATCAAGAACATCAACTCTTAAGCTTTGCAGCTTTTGTCTGTCTCAAGCTTGCCTTTCATGTAATGAAATGAGGTGTAAACCCAACATTGAAATAGGATTAGGATTATGTGGCATGAAATGAATGTCGACAAAAGTTGTGTCTCTTGCTGTTTAGAACTTGTTTGCTTGCTGTTCATCACTAGGGTGTAAATGAAATATTTATATCTGTAAATTACTTGAGTTCAGTTAAAAAAATTTAATTCGATTCGATTATTGTTGAGTCGAGCTCAAGCAGTTCGAGTTATCGAACGAATCGAATTCGAGTATTTTAATACTTGACTCGAGTAGCTTGCAAACTTAATCTAAATTTTTTATTTTAAATTAATATTGAAAAATCTCAATTCGAACTCGAATTCGAACTCGAATAATCAAGTTTAAAGTTGAACATGAGAATTAAACTATTTTTTATTAGATAAATGAGCTTAATCGAACGAGTTCGAGCAGTTCAATTTTTATCTCGAATTGAACTCAAATTTTTAAAATAAAACTCGATCGAATTCAAATCGAACTTTAAACCTCAAATTTAGAATCAAACTTCATATAATTTGAAATCGACTCGATTATCCTATTCACCACAGTCGACAGTCAACATTGTTTAGTGATTGTCAGTTCACACTTGGCTGGCTGCTGTTCTAAAACTGTGACAGCGAAAAAACAAAACAAAACAAATTGCCGTCCACCCAAACATGATCGTGACAAATGGTGTTTGTTTCTGCTCAAAATGATAACTTCCCTCGTGTATTTTAATTTTTATTTTGGCTAAATGTTCAATCCTTTGGACCAATTCTCAATTTAAGATATATTTTTTAAATTTTGTTCAATTCAGATCAAACGTTTTTTATTTTATTAAAAAAAAACTATTTTTTTTTTCAATAATCATATGTTTTGATGATAGAATATTAAATTTTTAGTTCTTTAATCATAAATCAAACTTTGATAATCTAAAATTAAAAAAAAAAAAATTAATAAAGTTGAAAAAGTGCACTACATCCACCGTTAACACGCGTGAGATATTGAATTATTTGAGAACATATCATCTATAATTATTGCAGTGTAATTAATTAATTAATTACAATTTTAAATTATATAAGGTCCATTAAAATGTTATATGGAACCCATGCTCTGCAATTTGCAAGGTAATTAATTAATCACAATCTTGAATTGTATAGAATCCATCAAAATATTATGTGAAAATCATGTTTTTAAGTGATGGATCTTTATATAATTTTGTGTTGTGATTGATTAATTACAAAATTATAATAAAAAATTTACAAGTAAAATACTCTTAATTATTTGATCAAGTGTCATTTTTACTGATGTGACAAATCAAAATTTTTTTTTTTGCTGACATGACAATGTTGTTATGCACATGTACAATTTCACGATGAAAATTTGGTTTAAATCATAATTTTGAGAGAAAAAAAAATTCCAAATAATTAATTAACTTCTCAAAAAATCAACACAGAAGTAAAAATAATCCCAAACTAATTAATCTCTAAACAATCTTTAAAAACAACAAATTTTTTTTTTCCAATTGTATATATATTAATATTAATAAACCAATTAAACCAACAGAAAAAGTACTTTGAATTTTAAAATCAATCATAAATCTCTTCAGATAATGAAATGAGTTTTAACTTTCATGGGTTTTTTAAATTTACTTTACTTTAATTTTGTTTAATTTTATTTTATTTAGGGTTATATTGCTTAAATTTGATACTATTGGATACAATTCGATTGCACAATACAAAAAAAAATAATTAAATATAATACAAAACACGATACAACACGAAAAAATTACGGACATGATACGAATACACATATGTTTCAAAATATATATAACACAAATTATTAACACTTCAAAATTTATATAAATATAAAACATTTTAAGCACGATTATAATACGCAAAAAATATATAAATATAAAACAGATACACGAATTGCTAAATTTAAATTATTTCTCTTTTGAACAGTTGAGTAAAAGTACAGCTGTAAAATTGAAGAACACATGATCCACATTTAATAATTATTGGCTGTGGGACTGGGGGGGTTTGTCTATGGAAATTCAACAAAATTCACCAAAAAGTGATTCCTAATATTTTATTACTCTAACATGGGTGTACTTCTGTCAAACTCCAAATCAAATTGTAGATAAAATAAGATTTTGAGTTAGATAAAGCTCTCTTGATGCCCTTGATTGCCTGCTAATGCCTAAATTGAGGGTTTGAGAACCTTTTTCCCCCTTTTTATTAACATCCTTTGCTTTGCAATTTGTATTTATAGAGAAGAAAGGCTTTTATCATACATTTTTAAATTTGTTTTGCTAGAAAGTGGAGAAAGGACCAAACAAATGGATTCAGCATTTATAGATTTCTATAAAGAGTTTTGTCAGAGCATTTTTATGGTTAGTTAATATATTATTTATAATAATATTATATTAATAGTTGATAATTTTTTTTTAATGAATAAGATGAAAATATTATTATATATAATAATTTTAAAGAGAATTTTTAAAAACAATCGTTAACAATTTTTTTTATAAATTAAGAAATTTTATCTTATCCACTGTCAGTAGAGTTTTTAGATTGCACAATTAGGATTAGTAAAATGACTCATACCCTTCGAGTATATTTAAAATAAAAAATAAAAAATTTGAGACATATGAAAATCTCTTAACTTCATTTGTAAAATTGAAAATTTTATTTAACTTTATTCATCATTTTTAATATATTACACAAAAATATTATTATATATATAAAATAACTTTAAAAATATTCTTAAAACATTCACCCACAAAACTCATTAAATAATTTTTAATTGGTAACAAATACTAGTTAAGTGGAACCATTAATTATAGAGAAGAAAGGAGAATCTCTAATTAATGTTCTGTCCTTATGGGTAAAAGACTAAAAGGTAAAGTTGGGATGGGGTCAAGAAATTAATAACCATAATAATTATAATTTAATAATAATAAAAGTACAAAACCAATGGATCTTTTCTGTGCTGTTGGAACAAGAGCAGTCAAACATTCCTTAGGCAATCACATGGTGAGCTCCCATGGTGGACCCAAAGATAAAAGCTTGAGAGAATCGAATAAGGTTGAAAAGATTGGGATAACATAAAAAAAAAAAAATGCTGCAATATTTATAATTAGTATTATATAAATTTTGATATGTTCGCGTATTCGTATTATTTTTTTATGTGGTGTCATATTTTAATTATTTTTTTGTATAGTATTAGTATCATATAATTATATCGTTTTCAAAATTATCAAATCTAGATAAAAATATCAAATTATAAATTTTTGAAAAGATCAAAATAGATTTTTATTATTTTTAAATGAGAATATTTAAAAATCAATAGAATTCTGAAAAAACCAAAGATGGCCAAAGCCCCTTCCAATCGCCGCTAAATGTGCCATTCACATTATCGATTTAAGTTCAATCCAACGGTTATTACTCTTTCGACGAAAACATCAAGATTTTAATCTACTTTTTACCTAGCCTTGTTTCAACGTTGCCCAAAAAAAAAAAAAAACATAGATATTAGTGATTTATGATTTTAGAGTGATCAACACTCTTTTTTTTTATTTTTTTTTATTATTATTATTCTTTTTATCACCAAAGAGCATAAGAGATGATTGGACTTGTAATTGGATGATTTTCTCTATGTTTAAGGGTCAAATTATTCGTCCATTTTATTGATTTATTTTGGATAGGTCTAACCTAAATTATTCAAATTTAATTATATAATTATATAAATATTAATATAAAATAATATTTTAAAATAATAAAATAAATTTTTTGGACTCATCAAGCCAAGTTTAGTTTTGACCAGCAAAATCTTTAATCTTTTGCTAACCGGCCTGACTCAACCTGATTTATGAACAAATTTAATGCCGATAATATTTGCTCACATCTAAAGCTGTTTATGCACGTTTAATATGTGAGTATGATAAACTAAAGTGAAAACAAAAACACAACCTTTATTGTATAGTAATTTACAAGTTAAAATCATTAAAGTGATTCGTAAAAGTCTTATTCAAACATCATTGTCAATATGATTATTGAGATTATCATTAATATAATTATGAAGATTTGTTACTATTAACACACATCATTACTAACATGATTGTATGCATCTTTGACTGTTTTTATTTTTATTTTTATGAAAGACTGTTTTTTGTTTTCAATATATGAAAAGATTTGTAGAATCTTATAAGTTTTAAAATTAAATTTTGAATTAAAACGAAATTTGAAATTTAATTTATGTTCTTTATAAACAACTCCATTTTATAAGACTGTATATGCATCTATACTAATATTAAAAATAGTGATTGAGTTGGTGTCACAATATAACAAAACACCAATTCAGATGATAAATTTATTAAAAAAATCAAAAATAAATTTATAATATAAAATGCAATTAAGGGTATTTAAGTTTTAAAAAACTATTATACTGTGACATCATAAATAACTTTTTTTATTTTTTTTAAATTACATACACCTTAATAATTAGATAAATTTATTTTAACATATAATTTTTTTTTTAACTCAATTTGTATTTTTTTTTTCATTCACATTGTGGGTGTACAATATTTAGTATTAGCAAATGCAATGCATTCAGGTTAGATGGATTGAAAGCAAATTAAAATAGAAAATCAGAAATAGCCCACAAGGAGAGAAATGACCAATCGTAATTACAACTTCGTTTTTTCAACAAATGTATTTGCAGTAGCTAGTCAATTGGTAATCCGAATTGGACCGGATCTTTGATAGGTTCTAATAATCTAAATTGATTCGATTTAGGTTACTGTTTAAATGATAAAAAATATTTTTTATTTAAATTTAATTATAAAAATAATTTTTAAATATATTAAATAATAAAATAAAATTTCGAACCCAAACCAAACCAAATCTAAATAAACAAAAAATTTATTGGGATTCAAATTTAATTAGAAATTTTGCTAACAAGTGTCATAAGGACATTTTTTAAAGTTATTAAATATAGTAATATCTTCATTCAATACATTGAAAATGATGAATAAAGTTATCAACTATTGCATTTAATACAATATTATTACTATAAATAACAAATTAACTAATCTTAAAAAATATCTTAAAAACACTCGTTAACAAAACCATTTAATTAGATCCGATCATAAACACCTCTAAAATGAAAGTGCAATCATGGCAAGTTGGTCACTTTTCAACTTGGCAATGATATAAAAGAAAAAGCATGGCACAAATATATGCATATTTAGCCAAGTCGAGAGTCTAGAGTTAGACTCGAGACCACACTTTTTCTCTCTCCATATCCATATGAATTTGCATGCGATCGGATCACCCGCATGCAAAGATTTTCTTTTCTTTCTTCGGGGTAATTAGAGGAATAATTAACATTTGATTAGGGTTTTTTTTCTTTTTTTTTTTTTTTTTTTTTCAGATTAGGATGGTCAAATAAATGATGGCATCGGCATTTGGAGTAATACTATATAGCAATCACACACCTCCAAGCCACCAACTAATAATCAAAAAGATAATAAAAGGTGGATCTGATGCATCTTGTCATCACTCGTGATTATTATTGAAGAAGATCCCACCTCAACAAAGCTTCTTCTTTTTATGATTCATTTCTATAGAATCTCTTTTCTCAATCTCAAAATGATATTAAATTTCTTTGTTCCTTTTGACAACATTGCCAAACTAAGGGAGGCAATAATTTAGCTTGGACTAAATCTGTTTATGGGTCGGATCCGATGAGGTTACAGTCTGAATTTTTTTTTTTTATCCAAACTTGATTTATTGTTCATAATATTAATAAAAAATAAAAAGATATATTTTTATATTTATATTTTTATAATTAAATTTGAAAAAAAATAATTTTTATTAGTTAAACAGTGATCCGAGTCGATTCGGGCCAGATCGGATCACAAAAACTTTTGTTCAAGCACGGTTCAGTACGGGCTGAATAAACTGTCTAACCCTTAAGCAAGTCTAGCTTGGACTGCGACAAATATTATCTCAAATATGTGATCAAATAACTAAAGATAATACGGCTGATTTCATTTTATTAAACAAATATCCAATTATAATCTTCTTTTTTAAACATAATATTTACCCATATCTCCATCATTGTACTTTTATTGTTATAAAATGTTGAAGAGACAAAATCTTCAATCTTCTTGCAATATAAAGAATTGACTATTAGTCTTACCCTAAGACAAAATTTTGTCAAAAGAGAATACTTTCAAAATGAATCTTTGATTTATGTATAGGATAAACAATTAACAAAATCCAGCCTATTTTATTTATATATAGTTTCTTTTTTGGGTCTTAATTAAGATATCAACAAAACCCTAATTAAAAAACAAACAAGTATAATGAGTAGCATCCGTTCTATGGTGAACTTGTCATCTTATCATGAACCAAATTATTATTATTATTATTTTTCTTTAAATTCCTTTTCATACTTTATAAGAAATAAAAATAACCTAGGTTATAAATGAAAGTCATAAACTTATAACCTTAAAAAAAATTCCAAATACCCAAAAAGATAACCTAGGTGGCAAGTTAGGTTATAAATGAAAGTCATAAACTTATAAGAAAAAAATATTATTTTTGAGGAATTAGCCAATTACAATATTTTCTCTTCACATGATTTGGTTAAGGGAGTATATGATTTCTTTTTCCTTTTTTTAATAAAGATACATTTTCTTAATTTTTCTTAAGGAGGCCAATTACCCGATCTATTCGATAGATTCGGTCCAATCTAAGCCAGTTTGATTCGGTATGAATATTATTTAATTAATAAAAATATTTTTATTTAATTATAAAAATATTAATATAAAAATAATATTTTAATATATTTTAAATAGTAAAACGAAATTTTGAATTTGGTTAGACTGGATTTAAACAAGCAATTTTTTTATTTGAGTCTAATCCGATTTATTAACACTGCTAATCTCACAATCTTATGTAGTCGCACCATGTATAAGATCATCAATTGGTCAAGAAATTGGACAAAAGTTAAAGTTGGTTTTAATGATACTTTTTTTATTTTTTTAACTTTTTGCTTTTTATTTAATATTTGAAAAATAATAAAGAATATTAACTTAAATAATAAAAATTGAGAAAATAGCAAAAGAGACAAATAAAAAAGAAAGAGACAAAAAGAGTAATGTTTAAAAAGTATGATAAAAATATAATGAAAAAATATGTTTTAAAAATTTTAAAGTGTTTGACATTGTTGTGAAAAAGTAAGCAATAGAAATGTAAAAAAAAGATATGGTTAAATAATAAAAATTTACGCTATGTTTGGATTAGGATAGGGAGAGAAAAAAGAAAGCAAAGGGATAAAGGGAATCATTTCCCTTGTTTGGATTAAAAAAAATTAATAAAGGAAAGTGAGGAGAGTTGAGCATCCCTCACTTTCCTTCAAATGTTCAACTTTTCAATTACCCAAAATTGACGGAATTGCTAGGGAAAGGAAAGGATTAAAAAAACTTAATTATAAAATAATTTTTATACCCTTAGTAATTTTTTTTTTCAATTTTCAAAAGTAATTATAAGCCATTGCATCTGTAATTCATTCAGTAACTTTTTTTTCTTTATTTTGTTCTTGATCTTATTATTTTATTATTTTTTATTTTTTAAAAAAATTGACAAAAACACATGTAACAATGAAGAATTAATACCCATAATAATGAAGCTTTTTAAAACTATAATAAAATATTAATAATACTTATACAAATTTATAATAAATTTGATCTTAAAAAGAAATATTTAGGTTTTTGAATTTTTTCATTGGAATTAAATTTTAAAAAATTATATTGTTTGTCTAAAAATAATTTCAATCATATATTTTTTTATGAATTCATAAATAATACATCTTTTTAATTGAAAATTCTTTTTCTTTTTTTAACATTTAAAATGTAATTATAACAATTAATCTTATTATTCATATAATAAATTAATTAAACATTTAATTTTAAAAAGGTATAAATGAAATAATATATTATAATATATCAATTCCTTAAACAAACAAAGAATTTTCGTAATCCATTTATTTCCTTTCTTTTACTCATTTTAGCTATCCAAACAAGTGAATGAAAAATCCTTTCCTTTCTTTTACTTTCCTTTCCTTTCCTTTACTACGTTCAATCCAAACATAGATTTAGTGATATGAAAATAATAAAATTATTTTATCCAAAAGTCAATTTTCAAACGTAAAAACTTTATTTTTTGAGGGATTTTTATTTAGATTGTCAAATTATGATTTTAACCTTAAAAATTATTATTTTTATTCATTTAAAATTATAATTACTGTAAAATACAATTTTTGATTAAAAAACTGTGTCAATAAAAATACTAAATGAGATTTTAGACAGGAACCGAAACAAAAAATAAAGATAAAATGTAGGACACTTCAGCCTCGTTTTAGGGCATCCTATTCGTACCACCCCCGGTACAGTCCTACAGGTGAAATCACGCAGAGAACTGAAGAACATGCTCTATGTTTCCCGTTTCCGTAAAAAAATTGATATATTGGTTACGACATGTAAAAAAAAAAAAAGCAGCGCCACGTGGAGTACCGTGAAGTCATTGCAATCAAACAGGGACACGACCACGCGCTATTTACTCCATGTTCGCGTTTATTTTGACTTCTTTTATAGTATGGCAATTAGCCAATTAGCTTATGACATGTTACACAGGTACAATGCATAAAAAATTTATTATTTTAATTTTTATACAAAATTTTTTTCTCTCTTCATCTTTTAATTTTAATAAATATTTTTAACAAAATTTAAAATATTTTATTTTTTTAAATTTTTTTTTAAAAAATTTAAAATTTTAAAATTATATTTTTAAAAATTAATATCTATTTTAAAAAAATTATATTAAAAATTTTAAAAATTTAAAATTATATTTTTAAAAATTAAATATGTTTTTTATTAAAATTATTTTAATATTTTAATTTTTTGTAATTTTTAATAAATATTTTTTTAAAATCAAACAATAAAATATTTTTATTTTATTTTATATTTTGATTTTTGTAATTTTTAAAAATATTCAGATATTATAAATTTTTTCACAAGTAATTTTAAAATATTTTATATTTTAAAAATAATTTTAGTTAAATATTTTATTTTTTTAACTTTTAAAATAAATTTTAAAAATTTTAAAAATTTTAAAATTTGAAAATAATTTTAATAAAAAAACAATTTTAATTTTTAAAAATATTATTTTATATTTTTAATATAATTTTTTTTAAAAATAGATATTAATTTTTAAAAATATAATTTTAAATATTTTCTATTTTTTTCTATTTTTAATATAATGTTTTTAAAAATTTTTAAATTAATTTTTACAAAAATTCAAATATTAATTTCTAAAAAAATCAGGTGTTGCTACGTGTCATCACCTGATTGGTCAATGCCACATCATCATCTATATTTTGCCAGTGTTAGGTCAAAGTACCACATTGATATACGGTTTGATAATTTAGATACCACATTGCACATTTTTAAAGTACAAAAATCACAATAGAAGATTTGATAAACTTCAAGGGTTATTGGGTCATTATCCCTAATTATACAATCTAATAAAATTTGTTTATTGAGTTTGAGTAGTTATCTTCTAAACAAGTTCAAAAATAATATTATTATACCCATTCCAAAAGTTTTGTGTAACATTATTGTACCCATTTCCAAACACTCAAGTGATTTATTAAGAAATAAATTATATCCAAACATTTGATTTAATAATAAATATATGTACTTTAATTAATTTTGAATTTTTCCTTTTCCAAACAAATAAAAAAATTGCAAGTTTTGGGTGATGTACTATTTGTGTGGGTCAAGCAGTCTTATTTTCAGCAATTGTTGGCATACACAAATGAAGAGGCAATTTGCTGCAGTCCAGCCAAGATATTGACACAGATGGGAAAATGAAAATTCAAGGTTAAAAAAATCGGATCGAAGATCAAATCGATAAGATTTTTGGTTTTTAGTTTAATTGGTTGGATCGACCAATTTAATTAAAATTTTAAATATTAAAAAAAATATTTTAATATTAAATAAATATTAAATATAGTAAATAATTAATAAAATATGCATTAGGTTTAATAGTATGGGTTTTAATATAAAATTAAGAGGTTAAATATTCAACTCTCATCAATTATAAAAAAGGAAATTTGGAAGAAAAAAAATTAAAAATATATATCATATATTGTTAAACTTGTTTTTTGCCAGTTCAATAGATTATCGATTTTATATAGCATATCATATCGAACAGTTTATCGATTTTCAATTAAACCGATTCTATGAGCCGATCCGATATGGTTTTTTCATCATTGGGAAAATCACCACTCAAAAGTTTAAAAGTATAATCCACATGTTATTGGCAATGCTCAAACCTCATAGAGTCACAGTTCCTTCCATGCTTGCACTGATCATAATTTCAAAAAGTTTTAGGCTTTGATGCTTTTCTTTGTTTTCAACTTCCTTTTCTTGGGTTAATTACTTGTGTGTATTGTCTAATGCCTTTGGAAAATTAAACTTTTCTTTAAAAAGAAATACAAAGAGAGATTAAAAGAGAAAGAATATCAATCAACTGCATCCAATTCCAAACCTTTTTTAGCAAGTGTTTCTTTTAAATGATAAAGAATTCCGTTTGATAAACACAATGCCGGCTATGGACAAGAAAGGGGATGATTTGCCTACTTAATAGAAACAATTAAGATATGGAAATAATTCATTACAAGCATCTAATCTATAATATATATATATATATATATATATAAGTATGAATGTGGAGAATCTTTTGAACCGACGAAAATACTCATTATTATTTATTATATTACTAATTTGTTATTTTAAATATTTTATTAATAAAATTTATCCAATTTATAAATAAGAATTCTAATTCTATTAAAAAACTTTAGTTAAATGGATTTATTTCATAATAAATAAATAAAATTAAAATTTACATTGAATTACTTTAAATCATAATGTAAATTTAGATTATTTATATAATATATAACTTTATGCTCAATATATAATTTTTTTATAAATAAATAAATTTTTACAATATAAATATTTTATATTATATTATAAATAATAATAAGATTTATTTCATTCTTATTTATGATTTTGTATTATAAATATTAATAAAATTCATCATTAAAATTTTCAATATCAAGATAGAATTTTCTTTTTTATTAAAATTATTAGAACATTTTAAATAATGTTTTTAACAATTAAATATAATATAATAAAATAATATTTTATTTTATTTTATTTTATTCATTTAAATTTTATGAATTTCTATCATTTTACTATTAATTATTCTTTATTTTATTTTATTTTATTTTATCAATCTTATAATTTTCTTAAATCAGTGTCAATTAATATTTTAGTTTTAACTTTTGTCCTACAAAAGTGATGTTAGGTTTATATTAAAAACTTTATACTTTAGAGATAAGTTAAAATTTTCAAAATAGTTGTGTTATCATTCAGGAAAATGTTACAATATGTTTAAAGATAAAATGTTTGTCAATTTATCTATTTATTTTAGTAATTATATTTTGTCTTTCTTTCTTGCTTTTAATTACTTTTTTGTATTAAGGGTTTGGCTTACTTTGCATCATTTTTTGTTGGTTGATTGATAAATATTATGAGTGTAGTGATTTTATTTTGAAATAAATTTAGCCGTAACATATTAGTAGTACTATTTTTTAATAAACCTAAGATAATAAAACGAATATATGAAATTAAATATGTATTAGGCTATAGATGTGAAATTACGTGATCTAATAATATTTTGGAGAATATTTCATGTTTATAGAATTTAATCAATTTATAAAAATTATCGTCCTTATTAATTACTTTTTTTTTGTTGATAAATGGACATTTACCATCCAAAAATAATGTCAAATAACTTGCTATAAAATATATTTTATTATCATTTTTTTTTCATTTTTTTATTATTATTAAACATAAATTATTTAATAAAATATAAAATAATTAACGTGTAACATCACGTGCAATGCATATGACACAATAACTGGTATATATAAAAGTACGAATGTGAAGAATTTTTTGAATTTTTCATTAGATTATTAATTTGACATTTAATTTTTTTTTTATTATTAATAAGATTTATCGAATTTATAAATAAGAATTCTAATTCTATTGAAAGTCTTTAGTTAAATAGATTTATTGGATAATAAATAAAAAAGAGTTAAAATTTACAATAAATTACTTTATCTTCAAAATAATAATTTTTTATTAAACTTAAAAAATAAAAATAAAAATAATATTAATCTAATTTTAAATGTTCATGCAAATTTTGATTATTTATGTAATATGTAATATTATGCTAAATATGTAATTTTTTTATAAATGAATAAGTTTTTATAATATAATATTTTTAATAGTAATAAGATTTATTCTATTATTATTTACGAATATTGTTTATTATTAATAAGATTTGTCCAATTTATAAATCAGAATTCTACTTCTAAACTTTAATTAAATGGATTTATTTGATAATAAATAAATAAAATAGTTACAATTTACATTGACTTATTTTATTTTCAAAATTATAATTTTTCATTAACCTTAAAAAATAAAATTTATATTAATTTAATTTTAAATGTTAATGTAAATTTTGATTATTTACGAATATGTAATTTTACGTTCAATATATAATTTTTTATAATATAAATATTTTATATTATAAATAGATCTATTTCATTCTTACGAACGATTTTGTATTATAAATTTTTAATATCATGATATAATTTTTTTAGAAAAAATAATTATTAGAACATTCAAGATAATGCTTTTAACAATTAAATTATGTGTAGAACTTTTAGTTAAATTTTATCAAACAATAATTGCAAAGTTAGGATTTACTAACTAATTAAATCTCATGTGATTATATATATATATTACGACAACTTTTGATTTTAATATATTGATCACGTAAAACGTAAAAAAGATTTGGTAGTTATGATTTTTTAAGAATAGATAAAAGTTCATGGTTTTTTTTATTTGGTTTATGTAAAAAAAATTAAACTAACAAAATAGTTATTATTGTTTATTATATTTTTAAATTGTCATTGTAAATATTTTTAACTATTAATAAGACTTATCTAATTTATAAGTAAGAAGTTTAATTTTATTAAAATATTTTCGTTAAATGAATTAATTTGATAATAAATAAAAAAATTAAAATTTTATATGAAATTACTCTATCTTAAAGTTTTTATTTTTTACTAATTTTAAAAAGTAAATCAATTTATATGATATAAATAAAAAAGAATTTAAATTTAAATTATTTTTTATCTTCATAATTAATTTTGCATTAATATTAAAAATAATAAACTTTGTAAGAATTTGATATAATTTGCACATGAAACAAATTTTATATGTTAATAAAAATTTTAGTAAATATAAATTTTATTAGATTTATTTATTTTAAAATATACAATTATATATTCGAGAAATAAATAAATCAATGAATATTGAGATGAAAACATATGTGATAATAAATATTAATTATATTAAAAAACATGGTGGTTGGCACTTGGCACTAATCACCAAATTTATGATCTTAAAATTAAGGTTTGACTTGACACAATCGCTTATTTATAATCTCGTTGCGGTTGGTGCTTTTGTTATTTATATTTTTAAAATAAAAAATATTAATTAATATCTAATGATATCGATTAAAGTAATATTTATAAAAAATATATATAATTAATGTATTATTAAAGGCATTTGTTAAGATTAGTTAATATACTATTTTTAGTAATAATATTGCATTAAATGTAAAAGCTGACAATTTTATTCATCATTTTCAATGCATTGATTAAAGATATTACTATATTTAGTAATCTTAAAAAGTGCCCTTAGGCACTTGTTAGCAAAATTGTTTTTTGAATTGATTAAAAATAACCCATATAGGTTGGTTCAGTTATCATCAAGTATCAGGTTCAAGTTTTAACAGCAGTTTCACTTGGTGGGTGATCTGTAAGTATCACTGTTAACTCTCTCTGAAGCCTGTAACATGCCCTCGCCGTGAACTGGGTAGTCTCCCCTTACCTAAAATTTTTATACAAAAAAAAAAAAAATTCATTAAAAGTAATGTATTAAATGCAAAAAATTCTTAAAATGATAACTAAATAATCCTTAGTTGAAACCGATGTTTATAAGCATCAGTTAATCGAACCTTTTAATTGAGGGAAATGTTAACCAGTGCCTAGTGGCAATGGTTAATGTGATATATAGAAATAAAAGTGTAATTAACGCATTACTTTTTCTTAAATTCAGTAAAAATAATGTATTAAATGCAAAATACTTCCTAAAATGATAAAAAAAAAAAATCCTTAACCACTGTCTATAGGCAACAGTTAAGCGAACCCTTTAATTAATTAATTTTTTTTTAAAAAAAAAAGCAATATCATAACTCATTTGAAGTTTAATACTCAATATAAATATGGTTTATTATTTTTTTTTTTGAATATTTGAGGTTGTCAGGGTTTTATCCCTGATCATTGAAAATAAGAACCCACCATTCTACAAATAGACCACATGATTGTTAGCAATAAGGTTTAATATTTATTTATAAATAAGGTTTAATACTTATTTATAAACAGTCATTACTATTATTAGGGGTGTAAACGAGACACATGTGCTTGCAAATTACTAGGGTTCGGCTCGAAAAAAACTCGAATTTGGCTCGGTATTATCCAGTCGAGCTCGAGCAGCTTAAGCTATCGAGCGAGCCGAATTCGAGTATTCTAATGCTTGACTCGAGTAGCTCGCGAGCCTAATCGAGTTTTTTGTCGTTTTTAATTAATTTTGAAAAATCTCAATTGAAATCGAACTCGAGCTCGAGCACAAATAATCGAGTTGGAAGTCGAGCATGGGAATCGAGCTCATTTTTTACTAGATAAACGAGCCTAATTGAGCCTAATTGAGGAGTTTGATTTTTTTATCTCGAATCGAGCTCGAGCTTTAAAAGTGAAACTCAATCGAGCTCGAACCGAGCTTCGAGCTTTGAATTTCGAGTCTAGCTCGAGTTTCTTACAGCTTGAGCTCAGCTCGGCTCGATTACACCATTAACTGTTATGTTATTTTAATTGAAAATTTTAAATTAATTTTAAGAGTTTATGATTATAATTATAGTAATATAAAAGATTCAATTAAGGTCAGTGCTTAATTCATTTTTTCATTAAATGTTAAGTCGATTTAAAATGAACAAATAATTAAAATGTAAAAATAACATATAATTAGTTTATGTAAAAATAAAATTATGCATTTTTTAATCTAAAAATTTAATTATTTTGAGTATAATTCTTCAAAAAATTTATTTGCTACTGTATTTAAACGTATTTTCTGTTTTTATGTTTCAAAAATTAAAAAACAAATAATAAAAGTGTCAATTCAACGGAATTTAAAGATACGATGTTTCAATCGAAATTGCAAAATTATGAATTATATATTGTAATTAAAATGCACATGAACATTTAATTCAATATTTAACAACTGTACAATAAAATAATAAATTAATTGACATTCATTTTTAATTTAATTACATGTTTAAACTTAATTATAGTGCTAAACTGAGTGCAAAACTAAAAGATTTGAGTGGGTTAAATTTAACTCACAAATGAGGATAATATTCAAATTTCATTTTCAGAATAAAAAAAAAGATTTAATAATTTTAAAAATATGATAAATTTAATAAATATAATATATTTAAATATGATTAACACCATATATTTAATATATATTACATTCATATTTAAAATTTTAATATATTTAATAATATATCATATTTTTATTTATATAACTAATAAAAAAATTACGATATATGACATGCATATACAGTACGCTAACATTTCGGAGAAAAGGATCGTGTACTACAGCAGCATAAAATAGGACCACTCAGCGTAATCATTCAGCAGCAATCACCGAAACTGCATCGTTTTTGAAGCCCGACCATTTTTCTATCCCCTACTTTCAGCTCAGTTCCGTCAATATTTCCCAGCCATTCATTTCCCTCCACGTGTCTTTCATCTCATTCCTCCACTTGTCTTCTTCTCACTGAGCCGCCGGCTCTCCCCTTCCCTTACTCCTTCCCACATTTAACCAAACCGTCCTTCTAGTAACTTTAAAAAAATAAAAAAAAAACTTCCACAATCATTTATATTTCCCCAACGACCGCTTCATATTTGGCTTTTAATTTCTTTTATTTTCTCTGATTTTAGCGTCGTTGTTCATGGAGTCTTTACCCAACCAAACCAGTAACCACCCTCACCGGATTCTTTCTCTCTAGGGATACTCCGCCGAACTTCACGCCAACGGCCATTCCTTCGCTCAAAAACGTCATCGTTTTTGAATTTTGAGTATCATTTTGTAACCGTCTCCGCAAATTGTTCTAAAAAAAAAAAAAAAAAAACAAACGAACTTTTCAGTCTTCATTCTCTCTGTCTTTCTAAAAACGCCAATCCAAGAACTAAAAAAGAGAACCATGAAAAGTTTAACTGCAACCGCCGTGCTCCGTCGCCACGTCAGCCTTTCTCAATACCGGAATCTTCCAATTTTTTCATTTTATTAAAAAAAAAAAAGAACAATTAACCATATGCATCCTTTTTGCTGTGCTTCCACCGTATCGGATCATTCCCCAGGTAAACCTTTACCCGACCACGTCATCGCCATGCCTCCTTCTCCTGTAACAACCGTAACAACCATTTCCTCTTCTGCTCCCGCCTCCAGATCCAACTCGGCCCGATCCTCGGCCCAAATCCATTGTCAGTCCAATCAAAACCATCACAGTCAACATCAGCGTAGTAGTAGCGTGGATTTGAATCGGATGATCCAGAGAAATGGGACATCGTTGCGAAGAGAAATTACGACGGCTCCGGTTCCTCCGCCGCAAGTGGATGTGAAGATAAACAACATCGTAGGGAACGGGATATCGGGAGTTCTTTACAAATGGGTGAATTACGGGAAAGGTTGGAGACCGAGATGGTTCGTTTTGCAAGACGGAGTTTTATCATATTATAAAATCCACGGACCTGATAAGATCGTTGTTAGCCAAGAAACGGAAAAAGGATCCAAAGTTATCGGCGAAGAGTCTCTCCGTATTATCACCCGCTATCGCAATTCCATTTCACATCATTCCCTAACCCGTCGCAAACCCTTTGGTGAAGTCCACCTGAAGGTTAAAATAAAGAAAAATGGCTAACCAAAAATAAATGAATGAATAAAGGAAAAAGAAAAACAATTTTGATTTTATGTTTGAATTCTTAAATTTTTCTCAGGTTTCCTCTATAAGGGAAAGCAGATCAGATGATAAGAGATTCTCGATCTTCACTGGAACTAAGAGGCTTCATTTACGAGCCGAGGCGCGGGACGATCGGGTTGCGTGGGTAGAGGCGCTTCAGGCGGTTAAAGATATGTTCCCTAGGATGTCCAATAGCGAGCTCATGGCTCCGATGGACAATGTGGCGGTTTCAACGGAGAAGTTGAGGGAACGGCTGATGCAGGAAGGGGTAAACGAATTGGCTATCCAAGATAGCGAGCAGATTATGAAGGGTGAATTCGCGGCGTTGCAAAACCAGCTGGTGTTGTTTAAACAGAAACAATATCTTCTCATCGACACCTTGCGTCAGTTAGAGGTATATGTTATCAAAATTAGAATACAATATGCTGCTGGCAGTCGTCATTCAATTTGAAAAAATGTTGATACAAATACATTGATTTGCTTTTATTTTATTTTACTATTTTATATAGAAATTATGAAAGAGTGTGGTTTTTAGGATATATTTGTGTATTTTCGTGATTGGTGTTTGTTGAATTTCAATCGGAGAAGGGTTGGTTGATGTAGGATTTGTATGTTAGGTACTAAATCAAAGGTGACATTTAATAATTTTTCAATAAAGTTTCATAAGTATTTGTAATCTTGAACAATTATGTCATTTTCCATTTGATTACTATTTCCTTCAATTACATCTGATAGATATAGAAAAGCAGTTGGTATACAGCTAGTTGACTCTGGTAGAATGTTGATATCCTTCTGTGGGCAGATGGATAATGTTGAGACCAGGACCAGTGGAGTTTTTCTTTATATGTACCTAGAAAGAGTGTATATGTGTTGTCCATGAAGGGTTGCTATTGATTTTCAATTGTTGATGTTTATAGAAGGATGTTGGTAATTGAACTTTTATTAGCATTCAAATATCTGCTCATAATTTTTGAAAATCTTTTTTCTTTTTTCTTAAGCACATTTTGGATGTTGCAGTGCACGAATATTTGATTTTTAGGGATGACTCAGGGTATTTGGTTTCTCGAACTATAAATGTCTCTGGAGTCTTGAATGCCAGTTTCAATTAGACAATTATTACATGAAGGAATATTTTGATGATATTTTGCTTTTTTATAGGAAATATTTTTTAGTTTCCCTACTTATCTCCATTGAAGGCAAAATGTAATTTTGAAGCCTTTCTGCTAATATGCCTCGTTATTGTATGTTGTTGGCAGTAGTGCCTCTTGCTAATACTCTGTGTCATAGAAGTTGAGAGGTGTTATATGTCTCTGTTTTTTGAGGAAGTTACTTAAACGTTGGTGGTATTGTGGTTGATTCAAGATAAAAATAGATGTCAATAGTTGTGAGACATTTGATGTGGGGCTTGTAGCAATCTTGATGATGGCATTCATGGCGGTGACAGTAGCAGTTGTGCTGGTGGTTGGATCAGTGATATTTGGGGTAGGTTACTTGATTGGAGCAAATTAGATGTGTATGGCCTTTAAGTACTCTGAAGTTTTTGCTTCATAATGGAAGAATTTTTATGTTCCTTGACAAGCAGTTGATATACTTTAATCGCAACTGAGCATTCTTTTGACCAAGTAGCATTAAGTACACATAAAATGTCTAATTCTCATATTTCTTGGTGGCTTTTTTTTTTGGCGGGGGGAGAGTGGGATAAGGTTAGAGTTTCTCTCTTTTATGGAGTGTCCTTTTTCATGTGGTTTTTCTTTCAGAATATCAACATGTACAATATCTAGTCACCAATGGCAAAGTAACTTATGTATATTACTTTACGCTCAAAGTACCTCCACTTTCTTGCATTTGTACGTCTTGTAGGTTTGCCTTTCTTTTCAGAAGAAAAAAATCTCCTTTTCTTCTCCCTCTTTAAACTTGTTGGTCTATTTGGGATAAAATAGAGCTGACTGGATGAGGAAACCTTTGTGGTTAAGTATTCAGTACCATCTTGTTCATTAAAAGATGTAGTAGCCCTTGTTGATAGTTGAAATATGTAATTTAAGTTAATTGGAAGCTTACTAACTTCAGCTTTGGCCTTTTAGTTAATTCTTAACAAAAGGTTAACTCTTGCTAGTTTGTTATGAGCTTGGCATTGCAAGTAGGCCTTAACTGCCCCCTTTTGCTACATCTACAATTCTGTTGTTTTATGGCCTATAGTTGGGGCATCTGGTATTTGGAATGGATGAAGCGTCAATTGCCTGTCAAGAGGGTTATAACACTGCAAGAAGTTGGTATGTTCATAAGCATGTTGAGGGATATAGGTAGCTTTTGCCTTGGGTTGCCAAGGTATATAGTTATACATTAGAATCTCAGGAGACCTGCAAGTTGTAAGGCTTATGCTAGACCTTAAAATGGTTGAGTTTCATTTTACTTTTTTTCTATAGTGAAAATTGTTGACTTTTGGTATTGCAGCAACATGCATGCAAAGGTGCTTGGCTTTATCTGCAATTCTGATTTTTTTTATCTTCTTTAAAGGGAACTATAGCTACTTATTTTCAGTCAATAACTGCTCTTATCCCTAAAGATTAACTTCTGAAACAAAGTTTTTAATTCTTCTTTTTGCAATCTTCTGCTAAGAAACTGCTATTTGTACTTTATTTTGTAGACAGAAAAAGTTGATCTGGAGAATACAGTGGTCGATGAGAGCCAAAACAAGTTGAATGATCTAGGTGCTTCCTCTATGATAAGGCAAGACAAGTCTAGTGGTAAGATATTAGGCAGTCAAACTATTTATTACAACTGTTGGTTCCGTAAGTTAATTTATGCTGGATGTTTCTTATTTGCTGAGATATGTGGTTGATGTTTATAATCAATGTTCACAATTGGTATTAGTTCAGGAAGTTCTTTTTTGTTCTATCAGTTATGTGCCTGAGTATTACATGTACTTATTTGTAGACAACTTATAATGCTTGTTAAGGAGAGGTTCATATATTATCTTGAGGTAGTTTTTATGTTGGCACACGTCTGGATGGTTGCTTGGCAAACTGCACTTTCAAACTTGAATTCAAATAAAGGACTTCCTTTTTACATTGCCAAACCATTAGTTGGTTCATGTCTGTGCCTTATCTTTGTTATTGCTTGTTACTTGTTCCCTTTACTAAGTTTATTCTTCTTTCTATCAATTTCACGTCATTATCTTGGCTCTTTGTCCCTTTTCTTTTGCGTTTTCTCCCTTTTTTTTATTCATCTCTAAGTATAGAGATGCACTCCAGGTCTTCCCTCCCTTAAGGGAGAGTACATGACCATTGAGCCACAGCCCATGCTTGTCCTGTTCCGGTGCTGACTTATTAAAATAGTTATAGTGCTGATTGCTTGGTTACATAACTTGCTTATGCTGTCTTCTTTGGTTTCATTTGCATTCAAATAATTGTTATTACTTTATTGTTTTCATAGCATTGCTACCTTTCATTGATTTTTTTTCTTTTGTCTTTGTTCAAATTCTTACTCAGAAGGAAGTGTAACTGACACGGATGATGATAATGAAAGAGTTGACGCTGCAGAAGAAGAAACTGATGAAGATGACCATACTTTTTTTGATACTCGTGATTTTTTGTCATCAAGTTCTTTCAAAAGCAATGGATCTGATTTCCGGACATCATCTTTCTCTTCAGATGATGAAGGTATTAATGCTGTTGGTTCTGAAGATGACATCGATCCTTACATTAAATCAGTTGGAAGTAACTTTGCTTACATTAAACGGCGAAGAAAGTTGCCTGACCCAGTTGAAAAGGAGAAAGGTGTGAGTCTTTGGTCAATGATTAAGGATAATATTGGGAAAGACCTTACAAAAGTTTGTCTTCCTGTTTACTTCAATGAGCCTATCTCTTCTCTTCAAAAGTGTTTTGAGGATTTGGAATATTCATATCTGCTTGATCGTGCATATGAATGGGGGAAAAGGGTGAGTCTATGAACTCCACATTATTTTATTTTAGAGAACAGAGCATTGGTTGCAATACGAAGTTTTCCTACTCTAATATTTATCTATCACCACATCACTTTCTTCTTTAATGTAGTTACATATCTGGGCTTTACCTGATTTTCCCACCTCTTTTCTCTCTTTTATACCTATTTTATACTTGACTGTGCAAAAGGCTAGTTGCAACGCTTATAGCAGTTCATTCCCTTCATAAACTTTAAAAATCTGAATCTTTGGCCAGATTCTCCTGAAACTCATAATTTTTCCTTCAAAAACTTGCAGGGGAATAACCTCATGAGAATTCTTAATGTGGCTGCATTTGCTGTGTCTGGATATTCTTCAACAGAAGGAAGAATTTGCAAACCCTTTAATCCATTATTAGGGGAAACATATGAGGCTGACTTCCCAGATAAAGGCGTACGCTTCTTCTCGGAGAAGGTTATGTTTGTACTCAAGATATAGTCTATCCTTGTTGTCTACTTTTTGTTTTTCTGCATTTACACAACAATAACATTGTCATTCAAATTTTAAAGCATATTAACCTCGCTTCTAAGGTCAACCTTTGACTGAAGAATATGCCTGGTTCACCTGGCCAACTTAGAGTGTTACTTTAACAATCAAATTCAATATGCACAAAACTTTAAAACATTTTTCATGTGTAAATCTCAGACATAGGAATATTGCCCTTAATTTTGACTTTGCACGTTCTATGTGAGATCATTCCACCTGGTTAGTACAATGATGTGAAATTGAACCTAGTTTGCTAGGCCTTATGTCAAAATTGCTGTACTGCACGAGCTGTGCAAATTTAGTATATTATTGATCCTTTGGTTCACGGAAAGGCAGAGTGAGGATTTCCTTCTTTAGCTTACCTCTCTTTGTTTCTTCTTCTGCTGCTTCCTTTTTATTTTTGCTCTTAATTCTCATAGAAAAACTTGCTAAGTTAAAAAACCTTATTTTGGATTCAACCTCAGTAGAGCAAGGGTGGTAAGGAATAAGGTGTGAGTTAGTAGATCATCACCTAAAATGATATTGTTTGGGTGGCCAACTATAAATGAAGCTAGTGGCTTCCTATCCTTTGGTGGAATCAACCTCGTCATTGTCAAATTACTGGGGAAGGGAAACAGGAGTGTGTGCTAAAGACTTTGAATCTCATATTTTGAAACAAGTGTGGTTAATAGATGATCTTAAACATTAACTTATGCATTTAGGTGTTATTAACTGGGAATATTAATAGGCATCAATATCATTTACAGTATTTAGGGTACTGGGAAAAGAACAGCGCACTGCTTAGTATATTTTTTCCCGAGTTCATCTCTTTATCCTATTTTTATTTGTTTCTGTTTAATGCTATCTATGAAGTTGCTGATAATTATTCCGTTTTTGTTGTCAGGTCAGTCATCATCCTATGATTGTAGCATGTCACTGTCAGGGTACAGGATGGAAATTGTGGGGTGACAGCAATTTAAAGAGCAAATTTTGGGGTCGCTCAATTCAGCTGGATCCTGTTGGTGTTTTGACCTTGGAGTTTGAAGATGGAGAAGTGTTCCAATGGAGTAAGGTATAACTCCAAAAGTTAAAGAACAAATATATATATATATATATTTATACAGTATATAAATAAATTTGTTGTATCCAATTTGAAAATGGACTTTCTTTTGCCAGGTGACAACATCAATATACAATCTCATACTGGGAAAGTTGTACTGTGATCACTATGGTACTATGCGAATAGAGGGGAATCGTGAACATTCATGTAAGCTGAAATTCAAGGAGCAATCTATCATAGATAGAAATCCTCACCAGGTGATCTTTCATCTTCCCAAAATAGTCAATTTACTAAATTATATCAACTCTTATTTTAATGGAATTAAGTTATTGTTCTATTATCCTCTCTTTAACCATCATTGACATTTATCAGTTTATAAAACTTTATTGCACTTCAGGTACATGGTATAGCTCAAGATAAGAATGGAAAGACAGTGGCTACGTTATTTGGAAAATGGGATGAGAGCATGCATTATGTGAATGGAGATTGTTCTGCAAAGGGAAAAGGACAAACCCATATGCTTTGGAAGCGGAGCAAGCCTCCTAAATATCCCACGAGATATAACTTAACACGTTTTGCCATCACATTGAACGAGCTCACTCCTGGTCTGAAGGTGATTATTATAATAGTTCAATTGGATTATAAACTAGGCAGCCATCTAATAACTGAATTAATTTGTGTCCATTTGAATCTATAAGAATGAAATGGAATGATTTTGAAACCAATGCACTGTCTAGATACCCTATGAACTGCTTTGCAGTAATTAGGACATTGATTTTAATCTCCTTAATGATGCAGGAAAAGTTGCCTCCTACAGATTCAAGGCTGAGACCTGATCAAAGGTATCTGGAAAATGGGGAGTATGAAATGGCAAATTCAGAGAAGTTGCGGTTGGAGCAGCGGCAACGACAGGTAAGTTTTATTTTTCTTTTCTACTTTGTTGTCAATTCCATGTGTCGATGGTGCAAATTGGCTAGGGATGAGTTTGAGAGTCCAGGAACTATTGATTTATAAATACATGTGGATGCTGTGTTGGTTAGTGAGGGAACACAGATGACCATGAAATTTCTTGGTTTGGTTTTTTAGGAAACTATGAAGCAAACACACAAATTAAAGTCGTGGTTTTGCTCATTCCGAGTTTTAGACTCCTAGATGAGAATAAAAGCTTAATGACATAAACATTCCCAGGCTTTTTAAAACTGACCGGCAAATACCAATAATGAAGTAAACATATAAATCATGAGTGGTGCATATGAAGGTCTAGCAGCAGCAGGAAATAATATCAATGTTTAATGTTTTAAATTCACTCAATATGTTCTGAATGATTGGTCTCCTGGTAACTGTATGGAGAATATATGAGCTGAGCCAAACATGTAGAGATACATTAAGAAACCAGTGCACTACATGATCTTGAAAGTTGTCTCATAACTCATTTAGCAACTGGCCTATCTGCTGACTAGGATGTGCCCATCAATGTAACGTTTCACTAAGCAATATATGGTGTAAACCTAGGTTGCTCCGACTCTTCATTTTTTTTGAAGTATCCGTGTCTGACATCCGTATCCGACGTATATTCGGACATGAGCATGGGGATATGAACCTCCAAAGATCCTCCAAATACATGGAAAAACTTAAAAAAACTGAACATACCCGTATCTGACATTTACACTCGAGTCCGAGTAACATAGGTGTAAACCATGTCTTAAAGATTGCTTTTCTTTTTCCAACCTTATACAGATGCATAAGCAGAGATTTTATCCTACATTCTGTGTATGAAAACAATTTAGATTATAATTTTTTGTGGATTACTGAGAAACCCCAATTTTTTGTGATCATAACTGGGCAGCAAGAGCAGTTAGAAGTCAACGTATCGTATCTCGGGTGCTAGTTTTCTCTAAATAACTCAATGAACGAAGTACTAGGTGACTTTATTGTAACTTTCCTTTCCAGTGTTGAAATTCACAGAACAGTATCTGGATTTATAAATTAATGAAACAGTTCTCAATATCTAAAACGCTATGACAACAATATTTTTGTTTAGAACTCAGACTCGGGTGTGAGTATCCGATGCGTGTATGTATCTTACACAGGTATATTCAATTTTTTCTAAGTTTTTCCATGTATTTGGAGGATCCTTGGAAGATCATACCCATATCCGGATACGGGTATCGGACACGAGTACTTTAAGAAAAATAAAGAGTAGGAGCAACATAGACCCTCACTATGATGCTTGTTATCAGTTTAGTTAAATTGCAGGTAAATTATAGTTAGGTTACTAAGAAAACCCTACAGAGGTGTTTAGCGAAACCCTGGTTTTGTTTTCTTGATTGCTTTATGATTAAAGGATTTAGCAAATAGCTTTATGGGTTGTATTTGGTCTCATTGGAAAATTTTCAATTCGGATTCAGGCTCGGAAGATGCAAGAGAGAGGTTGGAAGCCAAGGTGGTTTGCAAAGGATAAAAGCAGCGACTCATATCGATATATTGGTGGATATTGGGAGGCAAGAGAGCAGGGGAAGTGGGATTTATGTCCTGATATTTTTGGCCAAATCCCTTCTGATCAGCTCCTTGATTGATTAAAGTGCAAGTTTCCTTTCTTTTTCCTTCTTGATTCTTCTTCAATTTTTTTTCACAAGGTATGATGGGGCACACATTAACTGGGCCAAGAATTTTGGGTTGCCCCGACAACAACAATGTAAGTAGGTTAAAAAAGTTTTAGAAAATAATAGAAGAATATTGTTTTTCCCATCCTCTTGCTTCTGGTAATATATAATTAAAACACGATATGAAACACGATACAAAAAAGAAACACGAACATGATACGAATGGTCAAAATTTATATAAATATAAAATATTTTAAACATGATTATAATATGAAAAAAAAAATACACAAACACGATATAAATACATGAATTATTAGGTCTACTTCTCGGTTCATATCTAACCCAAGATCCAAGAATTTGGGTTACAGTTTCGGAATTTTCATTGTAACAAAAGAATACAAGAGAAATTTCCCAAACTCATTCTTCTAAAGCAAAGTTTTAAGTAAAATAATATCTTAGTCAATATTTATGGGAACTGTAATAATTAAAAAAAAAAATCTGTTCTAACTTGAAGTTGATTTGAAGATAAAGTGGTAGTGAGATTCCCGCAGTTCAGTGGAGAGGATGAAATGTCCAGCAAAGAAAACTGAACTACTAGTTTAGGTTACCCGGATTTTTCATTTTCTCTACAGTATTCGTGTTGAACATCAATGTTCAACACATATTCGGATATAGATATGAGCTTATGAGATATGATCTTCTAAATATATAAAAAAAAAAAATTAAATATACCTGTGTTGAATATATATTCATATTCGACACTTATACGAGTTCGGATAACATAGATACTTATTGAGATTTAAGAGGATGATGCTCCCAAGGGACATTGAGAGGAAAGGAAATGAATTGCACAGTAGCACAAAGTCCAAGTAATGGGTTTAGTGTTTTGTTTCTCAATAAAAAACAAGAGTTAATGAGCAAGAAAGAAGAATAAAAATCTGGAACTTTGTCTTTTTTACATAGATGTCTCTCAGAAACCTGTGGGTTAACAACAGAGACCCCAATGTTTATTAACTTAAAATCTTTGGTCCAAGTTGTTCACTGTCTTAGAAAATTGAATGACTTGTCTGCCAATTCATTTGAATCCTCATCATGAATTCCTTTGAAACCCAATAATTGTTCTAACAATAACTGAAGCTTGGCCTAGCTACCAAATCTTTCATCACCATTTTCTTTTTCATTTTCCTCCCTCTTCATTTCAGTGCTCATTTCCTTTTTCCAGAATTTCAGAGACCAGACCAACCTTTATGTATATGTTATCCGACATTTATATCGGATATATGTTCGAATATGAATATAAAATATAATATTTTAAATATATAAATAAATTTAAAATTTAAAATATATCATATCCTACACTCAGTCAAATCCTCCAGATAATATAACTCCCTGTTTCTGTTACTATATTGTAGTAAAGGTAATAATATATGGAGTAGGTCTTTTGACCCATCTATGTCTCTATATAGATGGGCTTGGCTCAAGGATTTAAAGTTAAAAGTTTATAAAAAAAAAAAAAAAACCCATTAAATCTTTTTGAAATGCTGACGCAATGGGGATTTGTAATTTGATTTCTGACAGAGGAAGATCTCCCCCGCGCCCCCTTCCAGCTGTTATTCTGCTGCCATGTTCTTTGCTCCTTTTGATATATTTTTTATTACTTATCTATCAAATATTAAAAAAAAACAAATGATAAATGATGACAGATTTGTGACCAAACGTACCCAAAAACATGATCTCTGACCGTCCAATCAATCTTGACCGTTCAATCACACCTCCTAAAAGAAAAGAAAAGAAAAAGAAAACATCATCTCCTTCTCCCTGAAACTCAATTGTTGAGAAATAACACTGTTACATCACTCATCTCATACATTATTTTTTATTTTTTAAAAATTAAAATATATTAAATTTCTTATAAATTATAAAAAAAAAATTATATATATTATATTTTTAAAAAATATTTTTCATTAAGGCAGTTTTTGTTATGCCATCTCATACTTGACATATATTTCCCCTCGACTCTTTAGCCTTTCCCTTGTTTCATGGTTTTTTGTTATAAAAATTTGTCATCTGGGTTATATATATATATATATATATATATATATATATATATATATAAAGACAGAATAATGAAAAAAAAATCAGCTTTTATTGTTGATTGTAAAAGGGTGTGTATTTTGACTCACCATTTGGTCGGTTGGTCAGTCAGATCATTGGCCTTTCCACTGAGTCACTCAGTAGTAATTTGTTAGGTACCGGAGTGACGGAATAGTGTCTCACAACTAAAATAAGAGATGAAAAAATAGTAACTGAACACACAAAATTTAACGTGGAAAACCCTCAATGAATAAAGGGAAAAACCACGGGGCAAGACTAGAAGAATTTCACTATGAGAAAATATTACAACACCTCTCTCTAAATACTAGGAGAGAATAACCTCACAAAGAATATAAGAAAGTATACAAGAGAGGAAGAGATAATTCTTGGGATGGTTTTAATACTTCTCCTTAAGGCTCTTTATATAGCCTTCAAGGAGGAACTCCTTCGTTGCTCCCACCGATGTGGGACTTTCTTATATAAGTTCTAACAATTCTCCCACTTGAAGATTTGATTAAACCAATCATATCTTCACACCACTCTTTCTATCTTGCCATTCCATGTTGCTTACGTTTCTGATAAACCATAGGAGGATCGACACCAAATAAACTTGTCAGTGTTGATTGGCTTTGTTATAACATCTGCTAGGTTGTCTTTGGTGTGAATCTTTTGCATATCCACACTTCCTTCTTCTACTACTTCTCGAACAAAGTGATACTGTATACCTATATGCTTTGTCCTGGAATGAAAGGCTGGATTCCTTGCAATGTGCAAGGCACTCTGACTGTCACAATACACAATAATCTTCTGCTGCTTGTGCCCGAGTTCTTCCATTAACCTTTGTATCCATATTGCTTCCTTGCATGCTTGGGTAGCTGCCATGTACTCAGCTTCTGTAGTAGACAAAGCTACAACAGTCTGTAACTTAGATAACCAGCTTACCGCTCCTCCTGCAAGTGTGAACACATAGCCAGTAGTGGATTTCCTTTTATTAAGATCACCTGCAAAATCTGAATCAACATAACCCCTGACAACAAGTTCTGATCCTCCAAAACATAATGCAACATCTGAGGTTCCTTTAATGTATCTAAGGATCCTCTTAACAACATTCCAATGCTCTCTACCAGGATCTGCCATAAATCGACTGACCGCTCCCACTGCTTGTGCAATGTCTGGTCTTGTACATATCATAGCATACATAAGGCTTCCCACCGCTGATGCATACGGTACTCGAGACATTTCCATCCTCTCTGCTTCATTGCTAGGACTCATACCTGAGGATAATTTACAATTGACAGGAAGTGGGGTAGATATTGGCTTACAGTCTTGCATGTTGAAGCGTCGCAAGACCTTCCTCAGATAATTCTTTTGAGAAAGCCAAATTTTCCTGTCTTTTCTGTCTCGGTGAATTTGCATCCCTAAAATCTTGTTTGCGGGTCCCAAGTCCTTCATATCGAACTCCCTAGCCAACTGTGCCTTCAAATCTTGGATTCGATCTTTGTTGGGGCCTACCACCAACATGTCATCCACATACAACAGCAAAATAATGAAATCATTATCATCAAACCTCTTGTAGTACGTACAATGGTCTGAACTCAGTCTGTTGTATTCAAGGCTAATTATGAAAGAATCAAATCTCTTGTACCAACATCTGGGCGCCTGCTTTAGACCGTACAGAGATTTGGTCAACCTGCAAACCAAGTTCTCTTTGCCTGTTTCAACAAAACCTTCTGGTTGGAGCATATAAATTTCTTCTTCAAGCTCTCCATGTAGAAAAGCCGTCTTTACATCTAGTTGTTCAAGATGTAAATCAAATGCAGCACACATAGCCAACACTACTCTGATAGTAGTAAGTCTGACAACTGGAGAAAATATCTCGTTGAAGTCAATACCTTCTTTCTGAGCATATCCTTTTACAACCAATCTAGCACGATATCGTTCTACTTGATCATTGCTATCCCGCTTGATCTTGTAGACCCATTTGTTACCAATGGCTTTTCTGCCACGTGGTAATTCCACCAGTTCCCATGTCTCGTTCTTGTGAAGAGCTTCAATTTCTTCCTGCATTGCTGTCATCCACAGAGAAGCATCTGGGCTACTAGTAGCTTCATGAAAAGTTGATGGCTCTCCATCCTCTGTTAAAAGACAGTATGCAACATTGCTCTCCGTAACATACTCCGTGTGCCAATTTGGAGGCCTTCTCTCACGAGTTGACCGTCGAACTTCTACAGCCTCGGACTCAACTGGTTCTGGTACCTCATGCTCTGGTTCTGCTTCAGAAGAATCATCTTCTTGAGAATTTCTATCCATCTGCACTGTAGCAGTCTCTTTTGAAGTGTTGTCATTTGTTTGCTCACTTTGCAGTTCATTTTCTGCAAAAACTACATCTCTGCTGACAACAACCTTGCGGGCAGTGGGATCCCACAGGCGATACCCCTTAACACCGTCAGCATAACCCAAGAATATACATTTTCTGGATTTTGGATCCAGCTTTGTTCTTTCTTGGGAGTTGTACATCACGTACACAGGACATCCAAACACATGTAGAGAAGAATAATCAGCTGGCTTTCCTTTCCACATCTCCATAGGCGTCTTCAAACCAATCGCCGTTGATGGTGATCGATTTATCACATAACAGGTGGTTTTGACTGCTTCTGCCCAGAAAGATTTGGCCAATCCCGCTGTTCTCAGCATGGCTCTTGTTCTATCTAGGAGAGTTCTGTTCATCCGCTCTGCTACACCATTCTGTTGAGGCGTATGTGCAACCGTGAATTGTCTCATAATACCCTCTTTCTTACAGAATGCTAGAAAGTTACCGTCTACATATTCTCCTCCATTGTCTGTCCTCAAGCACTTGATTCTTTTCCCAGTTTCAAGCTCTACTTGTGCTTTGAACTCCTTGAATACTGGAAACACATCTGACTTCTTCTTGATTGGGTACACCCATAATCTCCTGGAATAGTCATCAATGAATGATACAAAATACTTTGCTCCACCCAGGGATATTTCTGGTGACTCCCACACATCAGAATGGATTAAGTCCAGTATGTGTTTGCTTCTTGTAGTTACTTTAGCAAACTTCAATCTATGCTGCTTGCTTATCACACAGTGCTCACAGAAAGGTAAATTGACCATCTTGAGCCCGGGCAGGAGATTGCGTTCTGCAAGGACTTTCAAGCCTCGCTCTGACATATGGCCTAATCTGCGATGCCACATCATCGTCGTTTCTTCTTGGCTGGCTGCTGCAACTGATGCATCTGCCTCTTGCAACGTCTCTCCCAAAAGCATGTATAGATTGCTTGTGATCTTCTCTGCTTTCATCACCACTAGGTTTCCTTTCACTACTTTCAATATTCCACATTCAGTGTGGATCTTGCACCCGAGGTCATCCAATTGTCCAATTGACAATAAGTTCTTCTTTAAGCCCTTCACATGTCGTACCCCTTGAATTTTGCGAACAGTACCATCATGCATTTTTAATCTGACGGTACCGACTCCAGCAATATCTAAGGCGTGATCATTTCCCATGAACACAGATCCTTCCGAAATAGGTTCATAAGTGCAAAACCAATCTCGGTGTGGAGTCATGTGCCATGTCGCACCTGAATCCATTATCCAGACATCATTGAGTTTCTTTCCGCCTTTAGAACTAGTCGCTGCTTCACTATACAAGATTTCTCCATCATCTGAGGTACTTGCAACACAACCTTGGGAGGTTGATGTTTCAGAATTCTTTTCTCCACCCTTCTTATTATGCCAACACTCCTTCTTCGAGTGCCCTCTCATGCCACAATTGTAGCATTTAAGATTCTTCCTTCTTCGAGATTTTGATCTACCATGATTCTGACTCCCACTGGAGCCACGTTCTGTTGATCTGCCTCTCATCACCGTTAAAGCCTCTGCTTGCTTTGAATTTTCTGACCTTTCCTCCTTATTCTTGCGCCTGGATTCTTCTTCAAGAATAGCACCGGCAACATCATCAAAGTGAAGAGAGTCACTAACATTGTTATTTGTGATGTTGATGATGAGTTGATCATACGAATCTGGTAAACTCTGAAGTAGAAGTTCCGCACGTTCATTTTCCGCTATTTTGAAATCTGATGCTGTGAGTTGAGCAAATAGCGTATTCAGAGTGTTGATGTGATCCGTTACCGACGTGGATTCACTCATTCGAAGAGTGTAGAGTTTCCTCTTCAAGAATATTCTGGTGTGAAGTGACTTCACCTCGTACAATTTGTTTAGAACATCCCAAATCTCCTTTGCAGTCTTCTTCTCTGCAACACTTGACAAAACTGAATCCGCCATTGCTAGGTGCAGATTGGCAACAGCATTGTCATCCTTCTCTTTCCACTTTTCATCAGTCATTTCTGTGGGTCTACTTTCAATTGCTTCTAGACAATTATCCTTCCTCAAAATTGCTCTTATCTTCAATTTCCACAAGGAGAAATTTCTCCCACTGAACTTCTCTATCTCGAATTTTGCTGCCATGGTTGTACACGAACTGAAGCGAGTTACACTATTTCACCGTGAATAGTACCGTATACGTGAACAGTATTATACGTATGTCGTACACTAGAACAAATCCAGTATACGTTAACAATTACTGCAAAAGTATACAACCACACGTATGAATAATAACCGTATCTGTGAATAGTATAGTACAATTGAATAGCCCGTATACTGGAACAGTGACCGTAGCCCGTGAATAGTGCACCAGGTAGGTTCCCAGGAAAGAGAGGTGGGTCACTGATAGACACACTTAAATACCAAGTCTTTCCTAGCCAGAACTTCCCTAGACACTTTCACACTACCACACTTTATTTCCAGCAACAAGAATAATTCTTTTCTGATGTGGAAGATCAGACAATACTGCAACCACAGAGCATACTAAGAACCAACACTTTCACTGCAGCGGAATAAGGACCACGAACCAATGGCTCTGATACCACTGTTAGGTACCGGAGTGACGGAATAGTGTCTCACAACTAAAATAAAAGATGAGAAAATAGTAACTGAACACACAAAATTTAACGTGGAAAACCCTCAATGAATAAAGGGAAAAACCACGGGGCAAGACTAGAAGAATTTCACTATGAGAAAATATTACAACACCTCTCTCTAAATACTAGGAGAGAATAACCTCACAAAGAATATAAGAAAGTATACAAGAGAGGAAGAGATAATTCTTGGGATGGTTTTAATACTTCTCCTTAAGGCTCTTTATATAGCCTTCAAGGAGGAACTCCTTCGTTGCTCCCACCGATGTGGGACTTTCTTATATAAGTTCTAACATAATTATCAGTTATCGTCCAGTCCACGGCTGTAATGTATCAACTATCAACATCTTGGCTTTGCCAACCCCATTGCTATATTAAAAACAAAACAAAATATTTACATGCATTTCCTTCTTCATATATCACGTGTAAAGGGATTTGAGTTCTTTTTTTCTTTCTTTCATGCAGTAACTGGACGCTATAATCAGATTGTTCCTTGTAAATTATATTTATTTGCCTTTTGGAATGACATGACTTGTATATAAATCTAACAATTCATGTATCATGTTCGTGTTAATTTTATATCATAATCATATTTAAAGTATTATATATTTATATAAATTTTGATATATTCTTGTATTCGTATTTCATTTGTGTTATTTTTTCGTATCGTGTCATATTCAAAATTATCAATTCTATTATATGTATTCTGTAGCTTTGGTAAGTTTTGGTGATCTCTTGAATACTTTGGTCATAAACTTAGCAAATTGAGTATTTTATTTTTGATAATTAGTATATTAACTTACATTTTCAGCTTTATCACACCATAGTAGTTTATAAACACTATTTTTATAAGGGATTTGAACCTTTCTCCCATGAAACCATTGGCTGCTTTTAGGTGTAAAACAAAGGATTTTTTTTGGGGGGTTTCATGCAAGGTTTATGGTTAGAGACAGAGCAAAAAAAAATAAAAAAAGAAGAAGAAAAGGATGAGAGATTGTTAACGTATTGATGAATGTAATACTAGCAAAATTATTAAGACATTAATCAAGTAAAAATAACACCCAATTACACTAACAAGTACTCTAAAGATATTATTCATAAAAAAATCCCATGTTTTAATTATGGTAATTGACCTATAATTTGATAATATTTCTAATAATAAGTGTGTTTAAGATTCTTATTAGCAAAACCCTAAAAAAAAATTATAGGCTAGGGGATGAAAACGTGAAGAAAAGAGTAAGTACAAGTAGTCTTTGGAGCCACAAAAGACATTGAAACGATTCTATCAAAACCAGAGTATATTCACTTTCTCTTAAGAAAGGAATATATATATATATATATATATATATATATATATATAATACAGCTTTGAGGGTGACTTTTGATTAAGCACTGAGCATGCATGCAGTGAGTTGTCTTTGACTCATTTTTTTTATTCATTTTACACGTAAATGACTCATGCTAAACAATGTGATTAGATCGTTGGAGAAGGTAGGTATTTGATGGGAACATGTTTCTTTACCTTTTTTTGAAAAAAATAGAAGGTTAAATGTTCAATTCAGAATTTAATATTTTAGTTAAATTTCGATTAAAAGATATAATATTAATTTTTATCTAAATAAAAATTAAATGATATCAAGATTGCTCAAATAAATTTATTATTATTTTTTTTTTTTGTGACGGAAACATCAAATGGTGTGATATATTGAAGTATGATGTTAATATGTCATTTTTTGCACTTGTGATCATTATTAAATATTGGGCTATTAAAATAAATCTTAATTATAATTCAGAAATTAATCTCAAATTTAGAACAAAATCAAGGGGTTTGCAATTTTTTTTTTCAGAGAATTAAAAATCTAAAACCCCTAATCACCCCCCAAAAGCTTAACCCATTTAATTTATATTTTAGAAAATATTCTCTATTATTCACAACCGTAAACCCCGAATCCAATCACCTAAAGAAAGAAAAAAAAAATCGTCATTTTCTATGGGGACAAGTATAATGAATTTTTCTAGGGTTTAATCGAACAGGGACAAGGGTCTATTCAGTGTATAAGATAGTTAGCTTTATTCAGTGTTTCATTCTTTTATTTTGAATCATTCATCGATGAGATGAAGATCCTCTATTTGCATATATATATATATATATATATATATTAGGTTAGGCTTATGTTCTTGTTTCCTTTCAAGTATTTCAATTACCAAAGAAGAGAAACATCATAAAAAGAATCCACTAACTATGAACTTTTTAAAACTCTATGCAATGAGAGAAGCATTATTCAAAACTCATTTATGAATTTTTTTTTTTTTAAAGTACAAAGAAAGTTATAGTTTGATAATAATAAAAAAGATTGTAAATATTGAAATCGAAGTATCAAATTTCAGATTTTTTTAATATTATTTTTAAGCATAACTGCATGAATCAATTTGTTTAAGCCATTGATTCTTTAATTATTATTATCATTTTTGTATAAAGAAGATTGCAGCCTAGAAATAAGGGAAAAAGTTGCAAGAAGTTGGGATTCAAACTCCAAATTTATTGAATACCACTTTTTAAAAGTGATTATATGAATCAATGAGATTAAACCCATACTCGACTTTGATTTTGTGATTTTTTAACTTCATTATCAAGCTAACTAGAACTATTTATTTATTCCAAAAACAATGTTTGATCATGCTTGCTTGGGCTTTGGCTTTCAACATCTTGTTGAAAGGGAATGCAATACTATAATTTTGATGCTTTTATTTTGGAGGCCATTGAATTGGATTGATTAGGAGCATAGATGATTCTCCAATAAGAATATTTCTAAGTGGGCAACAATTAGGATCCACAAGTCATCATTTTTATGCATTATTTATCATGGGATGTTTGACTCTAACATGTTATAAATAAAAGCATCCAATAATTTTGGTTCACATATAAATTGGATTAGGTTTTTCTTTTTTTCATTTAAAACAAATCTATATATGTTTTTTTTGGCTAGCAAAAATCTATAATTGTATGGTTCAAAATATATTTAACAAATATTATTGAGTTTGAATTTTTTTATTTTTTCTATCCAAGGAAAAAAAAGTATTACTAATATAATTGCTAACTAAATAAATTAAGGATTTGTATTTGATGCGCACTCAATGTATAGATTTATGTATTATCAGTAAAATACATGATATCACCTCATTATTAAATAAATATAAATATAAATTTATTTATTTATTAATAAATAATATCATGTGTAAACATCTCAATCACCTAAAATTTAATTGAAAAAATCAAGTTATTTTGAACAGTGATATAGCCTTTCGGACTAGTTCAGGCCCGACTCAACTCGAGTCTGAGTAAAAAAAAAAAAATTGGTCTGCAGCCTTATCCAATCCATAAACAGATCTATTATAAACATATATAATTATTAAAAAAAAAAATATGTATTCTCATCAAGTCCCAACATAAACAACATGCATTGCTCAATCTTGTTGGATTTTGATTGAAATGTACAAATTTTTTTCCTATAAAAATGCTTCAAAGAATTGATACGTGGACAAAACTTTATTACAACTACAAAAATATCAATTCATTTGACAGAACAATATATTAACTTTCGGTCATGATTCTGGTACAACGACAGCCTTCGAAAAACCTTTTAGATTTAGTTGCCAAAGTTTTCTTTACATGTTCAAGAAGAGCTGGCAGTTTTACGGTAAACTTATAATTTTAGAACGATACGATACGAATAAATCAACGTATTAAAATATATAATTCAAATTATTAACGTATTTAAATTTATATAAATATATAAAATACTTTAAATACAATTATAACAAAAATAATAATATAAATACGATATTAATACACGAATTATAGGATTTAATTTCAGAAACGAGGGAACCGCGCTGTTTTGTTCCAAACCCAAACGGTCTAATTCTCACAGGGAGTTCATGAAAACAACTAATTAATTAACCAGTCACCCTGTGAGGACCCTGAAATCATTTTCTTTGTTTTGTCTTGTCACAAATGTTTCGTGACCTCTTATTACAAGATAAAAGAGATAGGAAAGAAAAACAAAGGGTTCAATTCTTAAGAGAAAGGAATATTAATGGAAAAAAAAAATAAATCAAGAATCACATGCCTGGTGGACCACCTAGGAGCTTGTCTTCACCACTCGAAAGACTTTTATTAATTTTTTCGATATCTAAAAGCCTTTGGCTAATCTATATCTGATTAATACCTATTTTTCTAAAGGGACCCTTTTGATTCTTATTTTTTTCTTAATGTTATCGATTGTTGGGGTTTTATGTTAGGTCTTCATGTCCCATGCACAACTGACATCCCAGCTATATATATGCTGATCGAACTCCAAACTATTTTACCTGAATTTTTTATTATTTTAAAAATATTCATGCTCGACACATAATCTTGCAAATTGGTTTAATAACTTGGATATTCCACATGCATGTGGTAAAGAACAAATGCCTAATTTTGCATACTTTTGGGCTGCCTTTTTATAACAAGTGGAACCAATATACATGTTGGATGTCAAAGATGAATAATATTAATTGTACTTACACTCAATTAACTTTTATTTGTGCTTCATTTGGATGGCTGATGGAAGTTTCTTTCGTTATGCCATCCATGTTGTTGTGGCACACTAATCATTTAAATTAAATCTGTCCAAGATAGGATTTTGAGATAGGTTTTTTAAATTCGGGTCAGCTTGACTCAGATTTAGATCTGCTTAAAGGTTAAGCAGTCCGACAGGTCCGACCTGTACTGGGTCGGGTCTGGATAGGAATATTTGTGATCTGGCTCGACCCGGTCTGGATCACTGTTCACATATTTAAAAAAAATATATTTTTTAAATTTTAATTATAAAAATAAAAAAAATTATTATTAAGGGATGAACAGTAATTCGGATCCGCGGGCTGGCCTGGACAAGAAAAATAGAAATGTTTCGGGCCGCGACCCGACCTGGCCCGGCCCATAAGCACTTATACTCAGATTATTGTTTAACAAATAAAAAAATATTTTTATTCAAAATTTTTTAATATTTTTTGAACAATAATTTTAGCTTTTCGAACTCGTAGGACCAGACCGGGCCTTGAACATGTAAATTTTTTTTCCTAATAGAGTCTCGTCCTACTTTACTCATGAACAGATTTAATCCAAATAAAATATTAAATATATATATATATATATTAAGTAATAAACTTTTCCGTTCTTCTATCTCATTCTTCAGTGGTCCTTTATTCTACTATTGTTACACTTTTCTTTTAAATTAAAATTAATTTTATAAAATATTAATTAGTGTTATTAAACACTGATTAAAATGATATTTATAAAAAAAATATATAATTAATATATTATGTGTTTTGATTTTAATAAAAATAATTTATTAAATATAAAAAATTTTATTAAAAATTCCGTCTTATATTTAAATATAATTAATAAATTATTATATTAATTATTTTTAATAATTACAAATATTTTATTATTAAAATACGCGGAGCTCAAGAGCAAGACACGTGGTGGACATGGGTGACGACCATGTCCAACTGAACGGGCAAGATGGCTAGCACGTCGTACTTTTCGAAAGCGACGTCGTAAAAATGGCCCAACTCAACAACTAAAACACCAGGTCAAGTGGGTCCCCCTGGTCTGCCAGCTCATTCCTTTCTGTCCAACTGTCAACTGTGAAAGCGACTGTTTAGCTTGATATTAAATTAAGTATTTTATTGTTGGCCAAAAAAAATACTTTTTATTTTTTGCTCTTTTTTTGCAACATGCTAACTTCTAAATTTTATTTCTATTAACAAATAAATTACATTTCACTTTTTAATGGAAAATAATTTTCAGGAAAATGAAATTTAAAAAAAAAAAAATAGCCCATATATAAGTTACATTAGATTACAGCTTGATAGTTTAATATCACATGAATTTGTTTGAGAAAGAATTTTTATTATGAAATTTTATCTATAGAAAACTTATTCCATTTATTAATTATAGAGAATAAATTTGGTGCTACTAGAAACAATTAAATCCACTATGTGGGTGGGTGAAAAAATATATTTTAGAAAAAGAAAATAATTAAATAGGTAATTTTTTTAAAAGAAAAGTAAATAATTTTTTTAAATTTGAATAGTTTTTTTAATTATAAAAATACGTAAATAATTTTAATGTTATTGTTTTAAATAGGTTCTTAAGTAATTTCGTTAACTGAATTTGTATCTAGTTAACTTGTGACATCAACTCAATAAAAAAATTTAATATTAATGTAGATACATATTTAATGCTGTGAATTCTCTTCCATTATTAGATGAAAATTAAAATTAACAAATAAAGTTCTGTACTTTTTCTTTAAAAGTTCCATTAATTCACTTATTTATTAGTGTATGGTTGGGTGTATAATATAGTTATTATATAAGAGTTGATTTTTGATATATTGATGGTGAAATTTTTTAATTTTATAAAATAAAATTAAGAAACTACAATATATATATATGTGTTTTTTTTAATATATTTAAAAGGTGTGTGTCATTTTACGAATTTCGTTTATAAAATTTAAAAACTTTACTGACGATAAATGGGATAATTTTTTAATATATAACATAAAGTCTTATAATTATCTCCAATAATGCTATATTTTGTGTTTACGTTTTTTGTGTGGCTTAATAACAAAAGTTAATTTTTCCCTTTTTATGAACATATACAAATCATGCACATATCATTGTTTCAAACTATATTTTTTTAATACAATACTTATCGTATCATTTGCAACTATATTTAAATATGAGTTAACATATCTATCCAATGTATACAATATTCAACGTTAAAAATATCATATATATATATATATATATTTCTTGATAATATTAAAAACTTTAACTAGAATTAGAATTATCAAAAGATTCATTAGAAATCTTCACCAAAACCTTTGATCACCCCTCACAATTCAACCTGGCTAAATTATAAAGGGGCAAAAGCATTAGCATCCTTCATAACATGGGGAAAACGACATACATTGCACTCCTAAAGCTAATTTTTGTTTTCTGGGTACAAAGGAATCTGCAATTCAGGGATAGGAGAAAGAGTTGCAAATCTAAGATTCGAATCCCAAACCTGTTGGATATCATATCTTTAAAGATGACTGCATGAACCAACTGAACTAAATTTCGAGTTTACTCTAAAGCTAATTTTATGTAAAGGATATTCAGCCAATTCAAGAAACTAAATCAATTAAAGATCAACAGAGTCAATGCATAAATCCCAATAGCATTGACTTCCACAATACCAGCAATACAAGATCATCAAAATATCTGTCACTTGATTTTATCAAATCCCTACATTTATGCTCTTTGATTCTTATACTATAAATGCATTGTTCATGTAACTTGTATAAATTGTAACCACTTATCAATGGAAAAAAATAAGGCCTTTCAATATTATTTAGTATCTTTTATATGGTATCAGAACTTTCGAACTTAACAATCTATTGATCCTTTATTTCTTTTTAAAACATGATAGCAGCAAAAATTTGATCCATTACCACATCCAACAATTACCTTTGAAACTCAACTCATAAATTTTTCTTCATGGAAAATCCAGCTCAATTCTCTTCTTATTGGTTATGATCTTACAGACTATTTGACTAAGAAAAATTCATGTTCAGAAGTTATGATTACAGTTAATACAAAACAAATTTTGAACCCAGATTATACTTTTTGACATCGACAGGACAAGTTTATCCTGCATGTTATTTTGGCTTCAGTCTTCATTTGCCAGAAAAACCCATCATTTGCATCATTTATTTCAAATAATGTCCTTCAAGAGACTTGATCTCGGGTTTAGATAAGAATATTTGTAATTTGACTCGAGCTGATTCGATTTGAATTATTATTCAATAATTTAAAAATATTTTTTATTTAAATTTAATTTTAAAAATATATATATTAACATAAAAATAATTTATAAATAATAAAATAGACTAACGGATCGATCGAGATCTAATCCAAAACGAAATTGAACAAATAATAATAATTTTTCTCGGCCCGAGCACCTCTTCAACCATATCATAAGCCTTATCATGTCTGAGTTTCAACGTCATTGTGCTCTTTTGTTTCACATTGAATGAATAGTCTCAAAGGCCACCACAACATTATCAAAAATTTGTTTATCATTGAATGAATAATATCATTGGAACACAACCTTTTAGTCTATTAACTAAAACCTTGGAATTAATTTTACAGATCACATTATTAAAAAAAATTATCATATAATTAAGTGTATATATGTATATTATAGAAATGGTGGAAAATGATAACTAGATTAATTTATGTAACATTTATGTATTGAATTATTTATGAACCAATAAATCAGATGCCACGATTTTGGAATAAATATTTCAACGCGTAATCATAGGCCCCGGTCTTCGACTACCTGGTTCTAATTAATTTCAATATTATCTACTAAATTATTAATTATTTGTATTCTTTATTAAAATATTATACCAATGCCACTGCTGCTAATTGCTAATTTTTTTCTTTTTTTCTATCCGTCCCATTATATTTGTTGCTTATTGACTTCTTGAATCAAACAAATTCTATTTTGATCATTATTTTTTTATTAAAAAAAAAAAACTTTAAAGTAAATTTTGTAAAATTTGAGTTTCAAAATTTTCAAAAAATATTTTTTTAAAATTTTAATTTAATATAATATTTTAAAAATAATAATCAAAATTGAGTTTATTTGACCAAAAAATTAAACATGTACAGACAAAATGAGAAAGAGAAAGTAGTATATATTAAAAGATATATCTCTAAGAAAAAAAGTTTGGGCAGACGTCAATCGTGATAATATACCAAAATGGCATCTAAAATGGAGAAGAAGATAGAGTCCAAATTTCATTCTCATATTTTAGTTCTTAGTTTTAGTTCCTAATAAGAGAAAAACAAAATGTAAAATCCGGAAAGTGTCTTCTTCTTGTATGAATTTTGTTATCTTTTAGACTCTCTGTAGCTTTTTAATGCTTAATTTATGTATAAAATAAATGTGTAAATCAGTTTATAATATATATATATATTGATAATTTTGGATACGATAATATAATACGATACAAAATATGATTATTTTAATAAATATGAAAATATTGTAATAAACATCACACGACATGATTAAACACGTTTAATACGATACGATACGTATCGTATTTTTGTTTTTGGATTTTGAGTTTTTGACATATTTAAAAATTTATATTGTGTTTATGTTTATACGATTAATACATACAAAATATGAAACACGATAGATATATACAAATTGCGAGATATATATAATATTAACAATTAATTTAATGGGTCTTGTGGAAGCATGGGATCCTAGAGAGGGAGATGGAATGCTTAGTTAAAATCTATGGAGTTTGACCCTCACGTTTAAGGTTAGTTATATATCATAAAGTTAAAATATAAAATATCACTACAAATATTATAACTTAGTAGTAACTTCGTTGTCATACAATAATAAAAGGTATGTATCCATACAAATATTATATATTTGGTCAAAGGATCCATACATGTTAATTTGGCAACTTTTAATTCATAATATGTGGTTGAGAATGATCTATATTGTAACTTCTTTGAAAGAAAGTTTGAACTTTTTTTATTACTAATTATGTCAAGCTTTATTTTTGCAACCGCATATATAAATACAACAATTAAGATATAGAATTAGAAATAAAGAATCCGAATTAACTCAATTGGTTCATATAGTTATTTTTTTTTAGATTCGAATTCTTGCTTTTATAATTTTCTTCTTTTATCTTCAAATTACAATTTTTTTGTAAAAAAAAAAAATGAAAGTAATTTATTGGTTTTAGATATAAAATATGATTTTTATTTTGTATATATTTTAAGTTGTCACTCATTTAGTCATAATTACTGAAATTAAAAATCTAGCATTTTATCAATTGATCATACAATTGTTCAAAAAAAAACTGATTTTCTCATTTGATAAAATGATTGTATTTTCCTTAAATTAAAAAAAAAAAAAAAAAAAAAAACACCTATAAATTCATGAAGCTTAAGTCCCGACTTTTTTCTCCGTATAAAATGGGTTGGGCACTTGGGCTTACTTCCATTGTTATTTTATTTATTATTTTTTAATAAATTCATTAACATCACTCACATATATAAATCTATTTATGAATTATAAAAATTATACTTATAAATAATAATTAAAATTGTATTAAATAATAAAAGATCCTAAGTCGTATAAGGTTGGAAAAGACATTGGCTTAATTGGGTTATCATTACCCATTCGAAGCATAGCATTGGATAAATTATGTACATGTGGTTGGAATTGAAAGAGAAAAAGAGTAGGGATAGCAGCTAAAGGCTAGCTGACCTGATAATTCAAGCATTCGTATTGTGTTTGTGTATTTTATCATATCATAATTATATTTAAAATATTTTATATTTTTATAAATTTTAATATATTAATAATTTTTATTATACAAAATTTAAGATATTCGTGTTATTTTTTATGTAAGCATGTCGTATTCAATATTATCATAATATGTCTCTCAATTTGCAATCCTAGATCTTGTCGCAACAAACGTAAATCAATCGGTTTCTTATTTTCATCATCGGAGAGAGAGATTGATAGACGTACTAATACGTTCATATTGTGTTAGTATATTTTCATATATTATAATTATATTTAAAATTTTAATATATTTATATTATATTTATATTATTTTTTTCGTGTCGTATTATATTTTAATTTTTTTTATCATGTTTGTATAGTTTAAATTTATTATATTTAAAATTGTTAGATCTAGAGATTGGTATATTTCTCAATTAATGGGGGGTTGAAAGTTTACATCCAAAACTCTCTCATTCATTGCCTCTAGAGAATAGTCATGGGATGAGGTGCAGAGCAGGCCCTTATTAATTACAGATTAATTACTGGGGTCGTGAAACGTATGGTAATATCAATTCCCCAATTTATGATACCAAAAAAAAAAAAGAAATAAGGTTTTGTTAAAGTAAGATAGGCTTTAAAGCGTTCGTGATTTGCTGACTTTGAGTAAAATCGTGCAAAATTATTTAATATATGGTGTTTGTAAACGATTTTTTTTAAGAGCATTTATTAAGATTACTATTGAATAAGAATAGGGATGATAATAGAATAGGATCAAATGAAAATTTATTCATCTTTGTTTTACTATCATATCATCCATCATATGGATATTGAAATATTATTATTATCCTGTTTTCATAGATTTCGATTACTTATTTAAAATTTAAAATTATTTTATTAAATTATTTAAAATTTAATATTAAAAAAATATAATTTATTTATGAACTTAGTTTTAATATAAATAATTCTTTAATATATATTAAAAAAAAACTCAAAACGATACAAAATCAAAATAGTTTGAGTTCAAATGGATCTGAATTCGAAATGATTATTCGTTTATTTTTTATTAGACTTGCTCATGAGCCAAGCAGTCCGTCTGACCCGACAGGTCTCGGTCGGGTTTGAGCAGGAATTTTGATGATTCGGTCCGAACTATTTTAACTATTAAAAAAATTTATTTAAATTTAATTATAAATTTTATATAATTTTTTTTTAATAATGAATCGGATCGGACTTAAATAAAAAAAAAAATCGAGCCGCAATCCATTCCGGCCACGAGCATGTCTGTTTGTCATACTCTAATTTTGATACATATAATTTCATTAAGTCTTTCACGAAAATTTTTCTGACATCATGAATAGAAAGCATATAGGACATTAATTCAAAGTAGTAAAATGAACATATGGTCACGGGAATGCTCGTTGACTCTGGAATTGTAGTAGTAAACATAGTATTATTTGTTATTTGATTTGTTTATTCTATTATTTTTTACCACACAATTTATTATTATTATAATAATAATAGTAGTATACAAGAATTTTGAGTTATAAAAACGGAAGGTATCACATTCTAGTTCCATAAAAAATTCAATTTATTATAAATTAAATTCAAGGATTTTTTATGTCAATTTCTTAATTTTATTGATATCATGTGATTTGTATGTTAATTTCTTAAAACCAAATTCAATAAAAAAAAAAAAATTAGAATAACTAGATTATGAGACACTGACTTTGTATGTGAAAGAAAAAATTAAAAAATGTGAGGAAAAGAATTATTTATTTATTTTTTATATAATTACATATAGGTGGTGTTTGGTATGGAGTGATCACTCCAAAAATAATAGTGGTATACACATAGTGAATAAATCACTATGTTTGGTAATTACTCATTGATCTTATGTGACAGTGATCTTGAATCATCGAGAATGATAAGATCACTGCCTTGGAAGGTGATTTAATTCTAATCTAAAAGGGTGAAAAACTTTTTATCACGAGGTGAAGTGATATGTAAAATCAATTATAGTCAATATTACCCATTTAATATTTGAATTAGAAATTTATTTTCTCTCAAAATTATATTTATTTTATAAATTTTTATATTTTCAAACTAATATTTATTTTACCAAGTTCAAAAAATAAATTTAGTGCTAATTTATTTTATTTAAAAAAATATATTATCTTTATAACAAACCTTTTTGGTTTTGTTTAATTATGATTTTAATAGATATAAGTGTTATTTTCTAATTCAAATATTTTTTTACATAATTTAAATTATAAATATTAGGTTACTTATCAATAAATATATTTGTTAATTTCATAATTAATTACATAATTATAAAGTAAATACAAGATTACTAATATTTTATAAATTATTTATTTTTTAATAACATTTAAATCATTAATTTGTGTAATTATTACAATATGCATTGTTCATGTTGTGAGAGTTTTACTCTCTTGCTTTTATTAATAATACTCCATGATTTAGTAAAAAAAAAAATACAATATGCATGGTTATTTTGGTACTTTTGAACAAAATAATATTTGATGTTTAGTAATACCAAACACAGTGATATTTAATTTTAAAAAATTAATGATTATTAACCAAATAAAGTGATTACAAATCAGGAGTGATAAGATCACCCTAGTAATGAGATCACCTCGGTATTAAATTACCATGATGATATTAAAAATGATACCAAACGTTATCATACTGATTTTTCAAATGAAAAAAAAAGTAGGTCGGTGATTTTTTTCTTTTAAAAAAAATTAAATTACTAATATAACTCTATTAATATATATTATTTTTATTTTATAATTTAATTTTTTTTATCAATTCAATAATTGAATTGGTGTTATTAGACTTATAATTTATAACATTAATTCAATATAAATTTAATATATAACTAAAATTTGATACACATATGATGTGGGTGAATTTTTTAAAAGATAAAAAAGTTATCAAAATAGACAGGTAATTTTATGGTAGCAATAAGTAGTTTTTGTAACATTTAAAGTGTTAAAAAAAATCATAAAATTCTTTGTTTTTATATTTTTATATTATTTTCTTTTAATTATTTTAATAAATTCTTTAATTGTATTGGTGTTATTTGACTTGTAACATTAAATTCAGTAAGAGACTTTAATAATAGTATAGATATTGATATAGATAAATAAATTATATGCTTTCTACTTGTGGTAAAGATGTCCATAAATCGAATTGAATCAGATTCGAATAAAAAAAAATTATTTGTCCAAATTCAATCTAATTTGAAAACCGATTTTATTGTTTAATATATGAAACAAAAATTATATTGATATTAATATATTTTTATAACTAAATTTAAATAATAATTTAAATTGAATCAAATCAATTAAAATTATTAAAAATTTATTTTGAATTCACTCAATTCAAACTAAACAAATAACCCAACTTCTTGTGAAAAGATCTACTTGGGTGATCCTTTCAAAACCTGCAAGACCCACCCAAGATACACTATCTAACATAAAAAAAAAATGGCCTAAAGGTGGGCCATCCAAAAGTGTAAACAAAATAAGGGTTTTTTGTGTGATTAATGATGCTTTGCTTTGCTTTGCTTTGGTGAACACCATTTCCAAAGCTTCTCCTCCAAACATTGATCAAAGATTTAATTACAACTAAAATTTTGGTTGCACAAAAACTTATGTTTTGATCGTCCAATGTATCAAGTTTTTGCTAAATCTTTGTTTTTTTTATTGTATGCTAAAACCATTTGGGTTAGGTTTATGGGTTTTGTTAACGAGTGTTTTAAGATTAGTTAATATGCTATTTATAATAAAAATATTATATTAAATACAAAAATTGATAATTTTATTTATCGTTTTCAATGCATTGAATGAAAATATTACTATATATAGTAACCTTAATGAGTGTCTTTAGGACACTTGTTAGCAAAATCCTAAGTTTATAACTTCATATTCCAAAACATCCCACTTGTTTGTTGGATAGGGATCTAAAAAAGATTTAGCATATAATAATTTTTTTTTTATAGTTAACCAAATTATTTATAGTAATAATTTAGAGGATGATCCACTTATACTAGTGTAAAACTAAATTAGTTTTACACGCTTCCGTAACTTTTTATACGATTTATATTTGTTTAATCCGACCGTTGTTTTTCATGTTCTATTTACGTAGATCATGCACGTCGAATTTCGGGTAAATTAAAAATGTTTAACTATTTGTTCGATGTAAAAAAATTTCAACCATTAAATATATATTGAAAAAGACAGTATTTTTGATCGATATGATAGAGATATCGGATCGATTCGAAACTTTACATGCACGATGAGTACAACTATATTGTTAAATCCAATGGTCGATTTATTAAAATATAAATCATAAAAAAAATGTGTAAAACTAATTTAGTTTTACACTAGTATAAGTGGATCCTTCCTCAATATTTTACATTAAATATAATAATTAATATTTTTTAATACAATAGAATCATAGTCTGAAAATAGGAGAAGAGGTTGCAGATGTTGAGATTCGAACTTCAGACCTATTAGATGCCATTTTTTAAAGACGACTGCATGAACCAACTGAGTTAAATTATGAGTTATAGTAATTGATAATTAATTTGATGATTTTAATACATTTAAAATTATAATTTAAAAAAAAAATTAAAAATATTCGTTGACAAAATTCAAAATACTCTAAAAATACTTGTTGATAATTTTTTTAAATATAAATATAATTAATTTTAAACATTTATTGTCTATCATTGTAATCTGATTCAGCTTCCATTATGTAAAAAAACGATGAAACTCTAATTATAGAATAATACATCCACCAACCAAGAAACAAAAAATCTTGTGATTATCATTATTACATTACATTACAAAAAGAAATTAAGATTCCCTATTTTTTTTTACTTTTTTCTTTTAGAAAACCATAAAAAAGTAATGAGCAAAATCTACATAATGTTTAAGCCTTAATAATCTTTATAGTTTATTGATCATTTAAAACCAAACATGAAACAATCGTCAAATTTTGGACCAGCAGTCTGTCTGGGACAAAATGACCACTCTCTCTCAATAAAAATTAAAAAAAGAAAATGGCGTTTGTGTAAATTAAAGTGAAAATGAAGGACAAAAACTGAACAGCAACAAAATAACTCACTTATACCCTAGAAAAAATGTGATGGTAAAAAAAATCGTTTTTAATATATTTGTAACGTAATTTTTTAATTTTGAGAGATTTTTATATGTTTTATTTATTTTTTAAATATTTATATTAATAATAAATTTTTTGATTAAGTTAATGTCACGAGTCAAAAGATACAAATTCAATTAAAAAAAGTATACTTTTTTTTTAAATAAATCATTATATCAAATAATACAATAAATGTATTGATGTCTTTTAGTTTTTATATATTTTTTGAAAAAAATCATTTTTTAAAAAAAACTACTCACTTGTAAAAAAAAACTACTCATACATACATATATATATTTTTAAAATATATATATTTTTCACATGATATGTTATTTTGTTAATTTGATTGTAAAATTTAAATTTTCTATTAACAGTGATTAGATAATTTTTTAAAAAAATATTCTATTTCAAAATCTCAATATTTTAGATAATGAAAATGGTAATCAATGCTATTAAACCCTGATTAAGTGATATTAAAAAAATATAATTAATGAATTAATTTTTTAAATTTTAGTAAAAATAATATATTTAATTTAAATTTTTTCCTAAAATAATAATTAAAAAATATTTAAAAATTTTATAGACATCAATTAATCCAACTTTTTAGACAAAACATAAAGGTATTTTCGGTATTTAAAAAAAGAAATAGTAGATGCTGAGCTGGTTTTTTGGTACTAAAAGTCTAAAACATTACGATAACCTTGCATTACATTTACATGACACACTCAGCTGCAGCATAGTGAGCAAAACGTTTCCCTAGGCAAAAGCCGCCTCCCTTCCCTTCCTCTCTTTTAAATTTCCCATTTCTTTTTCTTTCTTTTTTTCCTCTCTATCCTTTGTAGCTTTGGTTTTCTATTTTCATTTCATTTCATTCTCTCTTTTCTTTCTCCTTCCTGTTTTGTTTTTGTGTTTGTAGGATTCCCATTTCTCCAAACAAAAGAAAAGAAAAGAAAAGAAGAACGTTCCCAAAAACAGCAAAAATAATAAACTAAAAAGAGAAGAAATTTGTCGCCGGAAATGTTCTTCTCTCCGGCGTCGTTTTGGGTTCTCTGTCTTCATTCAGTTTCACAAATGCAGTAAGTTGAGGAAGGAAACGAAGAGATAAATATAATAAAAAGGGAAAACAAAGAGTTTTTTTTTTTTTTAGTGAGAAAGGGAAGAGAGTTCAAAAATGCACGAAGCACTATTAAATGAGCATAGCGACGTCGTTTCAAACAACAAGAAGAAGAAGTCCGACGAGGAGAAAGACCATCTGGTTGTTGCTGTTACTACTCCTACGACTCACCATCACCGGAGCCGATCTCATGCTACAACTCGGCGCGTGACTCCCACGACTACCGCCACAGCGTTCATAACCGCGGGTACGGGTGCTGCCGTCGAGAAACTCCTCCCCAACGGTGATCTATACACCGGTAGCTTCTCCAGTAACGCGCCACATGGATCGGGAAAGTACCTTTGGAAAGACGGGTGCATGTATGAAGGCGAGTGGCGTCGCGGGAAAGCCTCCGGGAAAGGGAAGTTCTCGTGGCCATCTGGAGCCACTTACGAAGGCGATTTCAAGTCGGGTCGGATGGAAGGATTCGGGACGTTTATCGGATCTGACGCTGACACGTATCGTGGGTCGTGGATCTCCGATCGGAAACATGGCTACGGCCATAAACGTTATGCCAATGGGGATTACTATGAAGGATCTTGGAAGAAAAACCTACAAGACGGACAAGGCCGTTATGTTTGGAATAACGGGAACGAATACGTCGGGGAATGGAAAAACGGCGTTATCTCTGGTCGTGGAACCTTGATTTGGGCAAACAAAAACCGTTACGAAGGGCAATGGCTAAACGGAGTCCCCAAAGGCAACGGAGTTTTCTCTTGGCCGGACGGAAGTTGTTATGTCGGAGCTTGGAACGAAGATAACATGAAGAAAGTTCAACAGTTAAACGGAACGTTTTATCACGGGAACGACGGGAAAGAGCATTGTATAAAAGGAGGGGATAGTTTGGTGGTTATGCCGAGGAAAAGATCGTCGGTAGATGGAAGGGGAAGCTTAGGGGAAAGAAATATGAATTTTCCGAGGATTTGCATATGGGAAAGTGATGGTGAAGCAGGAGATATTACTTGTGATATAATTGATAATGTCGAAGCTTCGATGATCTACAGAGATGGGTTAGGATTAGATCGAGATGGATTTAGGCAATTTAGAAGAAATCCTTGTTGTTTTAGTGGGGAAATTAAGAAGCCAGGACAAATGATTTCGAAAGGCCATAAGAATTATGATTTAATGCTTAATTTGCAATTGGGTATCAGGTGAATATTTTTTGGAGGTTTTTGGTGGTGAATATATGTTTTTGGATCTTTGGATTTGGGGGTTTGATTATTTTTGGTGAATATTTTTGTTGTAGGTATTCTGTTGGGAAACATGCTTCGATATTGCGGGATTTGAAGCCTACGGATTTTGATCCCAAAGAGAAGTTCTGGACGAGGTTTCCAGCTGTAGGATCAAAGCTTACACCGCCTCATCAATCCGTGGAGTTCCGATGGAAGGATTATTGTCCAGTGGTGTTTCGGTATGTTCCTTATGTTTTTTAGTTGAATATCTGTGTTCTTTTTAGAGTTAGGTTTAATCCTATGTTACTCGGATTCGGATGTAAGTGTTGGGCACGTTCAATTTTTTCCCTAAGATTTTCATGTATTTGGAGGTTCTTGGAGGATCATATCCCCGTACCTATGTCTGGATATGCATCCGACACGGGTGTCGAACATGGGTATTTTAAGAAAAATGAAGAGTCAGAGCAACATAGGGTTTATCTGCAAATTTTGAGGATAAAGATAGTCTTAGTAATGAGCTTGCTTGGTTGCGTACAAGTGTCCATTGATTTTTGTTTAAATAAAGTTTGCTTTCTTTCTTGTTTCAATTGCCTTTTTGCTATGTTGGTGACTGGATTCCTTTTGCAATTTTTAGACATTTGAGGGAGCTATTCCAAGTGGATCCTGCTGATTACATGCTAGCTATTTGTGGCAATGATGCCCTTAGAGAGCTTTCTTCTCCGGGGAAGAGTGGAAGCTTCTTTTACCTTACTCAAGATGACAGATTCATGATAAAGACAGTAAAGAAATCAGAAGTCAAGGTTAGTTGCCAACCCATTTGACTTCATGTTAAAGTTTTTATGTGTCTTGATGCATTAATTTCTCAACTGGCATTATTAAAAATCAGTAAATTGTTTGTTTCTCGTTTCTCACATTACTCTCTTGGTTAAACTAAACATTTTTATAGGTAAGATGATATAGACTGAATCTAAAGTTTGATTAACCATGTCAGGTCCTTCTAAGGATGCTTTCAAGTTATTACCAACATGTTTGTCGGTATGAAAATTCCCTTGTGACAAAATTTTATGGTGTGCACTGTGTCAAACCTATTGGTGGCCCGAAGGTATGTGTTTTAAATAAATAGAAAATAAACTGATTTACTCTTATTAAGGTTTTGTTCATTGATGAAATTATCTCACTTGCTCAATAATTATTGTTGTTAAATACCAGACCCGGTTCATTGTGATGGGCAATTTGTTCTGCTCTGAGTACCGAATCCATAGACGGTTTGACCTTAAAGGATCCTCCCACGGCCGCTCAACTGATAAGCCAGAAGAGGAAATTGATGAAACCACAACCCTAAAAGACCTGGATCTCAATTTTGTCTTTCGCCTCGAAAGAAATTGGTTCCAGGAGCTTATGAAGTAAGCTATTTTACTCCACCCCTTGCCGCTCCTCCCTCTCCTCTTATGTTACTTCATCCTTCTCACATTTATCGTTAATTTCCTATAACCAATGGTGGCAGGCAAATTGATCGAGATTGTGAGTTCTTGGAGGCTGAGAGAATTATGGATTACAGTCTTTTGGTTGGACTACACTTTCGTGATGATAATAGAGGTGATAAAATGGGATTATCACCATTTCTCTTGCGCACTGGTAAGTTCATAAACAATCATACTATTTCATATGAAATTTGAATGGAGAATTTCTGTTGCAATAAGAATACAGATTTGATTATGCGTGCCCTATGCAGCAGGCAAAAAGGATTCATATCAAAATGAAAAGTTTATGCGCGGCTGTAGATTCCTTGAAGCAGAGCTACAAGACATGGATCGGATTTTAGCTGGCCGGTATGTTTTGCTGTCTCCCTTGATTTTTGTGGTTCAAGTTAATTGCCTATTATAGGTGTGGAATTAGGCAAGACCCCCCCCCCAACCACCCCCACCCACCACACAAACAGTGGTTAGATTTTAAATTTCTCGGTTAACTGTTGATTGTATGTGTTGTAACTAACGGGTGTAAAGTTTATGTCGGGTTATGTCTTTCTGTTGTGGTGGACTTTGCCAACATTTGGTATAATTTGATCATATCCCATGGAATAATTGAAGGTTGATTATATTGTTTGATTATATTGTCTGAGTGATCTTGTGGGTATAATTCAGAAGACAACAAATTTTTTGTGGGGCATGTAGCAACTGTGGTCCTCCTAGATAAGAACCAAGAGTTTCGTTGATTTTTGTTGCCCATTATCTAGTTTGTATGAAATGATTCATGAACTTGGTGGACATGAATGATGGAGAGTGTAATCGATGCTTCTAAACTAAGGTTTTGATTAGAGGATGAACAACAAGTACTGATTCAAATTTGATATGTAATTTTGTTTTATCAGGAAACCATTGATTAGGCTAGGAGCAAACATGCCAGCAAGAGCAGAACGAATGGCGAGAAGAAGTGACTTTGATCAGTATACTCAGGGTGGAGCCGGTAACTTTTCACATAGTGGCGAAGTTTATGAAGTAGTCTTATACTTTGGCATCATTGATATCTTACAAGATTACGACATCAGCAAGAAATTAGAGCATGCATACAAATCCCTACAAGCCGATCCTACTTCAATATCAGCTGTTGGTCCAAAACTCTACTCAAAGAGGTTTCGGGATTTCATCGGAAGAATTTTTGTCGAAGACAGGTAGTATCATGAGGAAACAAATTGGACTTGAAAATATCTGGCCTGTCTAAATCATAGAAAATGCCACTTCAATCTTGAATGCACCATTCTGGAGTGCCATGCTGGGAATCATGCAGCCCTTGTTACTATCTTTGAGCAGATACTCCATGGGGACACACTTAAACAAAGCCACTGACTGTAAATTTGTGGGAGAGCTCGGCAGCGGCCTCAGCAGCAGCAAAGTCTTTTCAGGAAATGCCTGATGGCTGAATTTTGAGGACCAGCCAGCCCATCATCATCATCTTGATATTGAAGGTGCAGCAGGCGCTTTGTACATTCAAAAGGGGTAAGGGAAATTTGGATTCTGGTGATTTCCTTTATTTTCATTTTCCTTTTCTTTGGGTGACATTTTTGTGGTAACCAAGAAATGTGAATTGTGAAGATTAAGATATGAAAGATAGGAATAAGAAGGTGTACAGCTTATAGAAAAGGATGGTTAGTTTATGGAATTTCATGATTTTTTTTTTCTGTGAGATATAATCTTTTAAAAGTAAAAAAGAAAAAAAAGAGAAAGAATTATTTGAATCAGATTGGCTGGAGAGAAGAGGAGAGAGAGGTCCCATAGTTCCTTCCCATGGGATCTCCTCTCATCTCTCTCCCCTTTTATCTTATTGTTATATGAATGGGGGCACTGCAATTGTAGTATAAAAATGGAGTTATTGCTTTGCTATTGCATTGAAAGGGAGGCATTTGGGTCAGGAAAGGGGTTTTAAAGACATTAAAAGGAGAGAAAGCAAAGAGAAAAAGATACTCTGGTGTTTCTTGTTCTTCCCCACTTTGTTTATCCTACCATCTCTCTCTTTTTACTGTTTTTTTTTTTTTACTCATTTTGGAAAATAATTCAAATATATATTTGATATAATGGTGGTAAATTTTTTTAATTATACAGATTGAGTTAAAAATTTGTTACATATGTCATTTTTTATTCTAAAAGATAAATATTTGATTTGTTTATAAAATTTAAAAATTTCTCTTCAAATATATTACTATATTTTCTCTAACCAAAAGGCAAATTGGAATGGTGGATTTAGAAAACAAAGAAATGTTTGGCAAAACCAATTTCGGGGCAAACATAGAAGACCATTGACATTTGATCCCTAAATAAATTTGAATAATCAAATCAATTCTCCACGTGTCAAAAATCCACCTTATTTATAAATAAATTTTTGCTAAGAGTGTTTTAAAAATATTTTTTAAAGTTAACGCCCTTACGTTGCAGCTCTTGCTTGGCCAAGGTTTGAGTCCGTCCATGAAAAAAAAAAGAGAGCCTCCCTCTCACTAAGGTCCGAAATTTGGAGCATAAGTTCCGAATTAATTATTATTAATATTTTAATTTAATGTATTAAAAATAATAAATAAAATTATTAATTATTATATTTAATATAATATTATTATTATAAATAAAATATTAATTAATTTTAAAAAATATTTTAAAAAATAATACTAGTTAGCAAAAATTTTATAAATTTGTGTAAATTAAATCATTGGGAAGGGTGAGATTTTTTTTAATTCTTTTTTTTTTTACTGAAGGTGGTCAAAGTCTGGCTTAGGGATTTGGTAGATTTTGCTTTTTTTTTTTTTTTTTCTCTCTTTTGGGACCATCTAATGTCTGATTGCTCAGACCCAAAGCATAGGTCTGGTGATTAGTGGGACCTTTTGCATATGATCTGTCTCTTTGATCAATTCCTTCCTTCTTTCCCACCCAAATAAAAGAAGGCTTTAGATTAGGTTATCTCTTTGACAAACATTTTCATTTGTTTTTTTTTTTACAGCTTGATAGATTATTTTAAGTATTTATATTTGATACATTAACAATACATAAATTTATTTTTATTTAATATTATTTTATTAAAAATAAAATTATTTATATTTATTTTTAAAGATATTTGATGAAATGTCATTATATGATTTACATCTATAAATTTATATATTAACAATATATCAAATATAAACTCTTATTTTAAAGTCAACTTGTCATCTATTCATGTCTGTTCTTCCTGAAATCAGGATCAGTTTTGTTGAAGTCAAGAATGTTTGGTTTTTGCTACTTCATAATGTCATCTTATTATTTTAAAAAGAGTTAGGATTACATTTTCGACTATATATTTTTTTACTTTTAACATCTAATTTTATTTTAGATCTTAATCAGTGTTTATAGATACAGATTAAAAATTATTTAATTAAAATTAATTTTTTATTTAATATATTATTTTTACTGAATTAAAAAAATAATTCATTAATTATATATATTTTTAAATATCATTTTAACTAATATTACTAAAAAGCAATTAATATTTTCCTTTACTGAAACCCTTAATTTATGTCCATCAAATTTTCGGTTGGAAATATTAATTTGCCTTCAAAAGAAGTGCCTTTTTGTGTGTGTGAAAGCAAGCAGAAATTTCATTTACTACAAATTTTATTCTTCATTAATGAAAAGCTGTAATTCTTCCATCTAACCTAACTTTGACAATAACTCAAAATGCACTTTTTTTTTTTTTTTCATTTCATTTACTTTAGAAGAGAGGAGAAGTTTTGAATAGGGATGGCAATTTTAATATGCAGATTTGGATATTCACGGATATCCAATCTGTTTTTTTACGGATTTAGATTTGTGAATTCAGATAAAAATCGAATTCTGATATTATAATTACTATCAGCAGCGGATTCGGAACGGATGCGGATATGAAACTTCGGATATCCATTATCCAAATCTGCATTACTTCTACGGATTTGGATAGTGGATTCGGATAGCGGATTCGGATATCCGAATCTGCTTATTTCAAAAACACATAAATTTTGTTTGATTTTATATTTTTATTTTTAAAAAAATGATTTATTGAATTTGAATTTTTAGCGGATTCAGATATCCGATGGATAATATTATTTAATTCGGATTCAGATTCAGATAATAATATACGGATTAAATGCAAATAATTAAAAGATTCGAATTTTAAAATAATTTTATAAATTCGAATTCAAATAATACAAAAAATATAAATATCCAATATGCTATCATTTTAGTTTTAAAGCATAAGGCTTGAAAGTGGCAAGAAATACTATTTTGCAACTTAAGAAGGCTGCAATCATTCATTCATCTTTGTTCTCTTCAATCTTTTTCTGAAGTTTTCAGAAAGAAAAAAACCAATCAGAAAACTGCTTTCTTGCATAATCTGACTTCCTAGATGCAGCAATGTAATTATTGCTCAACAAATTCTCTTATTTTATTTTATTTTTTTACATGCCATTATTTATCTTATACATAAACTGAAATGCTTTGTTAGTTCAATACAATTTGAAATTTGAATAAATATCTGCAAATTTTTTTTTTATTTTCAAAATGTAATTTTTTTTTTGGTAAAAAAAAAATCCATGAAAATTGAACACACCATCAAGGCTTTTGTTGGAAAAAAAATAAAGAATTTTTAATTTCTTTTAAAAAATATTTGCTAATTAATTTAGCTATATATATTATTATTATTTTTTTAAAAAAAGTACGTTAAAATTAAGGGACTTGAGAATAATGCAAATTAACCATATTTATATATATCGTACAGCTTCTTTTTTTTTTTTTTTTGTCTATGGCTTAATATTTAGTACATTTACTTATTTTTTCTTTATATATTTACTTCAGTACTATAACTTTAAATTAATTAACAGATATATAGAAATTATGTGGGTTTTCTGAAGCAGACAATGAGAAATTCCACAAAGGTAACATGCAATGTTGTGTCTGATCACAATTCACAACTTGAAACATAGAAACATATCTGAATTGAAATGATCTAAAACTTACATAATATGTAATGACATTAATAAAGACTAATGGGGCTCATGGCTTCAATTTCTTAAATGGGTTGCCACTTGCCACCCTATGTCGGGAAAAAGGCATAATCATACCCAACATCAGGCTTGTTTAGAGGGGGACAAGGTCTTCCCCCATATTTAATTTTGCTTTTTATTCACCAATTATACTTCATCTATCCAAATCAAAATCAAAACATTATATATAAATTATCTCTATCAATGAAGTTTTTAAATTACACAAATTGAGTTAAAAAAATGACATATATCTTACAGTATAATAATAAAATAAAATATTTGATAATTTTTTAATTTTATTTATAAAATTAAAAAAATTTACTATGAATATAGCAAAAATCAATCAATCAATCCATATATATATATATATATATATATAATGTCCCTACTCCCTATGATGTCCCAAAAAAATGATTTTGTTTTTTTTTTTTTTTTTACTTCAATACTTCTATAATGAGGCAAGGTGGCTTGGTTGGTTGCATTGAATTTCAGAATTGTCTGATTGTCTCTAAGAATTTTCCTTTCTAGCCATCCATTTTCATGGGAAATTGTAAACTCTACAGAGTACAAAGTCAAACTCAATTTTTATTTTTGGTTTTGTTTAGATGTAGAAAATTAAATTTTAAATCATGTTTACAAGTTTTAACTTTATTATTATTATATAACTTTTTACCTTACTATTTTAATTAAAAGTACGAATCAATTATATTATCAAACACTATGAAGTTTCATAAATTTAAGTGAAAATTAAGTAGTTAAAGTTTGTTTAGGCATCCTTGAACTACATGAAACAAGCAAAGTCTAATCAATTCAAGGTACTGACTATGTCTGCTGGTTTGTAGTTTTTTTCAAAGCTGAGTCTAATCAAATAGAATTGGCTTTAGGTGTTTGGCAGTCTACTAATTACTCGTATATTTTATTTTGTTATAATTATATTTAAAGTATTTTATATTTATATAAATTTTGATATGTTAGTAATTCGTATTATATAAATTTTGAGACATTCGTATATTCTTGTTGTGTTCATGTTATTTTTTTATGTTGTTTTTTAATTATTTATTTCGTATCGTGTAATCGTGTCGTATTAGATCTAGTTGTGGGATTTGTTTCTAAGATATCGTGGTTTATAAAGATTTTAATAACGAGAGTGTTTTTAATATATTTTTTAAAATTAATTAATATATTATTTGTAATAATAATATTATATTAATAATTGATAATTTTATTTATATTTTTATGAATTAAATAAAATTATTATTATATATAATAATTTTAGCAAATGCTTTAAAAATACTCGTTACATATAATTACAAAAACAAAGCTGTTGGATAAGTATTCTCACAGTTTAATAGTAAATGAGAGAGAGAGAGAAATTCTTGAGATTGGGCAGCTAAATAGTAATCATATTGCCAGAAAACATGAGGGGCACAATAAAAGAGGAAATAAAGAAGATTAATGCATGAAATAAAATAAAATAAAATAGTTAATCATATGATTCACGTCTCTTCTAAGTCCATGTTCTTAGGACTGTCCAGACAAAATTTTCTTTAGTTTTTTTAGTAATAAAAGAAAGCACTAATTCATATTATTACTATTATTATTATGGATTTCAGTATTTCACTTTAAATTAACATTTGATTGAGTTTTCTTTTTAATGACGATTAAAAATATCTGTAAATTTTATCTTAACATAATTTTTTTTTAAATAATTTTTTTTAGAAAAAGTCACAATTTGAAATAATGTAAAGAGTTACGGATATTAAAATTCAAACCTTAAATTTTTTAAATATTATTTTTTAAAAATAATTGTATGAACCAATTAAGTTAAACATCCGAATGTATTTTTATTTTTAAATCAAAAGTGAAGTGGGAGGTGGTGTCCCTTACTTGGCTAAGCTGCCCAAATTTGAAAAATAGAAAGTGAGGCCAATATTGGTTTTACAAACAAGTCTATGTCATCCCCAACATAAGGGGACACCTACTTAAACTTCCTCAACCATTTCCTCCTTTTTGTTGTTTTTATTTAATTTCTTACCCATTAACAAATACTAGTTAAGAAAAAAAAAAAAAAACCCATTATCCCTTTACTAATTAAAAACCAAAGGAAGATTAGATAGAGTAAGGTATCACAATAATATTGTCTCAACTTCCAAAAAAGTAGTGTATAATACCAATTTTCAGTTCCACAAATTAGACTTTCTTTCCCTACTTGCCTCCTCTTGTTTTATCTGCTTTTTTTTTTTTTTTTTTAATCTAATAAATATAATTAAAGATATTAAGAATTATGAAACAATATAATATTATTGCTTGATTCTTTCTTAAATCAGTAAGAATCTTTTATATATATGAACACTCTTATACATAATTATACATAATTGAAAATATCAACAATATGACTCTTTGAATTTTTTGTGTGGATGTAGCCAACTATGATCGAATCACATATTTTTTTGTAATTTTTTTTCTTATCCTTTTTTATTCATACATACAATTGAAAATACAAAAAAAAAAATTAAATTAATTTTGTCTACTCTAATAGCTGGACTATGAAAGAAAAAACAGTTCTCTCATTTCCCTATCCTTTTAATTTTGGTAAAGTAGAGAGTTTTTCCAAGTTGTTGATAAAATTTTATTATGGAAAATCTGAAAGCTAGCCAGCTTTGACAACTACCTTATTTATTATAATAATAGTAATAATTTTGAATGATTGCCTTGATTTCCCTAGATTGTAACATCATTGAACAGCACCATACATGGCAATGGAACATGAATTTAATTTGGAAAGAGACTCTGTTGTTTTCAAAATCTCCCAAGCAAGTGAAAGTTGAGTGGCATTGGCATCCATTGAGGGACAAATAGTAACAAACAAATTCCAAACACATAAGAGTGAAAAGGATTGGGGGTGCTCCTGCTGGTTTTATGTGGCTTATAATTCAGGAAAGAAAATGGAGTGGACAACAAGATGTGAACAATGTCATTGTAGTAGATTTAGAATGAATTTTTTTTTTTTTTTCTGTTAAAAGAAAATTCTTGATTTTGGACATAAATTATGGTAATCAAGCATACTATTGTGTTGCTTGCAACTGCCACTTAAAATTGGGGTCCTACATGTCCAATTGACAGTTTTGGTCCCAACTATTTTCATTATGATTCCAAATGCCACCAGCCATTGAGCAAATATCATTTGTATAATGAACTTGGGATTTAACACAGTTGGTTTATGTATAGCCACTTTTATGAGGTGATATTCAACAGGTTTAGAGTTCGAATCCCAGCATCCCCTTTCCTTATTCTCTTGTTGCGACCTTTTTTGTACTAAAAGAATATATCATTCATATAATTCTTGTTAACCTTCTATGGTAAAATCTAAGATTTTTTTTGGGAAGTTTAGGATTTAAAGATGAACAAGAATCCATGTTTATTTTTAAAAAAATGCAGCCTATTGATTTTTTATTTTTTGAAGATAAAACTTTGTTTTGATAAAAGCTATAAGAGTTAGTTTTTAATACAATGACGGTGAAATTTTTTTAACTTTGTGTTAAGAGGTTTTCACTTGTCACATGTCTAATTTTTTTTTTAATATATCTTAAAGAATATGTATTATTCTGTTAATCTTTTTTGAAAAGTCTAATAATTTCACTTCCAAAAGATGTGATAATTTCTCAAAGCAATAGATGCCAATTTGGAAAGAAGGCTTACTTCTTTTTCCTATTTTGTGTCAAAAGGGCCTATTTTTGTTGTACAAAACCCAGCTTATGAAAGTTTGAAAGGCATCTATTTTGGAAAAAAAAGAATGGGAAGTCCAGTCCATATAGAAGCCTAATGGACTGGATCCTAACCCTAGTTCTTTTGGGTTGGAACTTGGAACAAAATTTGCTTTTTCTTTGAGTTTGGTTCAAGAAATGAGAATTGTGAAAATTATAGAAGAAATCGGCTTCTTTTTTTTTTTTTTTTGTATAAAGCGCTTAATTTCTATTATTTAATGTGTAAAAAGATAGAAAGTTATTTTATTGTCATCTAAACAAAATGAGAAATTTTATTTTTCTTTTTCTTCAATTTTTTTGATATTTTTCTTTTCTTCAAATTTACTTTGAACCAAACATAGCTTTAGATGTTATTAGAAGGGGCAAAATCTGATTCAACCAAAAATTTATCCAAATTTATCTGACTCCAAATTGAATAGAAAAAAATTAAAGACTCCAAACCTGAAATAATTTAAAATGGCAATGACTCTAACCCGAGACCAATAGAAACTTGAAAGAATTTAGGATTATAATTAACTCGAGTCTGACTAAACCTAAAATAATCGATTCATAACATTTTAAACTCGAAATGATTAAAATCTGTAAAGATCTTTAATCTTATTGCCTTTAAGCCATCAACATATAGTAGATACGAGAAATTTGAGAATATATATATCAGCTTCCATTTCTATTTCGATCAGATGCCAAAAAAAAGGAGAGATTTATTATAAATAATAATAATAATAATAAAGCATAGAGATTTTGGATGGGATTTTGCTTGCTTACTTGGTCTCATGCACGTATTTAATTTAATCCACTATTTGCTATCTCTTTGTTACTCAATCCAACTCTAATGATAAGAGATTTAAATTGCGATCATCGGACGCGTTTTTGATCGCGTTTATCACAGTTAAAGACGTAATGAATTCTATCTCGATCAATTACGATAAATATCGTTCGTGAATATCAGCGAAGGAAAGATCCAAAACCGTTAAATAACGGCGGTAACGTTGTTGAGACAACTATTTAAATCCATGCTAAGGACCACAGTTTTATAAATAAGCAAACCTCAAATCATGGGTTTATAGAGAATTCATTCGACTCGAAGTCTCGGACTTAAGAAAGAGGCGGAGAAACCACCAAAGAATTATTTAATTCTCCTCTGATTTTTACCCAAAAAAAATATCCTGGAGGATAGAGGACCATGAAGAAATGCTGGCAGCTTCTAAAACAAAGAGTATAGAAAAGAATGTTTTAATGTTATGATGCTGTCAAATGATACCTACGGAGGGAACTGACAGCTAAAATACCTTTGGTTCGCCTCAACAACTAAAAACCTGATTAATAATGACTGACTGACTGACTCTCCTACAATCTGTTCATTTTACCTGCCTGCTATCATTGTTTACATCACACCCAAGGTATAAATTCCACCATGTGACAGGCACCTGCAAATAGATGTAGCTATTCTAAATTGCAGATAAGTAAAATGATCCAGTCCTTATAGGTAAGGCACAGAAGTTATCGGCTTCTTCCATTACGTCCACGGACCCTAGGGATTCGCCTTAGTCCCACTGATCCCAACAAGCGAGCAGGCCAAGTGCGGGCTACTGGGGAAACTGCGAAAGCACGGCGCATCCCAAAGTCATCCTCCTCAAATAGGTCATAGTCCATGAATCTACCATGCAAGCGAACAGATGAATCTAGATGAATAAAACCATCGCCAATAGAATCATCTGAATCATATTCATCTCTGTAGATACCTCGGTAGCTTGGATCAATCACATAATCCCCCAACACCACTGCCCCTGGCGTTGATGACATAACTGTACTGATCACATCATTCCGCTCTCTCTCATTTTCAAGCTTTTTCCATTTTTCTTCAAGTACAGGGTCCACTGCTCGAGGTCGTGCCAATGGGTGCTTTGACCTAACATGTTTCTTTAACTCTTTGTAAGTTCCAACAAACGAGCACTTGTCTTGCATGCAGGCCCTTTTTTTCCGATTGAGATATTTCCGTACAGGTTCTACCACTGTCCAACCCTTCACTTCTCCCCGACAGAGTGGGCATAGAAGCTCTGGTACTTCCATCTTTTCAGTGGGCTGCGCCACACCTGAAATAAGACTTGAATTATCCATCGACCCATTGTCGACTGAAGTTACTTTAGTGTAGGCTTTCTTGTATTGCTCAAGACAATTGGAAAAGCGCCGGCTAGTAGCACACATGTAAGGGCGGCAACCCTTATCAAAAGAGGAACAAAGAAGGAGAACAGCATTGTGCGGGAACTCCAGACAAACTGAACATTTTGCAGCTTCCCAATCTTTCTTCTCTGAAGCTTTGGAACATTTTTTCTTTTGGGAGCATTTGCCAGCCTTCTTAGGATAAGATGGCAATGGATAAGGATTCACCCTTTTATGACGAGAATCAGACTTTCGCACTTTGCTAACTTTGGCCATTCACAATTTAAACCTAAAGCACGGGAGATATAGAGAGAGATCACATCATTTTAACACTACAATTTTTTGTAAAACATAAACAAGATTAATATATGCCTTGCACTTTTCGCAAGATAAAAAATTTCACATTTTCTGATGGGAGAGCCTATTAAAATTTTCATGCATTACACAACATGGGAGATAACCGGCTAAATCCAAGTGCAGTGCATTCATTTAATGCATTGACTTCAAAAAGTCAAGAATAACAATTAATTAAGTTCTTTGTTTTGGGTACAAAATGGGATAAAGCCTAAGGCAAGTAGATATGTCTCTAGGGAAGGAGAGTTTATCTATGTTACTCGGACTCGAGTGTGAGTGTCGGACACGGGTATGTTCAATTTTTTCCAAAGATTTTCATGTATTTGGAAGGTCCTTGGAGGATCATATCCCCATACCCATGTCCGAATATGTGTCGGACACGGGTACTTCAAGAAAAATGAAGAGTCGGAGCAACATAGGAGTTCATTGTTGGAATGGGTGCATATTCTCATAAGAAGACACCTAACATACTAAAGAACTCCCACTTCTACCGCAATAAAGAATGGAATCAATGCTGAAAATTTTAAAACCAATAAACATCTAAAAATATTAATAGACCTGTTGACTGATTAGACTAAAAAAGTTGAAGTACTGTTTGAGAATTCATGTTATTCTTACATTCAAGACTAGCATAGGTAAGATTCTTGTTACCTAAAAACTGAAACTGTACACACTTTCAAGTAATAGTAAGATCTCAAATCAATGCAGAATATGTAATGCACTATCTTGGTGAGGTTCCATGAAAATCACCAAAGAATTGTTCGTTACAAATACATATTTTACTAGCACCTTTTACAAATAACTTGGAAACTGCAATCAAATTATATTTAAAAACTTTGTTCTTGAATTCCAACTTTCAAGGACATATATCTGCTTCGAGGTAACGCCTATCAGATTATTATGAAGCTTGTGTAACTTTAAGACAAGTTTAAACAAAACAACTAACATAACCTAAAATGATTCTAAACTCTTTATAAGCATAGTTGAAAGCCTGCTCAATAGTGTTAACAAGTAAAAAATGACTAACCAATTAATTCAGTCTGTAAAATTCTACCTCCATTTGATAACTTTTGACCAATCCTTTATTTTAAAAAGTTTCCAACCAAAGTAGTATCAAATACGTCAACTTTTGAATCAAGCTCTAAACTATATAGAACATGTTCTAAAATGATCTAATTGCAACTTTTAAAAATCACAAAGCACACTGACATTATCCACCATGTTTATTATAAAGCATTTTAGCTTGTAATGAAAAAAAATAGTATTCTTGATAAATATTCCAAAATTACTAATAAATCACAGCTTAAGCAACAAGAAAAAAAAAAGCTTTTTCTAAAAATCACATAGTATTCCCATAAAAAAGACTGGTCTTTCATTACAATCAAGATAGTAGAAGACAAAGGAAAAAATGAAAATAAACTTTACAATAAGCACCATTTTCATCATCCTATTGACCAGATAGAAAAATAAGATTTAAGAGAAAAAAGAAAAGGGAGGGGGGGGGGATATGCTGAACATTGGAATTGAAAATGTACAACATAATCTAACCACATTTAAAGACCACCCTTAGCAAGAAGAGAGACTAAAAGCAAAATATAGAAGAATATGCAATCAAATATGGTTTTGCTTCTTTTTGGTACAAAGGAGGCCATAGTCTAGGGATAGGGGAAGGAGTTTCAGATACTGGGATTCGAATTCCAGGCCTGTTGAATGTCACATCTTAAAGGTGACTACATAACATGCTGAGCTAAGCTCCAGGTTCATATGGTTTTGCATTTTACGGATGCTTATACCTTATACATTATAGCGAAAAACATAGAAGAATAAACTATATAGCACCAGAAAATGAACGTTTCAAGTGTAAACCTATCCTTTGAACTACAAAGGCAAGAACTTGTCGAATCATTTCTCATTAGCCATTGAAAAGCTAAAGTGAAACTCTTAAATTGTTGAAAGAAATAATCTTGTTTATGATTCTCCTACAATAATCATTAATCACTGGCATTCATTTACATAATAGCAATTTTTATAAAAAAAAAAGCAAACAAGGAAACATGCAGAAATATTCAAAAACGGAAATGAAAATTGTCAAAGAAACAGATATAAAACCAATTAATCATTACCATTTTCGCATTAATGCAGAAAAAATATCTATAAGAATAAAGGCTAATTTCTAATCAGACAAAATTAAAGGGGAAAAAAGAGTGGGAAAGCTAATTAAATTATATACAAAAAAGAACAGAAAAAACATACATTTAAAACCCTAGGCTAGAACATTTGAAGCTTTAAAGCTCGATCAGAACAGTGAAGATCAAAATGCAAAATCTTCAAAAGCAATAAAATCGAAATTGAGAATAGCAATTGATAACCAAATGAAATAAATGTGGGAGAGATCAAAAGGACCGGAATCTAGCGTACCTGGATATGTCACCGGGAAGAAGGAGAGAAGGAAGGATGTTAAGAATTAGGGGAAAAGAAGGAAGCCGATCTTCACGGAGGAATGAGATTGCGTTTGCGTAGGAAAGTGGTGTTTCCTTTCCTTTCCGTACCGTTACCGATACCGCCGCCGCTGCCGCTACTGGCGCTGTGGAGAGAGGAGCGGAGTTTTGCTTTACGTCTTCACCCCCTCTCAGTTTTCGCTCTGTCCTTTTTATATTAATCTCTGTGTATCAGTGATTGGCTTGCTGTTGCGTTGGGATGTGGTGACTTTAACGCCACTATGTCGATATTTTTACGTAATTTTAGATACTTAGGGATATTATTAATTACGTGGGCCACAAACCTAGGCCCAACTAAAAGCCCATCTAAAATAACAAACGTTTACTCTTATAATTTTAAAAAATGCCAGAATTTCCAGATTGTGTAGATTTCTTTTAATTTTCAAGCATAGTTATTTACTTTCATATCAGACGTCAATTAGCCTAACTTATAAACTTCATAATTTTAGATACGAGCAGGGACGAAGCTAAATATACTATTAAGAGGGTTGATATATATATATATATATGATGGGCAGAAACCGAACTTATCGAAAAATCGGGAAAGCACAACCGGTAGTTCTTTCTCTCCCAATTAACAGGATCTGTAAATATAGTACTAAATTGCACAAGATATATATATATATATATATATATATATATACTCCAGCAACACAAATTCAATCAAGGATAATCACAAACAACCAATCACACGAGACACACAATTTTTTACGTGGAAAACCCCTTTAAATCAAAGGGTAAAAACCACGGGACTTAACAGTCCAGTCAAAATCTTAACTATAATGAGAGTGTGTTTACAATATCACAATAATTCAGCTAACACAATGAGTACACAACTCTAACTTAGCTATCAACAAGTGATATTAAAATCAAAGAGAGAAAGTTGAGAAATCACCCAAAAAACGTGACTTCTATTCGGACACAAAGCAGAACGTTATAGTGTTCAGATGGAAATTCTCACCGTACACAATTAGCATCTACGTATCCTATAGCCACTGCCAGAAAATCAAGAAGATCGGACCACGGATGAACCTCCGATCGACGACTTGATCAAAACTATGCAAAGCTCACTCTTTCTCTTCTTCTCTACCGCCACTCTCCATTTTTCTTTTTATTTTGCTTCTGACTCTCACCAGCCAAAATACAAAGCCCTCTCAATTAAAAAGGGCAAAGGGTAAAATGGTCTTTCCTCCACATGGGAGGGACCCACGCCCAACAATATATATATATATATATATATATAAATTTAAAATAAAAATAAAAGTTGTGTACGAAATTAATCTTTTCAAAGGCCGGAATACTCACCGTCTCGTTCGGGCCTACTCTTGAGCAAGCAAAAATTTTTATTATGTGGATCTGACTCGACTCGATCCATGAATAGTTATAGTACGAAAATATTAAATTTAACTAGTATATATGATATCATTACAAACAATATATAAATTTTTTATAATAAAAAAAATTAAAATATTATAATTCATGTTGAATATGTAAATTTTTTTATAAAAATTAAAATCTTAATGTCAAAAAAATTAAAGTCTAATTAAAACGATTAAAGAAGCATAAAATATTTCATATTAAATTTTTTTTTTTACATATATTTAGAAAAAATAAAATAATTTTATTCACAGGATAATTTTATTAAAAAACTTTTGTTAAATATAAAAAAATAGTTAAATTTTTCATTAAATTGCTTTATTTTTATAGTTTTATTTTTTCATTAAATTGCATAAGTAAGGATTTTTACCAATTCAATCGGTATTTTATCTATTCACAAAATATCTGAGTCTTAAATATATACGGGACAAAATAATTTTTGATTCTCCATTAAATCGACCTGGTTTGATTTTGTTAACACTGATTTTTTCATTGTAGCTTAACTTAAAACTCCAAAAAAAGTTATCTTTTGTTTTTGTAATAAGATCAAATATATTTTTAGACTTTGTCGGATCTAAACTCTTTATCGAAATAATAACAAAAAACTATTTTTGATAAACATCTAGGTGCTAATTCATTGAAATTTTATTTTAATGAAATTCCCAATTGGTCCAGTCTATTAAGGCTAGATTTTCTTTTCAAGATTAAGATAAACTTAATTAATTTTAATTAATTAATGAAAGGATTAGGATAATAATAAAATAATAAAGAGAATTATATTTAGATTAGTGTAAAATTAAATTAATTTTACACAATTTTATAATTTTTTATACGATTTATATTTATTTAATTCGACCGTCTTATTTTAGGTAAATCATAAAGGTCGAGTTTTGAATAAATTAAAAATATCTAATTATTTGTTTGATGTAAAAAAATTTCAAAAATTAAATATATATTAAGAAAGACAGTATTGTCGATCGATATGATAGAGATATCGGATCGATTCGAAACTTTACGTACACGACGAGTATAATTATATTATTAAATCCAATGATCGATTTATTAAAATATAAATCGTATAAAAAATTATGAAAATATATAAAAATAAATTAATTTTATACTAATTTAAGTGAATCCCTTATCAAATAATAGATATAATAAAGATACAGTAGTAATAGAATTATAGACAAAAACAATCATCTAGCAACATAGGGCCTTTGTTTCCCAAACAAAGCAGAACCCAGAAAAACTAAGCAGACCTACATGCATAAGCCAAAGTTTCTTAATAAAAAGTCAATCCAACACCAAAAATAAATAAATAAATTTTACAAAATTTTTAAAACATTAAATGAATTAATTAATAAAAAATCTTATACTTATACAAATCAATTTTGATTTATTTAAATAAAAAAAAAATTTAATATTTTTGTTGGAAGAAGAGGTTGTTCTTGATTAGTTTCATTCCCCCAATATATTAAAAAAAAAAAAAAAACAGAAAAGACGCTTCGTTCTCTATCCTCAAACAAATCAAAAACAAAACCCTATTTTTTTTTTTTTTAATATAATCAGCATTTATCTTTTTTTTTAATCATCTCTTTTATCTCCTGTTTCACTTTCGTTATTTCCTTCCTTTCACTGAAACTTCCTCTCTCGTTTTTTTTTTTTTTATGATTCTTTTTTTCTCGTAATTGTTCCTTTTTATTTTTCGAAACGCATTGTTTGGATTGGGGGACGGTTATTTAGAGAAAAGGTTACGTTTTTGAGGCAATAGCTAGGAATCCTAGCGGGTTAGGGTTAGTATTATCCTTTTTCTTTCATCTGTCATCTTGTCATTTGTCTAGAATTTGCTCCAAATTTTCTTGTTGGCCCTTTAGGTTCAAACACCAGCTAACTTATAATTAAATTTTAATCTAGGGTTTTAATTTTTCTCTAGATTTATTGCTAAACTGGTTTATGGGCGTGAACTTTTGTTTTTAAAGTTCTTTCCTTTTTGTTTTTGCTTAAGTTGTTGATTTGAAAAGAGGGTTGGATTTTTTTATTTATTTATTGGGAAATATGAAGGTCATTTGAGACTAGAAAATCAACAATCTGCAAATCCATCTTTTAATCAAAGATGGAGGAGTAGACTAGGGGGAGAGTTAATTAAAATATAATCTCCTTATTGCCATTGCCTTTGTTTTCGTTGCTAATGGCTTCACACTTGTGTTAAAAATCTGTTTCTTTTGATCAAACAATTCCTTCTTTGCCATTTGTTGAATGACCCTTTAAATCCAGCAACCTTGATTTTGGTGATTTGAATGACTAGGGATTGGGTTAAGAGGTAGGGATTTTGTGTAGGAAGAAAATTAGTTTGGTGGGTTAGGATTTGAAGAAGGTTGAAAAAGTGTTTTTTTCTTTTTTTCTTTTTCTGATGATCATGTTCAGTATCCCTTATGGAAAGAAGTGAACCAGCATTAGTTCCAGAATGGTTGAGAAGTACTGGCACTGTTACTGGGGGTGGCAATTCAGCCCACCACTTTGCTTCCTCTTCTTCTCACTCAGGTACCCTTCGACAGGCCAACTTTTAAATACCCATTGCATTTTGCATTCCATTTATACTTATAATGTTGCTCTTGGACATGCTCTTGGACATGTATCTGTCTGTTAGACAAACCTTTTATGCCCATTTTTTTATTACCATTGTGTTTCTCATTGCATTTATACTAGTTTTTATGGTTGTCATTGTAGGAATGTTTGTATATCATTTTGAGAATATATAATAACTGTATTCTTGTTGTTATATTAGATGTTTCTTCTTTGCTGCATCATGGGAGACATAGAAACTCTAGGAATATAAGTGATTTTGATTCCCCTCGTTCAGCATTTTTGGATCAGACATCTTCATTGAATTCACGGAGGAGTTCTAGTAATGTTTCTGCAAAGCATGCTTACAGTAGCTTTAGTAGGAGTCACCGTGATAAGGATCGAGAAAGGGATAAAGAGATGTCGAGCTTTGGGGACCATTGGGACCGTGATTCTTCTGACCCTTTAGAAAGTATCTTAACCAGTAGGGTTGAGAAATTAGGAGGTATCTCGACCAGTAGGGATGAGATAGATACATTGCGGCGTTCTCATTCTATGGTCTCTAGGAAACAGGGTGAGCCTTTGCCTCGAAGGATTGCAGTGGACTCTAGAGATAGTGGTAACAGTAACAATCACATTGGCAATGGTCTGATTTCTGGGGGTACTATTGGGAGTAGCATCCACAAGGCTGTGTTTGAGAAAGATTTTCCCTCACTTGGAACTGAAGAGAGGCAACTGGTGCCTGAGATAGCTAGAGTTTCATCTCCTGGTTTGAGCTCAGCTTCTCAGAGTTTGCCTGTTGGTAATTCAGCTTTGATTGATGGGGTAGGTTGGACCTCAGCTTTGGCAGAAGTGCCCAGTGTGGTTGGAAGTAGTTACACAGGTTCCTTGCCTGCCCCCCAAACTGTTTCCGCCTCAAGTTCTGGGGCTCCAAGTGTCACAGCTAGTCTTAATATGGCTGAAGCACTAGCACAAGCTCCTTCACGAACCCATACTGCTCCCCTGGTAACTGGCTTAGTCACTAAGTTCTTATTACACGTATAACTTATATCTGTGATCTAACTAGATTTTTCTATTTTATTTAGTTATCTGTCAAGACTCAAAGGCGTGAGGAACTGGCTATTAAGCAATCAAGGCAACTAATACCAGTGACACCTTCGATGCCTAAGGGTTCGGTAAGCCAGCTGCCTTAGCTTTTAGTGAAATATTGTCTCTTAGCTGCATTAAGTTTGTAGTTTTAGTCCTACTAAACAATTTTGGTTCCCCTCCCTTTTCCTTCTGCCTTCTTGTACATCATCTATAGAGATTGGATGCTGGATATTTGTTTATATCTAATGCCTGTCTATCTACTTTTAGGTTTTATATTTTACATGAAAGCTTTACTTTGGTATGTTTATATTGGATCATATTCTTTTTTTGGTCAAATCGTCAATAAGACAACATAACCAAAATTTTGATCAAACAAAAGAGATGCTTGTTATTTTTGTTGATCATACTAATTCCCATTTAAATTGGCTTGATGAAAATAATATACTGTATTTGGTTGGAGAGATGCATTATGCTGACCATTTTGTCATTTTTGATTTCCTATCCCTGATCTTATGTCCTGTTCCTTTCTGATTTTCATCTTTTAAAGTATTATGCTCTTGTTCCAAGCTTTTACTCTCTTGGGAGCTTGAATGTCAGTCTTCCCGTAAAAGTCAGATGCAGCAATAGAAGTCAAGAAGTTTTAAGAAAACCTGAATTTTTGTTCTTTATTTGATGTCATTGTGCAGCCATAGGAAATCTAGGTGTAAAGCTAGATCTTCTTTCTTGTTCTTTAGATTTCCAGCAATTTTTAAACCTGAATATAACTTATAGATGATCTTTTAATTCTACTTAAACCTTCTTGAAACCCACATCAATAACCCCCTCATATTTGCACCTCTCTAGAGCCATAGTTTTCTTATCCAACTGAATATTATTGCAAACCTCCTAAAAAACCCTTATTCTCTGCATAGTTTCTGGTCTTTTCCCCATATTTAACTCTAAATGATAGTCTAAAGTTGGTCTTGAATCTTGATCCACTCTCCTCGTACATCAAAACCATTTCCTCTCATTTATGATATCCTTATACTCTTTTGCTCTATTGGTTAATGTTATTTTTGTAGTTTGAACTTAGAAGCTAGGCAACTATCTTGGAATTTTGTTAACTTCTTTTATGACTCTCTTTATATGTAAGGAGCTCTAGGCTGGTCTATGTTTTTCCGTGGTTATGAAGATCTTTGGCCTTTCTCCATAGTTTAACAAAACTTTGTAGGTAGCTTCACATAAATGCCATGTTTTTTTCACTGGTTAAAACAAACCAAAATCTGATTGACAGTAATGTTGGTGGGAGTTTTGGCACAGATGACACTTTCTTTTCCTGTCCCCTTCTCCCTTGGTTGCTCCTTCCCTCCCTAGTCCCTGTATGTTTGCATGTATGTAGTCAACTTACTTTCTTCTCAAGTGTACTGTCCAGGCATATTCTTGTTTTTTCTGATACAAATTATTAGTTGATTTGGTAAGTTCCGTAATGCTCTGAATTTTCTTAAAGCTACAGTTGGTGATATCTTCTTTTACATTTATGATTTTGCATAAACTTGTAGGTCAGAATGTATTGCAGATATATGATTTTGCCTTAAGTTGTTGCAAATTTTAATTTAGGGTAGATATGCAATTATATTATTTGTGTCTCAAGAGTATGCTGAGATTGTTGATCATCTTCTGTTATCATAATTGAAAGACAAGAATGAGAGTTTGGAAAGAAACTCATTAGGTCTCATGCATTTGGTTTAATCAGTATCATCATCAAATAAATACGGTCAATTGATGAGCTGTAAAACTTTTCAAGGAGCCTACACACTATTTTCTTGATGGATTAGAATTTTGAAAAAAGTTATGCAAGACCATCCTTTCTTCCACCACTTAAGCAAGCCTTGTTTCTTTTTCTTTTTTTCCACCCTGGTATTGTTTATACTGGATTTTGGTTTGAAGTTCATGAGGACTTCTCTTTATCATGAGACTTTCCTGATAAAGACTTGTGATTCAATCATAACTGTTGTTGTACATTTTGCAAGGGACTTTGAAATGCCAAGATTAACTGAAGTTAGCTAGTCTGCTATCTGTTCATAAAGTGTTTCTGAAGTTGCTCTGTTTTCTGTGCATTACCTGTCTACTGCATCTGCATGGATAAAAGAACCATTTATTTAGTACTTAGAAATTCCTGGTAATAATTACCTAATTTTTTTGTCCCAGGTTCTCAATTCAGTGGATAAATCAAAAGCCAAACCAGCAGCCAGAACAAGTGAGATGAATATAGCTGTCAAGAGTGGACTGCAGCCACCTTCTTTGATTCATCAAGGTAATCAGTCTCCTCATAGTGGACATGTCAAGTCTGATATGCCAAAGACATCTGGGAAGCTTTTGGTTCTCAAACCAGTATGGGAGAATGGGGTCCCATCCCCTACTCAAAAAGATGTTGCTAGTCCAACAACAACTGCGAACAGCAGAGTTACAACTAGCAAACATGCTGTTGCTCTTGTTACATCTCCTGCAAGAAACTCAAACAACCCAAAGCTTTCTGCTGGGGAACGCAAGGCAGCTGCCATGAATCCAATAGCTGGGTTTACTGTGGAAAAGAGACCTTCTTTGGCTCAAACCCAGAGCCGAAATGATTTTTTTAATCTCCTGAAGAAGAAGACCTCAACAAACACTTCTACTGGTCTCTCAGATTCAGACCCTCATATTTCATCTTCCACCACAGAGAAATCTGAAGTTACAAAGGAAGTAGTCGGTGCTTCTGCGACCGGTCATGCTAATGAGAATGGTACTGCAGCAACTAGCAAAGGTGACACCTGTCAAGAGGCTCAAAGATTTTCTGATGATGGCGAAAAGAATATGAGCGCCACTGCTATGGTTTATCCAGATGAGGAAGAGGCTGCATTCCTTCGTTCTCTTGGCTGGGAAGAAAACACTGGTGAGGATGAAGGCCTTACAGAAGAGGAAATCAATGCTTTTTATCAGGAGGTAAGAGATATCTTTCTTTTTTCTTTTTGCTGTACGTTCCCTTTACTGATATAACAGATTTATTCAATAAATTTTCATTGAAGCCATTCTATGATTTGTTCCTAGTATTAGTGTTTCTAATGAACCTTGAAGTATACCGAAAATTATGTGGAGCTGATCATGCTCTATATATTGGATGGCAAACATAATGGAATATGTATTTTCTTTATATATGCAATCTGATCCATGGCCTATGTTGCTCCGACTCTTTATTTTTCTTGAAGTACACGTGTCCAACATCTGTGTCTGACACATATTCGGACATGGGTATGGGGATATGACCCTTCAAGGACCCTCCAAATACATGGAAAAACTTAGAAAAAATTGAATATGCTCGTGTCTGACACATACTCGTATTTGACACTTACACCTGAATCCGAGTAACATAGCCCATGGCTACTCAGTATCTTTCTCATTGTTTAAAAGCAGATCATTTTACAGAAGATGTAAAATAGGAACTCTTATTTATATGCTATTTACTTATTTTGCCTATTCATTTTGTTTTGCAGTACATGAAACTGAGGCCATCTCTGAAACTGTGCCATGGCATGCAGCCAAAGCTAGCTCAATCTTTTGCAAATAATTTGGATGGAGCATCTTCTGAATTGAACTCGTCCGACTCCGGATCTGAAGCTTGACTTTTCTCTGTCCTTACATAGTCAAATCCAAAGAAGCTCCAATTTTTTATGGCAGATGTAGTTTTTTTTCCCTTCTTTTTTTGCCTCACTTTATCTCTTTTTTAATGTCTTCTGTTTGAAAGAAAGCTGATGAGTTGGGTATGAAAGGTGGTAGGTTTTGGTTTGACAGTGCATTTTGCAAATGGTGCAATAAGTCCTGCCCTCATATAACAGAGAATTCTTTAGGTTTCCATGGTTGGTTTGGGGGAAGGATTGATTGGGGGCTATTTTGTCTTCAATGGGAGGATGCTGGAAAGTTGCATCTTTAGGAATATTTCCTCCTTTTTCTTCCTTCCCTTTCAATAGGGTTCAATTTTACTAGAAATAGCTTATTTTGTGTTTTTGGTCAATTTTTTACGGAAAGAAAAAAGGAAATCAAAAAGTTCCATTTTAGTTTTGTTCATAGTACATAATTATTCTTCATGCTTGTCTTTTCAAAATTTTTAGCCGATGTTTATATATGAAAGCAGTACTTACACGTGAATCTGACTAATTTACCCGAGATATGAATCCGTTTATTATCCGAATTAGATAGCAATTTCTATTGGATATTCGAATTTGTTAAATATTTTAATTTTTGGTAATAAAAGTTTGCATACTAAGGTTAGAATTTTTATATAAGCATAAATTTTTTATATTTGACAAATAAGTAAGTTGATATCGTATTTGGATAATCAATAATATTCGTATAAGTAAAGCAGATTTGAATATCCGATACTATTCGAATAAAAAACAAAATATTTTGAGATGTTCAAAGGTTTTTATTTGAATCCATTTCGAATTTGTGAGGATAGGAAATCTTCTATAGAAATCACAAAAATCAAATCAAATAGTTTATTACAAAGCTATGACGATATTTCAAAGGCAATTTTCTGCCGGTTTATTACAAAGCTATGAAGTGTAAAACTTTTTAAAAAATTGCCATTAGCATTTTAAGTGGTCATTTTCCAACGAATGCATAGCTGAATTCTTCACAACTTAATGTAAAAAATTTATCAAACGAAGGAAAGGCCATATGTAGAATATCTTATACAATTAAATGAAAGTAATCCCCTCTCCGATTTCAATTTGGTTAAAGCAATCCCCTCAGTTTGAGGGGGATTGCTTTATTATTGGCTTACCACGTGGCAAGCCAATATATATTTTTATTTAATTAAAAAAATAAACAAAAAAATATTTATGTATTCTTGTTGTGTTTGTATTATTTTTTGTGTTATAATCGTATTCAAAGTATTATATATTTATAATAATTTTTGACACGTTAATAATTCGTTTTATATAGATTTTGACACGTTTCTGTAATCGTGTCGTGTTTTAATTATTTTTCTTATGTTATGTTCGTGTCATATAATTATGTTGTATTCAAAATTTTTACGTCTAATTCAAACTATTCAAATAACTCATAATTTTGTGTCACGTATCGTCATGTTAACTCCTAATTTAATTCATTTTATAAGTTGTGAGTTATTGTTTAATACTTATTATATTTATATTTTATTTTTTAATATGAATAGAAATGATGGATAACAATATAATCTATGAATTAAATTTTTATATCCATCTTAATTCTTTTACATATAATGCACATATAATGAATTAGATTCGTGTATTCGTGTTATTTTATTTCTATACCTTATTTTAAAAGTTTTCCTCAAGTTGAGATATTTTGCATAGTTCGTGTATTCATGTTATTTTCTGTGTCATAATCGTATTTAATATATTATCAATGACAATAAAACTGAAAGAACGCGAGGATTCAAACACTAGTTCCTCTAAATCAAGTCCTCATTGTTTGGACATAAATTTCAATACTAAATCAAGTCCTCATTGTTTGGACATAAATTTCAATACTAAATCCAGAGCCTTTTTGTCCAGAAGCCAACAGAGAAAGTGCCATTCTCTGGGAAGCAAATCCCTTGTAGATCGTAACAGTTTGGATAAATGCAGAATGGAACTCAAAATCAAGAAAGGTATAAATTCTATTTTTTGCGTCATTAGTTTCACTTGCATTCTCTCTCTCTCTCTCTCAACCTAAAAGGAATCTTGGCTAATGCTATGTTACTCAAACTCGGGTGTGAGTGTCGGATACGGGTATGTGTTCGATATAGGTATGTTCGATTTATTCTAAGTTTTTTCATGTATTTGGAGGGTCCTTGGGAATCATATCTGTAATAACCAATTTTTGCCCGGGTCGGATCCGAACCCGACCCGGGCCATTTGCAAACAGGGCCTGCTGTTTAGCAGGCCCAATCTGCAAACCCTCCAAACCAAGCCTACCAGGCCCAATCCCAGAGCCAAGCCCAAACCCCAACTCAGCCGGCCCAACCTAACCCTAACCAGAAACCCTACCCCAACCTAACCCTAATCAGAAACACTAACCACCTGACAGCCCTTTGCCACACGCCACCATCCCCCACACGCCACCACCAACCCTGCACAGCCACCCCAACACGCCAACCACCCCCACGCCACCCACCTACACAAACGACCCACTTTAAAACCGCAACCAAAAGCAAAAAATGGGAGGCCCTCAGCCAGAGGAGGACCCCCAGACACCTAGATCGGACCCCCCACTGGTCCGGACTCCTCCTAAGCGAAAAAACCAGACATGAACCCTTTTTTTTTGTTTCGAAAGAGAGATCCTAAAAAAAACCCCCAGATCCGAGCCCCCAATCGGAGCCCTCACGAGATCTGGACCCCCCTCCTCCGAATCCAAAGCCCTGCAAAAAAACCCAGCAACAACACACAAAAAAAAAAAGAAAAAAAAGAGAAGAGAAAAGTTGAAAAGTCCTCCTTAGATATAGGGAATTCTGGCAAGATTCGGGCAAAACGGTGCCCGAATCCGAGAAGAGGGGATCGAAATCTCCCCGACGGTGAAGTTTGGAGACCATCGACCGCCGACGAACGACGGCCGGCGCGGTGATCCGACGCTGGTTTCTAGGTTTGACGATCGCCGGAGTCCGCAACTTTAGAGAAAGTGGAGAGGAAAGAAGGAGAGAGAGAGAAAAAAAGAAATGAATTAAAAAAAAGGGGGCTTATATAGCCCTCTGGAGCGGGTCATGGTGACCCGCGGGTCACCTGTAAAAAAAAAAAAAGGGCGCTGAAACGGCGCCGTTTTGCCCAGGCAAGGTCCGTGCGTCGACCTGGGGTCCGCGCGCCCGACCCGGGGCACAGAAAAAAAAGGGAGAAAGAACGGGCCTGGCCCAAAGCCAGACCAGGCCCTGGGCTCAGCTGACCAGGCCCTGGGCCCAGCAGCCTAAGACCTTGGTTTTGGGCCAGGGAAGAAAAAGAAAGAAAAAGAAAAAAAAAAGAAAAGAAAAATTAAAATTTAAAAAAATAATAATTAAAGTAAAATCGAAATAAAAAATAGGAAAAAATAGGAAAAAATTAAAATTAAAAAAAGGGAAAAAAACAACAAAAACAAAAGGAAAAAATTTTAAAAAATTCACGATCATCAATTCTGACTTTTTGATTTTTTTGGATTTTTGATATTTTTCAGGTGGTCGAGAAAAAACAAAGAATTTTACGAAGATCAAGTTCGGCATTTTGAATTTCGGATTCTCGACATTTTTCACGTATGCTTTTAATTTTCTTTATTATTTTTTATCATATTACTATTTGTATTTATTTATTTTCGTCCGGCATTCGATATATTTTTATTATTCTGTTTCGATTTTAAAATATTAAAATAATAATTCTTCTAAGTAATACATGTCTTTTAGATTATTTTCGGTAAATGAAATTCTCTAAAAATAGTTTTCTTTCTCGGGATGGTCGGAGTAAGAATTATAATCGGAACATTATCGAAAATAGCGGAGTGATTCGAGAATTATTCTTACATAGATAATTTCTTTTATTTCGAAAATAATTATTAAAAGCATTTTAATTTACACTTTCAAAAAAAAGATTTTTAATAAATGCGAATTACCGACGACGGAATTCGAAGGACGTCACGGTAGTGATTCCTAAGATATCTTGAGGTGGGAGAATTTCGCTAAATATCACCACGAGTGGTGGGAGTATTTAGCGATATGCTCAATACAAAATTCGTTTAAAAAAATGGAAATAATAAAAATGAATAAATAGTGAATGTTTATGCGCTCGATATTTCGCTATGCTCGTGTTTTTAATATTATGATTTGCATGTTTAATTTTATAATTATATGCTAAGTCGAATGCATCCGATATTTAGATATTCGCATCATACGCATTTAAATAAAAAATGGATGTAAATTGCCGACGACGAAATTCGAAGGATATCACGGTTGTGATTCCTAAGATATCTTGAGGTGAGAAGATCTCGTTAAATACCACCAAGAGTGTTGGGAATATTTAATGAGTATTTTCGATAACAAATTTATGTTCACTTTCGTTTTTTAAAAAAAATAATAACAGTTCAAAAAATTCAAAAAAATAATAAACATGTTTTTTTAAAAAAATAAAAAATTATTTTTAAATAGTGATGTCAAGTTCATTAAATCGAGATTTAAGATAACACGTGATTAAATGGTATCGTTTTCTAAACGGGCATTGCGGGGGTGCTAATCCTTCCCCGTACGTAACCGACTCCCGAACCCAATTTTGTTTTTTTTTTCTCTCTGGTTCGAAATGCGGACTTCGAAATTGGTTTTACAAAATGTTTTAATTAATTTTAAAATATTTTACTAAAACCGATTTTAATAGGTGGCCAATCACACCTACAACAAAGATTGGTGGCGACTCCATTTTGTTTTCAAATTCGTCTAGCGGTCGAAAAAAAAACCCGTTATGACAATATCTTCATAACCATGTCCGAATATGCATCGGACACGAGTGTCAGACACAGGTACTTCAAGAAAAACGAGGTGTCAGAGCAACATAGGGCTAATACTTGCCATGTTCTGAATCTCAGCCTATTGAAACATTTGAAAAAGAGCTGGTGATGACATCAGATAAAGCATTTGTCTATGAAGAATTCATGGTTGCAAAAGGATATTGTTATGTCCCTGCCGATTTTCTTCCAAAGGAGAAGCAGCCCACACAGGATGCTTCTTCTGATGGGCAATCGGAGCACAATGGTTAGGCTTGAGTCGATACCTGGATGATTCAATTGCCTAATGAAAGGGTGACAGCCATTCGACTGTGCCCTTTATAACTTCTTTACTCAGAGGTGCCTTGTTTATCAGATTATGAAGGCAGTATAACGGCAGAATTAGTGCCATTGATGTTGATTGGGGGGCCATTGTCGCCTTGATGATAGACATATGAGCCACATTGTTGGTTGGGTTGGAAAGTTTTGGCATATCATTGTTGTATATTCATTGTGAGAGTAATTGTACATCATGTTTAGTTTTGGCAAAAGGGGATAGAATCTAAGTCATTGTCTTGGAAGGTCTTATTTAGGTTAGCGATTTGGGGACACCGAAGATGATGAAGATCTGCTTATATTGTAAGTAACTGTATGTGAATGTGAGAAAATTATTCCAAAAAAAAAAGAAAAGATAAGGTGTTGCCTATTGTTACTGTGCATGCTCTACTTTGTTTAGTTAGTTAGTGTACATAATATTCTTTTGAACACATCTTATTCGTGTAGAATTTTGGTACATTTAATAATTTGTATTGAGTTTTTATTTACACGAAAAAAACACACAAGATATACATAATCTATATAAAATAAAAAAGGAGAAATTTTATGGACTCACAGATGCAAATTAATATTTACTTGAGGAGGCCCCTAGGCCAAAGCCTAAAAAAATTTACCATATTTTATTATACTTACGTCACATCCGCTGGTTGAAATTTTAATATATTTAATAATTTATGTTATGTTTATATTTGCACAATTAATATAAAGAAAAAAAACACAAACCACAATATATATACACGAATTGTCAAATTTATTAGCAGAATTCATTATAAATCTAAACTATTATCTACTTTTTGTTTAAGTAATGGTTGGGGAACTTATCACAAATGTGGAAATTGCCCTTCATTTTCAGTAAACTTTCCGGTTTTCACACTGTAAAATGTACATACCAAACATACACAACCAGACAAATTATAATTAAAGATATATGTTCATGATTTGGTATTTTGTTTTAATCTGATTTTGATATCGTTTGTTATGTCACGTGATTATTAATTTTTTTTCTTCGTAAAATCGACTTATCGAGAGTATAACTCTTACGTTTATATGTTTTGTTGATGTCTTTTTGTGTTGAGGAGGTCCTTTTGGTGGTCTGAAGTCCTGCGAGCAAAGAAGAAGAGTCAGAGGGTGTCGAAGGTTGAGCTCCGGGACACGCTCCGATGTCTAAGTCAATGTTTGGAGAAGAAGATCCGAGAGAGAGAGAGAGAGAGAGAGAGAGAGAGAGAGAGAGAGAGAGAGAGAGATGGTTCTTCCAGAGAGAGAGATCCCTTGGGCAGCCCCCGAGAGGGATATTTATACCTGTTCGGGAGACCTGCCTAGTTCCACGTGTATGACTAGGATTGGACATTGGGAGTGAGCATCATCGAGGGGCCTCGTGGAGGAGACGGCTGCATTTAATGCCCGTCGATGAGGGGTTGCGGCATTTAATGTCCTTCACTGCCCTAGGTAGGCGCCGAGGTGACTGGTGGTGTGACTGCTGGGAGAATGAAAGGCGTCCACGTGTATCAAGACTTGGCACCGATGGTTCTTGGGCTCGCTAAGTTGGTTCGTGCCCTTGGGCCAGCTTGCTGGGCTTGTTTGGTTTCTCCTGGGCTTTATGGCTGAGTGGCTTGGCGGGCCAGACAAGTTCAACAATTGTCTCCCGGACGAGGTTGAGGTTATAAAATGACCGGCGACGAGCCTGTGACTGTTTGTGGGTGGTGTTGTGGCGAGTTCCTTGTGGTGGCGAGGAGGTTGGTGTCGGTCATCTCTTGATGACAGCTTTAACTTTTGGTGAGGACTTGCATGACGGACTTTCATTCTATCCTTTGTTTGGTGCTATGCGACGTTTGATGTAGCCATTCTTTAATGACGCCTTTAATTTTTGGACGTGCTGCTCGATAAAAGGCCACGTGTTGCTCATCGACTGGCGTGATGCGCAGCTGGCAGAGTACCCTTACCTTAGCCCCTATACTATAAATAGGGGTGCTTGGGGGGTTTTTTGCCTGTCGTTTTCGATTTTGCTGTCGAGGTATTGTCGATTTTGATTTTCGACGATTTTTTTCGATTTGCTTGTGTCGTACTCCGACAAGGTCGTTGTGAAGCTGTTTAGGTATTTTCGATGCCGTTTTCTTATTTTTCTTTTGATTTTTGTGTTCATTTGTGGTGGTTTTGGTTCTGCAGTGGTGGATGTCAAAGTTTTACAAAACAGTGATGAGTGATAGCGACGATTCTGAGGCGTTGGAGGGGATGGAGTGAATGTCCTATGCTGGTGGTGCTCGGAATATCGACTAGGTGCTGGATGAGATTGATCGTGTCATTGAGGAGGGGGCTAGGGTGGCTGATAGTGATGGTGTTGGATAGAGTGGTGGTAAGGGGTTGTTGATAGTGGTGCTATGGAGGTAGATCAAACGTCTCCTGAAGGAGGGGGGAGCTGCTGCTGATGATGGCGTGGAGTGGAATGATGACATTCCTTGTACCATGATCGACGAGGAGATCGGCGCGCTGCTATTGACTCGTGGTATCTATCTCCCCAACTACCGTTACGAGTTCTACGTCATTGCCGAAGGTTGACATCCTAGCCAGATTGAGAATGGTGGGAGAAACGTGATCTTCTTCGAGCATATGTTTAAAAGGAGGCTTCTACCTGCCCTTGAACCCTTTCTTCGCCACTTGCCTCGAAGGGTATGAGGTCCCCGTTGCTTAACTGATAGGGTCTTCGTGGCCTATTATGGTGGTCTACTTTATTGACTGCCAGAAGATGGAGGAGGTTCCCTTGTACGCCGCCTTTCACGACTTGTACCAATTGAAGTTGAAAAAGGATGGCTATTGCTATCTAAGTGCTCGACATAAAGTGGTTGTAGAGAAAGCTCCCAATAACAACCACATCACCAGGTCGCAGTTTTTTGCTGTCGAGCTGAAGTTGGAGGAGGAATTGGGCTTCAAAGTGGAAGTGGTGTATGTCCCCGAAGGATGAGAAGAAAAATATGGTGGGATCGAGCACCGGTGGGGGTTCTGTGGAAGTGGTTGGTGGTAATATGGCTGGTGTGTTTTCTTGGCCAACTGGTGGGGGGTCGACTCAGAGGGTAAAGGAGATGCTCGTTTGTCTCACGGCGTTAAGTTGGGTTTCTAATCGGTTGGCTGGAGTTGTATGGGTGTTTTGTTGGATGATTGAGGGGGTCCCTCGTCGGGGTTGGGAAGGTGGAGAATATCGGGGAAGCTACTGTAAGTAAGTTTTGGTAGTAGTTTTAGGGGTAGTATGGTTGCTAGAGCCAGAAGTTGGGTAAATAGGGTGTTTGTAACTGATGCTAGGTCCCGACGAGTTGAGGAAGGTTCACGGAGGTGGAGACTGGAAGCTACCCGTGATCGGGGGTGTGAAGGAGCTGGTGTTAGGGGGTAATGCTTGGGCCTTTAGGTGAGGTGGTGGTAAAGACATGACTTGTCGTTTCCCACAGACGGCGCCAAATATTGATTTTTTTTTTCTGTTGAGGAGGTCCTTCTGGTGGTCTGAAATCATGCGTGCAAAGAATGAGAGTCAGAGGGCACTGTAGGTTGAGCTCCGGGACACACTCTGATGCCTAAGTTAGTGTTTGGAGAAGAAGATCCGAGAGAGAGATGGTCCTTCCAGAGAGAGAGATCCCTTGGGAAGCCCCCAGGAGGGATATTTATACCTGTTCGCGCGACCTGCCTGGTTCTACATGTTCGACTAGGGTTGGATATTGGGAGTGAACGGCCTCCGGGGGCTTTATCGAGGAGACAGTCACATTTAATGCCCGTCGAGGAGGGGCTGCGGCATTTAATGTCCTGCACTGCCCCAGATGGGTGTCTAGATGACTGGTGGTGTGACCGCTAAGAGAAGAGGAGACGTCCACGTATCTCGAGACTTGGCACCGATAGTTCTTGAGCTCGTTAAGTTGTTTTGTAGGCTTGGACTAGCTTGTTGAGCTTGTTTGATTTCTCCCGAGCTTTATGGCTAAGTGGCAAGCAGGCTAACATGTTTAAAGAATTTTTTTAATATTAGATTGAAATACCTCGGCTACTCATTTGAAATGCTTGGTTTGACATTTTGCAATTTTTGGAAAAAAAAAAAAAATACATATATCTTGCTAAAAGAAAATCGTAAATAGAAAAATGAAATTAAGGGCAATAATGTAATTTTAGTAAGTCGGTTTAAATATTCGAATATTCACGATGCTGAGTTTGCCCTAGCGTTTCACTTTTCCCTGCGTTGCCGCATATAAAAGCTGCGTGCTTTCTCCCTTTTCTCCGCAACAAACATCTATCGACCCATCTCAAAAGCTCCAGCCTCAGCTTCTCTTCCCAAATTCCTAATCCCTCTTTTTCCCCATCTCATCAAAGGTATGATTCTTATTTTCTAATTCTAAGCTTATTTTCTCGATGAATCTGTTCGATAATTTATTACTTTTCCATCGGTTATTTTAATCTTTCATGTCTTTGTCCGATAGCTAGATTTATGTTTTCTGTTCTTGAATCTTTGCAGATCTGTTTTTGTTTTTCTGTTTTAAGAGCTTTTTTTTTTTTTAGCTTTAAATTTGGATTATTTTTGATGATCGGATCGATGTAGTTTGGTTCTGAACTGAGCGATTATATTGTAAACTTTATCTTTAATTTGTGAATATGATTTTTCGTATTTAGATGATAATGCAGATGGATATCAAATCCTATATTGTTCTTTTTTCTTTTTTAATTTTTCATTATTTAACGTTGAATGGAATGGTTAGATTATTTATTCCAAGTTTGTAGTACCTATTAATTATTTATTAATTTTTCATTAAATTTACCTTATCTTTAACTCTTTTTTTTTTAATAATTATTTCCTGCATGACTAGGAGGTTTTAAAATTGGGATTTTGTTTCTTTTAATTCACCTATAATTTTACCAACAAAAAAAAAATCACATTTTAACGTTTGGTTGATATATAGAGAAACTTGAGAATAAAATTAAAAAAAAAATTAATCTTGGTTTTGATAGTATATTTATATCATACATTAATATATATCCAATTTGGATGATCTAGTATAGGAATCTATAGGCGTTTAAGAAATGGATATTTGTTAATTCTGATGCTCTATAGGTTTTTGAAATTTGACATAAGTTTAGTTCGTATATAATTTTGATATATATATATGTATATTGAAATTGCATTATTATGCTTCAATGTTTTATTTTAACTATAGATTTTTATTTTGTTGATTTAGGGTTTTTCTTGGTATTAACATTTGCCTGGATTACTCTGTTATTGTCTTTCAGGAAGTTGGCAGTTTAGTCTGCTGTGTCTGCAGTTTGTCAAAGTGGAGGGTGTTACTTCTGAATCTTCTTTTATGTCTGAACGGGCCTCTCTCTTTTTGTTATCAATCGGATTGCTCGGAGAGTACTGTCCCACGAATAAGAAAAAGAATAGAAGTTCCTCTTCCGAAGCTATCTGCATGCATATTGAGGCCAATAACACACACTGTTTGGATTGCCGATTTATGCGACCTCTTCCAAGTGCAAGAAAGCTGTCTGGTAAAGGATTTCTCACCACAATCGTAAACACCCGTATCTGATCTGTCCTTTGATTAACTCTCTCCCACAGTTTGATCAAGATGGCTTTGCAAAATATTGGTGCTTCAAACAGTGATGATGCCTTTTATAGGTATAAGATGCCCAAAATGATAACTAAGATTGAAGGGAGAGGAAATGGCATCAAGACTAACGTGGTTAACATGGTTGAGATAGCTAAGGCTCTGGCTAGACCTGCTTCTTACACTTTAAAGTATTTTGGTTGTGAACTGGGAGCCCAATCCAAATTTGATGAGAAGACTGGAACTTCACTTGTAAATGGGGCCCATGACACTGCCAAGCTTGCGGGGCTTCTTGAGAACTTCATTAAGAAGTATGTTCAATGCTATGGTTGTGGGAACCCTGAAACTGAGATAGTTATTACCAAGACACAGATGATTACCTTGAAATGTGCTGCATGTGGGTTTGTTTCCGATGTCGACATGAGGGATAAGCTTACAACTTTCATCATTAAGAACCCACCTGAGGCAAAGAAGTCATCCAAAGACAAGAAGGCGATGAGGAGGGCTGAAAAGGAAAGACTCAAGGAGGGTGAGGTTGCTGATGAAGAGCTGAAGAAGGTTAAAAAAGATGCAAAGAAGAAAGGTTCCTCTACTACTTCAAAGGTTGCGGCTGCTGCTTCGAAAGTTGCAGTAACCAAGAAGAAAAGCAAACATTCTGATGAGGATCACTCCCCTGCACACAGCCAGGCTGACGAGAATGAACGGGTGGCCAGTGACGACGACGATGATGATGTCCAGTGGCAAACAGATACTTCACTGCAGGCTGCTCAACAACGTATCCAAGAGCAGTTGAGTGCTGTTACTGCAGATATGGTGATGCTATCTACCGACGAAGAGAAGAAAAAGTCGGCGAGGAAATCTCCAGAACGTGAGATTAAGGTACATGAGAATGGTTTCAGTGCCCATGAGAAACTTGTGGATGAGATAAAGGAATACCTCAAGAAGGGTTCCTCTGCAACTCAGCTTAAACCTTTCCTAGGTTCGCTCGGTGGAACCTCCCAAGAAGTCATGGATGCCCTATTTACGGCACTCTTTGATGATGTTGGAAAGGGGTTTGCAAAGGAAGTGACCAAAAAGAAGAACTACCTAGCAGCAGCAGCAGCAGCAGCAGGCCAAGAAGAGGGATGGCAAATGGTGCTGCTCCATTCTATCGAGTCTTTCTGCGGCAAGGCAAGCTCGGAGGCGGCCAAGGAGGTGGCTTTGGTTCTTAAAGTGCTGTATGACAATGACATTTTGGAAGAAGAGTTTGTCATGGAGTGGTACCAAAAGGGTATAACTGGTAGCAATAAGAGTTGCCAGATTTGGAAGAATGCTAAGCCCTTCTTAGAGTGGCTCCAGAATGCCGAGTCGGAGTCAGAAGAGGAGTGATTGAGAAACTCATGTTTTTAGTACAATAAAGTTCCTCTGCCATTGCTAGAGATTTCAGTATTTGGCAAAACAGTAAATAAAGAACAGTGAGCTAGGTATAGCTCCTACATGCTCTCTGTTGTGTTGTGATTACTGTTGTTTCTTTTGTTGTCTGTTTTGAGTCTAGTTTTCTGATATGCTTTCACCTGACTTTGATTCTGTGTGCTTAAAACAAATGAGTTGAGCTTGCTACTTTGAATTTTTGCTCTTCAAGTTTTCTTCCAAGTTTTTTTCTTCCAAGTTTTAAAAAGTAGCATTAAACTGAAATTTGAATTTTAGTATTTGCAATTTTTTTTCTTTTCTATTATGATACTTTTTTATACCAAAATAATAGGGACAGTTAAAGGCGGGAATAATTGGGGATTTATGGAAATTAATTAGAAAAAAGAATAAAAGGGGGATAAAACCGTAAAAAGGAAGAGAGAATGTTAGAAATAGATTTGTTTGAGTTGGTTCGTTAGGTTTGAATTTACTGTTTATCGATTAAAAAAATATTTTTTTTTTATTTTTATAATTAAAATTAAATAAATAATATTAATTATAATAAAAAAAATACTGTTCCGGATTGAGTCGGTCCGAAATAAAAATATTAAATTCAAGCTCGGTCCAATATGAGTCGGACTTGTCGGGTCGGACGAGCTGTCTAGTTCATGAGCAAGTTTAGTTAGAAAAAAAAATTAGAGACAATTATCTTTAAGCAAAAAAAAAAAAAATCGTGGCCATAGACACAAAATAATTAGATTCGATAATTTTAACACGAAAATATGATAAATATAATATACAAATATAATATACTTACAATTATTACGATACATTTAATATATATTATATTTATATTAAAATTTTATTTTTATAAATATATAATTAATAAAAAAAAAACACGACATAAAACAAGCATTCACAAATTATCTCATATCAGATCTGAAGATAATTTCTATTTGTCACCTGTCAAACAATTCTCACCGGAAACAATATTTTCAAGTTTCCAACATTCTATAAAACAGGAAAAAAAATATTTATTTTTTGATAGAGAATTGAAATCTAAAAATATCTTTTTTCTGTACATCTAATTTTTTTTTAATGAAAAATACGTGCATCTAATCTTTAATTAAGTCTGGATTATCCTCAAGATTTCCTTAAAAAGATAATATTAGTATTTTTGGCTGTCAGATGAGACCAATGGTTATTGTAATATGAAAGGATAAAATTACTTTTTTTTTTACTATAAGATTACTAAATAAATTACTACAGTAACAATTTGACGGTCGAGATTATGAAGCAGCGGAAAGCATCCAAATCCGGTCGTTGCTCTCTCTCTTTTTCTCTTTCTCTAACCGTAAAAAAGAAACAAAGAAATGACCTGCCCGATTTTTTCTTCCCTCCGAAATTCCCTCTTAACGGCCTTTCTCTCTCTCAACCCAAAACAGACACTCTCTCTCTCTCTCTCTCCCACTCTCAAAACAAATCAGTCCTTTCGTGTTGACTTCCCATAAACGTTCCCAACCGTCTGATTCGTTGACTTTCTCACCACCTTCCCCCAATCATCATCAAGGGCATTTTCGTACTTTATCCCCAAAGGCAGTTCATGTTTAGAACTCTAGTTACTATTTACTTGTAACCGATAATTTTAAACACGATACGAATATGATACGAAAAAAATAATTAAAATAAAACATAAATATACGAACATATTAAAATTTATATAAAATAAATTATTAACATATCAAAATTTTTATATATATAATGCTTTAAATATAATTAAAATATATAAAAATATACGAATTATCATATTTATAAACAAACTATACTATTACTTGATTAAAATTACACTCCATAAAGGAGGTTGAAGTACACGCTCTGGATTAAGGAGCGTGACAACAGTGACGTGGAGGCAGTTATGTTGGTCGTGGGCTAAAACTGTAGATTTTAACCATTCATCAAATTATGGCCTTTTTCTCTCCTTTTCTCCGACTCCGAACGGACATAAAAGAAAGTAAGAAAGACTCCGACTCTGCCCTTTTTCAACACACCGTACTCTCCGTTTTTGCTTTCTTGTCCTTTTTGAAATCCCTCTTTCCTTTTTCTCAAAATCTTAAACGGTCGATGCCGCTTCCACGGCCTCCTCGTTCTCGACCGGAGCTCCGCCACGTCGATTCCAGGATCTGGCAAGCTTGCGCTGGCTCTTCCGTTCAAATCCCGACCGTTAATTCTAGGGTTTACTACTTCCCTCAAGGCCACGTGGAACAAACCTGCGTTTCCACTCAGTTAGTACTCTCTTCTCTCCTACTCTCCAGACCTCTCATCCCTTGCGTTATCTCCGACGTTCATTGCCTCGCCGATCCGAAAACCGACGAAGCCTTCGCTAAACTCTTCCTTGTCCCTGTCGAACCTTCTAGACTTCCCAATCAATTTCTAGATGTTAATGGTGAAGATGAAGGTTCTGATAAGGTCGTGTCATTTGCGAAGATTTTAACGCCGTCCGATGCCAACAATGGCGGTGGATTTTCCGTCCCGCGGTTTTGCGCTGACTCTATTTTCCCGCCTCTTGATTACAATGCTGAACCCCCGGTTCAGACTCTTTCGGTCACAGACCTTCGCGGCGGCGTCTGGGAATTTCGCCACATTTACCGAGGAACGCCACGTCGGCATCTGCTCACCACAGGGTGGAGCAAGTTCGTTAATCAAAAGAAGCTCATCGCTGGTGATTCTGTTGTTTTCATGAGGGACTGTAATGGGAAAATGTTTATCGGAGTCCGGCGAGCGATGAAGAGAGGAGAAGGCGGCGGGGATTCTGGGAGGTGGAGAGAGCCAAGTGATGGAGGAGCAATGAAAGGGGAAGGAAGGGAGAGGATGACGGTAGAGGCGGTGGCAGAATCGGCGGAGAGAGCGGCGAGGGGGTTGCCATTCGAGGTTGTGTACTATCCTCGGGCCGGTTGGGCTGATTTCGTGGTGAGGGCGGAGTTGGTGGAGGCTGGACTCAATATATCCTGGACTGGAGGTACTAGAGTGAAGATGGCGGTTGAGACAGAGGATTCGTCGCGAATGACGTGGTTTCAAGGGACGATTATGTCTGCTGCTGTAGCCGATTCTGGCCCCTGGATTGGCTCTCCTTGGCAAATGCTTCAGGTAAAAATGCTTCGGGCTCAATTGTTTGAATTGTGGTTATTCATTGTGATTAAATTGAATGTGTTTTTTTGTTGACTTCAATGTTAACAATTTAATCCGTATTAATCAAGAAATACATGCTAAGTTTTCAACATTATTAAATTAGGTGCACTTAAAAGTGGATCAGTGCGAAATGCTAATATAGAATAAGTTCTGATGATAGACTGATAGATTGGAGGAATTGAGGTTGAAATGAGATTACTCAGTTGTAGCAGTTGGCTGCATTTTACTTTCATTTATATCTATTTTTGCATATTTCTCCCCTCAGTGCCCTTATTAGGCTTCAAATTGTTACTTTAACATTTTAATGAGATTGGAGTAACAGAAACTGGAAAATTGTCAAATAGTTCCTGTGGTAAACCCATTTCGCTCCAGTCTTACGCCGAAAAAAAGTCTTAAGGCAAGCAAGAAAGGAAAGCCAATCTCTTTAACTTTTAGGAGATCAAGCGGGCAAGGGCAAGCTAGCATATTCCAATAAATTACCCGCCCTATTTCCTCCTGTACATGTACTACTACTTTTGGGAATCCTATTATATGGTAGGGCTAGCGAAATAGATCTCTTTCTGCCACGTCAGCTCTAGCTCCATCCCACTATAACCTCTTGCTTGAATATGCTGCTTTCCTTTCCTTGGAGGAAGAGAATAGAATAGTGAGTCTATTTCCCAAATGGCTTAGGATTCTCATTTGCCTTTAAGTAATCATAAGTGAAGAAAAAAGCTTATGGCTTAGACCTAGGAATGCTTCGCTTCACCGGCAAGCTAGCCTTCCCTACAGCCTTTCCCTCTGAACTAAGGATCATTCCTTCTCTTCCTAAGGTTCTAACGATTCAAACGAGACTGAAAATAGTAGGGAATCATAAAGATTTTCTTAGTCATTTTCGTGTCTTTGAATTAACATTTTTTGATGGCATGTAAAGGGGAGCACGAAAGCTGGCATAGGGAATCATAAAGAACTACGAGGGGATACGATAGCTCCAGGTTAGAGGGATAGACTCATATACCAGCACTAGGGGTTAGAATGTAGCCTGACTCTATACTTTTGGGTTATAGGGTTTGAGCGTGGGATTACTTAAGAACTACGCCTACAAGGCGGTTAGCTGTCTCCCCTTCCTTCAACGATAACTGCAGCTAAGATTGCTTATTCCTTGTTCACATTCAACTTCCTTACCTTGAAACCATGAGCAGAGTGCCGCTGAGAGGATTCGGACTTATTTAATCATTCCCTTAGATTGCTAGTAGTTTAGTTCCATTCGTTCGCTTTAGAAAGGGTGGTTACCCCTGGTCCTTCTCACCTTGGGCTTGAGCCAGTAGAAATGACTTAATCAAGAGAGAGAACCCCTTTTAACGGGATCAACTTTATCCACTTTAAGTCAGTCTTACTTGGGTGAATTTCTACGCTTATCTCATCGACTAGCTCGCCTTCTTCTTTAACTAGTCTTTACTTTAGCATTCTCTTTCTCTTTCTGGCTTAGCCTAGCCCGTGAGAACATACTTTTCTTTTTCAATTCATTTCCATCGGACTTATCCGGGTTCTAATTAATAAGTAGCGTGCCTAGGGTGAGCTCTTCCTTCTGATCTTACTCCAAGAGATTCAATATCACCGGAGAGAAAGCCTAGTCACAGGAACTGAAACAATTGAATTACCCGAGGCTATCCCAGTTCCATTTTCGCTAACACGAGGAAAGCCTGTCTTTTTGGCATAAATCTGTCTTCTTCTTTAGACCCCGAAACTCTTCCTTATAGTATAGTCTACCTACGCAACTCTTTTGAAGTGAAGAGCGATAAGAAGAAGAGCGGTGGGTTTCCAAGAACCGGAGATGGTGTTCTCTATATCCGGAACAACACGAACAATCCTTGACCTTTCGATTGAGGGTCTTCAGCAGTGGGCTTTCCATAAGGTAGGAGGTGATTGAAAAAGGGGAAGCTTAAAAAGGCATACGAGTGCGTTTGATAACCGCACAGGAACACGAATGTCTACAAGAGGCGATGTTTGATTACCGCTGGACCTTGGAGTTAATGTTACTCTGCATGGGATGTTGGCCAAGGTGGTGCAATTCAGATTATGGATTTGTAGGATATCTTTAGAATTTGATTAGATTAGGAATGATTTTGCACCATTTTTAATTCTTTTCTTCTAGCCTGTGTTTGAATTTTGAGTGGCTTGTTAGATAGTGTTTTCTCATTCTAAGTACGGTGGGTGTCTTTTTTTTTTTTTTTTTTATTGCATTTTGGCAAGGCATTTATAAAATCATCAAAATTCTTATATTGACTTGACCTTGATTGTGGGTAAATCTAAATTCAATTACTTTATATTTATTAAAATAATAAAGTGCTTATGTGTTCAATTTCGAGCCACTTGACTAACAAGGAAAATGCAGTTTACATGTTAACTTCTTTTTTTTTTTTGGATAATTACTCATGTTAACTTCAGATCTCAGCAAATTGGTACTTTCCTAAATTTAAATTTGATGCTTAGGTGAAATGTATCTTGTGATGCTCCTATGTCTCCCTATGCTCTTAGTGGAAAATAGGTGACTTTTTGGTGCTTGGTCTGGTTTAATCTGCTCTTTTACCCATGTGTTTATGACTGGTAATAATGGGAGAATAGTCTCTTCTTTGCTTTATGTTCTTTTTTTTCCTTTCATAGGCAGCATTTTGGGGGTTGGTTTGTGGTAGGATATGGTTTGTTTAATCTACATTTAAGTTTTCATTCATTTTGCTACTTATAGCGTTTCTTCCCCTTTACCTTGCTGACTCATGATATCATTATCTTTATATCATTAGGTTGCATGGGATGAGCATGAAGTTCTCCAGAATGCAAGGAGAGTGAGCCCATGGCAAGTCGAAATTGTTTCCTCCTCACCACTTCATTGCTCATTCCCCTTGGCAAAGAAGTTCAAGTTTTCTCAGGATTCTGGGCTGACTGATGCAGAGGGAGAAATCTTCTTCCCAATGACAGGGTTAACCAATTCAACAATGGGGTACATGAATCCATCACTGTTGAATTACAACTCTTTTCCTGCTGGCATGCAGGGAGCCAGGCAAAATCGTTTTCACTTGCAAAGTTTGACCAACTCTGTGAGTGAGAATACCCCAATGATGTCCACTGATAATTTCTGTGGCAACTATATGGTGCCCAAGTTGAATAGAATATCCACTGAGCTCAACATTGGCAGTTCACAGTCCGACAACTTGTCACCAGATAGCCAGAGCAGCATGGTTTCCTTTGGCACAGAACTTACTGAAAATGGGGGCTGCAACTCGAGCAAAGTAGGTGTTAGTTCGTTTCAACTGTTTGGCAAGATAATTCATATGAAAGAGCCTGTGGAAAGCAGATTTGAGGAGGTTGGTTGCATGGAAAATGATGGTGGTAAAAGATATGATGAAGCTGCGAGTCTAAAGAACTCATTAGATCTTTCATTGACTTATGGCTATTCGAAGCTGCTTGACAGGCTAGATGTCCAATGCCAAAGAGCCTCAGCTTTCGAAGGTTTTTACTTGTGAATGAATCTGTGTCCACATCATGCAGATGAGTAACTGTTTAGGTATGGTTTCTCCGATTGGCTTTCACAAGTTTATCGTGCTACTATTGCAATTTGATGCTTAAGTATGATGTTTCTATTGTCAAAGTAACAGCAATTTCTTTGCCTTTTGTTGATTTTACATGATATACTTTCCTTTTGTGTAGCCTGGATGTTACAAAGCTTCCTGTTCCTCTAGGAATGCTCTATGTTGTGTTATTATGTGCTCTTAGGTTCTTGTCCTGCATTTGATATGTTTGACCATGTTTTAAACTTGTACATTGATATTTAGGATTATGAAGGTAAGTTGTGATCAATTTTGACTAGACTCATACAGTCGTACCTGCATCTTCTCAAAACGAACACCGGAATGCATAAATAGTTTTAGTTCGTGCTGGCCTCTGCTGACTGCCTGTCACGAATGAGCATCAAAACAAATAATTCCCCTATTTCCAAAGGATGTGTCTGCCATTAATCGTCTTTTAGCAAGCATTATCAAAAACCAGCCTTAAGAGTTGAGCTGGGATTTGGTTGAAGACTTGAAGTGGCTTCGGTTAGAGTCATAAAAACCGAGTTCTCCAAAAATCACCCAAATGCTCATGATTTCTGGTACATCGAAAAAGCCTTGTGATTAGGATTTGAGAAAACAAGTTTGTTTTGTGACCTTTTTCCCGAGAGCGAAAATAGTTCCAGAAACTGCCATGATGAAGTGGGGCTTAATAAGCAAACTGGAAGGTTCTTTTAATTTAAGCTTACTGGTGTTCTATTGTGGTCTTTTTTAGCATAGTTCTGGGCTGTTAAAACATATATACTTCACCTAAACATCATTTATTGAATTTGATCTCCATAAGTTGGGTGTAAAATTGTAATATATAATATTTTGATGCATATCTTTATATCCTTTTCTTATTCCTATGTTACCTGGATTTGGAGGTGAGTGTCGAATCCGGGTATGTGTCCGACACGGGTATACTCAATTTTTTCAAAGTTTTTCCATATATTTGGAGGATCATACCTCAATACCAATGTCCGAATATGTGTCGAATATGAGTGCTTTAGGGAGAATGAAGAGTCCGGGTAACATAGTCTTGTTCAGTATTGGCTTGAGGTGCTCTTATTTTATGTTTGACCCTTCCATGATCCTCCTAGTCATTTGTTCTGCTTAAATCTTTGTTTTGCAGGTAATTTAGGCAGGCAGGAATCTGAAACCTAATATGACTTGGTCAGTAGTAGTTTGCATATATCCTGAGTTTTTGTTCTAGTTTGTTTTAGTGTATGATGTTGGATACTTTTGACTGTTAAAATTGTTGACATTTATCACGTTTTATTACACTAGATATCCATAACGATGCATCCGAACATTTGATTTAATGATTCGTGCATGATTTTCTGTTTAAAAGGTAAATTTAAAAAATTCTTTTAAATAAAGAAAAAAATATTGGTAGCGTTCTAAGAAAAAGATCATATGCTGCTCAAAAAACTGATTGAAAGATTCCTGCTGTAACTCCTCAAATAAATGAAAGACAAATCTCGTACAAAAAATAGCGGACATCCATAACAAAACCTTATCTAAATTTCCACAATAGTTTCATGCCAATATTGTATATATGGAGATCAATCTTTCAAGATTAGTATAACAGACTATAACTCCATCCTTCCACCCACAGAAAACACATACAAGAGTGATCCATTAATTATTGGTAAAAAAGATGGATTTGGTAGATGGGGAGCAATGATAAAAAAACTGGACAAGACCGACCGGTTTAATTGGGAATAGGCAGGTCCGACAGTTCAATCACTCTCATAGAACTGGAAAAAAACCGAACTGGTAAGAATTGATTACAAATCGGGAATCGAAAACCAGAAAATCCAATAAAACTGGAAATAATACTTTTTTTTTTTTTTTATTGTTTGAGTTTTTTTAAACCCTATTGGTTAGAAATTAAAAGGTCCAAAAATTAAGCTAAAACTGAAAATAATAACTTGTATTCTTTATTTGTTTTTTGTTTTTTGTTTTTTGTTTTTTTTTTTGGGTTAGATTTTTTCTTAATAATTTATAATTTCTGTTTTTTTTTTATTTATTATTATTATTATAATTGAACCAGAAACCGGAGGTCCGACCTCCAGTCCGGTTTTTTATTCCTTGATGGGGGAGAATATTGAAGATGTAGATGAGCTGTTTCTAGCTCAAGTTCGAGCACATATATGGAATAATACATTCAAATTCATGAACATGATATGGGTAAACTTTTGATAATCATCATATATTTTTCAATAACTGAATTCTTTACAACTGTTGAAAATCTATTTACAAAATGCAAAAAAACTACAGTCTCCAATCCTCATGATATTATAAAGTGTAATGTCAATTCCTTCATTTACAACAAATGATTAACGAGTTTGCGTTTTGCTATTTGACAACCCAGATCCCTTTCCCCTCCTTCAAAGCATGAAGGATTGAAGAATTTCAATCTTCTGAGGCTCTAGCTGTGTTTTCTGTATTTTAAACTGCCAGAATCAGTTTAGCTTCCACCATTTCAAAACAAAGCTTAATGGCTGCTATCATCGGCACGAAGGTGTACCCAGATTGTGGATGAAAATTGTATTTAACACATTGTATTTCACAAATCAATTCATGGAACAAGTCATTTTATCTCTTTTCATTATAAGATAAGCCAAGATTATGGCACATACAGGTTAGACATGGCAGTGCTAACTAGAGATGTAAACGAGACATCTGTGCTTGCAAGCTACTCGAATTCGGTTCGATCATTGTCGAGTCGAACTCGAGCTATCGAGCGAGCCGGATTCGAGTATCCTAATGCTTGACTCGAGTAACTCGCGAGTCTAATTGAGCTTTTTTACTTTTAATATAGATAGTTTTATTTTTAATTAGTATTGAAAAATCTCAATTCGAACTCGAGCACAAATAATCGAGTTTGAAGTCGAGCATAAGAATCAAGTTTATTTTTTACTAAGTAAACGAGCCTAATCGAGTAAGCTCAAATAGTTCAACTTTTATCTCGAATTGAGTTCGAGTTTTAAAAATGAAACTCGATTGAACTCGAGCAGAGTTTCGAGCCTCGAATTTCGAGTTGAGCTCGAACTTCTTACAGCTTGAGCTCAGCTCGGCTCGATTACATCCCTAGTGCTAACTATGCGCACATATGAAAGAAAATTGACTGAACTCCAAGCCACTTTGACAAATTTTACATATTTTCTTCCTTTTCTCCTCTATCATTTAACCACATCTTTAGATAATTCGAATTAAGAGGTCTCTACAATAATAGTAGATGTGATCTATGTTATCCGGACTCTTCATTTTTCCTAAAGTACTCGTGTCCAATACCTGTATCCAGCATATATTTGAACATAGGTATAAGGGTATGATCCTCCAAATATATGAAAAAACTTCAAAAAAATTGAGCACATTCGTGCCGGATATATACATGTATCCGACACTCACCCTCGAGTCGGGTAACATAGGATGTGATAAGTATTAAGGAACAGGAAGAGGGAGTGCTCATAGGAAACCCCAAAACTAAAATAAGTGAAACAAACCAAAGAACAAAAAGAAAACCCTATAAAAACAAACTACAGCAAAAGAACAAAATTCCAACCATCAGACAAGATTCTTTTAACTAACCAACTATGAAGGGTCTACATAAGAACATGTAAAAGAACATTAAACTCTGACTCTTCCCTTCGTAAATTAAACATTGACTAATGGCCTTGTCTTTTTTTTTTTTTTTTTTTTTACAAAATTCCTCTTCTAATGCATCCCATATAGTTGCAAAAGGAAGGAAATAAAAAATTACAAATGTTGGTGAAGAGCATGCATAGCAAATAAAACCCCATTTACCAAAGTACATCTTCCAAGGTCTAAAGGTGAAACATATGCTAACCTTGCCTTGTTTTTGTGTAAAATAGGATGTCATTCCTTTCACAACAACACTAACTTGGACCTATGTTACCCCGACTCAAGATGAGTGTCGGATACGAGTATTTGTCCGACACGGGTATACTCAATTTTTTATAAGTTTTTTCATATATTTGAAAGATCATATTCTCGTACGCATGTTCGAATATGTGTTGGCCGCAGGTATTTTAGTGAAAATAGAGAGTCGAGATAACATAGACTGGAACTGCCCACTGAGGCACCAAAGGGGAATAAAACACTACTTATCACCATCTTTGGAATCATATTAAAGTTTCTCACACCTCCTAAATTAAGGATTTACATTGCTTAATACTGCAATTAATCACGTCAATTTCACCTTAATTGACATTCCCTAGTCAAATTATGTGCTTTATTTTAAGTATTAATTACTTAACAAATAAATTTAAACCTAAAAAATTCAATCAAAATACAATCTTTTACAAGCAAGACCCAACGTAATACAACAAAAACAAGTAAGAAGTTTCAAATTGAACAAAATTGATCGGAGAAAGAGTTAATTGGAGATTAATCAAAATAAAAAAAATAAAGAAAGAAAGAAATTACCTATTGAGAAGTAGAATTATGAGCGTTGATGCTGTTATAATATCTGGATAATCGACGAGCCGGCGGCTTTGGTTTAACCGGTTTTTTCCTCAGACCAAAAATTTCTTGAACCAGTGGAACGTGAACCAGAACTAACTTCCATGCCAACAACCACCCTATAAATTTAAATTTATAAATAAATTGGAGAAAAAAAAGATAATTATCAGCGAACAAAACCCTAAAATTGCGAATATATATAAAAAAAAATGGCGACTTTGAGAGAAAAGAAAAATTACAGAGTATAATGAAGGAGAGGACGAAAATGATAGCTAGAACCGGACGGAATAGTATAAAGTTCAGATAATTCCAATAAAATAGAAAATTCGAGGAAGTCGATGATGACGAAGACTCCATGGACAACAAAAGGGGAAGCATCGAATTCGAAACCACGTAGCTCTTCGAGGAGAAAAGCGTTTCTGTCTTTATGCTGATTCTGGATGGGCTTCAATTTTTCGGGCCGATCAACCCATATATATTAGCTGAAACTTAAAAGCAAAGAAACCAAAAGAAAAAAAATCATTTTTTCGCAAAATAAATTAAAATTAGGTTCGTTATATATTGAGAATGAAAATTTTTAATTATACATATTTTTTCAAGCTTAAATAAAGCATTTTAAATTTTTTTATGTGTAATTTGCTATTTTACATTTTAATATGTTTTAAGGATTTTTTTTTTAATGAGTGTCCCAAAGATATTTTTTAATATTACTATACATAATAATATTTTCATTCAATACATTGAAAATGATGAATAAAATTATCAACATTTGCATTTAATATAATATTATTATTAAATATAATATATTAATTAACCTTAAAAAATATTCTAAAAATACTCATTAGCAAAATTAATGTTTTAATGATTTTATTTATTCAGTTATAAATGGAAAACATGAAAAGCAAATGGGCCCATTTGGAGTCTGCATGTAACCATTTTCTTTAAAAAACCCATAAAGAAAGTCGATTTTTTTTCTTCTGATTTTCAAATTTATGCAGCTATGTTACTAGAATTTAAATGAGTATAGAATAAGTATTTTCATTTTTTATTTTTTTATCTCTTATAATGTTATCTCCCTCTTACTAAGCACAGTGTAATAATGGATCAAAATGATAGGTTAAAACTTAAAATTAGAGTTAAAATACCAGTTTCAAGAAGAAGAAAAAAAAGAATAGACGTAGCTTTATCTTTTCACATATACAACAGTATGAAGGCAAAGAAAGACAATGCTTTAGTTGCAACTCTTCACATTAACAGATTAAAACCTAAGAATTATGTTACTTAATGAAGCATGCACCAAATGTTAAGAAAACTGGCAGAAGCAATGGATTTTCTTGTCCGTGGTTTTCATTCTATATTTCTATCTGTCAATCTCAAAAAGTTTGATTATTTATAGCCGTTTTGATGCTTAATGAGCATGGTCTTGAAAACACACTGGATATTCCAGCCATATATATATGTCCATCAACCAATTGAGTCCATATTTGAGTCTTCATCAGCAGCATATTCATAACTCACAAGTCTGTTATCCTTGCTTGTGAAATGTTGGTGAAAGGGAAGACCTTGAAGTTGCCGTTTCCCAAACAGGTCAATGTCATCTCTGAGTTGCTCTTCATGATCTGCAATTACATGTCAAGGCATTAGTATGGATTGGACTATTGAGTGAGGCAGGCAGTTGCATGGAGACAAGTCAGAATGCAGTTTAAAAATTAGGAAGCAAATTCTTAAGCATGCCTTCAACTACTGTAATTTAAAGTCCATTATCAATAAATAGTTGTATTAAGTATCCAACCTAAAACCAATTAGTAATAGGTGAAGAAGTCCAACTTGAATATAAGATCACAGGCAATTCAAGATTTAACCGATGTGGGATAACACCACTTTTACAAGTTGATTCATGCTTGCTGTGAGCAGGCAGAGGTATCTATGATAATTTGTAAATGCAGCCTATGTTTTTTCAAGATGCTTCAAAAAGGAGATTATTCATAAGACATTCTGATAAAGAATATACTCTATTCGAAGTCAAATATGGTGAAGATTTGGTAAACCTTAAATGGTGACAATAGAAATTAGACTTTTGGTTTTCATATTTCATGTTCAATGCCTAGGAGTACTGCTACAAGACATCCAACAAGTCTGAAAATGAAAGAAGCTCCTCCTAATAAGATCTAATGTGTTGGTCAAAGGTGAACAACAAATAAATTCAGCTTGAAATTTAGGTGAACAAAACTTACAAAATAACAAACAGTAGAAGAGAAACACTCCTCATAACGGGCTGTCCAGCTAGCTCCAGCTTCTGCGTCTGCTTGATCGAACTTTTGACATCATTTTCAAAAAGCCCTGCTTTGTTTTTAGACATTTGCCTAACCAGAGGGTGTGAAATGAAGCACAAACCCGAGGAGAAGTCATGATATAATGGCTCCAATATATGCAAAAATTGTCAATGTATATGGTAGCAAACCAAGGAAGAAATTGATCGCGAAAACTGTGAAAAGTACTGCTGGAGCTGCACAATGCAATCAACCACAAAAGGGATCAGTAAATAAGTGGCTACAAGGAAAAGAGAGTTAAGCACCTTGCTTGTGTAAACTTTCCTTTACCGAATAAGCCCAGAACTATATTATTCGGACTCGGGTGTGAGTGTCGGATACGGGTATGTGTCCGACACTTGTATGTTCATTTTTTTCTAAGTTTTTTCCATGTATTTGGAGGGTCATATCCCCATAGGCCCAGAAAGCATAGCTCCAAGTAATCCAAACAGAGTACCAGAGGAAGGAATTGCAGGAGCCAAGACTATTTCGAACAAAAAGTGAACATAGAAGGTAGATTACCCCAAACCTCACTGTCAAACAGAAGTGGAAGACAATAAGTTTTAACCAATTGTTAGACTTAGTCAATCAAAATGTAGCAATTTATATTTTTATTCACTTAATCAATGCAAACTAAGGGATTTACTTGTATCAGAGAGAAGTGTCCTTACAAGGTCCATAGTCTCGCTCGAAGTGGATTCCAACAAAGATCATACAGCTGATATTACTGGCAAAGTGTATGAGTCAAAAATGCCTTTCGAAGTGCCCCAACTTTATCTAGCCTGCAACAGTTACAAGTATGATTTCTTCAGCAAGAAAACTAAGACCAATAAACTTAAGTATAGCTGCCAGAACCTCATTTTCTTTTCCCTAAAACAGCAGTTCAACAAAAATTGTTAAAAATGACAGAGAAAAAAAAAAAAGGGTTGCAAAAGCCAAAAACTTTAGATGACTGTGATCTGCTTTAAGATATTAAGTTACTAAGAGCAATCAAAAGTTCAAAACCATTCTCTTTTCTTTCTTTGATAAAAACAAAGTAAAATTATTCATCTTTTATCCATTATTCTTAGTTAGCAACATATTGACCAAAAATCATATCAAATTAACTCTCATAAAAATTTAAAAAAAAAAAAAGAAAAAAAAAAGTGGGTTATCAGATCTCTTCAATGAAAAATGATTCAAAGCACATTAACTAAGAAAATCCAAAGAGGAACACTTAAAAAACCCATCAAGATTGAAAGAAGAACACGAGAATTACAACACAAGAACTAAGAAAAACCCAAGAAAAAAAGGGAAGGTAGAAAGTGAAATGAACTGACGTGGAAGCAGAGGGACCGAGCAGGGGATTCTCAGAGAGCGGCTGAAAGAAGACACTCACTGCCACGCGGGAAATAGTTGAAGAGAGTGGTGGTTATAAAAGCCACGAGGTGGAGGATGACGGAGAGGGAGATGAGCCATGCGTCCGAAGCCCTCTGGCGGTAGCATGACTTGAAAACGGAAATTTCTCTTCAGGCTGATTATTTGTTTTCGGGATTGTCGAAGAAGGAGGAGAACAATGGCGATGGTTCTTGGCCTTGGGGCTTATTGACTGGGGTTTCTTCTTCCATTAACAGAGGAAAAAAGTGGTTTTTTGGAGGGAAAAAAAAGTGGATTTTGAGGTTCTTGCTGTCACTTGTGAAAACCAATGAAGATTCAATTGTTTTTGTTACAGAGGTAGAGAGAGAAGGAGAGTTTTCTCTCTCTAGACAGTTGGTTTTGGAGGGAATCTTCGTTGCGCAGATCCAAAGTTTTTTGGTACTTATATTAATGCATGAGATGAGTTTGAAAGTGGATCTGTGGCGCAATGGTAGCGCGTCTGACTCCAGATCAGAAGGTTGCGTGTTCGATTCACGTCAGGTTCAATTTCTCTGCTTTTTGATGTGGCGAGGGATTTTTATGGATTCATCGAATTCAATTTTTCATCATGTACAAAACATCGTAACTAATCAACTATGTATACTTATTTTATATTGTTTGGTTATGTTTGTTTGTGTTTAGTGGATAATTCTATTGGTTCTTGACTTGTATGTATTCAGGGGAACTTGCCAGCCATATTGCAGGTCTCTTCCGAAGGGATCTTTTGCTGGAATGTTTTGAGTAAGCTGATGAGTTCGATATTCAAGGTTTGAAGATTATTTTTACCTCTCTCCATGTTACTCAGACTCGGGTGTGAATGCTAGATACTGATATGTGTTTGACACAGATATGTTAAATTTTTTCATGTATTTAGAGGGTCAAATCCCCGTATCCATATCCGAATACTTAAAAAAAAAAAAAAAAAGTGAAAACATAGGTTGGTGTTTCCTACTGAGGTTATTGGGTTATGTCTAATATTTCAGTGCGGCAACCACATTCTGAAGCAGTAAAGGGGACCATTAGGGATCATCATGCTGTATGGGCTGTCAATATTACTAACTATTCATTCCTCTAAATTTCATCTTTGACCTCAGTGTAGCTTTTGGCTCTTTTTAGTTCATGATTGAAAGCTCCTAATCAGCATAAAATTTAGCCTCTTTGCACTTTGTTGTTGCAGGCAGTAGCAGGTGGTCTCTCCTTTTGAAAATACCCTTTACAACCATATTTGAGTATCTTCAGGTTGGCTGCAATAAGCTTTTATATTGACTCCTTGAGAGGTTCTTACTAGTAGTAACTAATTGCCAATGTAGCAATTTCCCCTTATATTGGGTTTAACCTTTGCCCTTTTATGCACACTGATATTAAAATTACTTTTTGACATCTTTATACCTTTGGGAACTCATAATATGTTTTTTGTGGGTGAAGCTTCAATTGTATGGTTAAATATTTATAACTTGGGCATTGATTATATGCTTTTTCATGGATGAGTTGCCATTTTGGTTATAATAGCTTTGACTCAATGATCTCCCAACTTTGCTTTAGGAGAAGAGAAACTATAGTAATAGCTTACCATGGCCACTATATTTATGAATATATGACTTGGAGAGAGATCTTCTGAAGTAAATTTTAGGAGAAAATATGAGGCACGGTACTTTTTCTCTATATTTGATACCTATGTTACTCGGATTTCGGTGTGAGTGTCGGACACAGGTATGTTCAATTTTTTCTAAGATTTCCATGTATTTAGAGGGTTCTTGGAGGATTATATCTCTGTACCCATGTCCAAATATGTGTCGGACACGGATATCGGATACGAGTACTTCAAGAACAACAAAGAGTCGGAGCAACATAGTTCGTAACTATATAGTTCTCATTGTCATTAGACAGTGGCTTTTAATTTGTACTTTGTGTGATTACACTGAAAATAATCATAAAATCATCTTGTATAGAAACCATCTCTTATTCCCTGCATGGTTTTTTTTTTCTTCTTGCAATATCAGATGTTAAGGATCATTGCATCATCAGTGGGAAGCCTTGGGCCTCATGCAAAGTTCTATCTTGCTGCTGCTGTCTCCGACTTTTATGTTCAATGGAAGATCATGGTAATGGTTCATTGTTACAAAGTCTGTAAAAAATTGTTCTAACATTGGGCAAGTACTCTAACTAAAAGGCTTTCTGATAAACTGAACAATTTCTGTATGGCTAAACTAGACTTACCCGAAGCTTCTGTTTGTTTTCCATCTTACAGAAAATGTATCAAATTGTAATGTTCCTTTCTTTTGCTTTCCATTTTTAGTTTGTTTATTGAAGTTCAAGTAAAACACTATAAAGAATGCTGAACATGGCCATCTTTTTTGCTTTAATTGAATACTGCAAATCTATGTTACTTAGACTCGGATGTGAATGTCCGACACGGATATATTCAATTTTTTTTCAAGACTTCTATGTATTTGAAGGATCATATCTCCATACCTATGTCCGGATATGCGTCGAATACAAATACTTTAAAAATAAATGAAGAGTCGAAGCAACATAACTGCAAATGTACATTTGCATCCAAGGAACACCAAAGATCCTGCTTGCACTATTTGTTGAAACTGGCCAACCTGTTTGCACCAGTGCTATGTGTATATAATATAGCATGGCAACCAGCCAACCACAACCTAGTTTTTCCAAGTGTTTGGTCCCTTAAACTAATGCGCATGCCCTGGTTTCTTAGCCCACCAAGCAGCAAGCCTACAAAACGGTCAGTACCTATTAAGTTTAGCATGCATTTTGTTCAAACGTCCACTCTAAATCTATTTTGCTGCATTCTAGCACTCTAGTGTGAAAATGCAGAGGCTCATCTATAATTCTAAAACAATAGGACTAGCTTTTAAACTGGTCTCTCCTATATTCACTCGCCTGGACCATTTCACCACCGTTTGCACAAGCACATGCAGTCGCAGACATCGAACACAACGCATACACCTGCACACGGAAGTAGAGAGAAAGGAAACTTTCAATCGAGACTAACAATTTTATATACAGTTTCTCCTTTTCCTTTCGTTTAAGCACAAAAATATGTATATGCATTGGGGATCCAATATGTGCTACACAAAGAATTAGGTGGTGGCCCGTATGTACAACATTTTTCTACTGAGATTCATCATCTGTATCAAGTTCAAGGCCTTCAGCAGCTAAAAGCTGCTTTATAACCTTTTTCTTTTCCTCCTCTGCTTTCTTTCGCATCAAATCCCTTTTCTTTAGCACAAGGGTATGCCGCTTAAGAGTTTTGCTAAAGTGTTCCATTGATGCCTTCTTTTCTTTTGCCAAGATTTTTCTCTCTTCATCAGGATCTATCTGAAATTCCATCCAAATACAAATTCTGAGATGTATAGCAACTATATTGAAAAGACTCACAATCTGTTTGATTGAAATATAAAATAATGATATGAAGTCAATTGTGTACAGGGTAATGAAGAATAGTTATGGAAACAATCTTGAGGACTTTGAGACACCACCTGAAATTAACTTCAAGCTCAGGACAAATGCCTTTCCAAGTTCATCAAATTCTAAAATGGAAATCTATTTCTTTAATGCTCAACCATGTGTGTACTTAAATTAGATACCAATGCCCTACCCTGGGTATAACTTACCATAAATAGGATGGTAAACCAGGCAAGTGGCAAACCTAGAATATGTTTAGAAAGCTCCCCGAGAATTTACACTATTAGAGAAATTTCAGAAATAATAGTTACCTTAGAACGAGAAAGGCGGCGGACACGGAGATTCAACTCAAGCTGCAGCTGCTCAGCCCAAGCTGCAACAGCCATATCTCCCCGCCGATCCCAAGCTTTTCGCTTTTTTATAAGCCACTCCATCCATGCTTGAGATGCCTGCAAGAATGGAGAAAATGAGGAAATGCCACTCTTAAGGGTCTAGCTAACAAAGAGTAAAAAATAAGGACCGAAAAATCCAAAATGTGCTTAAGGCACAAATTTTAAGAACAACTGGAATTTCACCATACTAAACAATTTAAATAATACATGACCATTTTGTTTTAACTTGATAAGTCATATTTTCGATTTAAAGGAAAACCAATATGAGGAAAAAAAAAAAAAAGAAGAGGAGTCAAAGCACTTATCTAGGTTTTTGGCAATAAATTAATAGGAAGTCTGTCTGCAAGTTGCTTAGTTAAGAATTTTAAGAACTCAAGTTAAAAACCCATGTATTTAAAGTGTAAAACAACAAGATTATATAATTTAAAATTATGAAATTAATTTGGATAGAGGATATTAGATCTTTCAGGGCACAGCTTGCATCTACAATTTCAAGTTTGATATTACTTTGAACTCTTAAAATGATCACAAAGTGCATAGTGTTAAAAGCCAAATTAAAAAATAAGTGTGATTACAACTCAACTAGAAAATGCACAACATCTAAATAGACCCAAGTGAAGTTACATAAAATTGCATATCTTACCTTCATCGGATTGACTCGGTTATCCATATCATATTGCCTCCGCCTCTCCACATCTATGAGTAATTCATAAGCAGCTTGAATCTTAATGAATCTTGCTTCAGCAGTTTCTCCTTCTTCAAGAGTCCCTTTACCATCATAGACTTCAAAATTGAAAATTGATCAGTTAGTAAGAATACATGCATGCCATCTTCTTCAAGAAATTGGTGAAGTGGCAACAAATTTCCAGTGGATTAGATATAAACATCCTATGTTGCTCCGACTCTTTATTTTTCTTGAAGTACCCGTGTCCGACACATATCCAGACATGGATATGGGATATGATCCTCCAAGGACCCTCCAAATACATGAAAATTTTGAAAAAAATTGAACATACCATGTTGGATACATACCCGTGTCCGACACTCACACCCAAGTCCGAGTAACATAGTAAACATCTAGTATAACATCCGAAAGGAGTAATGAAGCAGTTAAACGTAACAATGACATAACATCATCACACTCTCCTCTCAATGGTCTTAGATGCTGAGTTCTTATTTAATGTGGTCAGATGTGTTTAACATGGGAAACATCCTGTTATGAGAGATACCCCAAATAATTCCTAAGAATAAAATCTCCCATTAACCAACTTGCAGTCTAACGTACCATTTGCAGTTACTACACAAAGGGCTACTGGAAATGATGAGAAAATGTTTAAAAATGATCGATGCTTGATGCCCTCAATTGACCTTAATATTGAATACACATCCGTTTCACTTCAAACTTAAAACATGTTGAACGTTTCGAAATCAAGATAAAAGCCACTTACCATCAGGATGATAGAATTTGGCCAAGCTTCTGTACGCAGTCTTTATCTGTTCTTCATCAGCATCCATTTCTAACTCTGTTGTTTACAAATCAAAATTCCAATATAATTTATCACTTAGCAAACCAAAACAAAAACAAAAAATTTGTTATTTTTTCTGCAATATAACCATATTATTAAGAGAATGGAGCTTTTCTCATCAAGCTAACACGGCATAAGGGTAAAAATAATTACCAAGAGTTTCATAGGGAGATTTTTGACCGGTCCAATTCGATGCCCTAACGACAGTTCTCCTTTGATTGACCCGAAACCAAGGCTCCTTCCTGCTCAAATCTCTAGACAAATCAAACCAAGGAGAGAACGAAGACGGCCTAAAATTAGGGTTTCGAAAGGAAACCCTAATTCTAGATCGAGCTTGATGGAGGTGGTGGTGCCTGCTACAACACATCAACGAAGAAAAGACCGTGTGCTGTCTACAAATTGTCCTCAAATTGCTCATATTTTTCTCTTCTTTGGGATTGAATATGAGCTTGAATTATTATCAAGAAAAATGAGAATAAGATTTCAGGAGAAAGGAAAAATTAGGGTTTTTACGGGGGTTAAGATTGGGGATTTTGCATGGGCTGAGTCGGAAAACTGGAGAAGGAAAGAAGACGTGAAGGAAGAGAAGAGGTTCTGATAACGAACATTTGACTCTGACTGATTTTTTTTTTTTTTTCTTTCTATTTTTTCTTTTATTTTTTTTTCTGTCTATGAATCTTTTCATAAAAAAAAATGTTTTAATTTCCTTTCTTCTTTTTGCCGGGAAATTTGCGGACGGCTTGGAACGGTGAGGCTTTTGCAAAAGTTTGTTATAATTGATTTAAGTCAATTTGAAGAAACGATAAGATTGATTTTAGTGAGATTAAAAATAACGATAGAGGTGAGATTAGTTATTTTAGATGTGTGATTGAATATTGTGCGGGGTATTTAAAATCATTGGTGGGATATATGTTTGGATTCAAAAGCAACAGTAGCGGTGAGATAATTATAGTGAGAAGAAAAAAATGATTATTAAGAACATTATATAAAAATGTGTATATATATATATATAATAAAATTTTTAGTTTATTTGATATTTATAAAATTAATAAATAATTAAAATTATATTTATATCAAATAGTAATTTTATTAATAAAAATTACAAAAATATATCAAATAAGATTTTTGTATTTATTTTTTTATTATTCATGTAATTTTTTATTTTCATTTAATTTTTATTAATTTTATAATAATAAAATTTATATATTTATTAAATTATTATATAAAAATAAAATATATATATATATATGTATTATATAATAAAAAAATTTATCATATATTTATTATATTAAAAATATAAAAAATAACCCAAAAAGATTAGAATGATAAAAGACCTTCTCACTGAAGGGCCTTTTGAATGCTCCAGTGAAAAAGAAAGCCAACATGATTTACCGTGTTGACCCTCTATTATTCAAACCTTTTGTGGAGCAGAAAAATGTTCCAACCGCATCAAAATGGGACTCCCTTTGAATTCAAAGGGAACCTTAGCTGATTGAAACCGATTGAAATTGATTAAAGCCTCGTTTAACATTGCTTCTGGGCCTCTGGCACAATTTTTGAGGTTAAAAGTCGCTTCTCACCGCAAACGCAATGCTAAACAGATAAAAAAAATTAGCTTCTGCTGTTGAAACCATGGTTTGAAAAGCCAAAAAATATAGCTTTTGGGCTTTAAAAGTTGACTTTTGGATAAAATGACTTTATTATCCTCACATCTCTATACTTTTATTATTTTAAACATATCTTTTTCTGACATTTCAATTTCCAACAACACTTTTTCACAACAATGCTAAACACTTAAAAGTTTTTAAACCACACTTTTTCATCACACTTTATAAACACACTCGAGCTTTTTTCAACCCAAACTTTTTCCAACAGCAATGCTAAACTAGCCCTAACTCACTTTGCTTAGATCGTTTTTGAAGAGAATTGTTTAGAAACAATGATTTAATCAATTAAGTTGGTAAGCATTAATTTAATCTCCAAAAGAAAAAAAAAAAAAATCTGTCTATAATTGTATTAGCATTGGAACAAAAAATAACCTAACAAGGCCAAAGATCTTCTTCACGCGGACTTAATAATTTTAGATATAATATAATTATGCGATATAAATATAATTAAAATATAATATATAATACGATATAATATAAAAATAATATAAACATGTCATAAATATATAATATAAATTATTAATATATTAAATTTATATAAATATATAACATATTAAATATAATTATAATATAAATACGACATAAATAAAATAGAGTAAAAAGTCAAAATGATACAACTATTTGAAACAGTAATATGGTTTTTATGTTTTGTTTTACTGGTCAGCTAAATGGGCATTTATTATGTTAGATTACAGTTCTTTTCATTAGTTCTATTGCCAAAAAATAATAATAAGGGAAAAGTATTATGAATCTGAGGTTTGATAAAAATTTCACATACTCCCCTTTAGTTTAATAATATATATTTTTTTCTTGAAAAAGTTATGGTGTTAAATTTTCATTTGAAAAATTAACATGCTACCAAAAATTCTTTTCTATGGCATAGAATTAGGCCTGCTCAAGGGTCGGGTCTGAGCAAAAATAATATTATTTTTTAAAATTTAATTATAAAAATATAAAAAAATAAATTTTTTATTTTTTTTAAATAGAATGAATAGTAACTCCGAGCCCGTCTAGGGCTGGGCCTGGGTAAAGAAGTTAAAAAAATTTCGATCGCGACCCAGCCCGGCCATGAGCACCTCTATATAGAACATGTCAAACATAAAGAATCTATTTATGTTATTCAAAGAATATACAAACAAAAAATGCATTTATCTTTGGCTTTATTTTCACTAGATGTCTTTTTACCTGATCTTTTACTCACATTTATCTTGCGCATCAACAGAAAATGCATTCTTCAGACCATCATCTTTCCCTTAACCATAGTCATCAACCCTTTCACCCTCATTATCAAAACTATAAGTCGACCTCCACCATTAAGAACTTCAACCAAATTACTATCTTATTCCATTAGTTTAATTATTAGTGGTCTTAGAAACTATCCAATTCTCATGTGGTAAAACCAGTGATTAAAAAATCAGATCGGACAGGCCGGTCGGATCGGTTGAATCGATAATCGGTGGTTTATCTGATCCGAAAGGTTATTAGAATCGGATTTACATCAAATCGATAAAGAACCGGTTCAATCGGTAAAAAATCGGATTGAACTGCTAAAAAACCGATTTTAAATATTTTTTATTTTCAAAATTTTATTTGTAATTAATGAGATTTGGACTTTTAACCTCTTAGTATTATATTAAAGACCATACCATTAAGTCAAATGCATATTTTTATTAATTATTAACTATATTTAATATTTATTTAATATATAACTTAGTGTTTAAGTATTAAAAATGAGTTTTATCAAACTGACCGGTCCAACCGGTTTAATCGAAAATCAGAGGTCTGATCGGTTCGACATTCGATCCGGTTTTTTTAACATTGGGTAAAACCTTTAAAGAATGATGAATTGGGTCATGGTCTACATATATAGATATAACATTTAAAACTTCATATGATCTAAACATTCTAATAATGTCACCATCATTCAAAATAGGCATCCCATTTTCACATTTAATAATCAATGAAATAGATACCAAATTTAGTTCACAAAAGATAATACTTAGGAGGTCAAGATATGAGAAAGTGTCTGGATCAACAATGTTATCTGAATAGTATTCTACTTCTTTGAAATTCAATAAAGCTTGTACAACACCATTTTTACTATAATAAAAACAAATTAGGAGGATTTTAGTACTATTAGTTTTCTTGTAAATATGAAACATGATAAGCTAAAAAAAAACATAAAAATATTTTCAAATTTTTAATTAACCTTAAAATAATCTCTAATTGACAATCAATTTCCTAAGATAAAAATTTATCTTATTTACTGCATTATTACTTATTAATATTAATTTGCTTTAAATTAAAGAATAATATCAAAATTTCATCAATTTCATATATACTAAAGTAAAACCTTAAATTTCACAACAACTAAAAAAGCAAAAATCTAAACATATTTTGAGATACAAGATGTAAATATTTCAATTAAATATTGGATTTGAATAAAACTTACCGTTGGATTGCACTCACGTAAAGAATTCTTCCTTTTTCACTCTTACAAATCCTTGTTCTTGATATTGCTATAGAAGACCAATTTTTTTTTTTTTATCTGAGAGTTTGAATTTTTTTATGATTTGGTTACATTTAATATTAGAGATCTTTGCCACAAAACCTAATTTCAAAGAAGAAAGCAAGAGTTTTCACTCATGTAAACTTTCAGAAAAGTTAAACATATTAATAAAAAGGGAAACTAGTGGATAAAGAGGTTCTTGTTGTGTGGGTTATCTCCAAAACACTCGTCATTTTATTTTTGTATAACAATTTGTTTAAACGGTGTTATTTGAATACGAGGGTAAAGAGATATTGTTTAAACATTTGGGGCTAAGTGGATTTTTAAGTAAAGTGTCCTTCACCCTAATAATAATGTTAAAGTTATCATTCAATTTTCTGTGCAAATGAATTGTTTCAATTGCTTTAGACTCTGCTGAGATGGACCCTCACAGGACAGCATATTTTAAGCATAATTTCCTTTTTAACCAGGAAAAATGGAACCCAAACCCAAAAAAAAAAAAAAAAAAAAAAACAAATTATATATATATATATATATATATTTATATAAAAGTAATGTAAGGCGTGGAGCAATCTGATTCTCATTCTTAGGGGAGCCCCTTAGAACATAGAAGGAGGAATTCAAGCTTAGGTCAGGTGTGGGTCCGATGAAGAATAATAATATCGTCTCACAATGTGTCTCCGGAACAAATGCCAATGCCAATGCCATTTTTATTTTATCTTTTACTTTTTTTTTTTTAAATTTTATTAACGGATGTTTTTAAAATATTATTTAAAATTATTATATATAATAATATTTTTATCAAATATAATAAAAAATATGAATAAAGTTACTAATAATTATATTTAATATAATAATATTATTATAAATAATATATTAATAAATTTTAAAAGATATCTTAAAAATATTTGTTAACAAAACTTTTTTTATTTATATGCTTTGTTAGCTTTTCATCTCTTTAAAGAAAGAAGAATAGAGAATATTAGAGAAGAGGAAAGAACTTTATGCAATTTCCATTACTTTTTATTTGCATTTCTATTACTTTCTCTAATCTAATGAAATTTCACCACGTTAACTCTATTTCTATTTGCATGACCTACTTCATATTTTTTTCCTATATAAAGAATTAATTAATGGATATTTATGAATAAAAAGTCATGTTGAAATCATTTGTTTTATAGAGGATTGAGAAAAAAAATCGAGAAAATCAATTTAAATAGTAATATTCGATTCGATTCTTATTGAATTTAATTCGTTTTCAATTCGATTCGTAATAAGTTTATTTGATTTTCAATTTTCAATTTACAAGTTAAAAGTTAAAGTACAATTATTTGAACTGAATCGATAAAATTTGATTTGGGTCAATTAGAGATTCTATCCGTTTTGATTTAAAAAAAATCAGAATACTGCACATTAATCGCACATTTTATTCAAAATCGAACAGTTATCAGCTCTAATTTTATATATGAATTTTACTAACGAATGCCCTAATGAAATTCTTTAAGGTTGCGTTTTGGAATTTGGATTTCAAATAATGGATTTGGATTTTAAAACTAAGGTAATTGTATAGTAAAACACATGTACATGTAACATTCATGATTATTTTTCAAATTCATGGATTTGTTGGATGCCTATGTAGTGATGAATTTGAAATACCTATAGTTATTTCTGAATTTGAAATTCATGTTTTTATATCTTTCAAATATATAATCATATTGAATTTTAACTAATGTATGCATTTCATTATTACAATTTTATATAGCAAATGAAATCTAAATCTAAATTTTCAAATTCATATTTCCAAACATAGCATAAGGTTGTTATATATAGTAAAATATTCATCCATGTATTTTAAATGATGAATAAAGTTATTAATTACTATATTTAATACAATGTTATTAGTATAAATAATATATTAACTAACTTTAAAAAATATCTAAAGACACTAATTAGCAAAATCATTCATATATTAACATTTGATTCAATCATAAAATACATTTATCTTTTTATAATATAAAAAAAAAAAAATCAAATTTCGTTTATTGAAAATAAAAACGATATATCACTTGATTAATTTAAATGGATGAAAATAAATACTAAACTTAGCTATAATTTGAATATATTCTCAAGAAGACATATTTTTAAAAGAAAAAAGAAAAAAATAAAAAACAAATAATAAGGAAGAAAAGGCCGACAAGAATAACATAGCGAATCCTATTCCCAAACATGATCATAAACAAATTGAAACGAACGGCCTTGTCTCCTTCTCCACATGATCATAATCAAACGGCTAGCATTGAAACAAACAGCCCAAGCTAAACCTTGTTAATGTTTGTAGGTAAAAGAAGCCTTAGATATATATCGTCCCCTGTTCTTTTCAATTTCAAATACGCCTGCCTTTGTCTTTGTCTTTCTCTTTAGAAACTTCTCATTTCCTTTTCTTCCCCCCAAGGCCCCAACTCTTAACTTTCTCGTGTTTTCTTACATTTTCCTCACCTTTCCCGGAAAATTTTCCAAAACACCCAGAATTTTTCAGGTATACTTTTCTTTGTCGTTTTTCTTTTAACTAACGTTAACTGTTTCCGGCAAGACATATCCTCTGTCTTCTGTCTTATTCTATTTTATTGTTCGAAAACCCATTAGTGTTTTTTTTTTTTTTTTTAAATAAAAGTTTTGGAACTTTTTTTTTGTAGTAAGTAATTCTTTTTTGGAACAAAAACTGTGTAGATCCGACGGTTGAGATAACGGTTATCAGATCTAACGGTTATATGATTGATGTTACTGTTGTTTGCTGTCCGTACGCAGATTTTGTGTGTGCCGTACAAATGGAGACAAAAAGAAGTTACGTCGAGTTGATGTTTAACCATGGTTTGCTAACGTGCGCATGGGGAACCCTAGTTACTCTACTCGTCTCCTCCGCTAAGCTTCAAGCTCAGATTTTTTCACCTCAAGTTAGTCTGTTAATTACGGTTTAATTTCTTAAAATTAACGTTTTTTTTTTAAAACTTTTAATTTTAAATTTGATAATTTTAAATTCGATTATATAATATAAACACAATAACAAAAATAATTAAAACAAAAAACAATACGAAAAATAATATAAATATAATATAAATACATAAACTTATTGAAATTGATATAATATAATATAAATTATTAATATATTAAAATTTATATAAATATATAATATCTTATTATCTTAAACATAAAAAAATCAAGAATAACTATGTAATTTATATTTTTTTTTTTGGGATTGCTAACTTGCGCTGCTGATGGAGTACAATGTGCGGAACTGAAATGAAAACATAGATTCGGTTTATGTAGAGGTCTGTTGAGTTCCGAGAGTTTGGTTCTTTGTGGGCCCACCATATATTATCTTATCTATTTTTTAGTGTGACAGAAATTTATTTTCATGCCAAAAGTGATTTTTTTTTTTTTGGGGTAATAGCCAAAAACAAAATCTTTTGTGTACAACTATTTTATTTGTGTAAACAAAATTTTTTTCATGTATGTAAATTTTATTGAAAATAATCCATTTATTTGCAAAATATATATATCAATTGTCTTAATGGAACACGTTATAATAAAAAATTCATTTTTGATATACTAATGATTAAATTTTTTTAATTCTATAAACGGATTAAGAATATATAACATGTCTTAATTTTTTTAATATACTTTAAAAGATATATCATTCTGCTAATATTATTTGTAAGTTTAAAAATTACATTAACGATAAATAAGATCATTTTTGTATATATATATATTTGTATGTATGTGAAAAGATTATTGGGCTTGGATTTACAGGGCCATGTAGTCATGATGAACCAAAAAAGAACATAATAAGCAAGGATTATTGTTATTTGTTTGTACACTTGCTTTCCATTTTCATGGCGTAAATTGTAATGCATTTGCTAAGATGAAATTGATTTTAATAGTTTCAGGCTGTGCTTAATCTGTTGATAGCAACCCCAGAAGGTGAAAACCAAGAAAGTTATTTGGGTGGACATGAATCTGAAGCAGTTGATGCTGAGGAAGATGGAGATGAAGACAATGATAACGATGATGATGATAATGATGATGATGATGATGATGGTGGATATGGAGAAGACCCTTCTGATGAAGATGGAGGAGCTGGTCATGGGAACATTCCCAATGACGCTAATGGCAACTCCAAGAAGGTAAATGAAGGCGGAGGAGGAGGAGGTAATGGAGCTGGGGAAGAAGAAGATGGAGAAGAGGAAAATGGCAATAATGATGGCGGCGATGATGATGGTGGCGATGATGATGATGGTGATGATGATGATGAAGGTGGCGATGAGGAGGAGAAAGAAATTGTAGAAGATGAAGAGCAGCCCGAAGATGAAGAAGAAGAAGAGGATGAAGAAGAAGAGTCTATCCAGCCACCAAAGAAGAGGAAGAAGTAATTAATAATTATATAAATAATTTTGAGACTTTTTTTTTTGGTTCAATAATGCAAACTTAAATTATGAGGGAGAATAACAGTTAATGACTTCAATTTTAGTTCTTCATTTCATATGCATGTTTAGGGAACTTGGAAACCTTTTTATAGTTTTGTGTTAGTTGGATAAATGAAATCGCATTCAGGTTATTATTTTTGAGTTTTCATTGTACACCATTGATAAATTTTTTAAATTACACAATAAGATATAATAGGATTAAAAATTTGAATTTTTTATTATATTAATTCTTTTATATTTTTTATTATTCTTCACAAAAATATGTCAATTTTTTAAATTTGTTGATGAAATTTTTAAATTTCATTGACAATCAAATGATGTTTCATTAATTTTATGAAAATAATTTTTAATTACTAGTATTTTTAAATCCAATCACAATGTACTCTTATTAATACTAATAATAATAATATAAGAAACGTTTATTATTAAATTGTCGCAAATTCATATTATATTTAGAGTTAGAAAGTGATTGGATACACAAAAAATTTATTTCAGAATCAGCATTTCATCATTTATTTTATTGGAGAACAGACCCTAGGCTAGTACTTGTTGGAGAGATAAATTTCCCTTCACCTCTAGAATTCCAGTCAATATCACTACATTAATAAATATATTAAAATTAGAAAGGTAAATTTTCCACAAAAAAAAGAAAAGAAGAAAGATAAATTAATAATTATATTAAAATTAAATAATAGGAATAAATATTACTCATCGGAATAAGCATTTAACAACTTAATTTTTGTTAAACAATTTTATTTCTTCTAATAATTTCTTTTTCCATTGAAAATAGGAAAAAGAAGCCTCAAACAACCTATAATAAATAAATATAATTATATACACGCATGACTGACGAAATCATCTCTATTTACATTTTAACACAAGCCAAGGCCAGGCATTAAAGATATTGTACATTGCAAATCCTCCATCCCAGAAATTGTTTTAAAAAACCTATCAATTAAAACACAAGAAAATCATCTGTCAAGAAAAAAAAGTTAACAACAATCAACTATGGAGAGGACCAAACAAATTATACGTTTCTACATCATATGTGGTAGATACATGCTATGTTATCTGGATTCTTCATTTTTCTTAAAATACTCATGTCCTACATTTGCGTCAGACACATTAGGACATGGATATGGGAGTATGATCCTTCAAATATATGTAAAAACTAGAAAAAAAAATTGGGGATACCCGTGTCAGACACATATCTGTATCCGACATTCATCCCCGAATCTGGGAATGAATGACATCCGCGATGGTAATGCTCAACATCTATGTTACTCGGACTCGGGTGTGTCGGATACGAGTATGTGTCTGACACGGGTATGTTCAATTTTTTCTAAGTTTTTTCATATATTTGGAAGGTCCTTGAAGGATTATATCTCTATACCCATGTCCGGATATACGTCGGACACAAGTGTCTGTTATCGGATTTCATAGAGTTATCAGTGTCAAACACGGATACTTAAAAAAAAATTAAGAGTTGGAGCAACATAGCTCAACATCATGGTTTTGTTTTGTTTAAAGCTATAACTTGAGGAAATAAGCATTGGCCTAAAGATACATGATGCTAATAATATCATTACTTGAGACTTAACTAGATAATTATATATGCAAAATATGTAACTTACAAGCACCGGTCATCGCTTTGTGGCATCAATGAACATGGCTCGAGTCCAATGCTCAACATCCTCTGTTTCTGATGGTGGAGGGGGAAATGTCGGATTCTCCACAAGATCCCATTCATCAATAGGGCTTTCATTCTTCCCAATATCAGACATCTCAGTGGCAAAAAGAAAACTAGCAGCCGAACTGGGAAAGTTATGATCAGAGAAGTTTTTCTGCATGGTCAACGCAAAACAAAATCACAATAATTTATTCGAATTGTGAAGCATCCAAGTTAAAGTCCAAAACCAATCTCATCTTCAAGGTTATTAGAATTTCTCTAGAAGTGGAGAAAACAATGGGAAAAGCATATAAACTCATTATCGAAGCTAGAACGAAAATCAAGAAACGATCCGACCATGAAAATGACTTCCAATTGAATGGCAACAGCTGAGTAGTAGAATATATATTAGTCATGTTTTTCCAGGTCTTCTACCTCCCCGATGGTATCAGCAACAAAAGACAGAAAAGTAGATAGAATCTATGTTACTCGAACTCAGACATAAGTGTCCAACACGGGTATATTCAAAAAAATTTAAGTTTTTCTATTTATTTGGAAGGTCCTTGGAGAGTCATATCCCTATATCCATATCCGAATAAGTGTCGGACACAGATGTCGGATACGGATACTTCAAGAAAAATGAAGAATCGGAACAACATAGGATAGAATAACATGTATACAGGTGCATGTTGTTAAAAAAAAACCACACAACAGAATTCCGTTATTAATCTTGTGAATCAGAAAAGTCAATAAGCTAAAATCTCAAAAGTTTCGGTTAAACAAGGTCAAAAGCAAATTTTATACCATCAAAGGAAGCATGTGTGCACTCTCCACTAATGTGCTCGATGACATGGCAGAATTCACATTCCGTACAGATTTGTTAACTTGTTGAACTTGCTTGCCAGACCTGAAAATAAAAAAGATAAGCACAACGAACCGCTGTGAAATGCAAAATAGATACATACATGTGCACGTGTATAAAGAAAGCACCAAATAGAAAATAAACAACAATTCTTCTCGTCCTCATCATGCCAACACTTTTGTAAGGTAGATTGAGCACCAACCAGAAACTAGGATTTTAAACATAGATAATACGGTCAGTTATGGTACAAGAGACTCAAAACAGGTCATTTTCAAAGTCTTATCCTTCACACTTGACTGTCAAGAAGACAATTTCTACTCTGACAAGACCAAACAAATAACAATTGGTGAAAATTAAACTAAAAGCGGCGAGTAAGTTCGACAAATGAAAGAGCCAAAAAACAAATGAAATGCATTTATATGAAAACTAGAAGGGGAAAAAATAAATTCATATCCTGCCCAAGAGATGCATTTCAGACCATTTATTATCATTATGTTGGTGAACTATTCACTTGAAGCAAGTTAGAACAAACAGGGAATAAGGTGCATCTTAAAATCAAAGGGATACTAATCAACTGATATAGACATTGGATAAGAAGCACAGTAATTTGGTATGTGACCGTTCACTGTAACAATTCAAATGACTCATTCATGAATCCAACTCCTGAGACTGAGATTTCCATCTTTAGCTAGAATTTTCTCAGTATTCACTTTGTAAAGAAAACCCAATTTAGAACTTAAAAGTACCATCTGAAAGATAAAAACAAATACTCTTTCTCCCTAAGTCTTATTTAAAGAACTACTAAACCAAAGTTGTTTTTATACTTCAAAAATTTCCAAACAGTACAACTTAAACATGATTCAGCTCATAGATCAGAAATAGAAGGCAGGCAGTACCTCGAGCAAGCCATTTTCAACGAAAAAACAGATCGAACTTCCTTGGTTGAAGATAGCGTGGCCAATAATTTAGAAAATGCTTCAAAGTTAGATGCCTCAGCAGGAACATCTAGACAGAGTGAGTTGTAGCAGTAAGCGGTTATGCATGCCACACTTTTCTTCAGAAGAGATATCCCTTTCTGCAAGTCCTTATGTGTTTCAACAGTGTGTGGAGAGACAGAAGAATAATTGGAGCTATTACTTCCAGATGAATCCAGTCGGAGTCTTCTCTCAGATTCTATTGAAGTTACACCAAAATTACTTCTATCTGTCCATGAATTATCCCCACTAGTGGAGCAATAATTTTGGCGTGGTATAAAAAGCGGATATTCATTGCTGCAAAACACAAACTATATTCAGTCCCACAAGAGAAAAACCTTAGTCAGCCATGTCAAATAACGTTTCAGGTGAGATACCTTCGAGAAGAAGGGCGTGCATCCCAATAAGAATCTCGTTGCCATATTCTTGAGCAAGACCCCTGAGGTAAAACTATAACATGATGAGTATAACACTAATGGAGGTAAAATAGATCTCACATACGCTCGATTTGGTTGCTTATCATTATAGAAACCAACATCCTCCTATGTGAAACAGCAAAACTTCCAAAAGGGGATATATTTCAAAAACATTATTGCTGGTACACATTTCTCACCACAAGAAGCAAACAATGGAACACCAACAAATTTAAAGAAAAAAAAAAGAGGAATAAATACAGGCAGAAAAACATCAAGAAGTGAAAAACTTTTTAACACTTTTAAAACCAGAATTGATTTGAAGGAAGAACAATCATCATAATGCTTTTCAGCATAAAAAAGTCACGAACTTTGAATTCTTTGATAGTCATTCTGGAAACCAGAAAGGTTGTTGAAAATGAACTGCAAATTACTTTTTTATTCTGAAATCAATAAAATTTTAAAGATGCAAGTCATACTAATAGAAAATGAAGAGATATTTGAGTAGAACTTGCAAAAACTAACTACATTTCAAACATTAAAAAAAAATCTAAGAAATGCTTTAGAAAATGCATAAGAAGTATGAGCTATTCTTTTACTATCATTGTCTAAGATAATAGAATTTTTCTTTAGTAATAATCCATTATGATTTACATTTTTAGACCTCTTGAAGATTACCCACAGGAAACCCGAATGACTGAAAAACTAAACAGAAAAAAAAATACAAAAAAATTCAAAACCAGAAGTTTCATGAAGTTTTTTAGACATAGCATACAGGTGTAATCGATTCTTAGTTCTTACCGCAAAACCTGAGTTATGAAGTGCAGGAGCAGCTAAGTTATGAACAACAAGATTCAGAAGTTGCACCATGTATCTGATTTCAAGTGGATCAGCAAAGTGTCAGAACTGGAACATTCATGCTCATCAATAATTTACATAACGAAGAACATTTAAAATTGAGGGAAGGGGGTGTCCCGATGTCATATTAGCCAATGAGGTGAAAATAATTGTAGCAGGGCTACAGTTGTCATATAGCCTTACAGAAATATGCAAAAAATTACCCTAACGAGGCAGCAAGCTCCTCTGATGGAACAGAGTGGGGATCAAGCCCTCTTGGTAAGCGAGCATTGCAAATCAGATCATACTGACCACTAGATCCATCTTTTCTCCCCCCCTCTAAATTTACCTGTGAAAATAGAACCAATTTAGCTTACTTAAAAGCAACATGGTTTAAGCTAGCTAGGAGAGTCAGTGCCTAGAATAGAAAAGCTGAGGGGCAGGGGAAATGAGGCATGTAAGTTTCGGGGTAAATATCCTCATCTTAACCACATTAGCTGCATCTTTAAGTACTTGTAAAAGCAAAATATCACCCTAGATTTTTGGTTAAATCTCTGTAACATGCATAATCAATCAAGATTGTCAAGATAAGTCTCATAACTAGAGGAAGCATATCAAGCACACTTATTAGTCACCAGTCACTATCAGGGATAACATAGAAGCACTTACACGACGTTGAGGAAACAATTTGCATATCTGTTTTATTACCACAGACTGCTTATGAAGACGTTCCGAGGTAATTGCCATCTGCAATCAGAAAATGTCTTAAGTAACAACTTTTAGATAAATTAAAAGACATTCTAATAAGCTAGAAAAAAGAAGAACCCAACATAATGTAAATCTAACTCCTCAAAAATAACACAAACGTAAAAAGAAAAAGAAAAGAGGGAGTCCTCACAAGCCCCAAGCTTTGTGTGCAAATAAGGTTGGGATAGAACTTCTCAATCTGTTCCACACGATTCTTTTCCAACTGCAAAGAGAGAAAAAAAAAAATAATGGCTATAGTTAATGTTCATACAACTTCCAATTCTCGCCAAGAAACCAAAATGGAACAAAGTTAGTACCGTGCCACGAGCGGATTCAAGCACTCCAGACTTAACCTTTAAGTCATGAGACACTCTCTCAATCTTAGCCTTCCCTATAAATAAAGCATCATTCAGCATAAGCCTAATGAATATAAACATGAACCCCAAAAAATAGTAATAATAACTAAGGAGCAAGCATCAAAACCTTGAGCTAATTGTTCTTTACTACGACGAAGCTTCTCTTTCAAGTTAGTTAGTTTCTCGTTTTGACGAATTTTCCAATTCAGTAGATCATCAGTTTTCCCCTAATAAAAACACAAATCAAAATTAAACAAAACTCGAAAAAAAGGTATTTAAAAAATAATTTCAAATTAAGGTGAAAGAAATCAAACCTTTGCGGCAAGCACTTCGGTTAATTTTAAATATAAAAAATCACGACGGCTTTTCGATGATTTTAAAAAAGAATTATATTCACTTAATCTGCAAAGAAGAGTTCATCAGAACAACAAAATATTTAACAGCTCAAAAGTTTAAATTTAACAAAGTTTTACCGACGATTATATATATATATATACCTGTAATTGACACAAACGGTGCAAATAGAAGCGCGATTTGAATTGTCGCAAATAGCGCAGTTGCTGGCTTTTTTGGACATCATCATAATAATCTAATTAAAATCTTCTCCTCCTTCATCAAAAGAATCGAAAATCGAAATCCCTAGGAAGAAAATTAAAAGGTAATCGAAAAAGTCGTGTTTAATTGACAGCAAAATCTAATAGCGTGGATTAAAGAAGAAGGATTTCCTCTTTATTTATTATTTTCTTTTAGATTTTTTAAGGGAAAAGCGTAACAGAGGTTGAGCTGAGATGGAATGGAATGGACGTGTACGATGACAAGTCACCACCGAATATTTATAGAAGAGTTTAAATTGGAAACGTTCTCTATGTAATTATCTTATTCTTTTAAAATATATTGAGTTTTTCTTTCTTTTTTTTAGATTTATTAGTAATTGGCATATGGGCGAAATAAGTAAAAAACGAAAAATACAATGACAAATTTAGCTTTTCTTTTTCTTTTTCTTTTTGCAAATTGAAGAAAGTTAATTTAAAATTGAAACTTTTGAAATAAATAGAAAAAAAAGTTATTTGATGGCATAATTTATTTATTTTTTCAAAATAAAATAATAGAAAACATAGACAATTAACTCGTCCGAATTATCATTTTCTTATAAATTAACTTAGTAGTTACTCTTTTTATGTCAAAATGTTGGTTATTTAATTTTCAGGTTTTTATGATTGAATGCTTAAATATGATAGTAATTCCTAAATTGAGGGGGAAAAGGAAAATTGCTTTTTTTGAATTTTTTTTTTTTTTGTATAAAAGAGACATCAATTTGAAAATAGAAGAAACTGTTGCAAATGCTGAAATTCGAACTTAAACTTACACAATGTTAAGGTGGTTACATGAATCAATTAGATTAACTCTGGATTCAAATTGCTTTCATAGTTACTATCATCTATTCTTAATTTGCATTTTCTTTGATAGTTGTAAGTAGGGCTGTTCATTCGGTTAATAACCGAACCGAATTAACCAAAACCGAATTAACCCAAATTTTTTACCAATTAACCGTTAACCGAACCGAATAAATATTTCGGTTAATTAACCGAACCGAAATTATTTCGGTTAATTCGGTCGGTTTCCGAATTAACCGAAATAAGTAAAAAAAAATTATGACCAAAATCATTTCTGAGATTCTTACATGCAGTGCCAATAATTCAACAACATATAAATGAATCAAATGTTGCTAAAAGCCTAAAATAACCAGAATAGAAAGAACAAAGAAATGTTTTGTAGTTTACTTTCAAAGATGTAAATAAACACAAACACATAAATAGAAAAAATCACATGCCTTCTGACTTGCATAATTATACAAGTCATTGACAAAGCTTTAGCCTTTAGCCAAAGGTACATCACAGCCAAGCCATATGTGTTGGGGGCAAAGCATTTAGCTTGATTACCATTGCTAAAATGACATATCAAGTTATCAACACCTCTGCCACAACTAAACACTACAATACAGAGGGAACAACAACAAGCCAACAACAAGCCAATAACATACAATTCTTACATGCAATAAGCCAATAACTAAGTCAAGTAGCCAACAACAAGCAGAAACCCTTAACACTACTTAAAACATAACATACAATAACAAACTTAATAAATACTCTTGTCTTCAATAGAATCATTACAAACATCTTCAAAGGGAACAACAAGCCAAGTAGCCAACAACCAACAGAAATGCAAATGCTACACTGTCAAGTCCAATCCAGGTGTATCCAATTGTCCTACAAAATATATGTAAAAATAGAAAATAATATTATTATTAAAATTTTAAAAATAAATCAAATAGCATAATTAAATAAACTATATTACATAATCTTACCCTTCAACTAACATTAGCTCATGAATTAATGGTAGGCTCTAATGCATTCCAAGATAAATCTAAACACCCAAAAGAAAAAAAAATAAAGATAAACATGAACAAAAATATTTGTAGTTCATAGAATAAAAGGAAAGTAATAATTATACCATTTTCAATTTTGTCAAGATCTTGTAACTGTTCTTCGTTGTTGATGTCTTCATTTGTTGATTTCCGAATCCAATCTTGAGTACACACTAGGGCTTGTACAACTCTAGGAGTTAAAGAACTCCTAAATGAATCAAGCACACGTCCCCCGGTACTAAATGCGGACTCAGAAGCAACAGTAGAAATTGGAACAGCTAAAACATCTTTGGCCAAGTGTGAAAGGATAGGAAACCTAGGGCTATTGAGTTTCCACCATCCTAAAATATCAAAATCATCAACATCTGCCTCATTAGCCTCATTTAAATACTTATCCAATTCTGATTTTTGATCCCCATCACCAGATTCAACTACATGCTTATGATACTTTGATTTCATACGCTTCTTTAGTTTTTGTTGTGGTTCTACAGAAGTATGTGGTTTCACACTTGATTTGCCATTATCATTTGGAAGTGGAGGTAAATACTCATCATACAATTCATATAAAACTTCCTTCAACCTTTGCACCATGCTCAAACCTTTTTCACCCTCATACATATCTCGAATTGCAAAATCTGCATATTTAAATTTATGCCTAGGATCTAGAACAACAGCAACAAAAACAAGCATATTAATCTTTTCAATGTTGCCCCAGTATTTATCATATTTATCTTTCATCCTCATGGCCATCACACCAAATTCAATATTTTCATTTAATTGAGACTCTCGCAAAAGACAATCCATTTCAGCAAGTTCATCAAAAAAAATGTTGGATGTGACATACAAACTGCCAGAAACTCGCATAGTGAGTTCATAGAAGTGTTCTAAGAAGTCCCTCAAGTTTCTAACAGTAGTCCAATCCTCCTCAGAAGGCCAACCTTCCCCCAACTCAAGTTCAACTCTAAAATTGTTATCTTGCTCTTCGAATCTCTCAAAAGCTCTTTCAAATTTTTGAGCGCTATCTAACATCAAGTAGGTAGAGTTCCACCTAGTACTAACATCTAGACACAACAATTTTTTGCTTTCTATTTTTTCCATCTCAACACACTCCTTAAATTTTTTAAATCTAGCTGGAGATTGCCTCACATATCTTACAGCCCCCCTGACACGTGCAACAGATTTATTCATTTCTTTCAAACCTTCAACCACAATCAAATTCACAATGTGTGCAATGCATCTCATATGAAGGTATTTACCATATAAAATACAACCCCCCCGCTGCCCAAACTTTTTTCTCAAATAACCAACAGCAACATCATTTGCACTTGCATTATCAAGTGTTATAGTGAACAATTTATCAATCCCCCAACCAAGTAAACATTTCTCTACCAACATGCCTATGGCCTCACCTTTATGACTAGAAATTGGACAAAAGTTAATGATTTTCTTATTCAACTTCCAATCATTATCAATAAAGTGAGCCGTAAGACACAAATAATTAACTCTTTGCAAAGATGTCCATGTGTCCGTAGTTAGACAAACTCTTGTACATGAATTTTTCAAAAATTGCTTCATTTTTATCCTCTCATCTAAGTAAAGCTGATATACATCCCTAGTCACAGTAGTTCGTGAAGGAATATGAAACCTAGGACATGCCCTAGACATAAATTTTCTAAAGCATTCACTTTCTACAAACCTAAAAGGTAACTCATCAATCACAATCATTTCTGCTAAACCTTTCCTAATTCCATCTTGATCAAATTTCCAAGTTGTAATATGCCCTTCCCCTTCAAGACCCCTATGACTAGGTAAAACTAGTTGGGCTTGTGCAGTGTCAACATTAGCAGGATTTTGCTTGCATTGGTTCATGTGATATTTTAGTGATCCAGTGCCATTTCTCTTTACATCACAACAAAATTCCTTATCACAATGATTACATCTACTCTTTATATCACCCTCACTAGTAACAAATTTAGTAAAATGAGACCATACTTCTGACCTTGGGGGCATGGCTTTTCTTTTCCTCCCTTGAGCAGTCCCAGTTTGCTGTTTTGCTTGACTTGAAGCTTCAGCTGCTGAACTTCCGTCATGTTCTGTGTTAAGAGGACTAGGAGTAACACTAGCCTCAAGAGAGTCTACTTCAGTGGACATCTACAAAGATACAAGAAAACAATAGTTAGGGTTAACTCTCAGAACAGAGCGAAGAAAATTCCATTATTTGCAAACATGTGAGAATGATATAGCACTTGAATTCTGCAGCAAGATTCAAGAAACATATAACCTTTTCAATGTAATATGCTTGTTCATTAATGTCACGAATATTGCAAGAAACATATGCATGTCCCAAAAAATAATAATTTAATATGATTCGATACTCAATTTATTTATATCTTGAATGAAAATAAAAATTCATTAGTTGCAAAGAATTACAATCAAACACTCAAAACCTTAACCTAACAAACAAATCAATCCCAACATTTACAAACTTGGGTATCAAGCCATAAGCTTTTGAACATTCTAGATAACAGTACCACCATAATTAGCATTGCAATCAAATGTCTGTTAAAAGGATCGGGAAAAATACTACCTAGAGTATAGAGGTGGCAATTGGGCGGGTTCGGGCGGGTTCGGGTCGGGTTCATTCGGGTTCAGGTTTATTCGGGTTCGGGCTCATTCGGGTTCGGGCTCATTCGGGTTCGGGTCCATCCGGGTTCGGGCTCATTCGGGTTCGGGTCCATTCGGGTTCGGGCTCATTCGGGTTCGGGCTCATTCGGGTTCGGGCCCATTCGGGTTCGGGCCCATTCGGGTTCGGGCTCATTCGGGTTCGGGCCCATTCGGGTTCGGATTCGGTCTGGGTTCGGGTTCGATCTGGGTACGGGTATGTTTTACATTATTTTATTTTATATTAGATGTAATCATTTTTACGTAATTTAAATATTTATATCTAAAAACAAATTATTAATTTATTATTATTATTATTTTTATACTTTTGCTATTATATGATATTTTTAATTATATTTATTTTTTAAAATTAATATTTGTTAGCACCAAAAGAATAAGAAATTAATTTGTTATATAAAATCAAATTTTGAAATAATTTATTATAAAAAATATGATATATTATAAATTAATATATTGATATTTAAAATAATTGATTTGATGAGCTCGAATTTCAAAATATAAATACATTATAATTTATATTCACTATAAAATAAAAAACTTTTAAAAATAAATCATGGCCTTCATCTATTCGTTTATATACTTATAAAATGCAAAACATTTATGCTTATAGTCAAGATATATATATATATATATATATATCGAGTACTTATATTTTTTTCATCAGTATAAAGTATAAATTATAAAGTAGTACTAAAAAATATAATTTATATTTAAATTATACGTAATAAATATATAATTAATATGATTATTTATTAATATATAATAAATATACCCAAAACCAAAAGGCCATAAAACCCAAAACCCTATTAAATCCACCCGCTAAAATAAAATCACATGAAAGCCATAATCCAATTAAACCCACCCTAACCTAACCGCATAAGTATAACTAGAGCTGCTTATGGGCCGGGCCGCGGCCCAGTTTTTTTTTTTATTTTCTCTGCCCAGGCCTGGCCCTGGGTCGGCCCGGCCCGCCCGTTTAGGCCCGAAACACTGTTCATTGGAATAAAAAAATATTTTTTTTATTTTTTTATAATTAAAATTAAATAAAATAATATTATAATAAAAATTACTGTTCCGGGCCGGGCCGGCCCGGAACACAAAATATCCTGCCCAGGCCCGTCCCGTGAGCAGGTCTAAGTATAACCCAAAAGGCCAAAATAATTGAATTATTGTCAATTTTTTTACCCTTATAGATTAATTGAATTATTGTCAAATTTTTTTCACATCTTTAAAATTTTCAAGAATTTAAAATATTTAGATTGTAAATTCATCATGATATGAGACGTTAAAGTTATAACTTATAAGTACAAAATATAATTTACTTTTTGATAAAATTATTATTTCATCATATATATATATATATATAATATATTAAATTTTAAATTTTAATTAAATTATTAAAAAAATTAGAATAAAATTAATAATTAAAGTTATTGCTTTGTAAAAAAAAAAAAATAATTGCAATTTGTTTATTTTTATTTTTAGTATTAAATTCGGGTTCGGGTTCGGGCCGGTCTCGGGTTCGGGTCCATTCGGGTTCGGGCTCATTCGGGTTCGGGCTCATTCGGGTTCGGGCCCATTCGGGTTCGGGTCCATTCGGGTTCGGGTCCATTCGGGTTCGGGTCCATTCGGGTTCGGGCCCATTCGGGTTCGGGCCCATTCGGGTTCGGGCTTTTTCGGGTTCGGGTTTTTGACTTTTTGGTCAAATCGGGTTTGGGCGGGTTCGGGTTCGGGTTTTCCTGGGCGGGTTTTCGGGTTCGGGTTCATTTTGCCATCTCTACTAGAGTATTACCAATCAAGTTGGCAGGTTACCCCTGCAATTAATGAAAGCCATCAATTAATCTTGCCAAGACAACAACCTTGATAGGGGTGGGCTACAATCAAGCCAAGTTGAATGATAGATTTAAGCAGCTGGCCAAGATGGAGTCATACTTCCAACAGTTCCAGTGGAGCAAGGTTTAGGGACCATAAAAATTGTTTGAGATTTGTTTCGAACTCATATAATTTGAACTCAGTTGTTATCTAGCTTATAATACACAATCAAGTTCACATAAAGAAGCAAGTATAAAAGCAAAAAACTCTATAATAAACAACCTGTCTAATTAAAAATATATTAAAAAATCAGCCAAGACCATAACATAAAAATTTCCAAAACAAATAGCAGTAAGTTCTCAAAAACAAATTGTCATGAGTTTGATTTCACTGTGTTTTCTTACCAAGTTGAATCGAGTTTAGTTGAGCGAATGCCTCTGAGATCTGAGAGAGGTGAGTCCAGACTGAGAGACAGAGAGAGAGGTATCGTCGAGCCACTGAGATCTGACTTCTGCGTTTTGATATCGAGCCTGAGAGAGGGGAAGGTCAGGTGAGATCGAGAGTTGCTCTCGATGGGAAGGTCAGGTGAGATCGAGAGGGGAAGATCAGGTTAGATCGAGACTTCGAGTAGGTCAGGTGAGATCAAGTCTTCGAGAGGGGAGGGGAAGGTCAGAACTCAGAAGTGAGAACTGAGAACTGAGAAGAACGGCGATGAGTGGCTGAGAAGTGAGAAGAATGGCGTCGGTGGCTGGCAGGCTGAGTGTGAATGGGAGATGAGTTAGGCTGCTGTTAGGGTTAGTAAATAGTAAAGGTTATTAGTTTTTAGGGTTGTCGTTTTAGGGGAATATCAAAACGCATGAAGTGTTGTCGTTTTAGGGGAATTTCGGTTAATTCGTGTAATTCGGTTAATTCCGCTTAACCGAACCGAATTAACCGAAAATCGAAATTCCCCTAAACCATTAACCGTTAACCGAACGGAATTTAATTCGGTTAACCGATTAACCGAACCGAATTAAAATTCGGTCGGTTAATTCGGTTTTAACCGAATTATGCACAGCCCTAGTTGTAAGAAGGTGGTCTTCTTTTGTTATTCAAATTTAGTAAATTTCCCCATCATTTTCAAATAATTTATCATCAACTAACACATGATGAACTTGAATAATCTATAATTTTAACAAAGAAGCTCAAGTCCTGATCAATTTCAACAAAAAAAAAAAAACCCAAGAACTTTGTCTCAGAAACAAATTCCTTCATGGCCAAGATATTTACTTCTTTCATGAATCATAGAGGAAATCTATATTACCCGGATTCGAGGATGAACATCGGATACAAATATGTGTCCGACACGGGTATATGTTCAATTTTTAATTTTTTTTCCATATATTTGAAAGATTATATTCTCATACCCATGTCCAAATATGTGTCGTACACAAGTGTCGTCACGGATACTTTAGGAAACATGAAGAATCCATATAACATAGGTGAAAATGTCACAAGTTATCCGCAGCAAGTTCTTTCTTTACCTTTGTCAAGCTTGTTCTTCTTCCCCTTCGAGCACATGCACGATAATGTAAAAGCTATCATCAACTTTAAAATACTTTACCAGTTTCCTTGAACAAAATTTATTTGATATTGCAAAAACATCATGATGTTGCATCTTATATAGTGATTGAAAGAGGTACAAGTTAGTTTTTTTTTTTTGCTTGTCTAAATGGATGCGAATGCAACAAGGGAAGCCATTTTGCAGCTGTGTGATAATACCCAAAAATGGAAAATTAATGAATATCCTACATTACAAACAGTCTTTGCAGTGTGCAAGTATGTTACTCGGACTCAGTTGTGAGTGTTGGACACAGGTATGTTCAATTTTTTTTCTCAAGATTTCCATGTATTTAAAGGGTCCTTGGAGGATCACATCCCCATACCCCTGTCCGGATATGCATCGGACATGGATGTCGGACACGGGTACTTCAAGAAAAATGAAGAGTTGGAGCAACATAGGTGTGCAAAGGTAGTGAAAGGAGAGAAAGAGAGAGAGAGAGAGAGAGAGAGCTCTCAGGAAGGAATATATCATTTAATGTATCAGATGATTACTGGTAAGTAATTCATACAAAATCTGATAAACAAGTTATAATATAATAAAATTCTTAGGACTACAACATAATCAATCTCAGCAGGGGATGATTGGCACCGCTTAGATGTTTGAAGCTTCATATCTAAGACTATACTCTTCTATTGCCAAAATTTGTAGTGAAGTAACACAGTAACATTGCGTCGAGGCTTTAGGGTTCGAGTCGCTATTGCTGTTCAAGCTATGAATCATGTGGTCTCATAGATGCTATCTTGCAGAAAAGAAAACCCTAAATTTAGAGTTACTACTCATATTCAGACTCAAAGATTATCATCTCTGGACCAAGAAATATATGTAAAGCTTATTGACTAGTATGACTTAGCTCAATGTCACATGAAGTTTTTCTCCACAATCTTTGTTAAGTCCTCCAGCTTTTCAATTATCTTTGGATTCATCAAATCTCTAGCTTCCCTTAAGAGAGTGCCTTCCTGGCTGAAATTATAAGCATCCACCACAGCTCTCATCAAGGTATGGAGCTTCTCTGGAGTCCTAAAATTTCATCACACAGAATTGAATGAAGGAACCAAAATTAGTCAAAAAAAAGAGAATCATACAAATTCAAAAGATAAAAGTAAATAGTGTGAGCTTCTGTCCTTAGTCTGGTTGAGGTAAATGACAGGAAACCCAAGTAACTAACCCATTCTTTTCTTTTTCCTTTATTGGGGTAAGTACCAACCTATGTTGCTCCGACTCTTAATTTTTCTTGAAGTATCCATGTCCTACACATATACGGACATAGCTATGGGGATATGACCCTCGAAGGACCCTCCAAACACATGGAAAAACTTAGAAAAAATTGAACATACCCATTTCCGACACATACCCGTATCCGACACTCACACCCGAGTCCGAGTAACATAGGTACCAACCCAACCCATCATTTACAACTGAATCTTTGTGCATCATTCCACCATATACCCTTGGAAAGGGCAATTCAAGGACTTTCACAAGGTGAAAACTATACAAAGCAGGGCCTGAAACCTTGACTTGGAAGATTAAGCCAATGCATTGCAAAGCATAATTCCTAGATGATGATAAAAATAATTCAGAGCAACAGTCGTACGTGTAGAGGTCATCCGCATCCTTCCCTTCAAGTTCTTCTCCTGGAGCAAATGCATCATTTAGGGCACACAATCGCTCCTCAGGATCCTCAATTGTAAGAAGATATTTCACAATCCTAATCTCTTTTGGCAGGAGCCTCTGTAGATTACCTCTAGCTGTCATATACAAGTGGTACAATATGTCTTTTACCTGCAATTGAGAAAATAAGTTGGTAAGATATTTTAAAGCAGCAGCACCCTAACACCTGCTAATTTATCATAACATTCATTTTCTAAAACAATTGGTTGCTGGTGCTTAAATGAGTTATCCTGTTGAAAATTTGAATGTATAAGAAATTCTAGAACTTCTACAATTCATCAATAATTTATACCAACATTTTTTACAGAGCACAACTTAGAAAAGAAAAGCAATAGTAAGAGGGCAAAAGGTTCATAATTCAGGCAGCCAATATTGCTTTTAAGTTATACTATATGGTCGCACCTCCTAGAATTAATTCCAATTTCTTCCACTTTTCATAAAAAAGGATAATCCCTTTTCTCTTTCTCTTTCTCTTTCTCTTCATCTAAAATCTCTTCTCTATCTCCCGATTCTTTCAAACAGACTGATGCAGAAATTCAAATTTTTGGTCCATTGCAGAATTTCTTCTCCTAATCTGATGAATCATTCCATTAATTTATAAGATCATCATAGGGTTCTTCTAGGTGCAGTCTCCTCGAGTCATAAAACAAGAACTACATCTAGCTGACACATCATATGATTATACAGTGCAGGAGGGCTTCCCCCCCCTCTGAAGTCAGCAACAGTACCTCGTCTTTCGTCATGTTAGATTCCTTGGCAGCTGACCAAGCTTTAGTGATCATTAGCATCAATGATGAATCAAGTTGATTTTTCTCAGCCAAACTATCTATCTTCCGGCAAGCAACATCTAGAGAAGGAGAATTGATAATATCTTGGAGTTTCAGCTCTGCTGCATTAATTGCTTCAATGTTTTCAGTTGCAGTATCATAAGCTTGTACAGCAGCCAAGCACGTATTCCCAAGCTGTGCCAGAGCTGTCATATCGAAACAAATAAATAAAGGGATGTTTTCATCAATCTCTGCAAGGCATAAAAATAAGAAGTATATGCAATAAATGTTCCGATCTCAGGCCAAGGTGAATTTTTCTTCTAGGTAAAGTACTGGCCTAGTAAGGCCTGCTCTCCAAGGCTCCAACAAATGCATCAGCTAGGTACAAAAGTCTAAAGGTCAAGATGGATTTTTGCTTCCAGGTTGAGTTTCTTTACCGTTATTCAGCTCAACAGTGCCAACACATGTTGCACTGAAAACCTGAGACTGAACTTGTTTGTGGCCTTCTCAAAAAGAAATCAGAAAGTGATGATCCTGGATTTATTGAATCTAACTATTAGAAGGGAGTATCATTCTGTAATTATCCAGAGGCCAAGTTTAGCAAAGAGAAGGCATAGACTTGCCCAGTATTACGAATTCGCACTTTCATTACTGGAGAAATGAAAGAAAGCAAACATAGTAAAACAGTTTCAATTTCTAATTTTACAATCTACCACATTTGTTTATTTTGTCAGGCATATAATATAATCTGGCAAGCATTAAAAATTTATATTAGTAATTATCAATACAGTATTGATAAAAAAATCATTCTCTTTCTGCCTTACCACTTTGTTCAGTGGGATTGTCATAATATGATTCAACTATAGTGTGAATATGCACAAAGAATTCTTTGGTAAAATCTTTACGATGTCTAGCAACAATTTCACTAATCTCTGATGGTGCACCCTTGATCACTTCAAGAAGTTCATTGTGTCTTTGCACATCTTCATCTATCTGTATAACAAGAATCGCCATAACATCAGCATGAACTTAAAAACAAGAGCAGGATGCATCAGACATGCCTCGATTATTAAATATGCAAAGCAATTTATCTCCATCTATGTTGCTCACACTCTTCATTTTTCTTGAAGTACTCGTGTCCAACGCATATTCGGACATGGGTATATGATCCTCCAAATACATGGAAAAACTTTTAAAAAATTGAACATACCTGTGTCAGACACATACCTATATCCGACACTCACACCCGAGTCCGAGTAACATAGATTTTCATAGACTAACACTGCCATCCAAAGGATATAAGGAATTTGATTCCTAGAAATCTCCACTGCACATGGATCTGCTCAGCATGTGAGCATCATAATAGGAGGTAGATTTCTCTCCCTCTCAAAGTCCAAGAGTAGGGAGGGAGTCACGCCGAAATTTTCTCAAAGTAAATAAGTTTAAATACAAATAATCAATCCATAATCCAGAATAGATCATGTGCAGCCAAACAACTCTCCAGATTCAATATGTCAGATAAAAATCCTGAATAACAGAAATCTACAAAAAAAAAAACTGATACTGCTGTCAAAAGATCATTATAAATCAAATGACTCACCTCTTTCAATTTCCTTCCAAGTCGGAAAAGCTTCTGTTTCATACCAGGATCAGCCTCAACATCAGCTCGATCCTGACAGCGTTGAAAGAAATGAGGCTGGATGCTGCTCCATTCCTTACTGAAAGCAAGTAATCTTCTCCAATCAGTCGGCGTGGGCTTGTCAACCAAGAAAACCTCAATTAACTTGTCACAAACTTTGATCATTTTATGGTTATCCAAGCCCTCAACACTACCTTTTTCATCCTCATTTTCCGTATCTCTATTGACCTCATCATTAATAGGTAACGAATCAGAAGAATCCGAACCTGAAACCTGCTTTCCATCACAATCATTTGGCACCGCAGTTTTATCACCAAGAACTGCAGCAAGAGAAAATCGCCCCATATTCACCTGATTAACACCCAATGCCGGACAACCTGACATATCAGGACAATTATCAGTTAGACAAATAGCTTAAGAATAATATATACATCTTTGCAAGCACCAAAGACGTTCCTAATAAACAATGCTTTCCCAAATCATCATGCCAACCAAAGTTCTCAATTTTCTTACTTGAAACGTTAATAACTCAAAGGACTTTAAAAAAAAAAAAAAACCTTTTTTGATAGAAATTCAAGAAACCAAAACATACCCAATAAGCACCATGGAAAATAAAAGTGACCCACCAAAAAAAAACTTTGAGCAAATCATCATAAAATACTTTAGCAGTTACTATTATTATACTAAACTCCTTGTTTAAACCAATTCTTTTACGCAGGACAACACGGGAAAGAGAAATAAAACAGTAAAGCTAATAACCAGTGGTTGCAAATCATCAGATAAAGAAGAGTAACTTACTTGAGAACTTTGAAGACAAACAATGAATCCGAGATGAATTCCAATTTTCATTGAAAGAAAGCAAAGCTGAAGAAGACCCATAACTTGCAGCTTTAGAAGATTTTAATCTCACTGGAAACAAACAACAAGCTTGACGACTTGCACAAGCTAATTCCATGGAAAAAGATTAAATTTTTAAATTTTATCAATTTATAAAAGGAAGAATGTACTCAAGGTTCCGGCAGGGTTCTAGACTTCTAGTTTACGGTTTTTAGAGGCTGCAATGCAACTTCCAAGCCTTCACTTTTGTTATCTGAAACGACGCCGTACTTAGATGGCTTAGTGGCAAAATGGTCTTTTAAAGATCTATAGCCGACCGTTGATCCGACTTTTTGAAAGCCTCGGGATAAACAGGAGCTAAAAGTTCGAAAACTGGCTCTGTTTTTCGCGGGAATTTTTGAAGAAAGCAAAAGCCATAGCCAATGCTTTCGTTAACTGTAATTTCACCGAAAAACTACACTCTTTCAACAACCTTCCTTTTTCACCATTCAAAATCCATCATTTGATTCTTTATTCAAATTCCAAAAGCGAGTTCAAACCCAGAAACACCAAAAACCCACCCCAATTTTCTTGCTTTTCTGCCAAGGACTCATGTTTTTTTACCCAATTTCGGATAACTCAACCCATATTTCAACTTCCCTTGAAAACTTAGATGCCGATTTTACGGATATAACCCCACCGTCGGTTAGTCGAAGTGTCGACTCTGATGAGCTGGCAGCTTTGCTTCAATCTTGTAATAATTTCAGACAAGTTAGGACTTAGGAGAGTCCATGCGGTTGTTTTGAAGCGTTTAAAGAACCTGAGAATAATTTGATAAGTTTGTGTTTAAGATTTGGGAAGTTAATGGAAGCTCGAAAGTGTTTGATAAAATGGCTGATAGAAATGTTGTTAGTTGGACGGCAATGATAAATGGATATTCGAAGTTGGTTTTTAGATGATGAAGCTTTGAGGTTGTTTTGGGATTCTATCTCAAGTGGGGTTCGAGGGAACGGGAAGATGTTTGTTTGTGTGATGAATTTGTGTAGTAGGAGGGTGGATTTTGAATGCCAAGTGATTGTTTGTGACCTAATGAGTCCACAGTTTGCAGTGTTTAGAAGGCTTGTGGATAGGAAAAGGCATTGAAATCAGGCGGACAATTACATGGTGCTATAATAAAAAAGATGTTAAAAAATGATGTTTTATAGGGACTTCTCTTGTGGATATGTATGCAAAATGTGGGGGAGATTTTGGATTGCTAGGATTGTGTTTAATGGGATGAGGAGTAGAAATACGGTTACATGGACTTCCATTATAGCAGGGTTTGCTATGAAGGAGCTTGGTGAGGATGCCATTAGTCTTTTCCAAGCAATGAAGAGACGAATACAATTGCTATTAACTTGACCATCGCAATTCGCAAGCATACTCAGGGCTTGTGGTTCAGTTGGGGATTTACTTATGGGCAGGGAAGGAAGTCCATGCACAAATAGTAAAAAAAAAAACTATCCAAACTAACATGTACTTAGGAAGCACTGTAGTATGGTTCTACTGTAAATGTGGGGAGTACGATATTGCTTCCAAGGTCCTCCAACAGATGCCACTTAGGGATGTTGTCTCATGGACTGCCATGATTTCTGGCTGTGCAAGCCTAAGGCATGAGGCTGAGGCTCTTGATTTTTTAAAAGAAATGATGGAGGAAGGTGTAGAACCTAACTGTTTTACCTATTCTTCAGCTCTGAAAGCTTGTGCTAAGCTTGAAGCTGTTTGGCAAGGTAAGTTATTATTTATTATTATGATTATTTTTTGGTATTTGAGGTTGTCAGGGTTTAATCTCTAATCACTGAAACTAAGAGTTCAGCATTCTACCAATAGACCACATGGTTGTTGGCCAAGGGAAGTTATTTTACTCCTTCCTTATCTAATGTGTTTGTGGGTAGTGCTTTAATCCATATGTATTGCCCAAATGCGGTTTTGTATCAGAGGCTTTTCAAGTTATTGACAGCATGCCAAAAATGGAATCTGGTTTCTTGGAAAGGCTATGATCATGGGTTATGCAATGAATGGACTATGTCGAGAAGCTTTGCAGCTCATATATCGGATGGAAGCAGAAGGTTTTGAGGTGGATGATTACATCCTCGCTACAGTTCTTGGTGCATGTGGAGATATTGAGTAGGATGAAGAGCCTTCCTCAGAAATATTACTGGTGACCTAATTGCCCTACTGAGCATTTCAGATATAAACTTGTTTGTGAAGGCATAATGCAGGGTACATATAGGATGGACAAGCATAAAACAACAGTTCAAAAGAATGTTATACTGATATCTGGTTAAGCCATTAGCCATGGCCTGCCCCTCCTCTTGTATTATGAAAGTTATGCCAGAAGAAAAGCAGAAGAAAGAAAGATGGAAAATGTTGGCATCGGTGCTGTTCTTGGGACACAACAGTTCATTTTTAGTAAAAGAATTTACCAAGTACTATATATAATTCAATGATTCCTCTACTTTCTGGTGTTAGGAAACAATTACATGTGACAACTCACAAGCAATAGCAGTTGCTGGTTTCTTATTTTTTAATGCATTCTCAATTTGCATGAAGAACAGAAGAACTGAATAGCAGATGACAATCTCGATCCAAGATGAACCATAAACTCACAATCCGAAACCTATAAACAGAATTCTTCACTGTTGTTCCTCATTTAGGAGAGAAAATACATGTCCTAGCAAATACCAACAACACATTGAATTTGGGAAAAAAAGGTTTGATCAATCCATCTCTTTGGCCGCATCTCTCAAGTTCCTCTTTTGCCTTACTATTTAAGAGATGGTGAAGTATCCTTAGCCAGCAACTTTTTAATCTCAGTCTTCAGATGGGTAAAACCCAATTCAACCATGAAGGGTGTGCAAAGGCTGCCATTGAAAAGCAACAACCAATCGATACTAATTTCCACTAAGATCCATTGAAGCAACACAATTCTTTATCCTTATAATGGTTTCTCAAGAATGATACACCAGTTTGATTTGTCATAAAACTTATCAACAATCACAGCATTATCCATTCCAGATACCAACCTGCACAAATTTATGTAAAATAAATGAGCAGAAAATATTTATGACAGTAGGTAATTTCCATAGTCCAATCATCAAACCAGTCAACAAAGGAACTAATTGATTTTATTATGAAAAAGAGTATAGGCTTGAATATGTTCTTTCTTAACCCAAATCATCTAAATCCCTTTGAAATCAACACCTAATGCAATTATTGACTTCCAGTTTCGACTGTTGTAAACTAGGAAGCACGGACACGGACACAACGGCACAGGAATTTATAGGAAATTAGGACACAAGTATGGCAGGACACGGCAATAAAAAATATTTTTTTATATAATAATATACAATAAAAATATAAAATTGATGCTTTTCAATTAAATATTAACATCCAAATAGCTTTTCAATTTTTTAAAATTATTTTTGAATTTAAAAACTTAACCCTTAAAAAACTCATTGGAATCAAATTGCTCATTGTTGATTCCATATTTGGGAAAAAAATGCAATAATGCAAAACAAAAAAACCTTCATTGCGTGTCCAGCCGTGTCTTGACCGTGTACGATTTTATTTTTATTTTTTTGACGTGTCTTGGCGTGTCCGACACGTATTCCGCCATGTCGGAGTCGTGTCCGTGTCAAACACGTGTCCGACACTTGGACACTCCGTGCTTCATAGGTTGTAAACCATTTCCATCCCCTAGATGCAAAGAAAACATTTACACCAAGTAATTCTTACTGGGAAAACATAAATTTCAGCCACATGTCTTAAGTTAATGGTAAGCAACTTGGTCTTCAACCAAGGGGGGAAGATAAAACAGCTGATTGCTATGAGCACTTACTTGACATGGGCCACTGGTTCAAAAAAACTTTCCACTATTGTGTCATGATATCATGTCTAATTAGCTTAGTAAAATTAAAGTATATTGAAAATGCCACTTAGCTAGGTAAAATTCTTCAGCAATCACATCATATATCTAGGATCAGGAACCACAGTCACACCATTTTGGGGAGTCAATTGAATTTGGGAGGAGGCTTGCCCCATGTGCAGCCCAATTATTGGAAAATATGTCAATAAATAAATGGATAAATAGAACTGCAAGCATTTGCAAAGAAGATATTACATACCTCTCAAGCTCGCCTTCACCAAACACATGGTAATATCTGTTGTAAACTACAGCACCTTTTTTATCGTCTTTCTTTGCCAAACCATTTGCAAGAGCACCAGCAGAAGCACCACTAACTTCAGCACGATGATAAGGTAAGTGCCAAGGGACAAAATATTCCCTTTGACTCCTTCCATCTTTAGAAATCAATGAATCATCTTCATTTTGGAGGGTTAAACACACTGATTGTTGCATATTCTCAGTTAAACTCTCCCTAGAATCTTTTGTATGCCCACGCAAACCATTTTCCTCAGTTTCAGGAATGCTTTCTAAAGTGAAGGATGAAGGGCAACGAACACGAGGACTACCTGGTCCTATCCACTCTTCTACATATTTTTCGGTAAGTGGAGTCCATTTGGTAAGTAATGACTTATCCTCTTGTTCCACAGCCCAAACGGTTATTAGAACTAGGCCACCCTTTTTGACGACTCGCACTAATTCTTCAATTGCTTTCTTTCTCCTATTCTCTGTACTTAAGTGATGTAACACAGCAATAGAGATTGCAGCATCACCAAAATTAGTTCTGTAAGGAAGATTAACAGCATCTGCAACCAATACTTCATGCCCTTTATCAGCACATATTTTGATAAGGGGAGGACTTATATCACATCCTATAAAATCGCAGCTGGAATTTAAACCTAGATATTTCCCATTTCCACATCCTGCATCCAAGATAAGAGAGCCAGTAGGCAAAGATTCCAAGAAAGCAGCAACCTTTGGCCACTTAGCAAAACGGGTGGAACTAAAATGCGGGGCAATAGCATCATAAACACGATGGACATATTTCTTTTCTATTTCAGGGGTAGATTTCACACTTATTGATGAACACCTATGGTCCTCACTAACAGACACAGATTGCTGGATATGGGGTTCTCCATCAGGTACAAGAGTACACAAAGTAGAAGCATCTTTTACTTTGATTTCCTTCATACTGCTGGAAATTACTGGATAACCAAATGCACAAAAACTATCAAGGGATAGTGTATTGTGCCGCAAAACCGATGGATGTATCAACCAGCTCTCAGAGAATTAAAAACCATCAGTCTTAAGCATTGTGCCTAAGCAGGCGACCTGCATAGAAACCATACATCAGCACACTCAATCAGAATGTAAGAAACAGCGTGAACTTTAAAAATGGTTTTACACTTCCAAATCTTAGAAGAACATTCGTATCGCCAATATCAATCTGTTATTTACAGCAGGGGTTTAGCCATTTAGGACAGATTATTGAATGCAACATAAATGAGATTGATTCTAAAATACTAGTCAAATCCAGGCAAGAATAAACGGACGAGTTTCAGTAACTTATCAGTTTGAAATTCAGTAATATCATTTCGTTCTTTTCAGCTGATTAATTCTACCTAGTTCAATACAGCAGAAGAAACCCAGATATGCACTGAGATAAAATCAACTACTTGAATATTTCTTTGATTTATGCACTTTTAAACTTTAATTAAAAAAAACCCTTATTTAATATTTAGCAAACTAGGGGCATTAACCCAGACCAGCAATAACATCATTCACCCAAATTGCTATACAGAATTTCAACCAAATTACGATTCTTTTTTTTTGCTTAGCAAAGAATAAATAAAACTTTCAATCTTATATTCTCATCTCTCTATAACTAAGAAGACAAAACAGAACTTCAGAAAAAAATCAGAGTATTACTGAAAAACACTAAAAATAAAAAATTAATTATTCATAAAAAAAAGAATTAAAAATATTTTATCAAGAGATTATGGCGGCTTACATGATGCATTGGAGATGGAGACGAGAAGGATTAGAGCGATGGGATTTCATTTTATTTTGGCCAATTTTGTGAATTAGGGCTTTTCGGAGGTAAGGGCAGTAAATTTTATGGACAAATGTTAGGAAGAGGGCATGTCTATAGTAACCAGCGTGAGCCCTTCAATATTTGCCGTTGGATTATTCTATTTTAGAATAAAATCTATAACATAAATAGAAAGCTATCTTTAGGATTTTAAATTCAGGTTGATATCTGTCCTCCCTTATTTGGGGCAAATGATTAATGATTTGTCACTCAATTGCGCTTTACATTTTATTTTTTTTAGGTATATAGCAAAACGGTGCGTTCTGCTTAATTATCTCGGAAAAAAAAAGAAGCGTTTCAAACTTAATTCAGTTAATTCTTATAATCATTTAAAAAAAATGATATACAAGTTCAAATCTCAATATTTACAAATAAATTTTTGAGTAAATATAAAAAACATGCTGTAAATAAACAAATAATTATTAAATGATTTAATGAATAAAAGTTATTTGAAAAAGAGAAATAAACAATTAAAAATTGTTATAAAAGATATTGTAAAAACAAAATTACCCTTAATGAAAAAATCTATTTATCCTTTCTCATCCATTAAGAAAATATTATTTTTTAAAAATTTTAATTGAAAATAAATTTAAAATATTTAAATATTTATTTTTTTAAAATTTAAAATTTAAAAAAATAAAGAAAAATTAATTTTAGAAAACTTAATTGTATTTTTAAAATTTTTTAATTAAAAAAAAATAAAAAAATTTATTTTTTAAAATTAAAAAATTTTATTTTTTATTAAAAAGTAAATTAAAAAATAAGAGGAAAAGGGAGGAGAAGATTTTTTTATCAAAAGTAATTTTGTCTTTACAACTTCTTTCTTAATAATTTTTTATTTTTCATTTCTCTTTTTCAAATAATTCTTACTTATTATACCATTTAATAATTATTGTATTGTTGATAATATGTTTTTCAAATTTACCCTAAATTTTTTTTATCTTAAATTACAATTTCTTTTACCCCAAAAAAAAAAATCAGAGAAGGAAGAAAGGAATTAACCGAAGACCTGATCTTAACCCTCACAATCTATGATGAATTTTTAGTTTCATTTAGGGTGGTGAGCCTAATCCTTCGGGTTTTGAGAATACAATGAACCTGAAGCTATGTTGTCGAAAATTTTCTTTGTACACAGAATTTCAGATGAATAATGTCTCTATTTACAAATGTTAAGAACTAGAAATAATAGCAAATGAAAATAAATTTAGAGGGATAAGCAGAAGGGGAACTTTCAAGCATTTTCATTAATTAATGAAGCCCATATTAATCTATCTTCATTAATCATAGGTCCCCTGGTCTAATTTCATTTCTGGGTGGAACCTTATAAACCTGCTGCATTAGCTTCCTTCAGTTTAATATTTTGAGATCATCTTTTTTGGCTGTTAATAACTAGAAATTTGTTTTTGGTTATGAAAACGCAAGCAAGCAACCAAGATTTGGTTGGTTGAAGTGGTTAGTGGCTTCAATCCCTTAGATTCGAACCTCTCCAATATTGGGAGGGTTTTACCATTACATTCCCTATCCGATAAGGATTAAATTTCTATCAACCATAAAACGGGAATGGAAGGACTCCCTAAGTTTACAAAAAAAAAAAAAAAACGCAAGCAAGCAAGCAAATCTCTTTAAATTTAGCAAATATCATGTTACCACCAGGCCTCAAATCACTTCTCAAATCAACCCCTGCTTCAGGCAATGCAACACCCGTCCCACTCATTTCTCTGCACACTTTCCTATCTCCATATTGCCAATTCACTCACCTATTTCATTAATTTTTGCAAACACTTTCCACAGTTTCCAAGGTCTATAATCACCCTTGTTAAACCAGTTAATAGCAATTATAGACAGAGACTCAAAAATCAGCCTTATACTCCTATATATTCTTGAATTAACTAAAACCTCCAAAAGCAAATTTGATATCATCTAGTTCAGCCAAATTGAACACCATAAATTACTTGTTGCATTTTCATCGCTTGGCTTGAACGTTTATGGTGGCAACAATGCACGTTATTATATATGGGTAGTACACTTTCCAGGATTGAGTTCTTTGAATGTATTCAGTGAAATTCTTGAGAAAACAAACATAGATTTTCTTTGAAGAATAATAATGTCTGGATAACAATTAATGGCTTTGTCCACCTAATGTTCCTGGAATAAGTTTTTTTGGTACAAAAAAAGACGCAATATAAGAATATGGAAAGAAATTGCAGATACTTGAATTTGAATCCCATACCTGTTGGATGTTATCTTTTGAGAATGACTGCATAAATTAACTGGATTAAACCCGAGTTGATTCCTAAAATTAGTTGAAGACTTGAAGCTTATGTTCTTTGCTGGTCAGTAGACTAGGAATATGTTTAGCAGTTTTGAGTCTATCAAGCTAAATGAACCTCAAGAAATTAGAAAAAGAAATTGGCAGCCAGGCTGCGGCCTAATTTTTTTTCATATTCTTTACCTAAGCCCAAGCTCATATCCATCCGTAAACCTGAATTATTATTTAAAAATATTAAAATATTTAAAAAATTATTTTTATTTTTATATATCTATATAATTAAATTTAAAATTTTTTTTTATTAATAAATAGTAATTCGAGCCAGACCGAGCCGAGTCGATTCGAATTGAAAAAAAACTTGTCCAAACCCAACCTAATACTAATCTATCAGGCCGAACGAATAATCCAATCTTTAAACAGATTTTGAAGAAATTAAAGAGTCAGAAAATCAGCAAATATAATATTAGACCTTGCTCACCAAGGCTAAACGTTAACCTTCCAACAAAATCAGAACTTTACACGTTCCGTCTTCCTTTTCTTGTCCTTGTCTAAAAAAATTCCAAGCCGCCATGAAATAGTCAGCAAAAAGAAGAAATATTTATACTAGTAGTCAGCTCTTGATTTTGTGCTTGCTTGCTCCCCAAGCTGATACAAACAGCTATAAATTACTTGCCCTCTCAATCTCATCATTTGCAGAAATCTGTTAATTATAAACCATAATCTGATATTTATCTATATATAGCTCTAGCCATGGGAACTCCTGGATACGAACTTGCTGAAGTGTACGTGATGCGGAAGCTTCATAAAGATAAAATGAAGAGAGAGGAAGAAGAAAGACCAAAGACAGAGGAGATTGGTAATTTTGCAGTAAAAAAATTTAGTGGTTGTTTCTCTTCGCTGTTCAAGAAGATACAATACCCAATCATGCATGCATGGGAGAAAAGAAGAGTTATGACCAGAACAAAGGTTAATTGGAGGCTTCCTTTGTGATGAGGTTTGCTTGAGCTTGAAGTTGATAGGCTCGGAGTAACTATCCGAGGTGAGATGAACTGGACCTATTAAGCACAAAAAATGGTAGAGGAATGTCAGAGTTGAGATTTTGAATGCGCGTTTTGATGCTTAAGTTTGTTGGTGACTGAAAAGGTAAAGTAATTAAGCAAAAAATATGAGTGATTTAAGTATCGGAGTGCAATCTTAAGTCCGTCATCTTTCTATCCGTTTTGTGTGATTTCAGTTCACCTTTAACTCCGACAACTCCTCCTAACCTATCAGCTTCAAGCTCAAACAAACCTCAATACTTTGAACTTCTTGTAATTAGTCTTGTATTAATCTTATGACTATGTTTATTATGTTTAGCCTGCTGTCAGGTTGGGGTGATCAATCTTGTCGGATTATGCTTCAACTTGTATATATAGCAGCCTTTGAATTGTTAAAAATGGTTTGTTTACATTTATCCCAAACAAGAAACGAAAAATAAAATGTTCTGTTTACTTTTCTTGACTAATTTCTTCATCTTTATTTGCAATGTTAAGCCAAACTATTGGTGTCTCATAGTCACTTTGGATCAGTAGATTAATCTAAGAGAATAATAAGAAGAACAAAGATATATATATTCCAGAAGAAATGGCCAAATTTAACAAAATATTGCTATTTTTTTTTTTATCAAACTACATATTTTTTTCAAATTATATACCAAAAAATGCCTTTTAAAAATTAAAAAACTAAGAAGGGAAGTCGCCATATGATATGGCGAATTTCCTTCTTAATTAAAAAAAAAAAATTGAAATATATAGGTCATAAGTCGTCATATGATATGGCAACTTCTGACCTATGTTTTTTTAAAATTTAAAATATAGTTCGGAGTCGCCATATTATATGGTGACTTCCGAACTATTTTTTTTTTATTTTAAAATTGTAACGTTATAAAACGGTAAAAAAAAAATGTAACCGTTTTAATTTAAAACGGTAAAAAAAAAAAATTAAAATTGAAAGGCAACGATCAAGTGATCGTTGCCATTCCCAACCCCCACCCACCCCCCACAATTCACCTATAAATACCCCCCTTACCTTCATTTTTTTTTTCATACAAATTCTCTTCTCTTTCTCTTATTTCATAAAAAAAAAAACTAAAATTTTCTTTTAGTGTTGATTTCAAAATGGCTTCATCGTTATTGAGGTTGCAAGATAATCACATATTCGCAGTTATATATTAAGAGGTTAGTAAATTTTTTATAATTTTGTATCATATTTTTTATAATTTTTTGTAATTTAATTAATTATCATAATAATTATTATTAATTTTGTATAATTTTGTTACTAATTTTTATAAAATTATAAATTATTATTTATAATAATAATTTTATAATTAATTATATTTCAAAGAGATTGCATTATTAATATTTTTATGATTTTATAATTATTTAATTTAATTAATTATGAACAGGACTCTGTTCGCATCTTACGATCGAGAATTTTTTTTTTTTAAAGATCCGCATCCATCTATTATCGATCACTTAAAGAGTTCCGGATTTTATTATGCAAGTCAAATTCGACAATGTATGCTTCAGCCGAACTTAATTAGTGCGTTGGTTGAACGATGGAGACCCGAGATGCACACTTTTCATTTTTCGTGTGGTGAATGCACGATCACTTAAGAAGATGTTGCGCTCCAACTTGGACTACCAGTGGATGACATGCCAATTACAGGCGCAAGTCTTTTAGATTGGAATGAAGAGTGCCAAAATTTATTGGACGCTGTACCTCCAGAAGAGTGTCTCAAGGGCTCAATGGTGACAAAAACGTGGCTGCAGGCATTGCAAAATCTCCCCGAACACACAAGCGAAGAAGCGGTAAAATATGCTGCTAGAGCATATATTTTACATTTGATTGGAGGAATGCTAATGCCCGACAAATCGAGCAGTCAGGTACATTTAATGTATCTTCCATTGCTTCGTGATTTAGAGCATGTAACAAATTATAGTTGGGGTTCTGCGTGTTTGGCAGTTTTTTGCATAAAGAACTGTGCCGGGCTACAGTTCCCAACTGACATGAGATAGATGGATGTTTCTGCAGTCATGGGCTTGGCATCAACTGCCATTTATTACTCCGCGAGGGAATTTTTCATCTATATACCCCCTTGCAAGCAGGTAATATTCTTGACTATTTTATTAATTTTGTACGAACTTGTATTTTTATTAAGTCTATTAAGATTTTTTATACTTTTTAATAGGTGGAGTCATCCTAAAGATTGTAGCGATATTCTGCTTGACCTTCGAACTATAAGATCACAACTAGATCGAGAAAGATATCATAAGGTAAATGTTTCGATTGTTACATTCAACTATTTTTGTATTTAATCCATATGAAACTAATAATTTGTAATAATTATTCGCAATTTGTGTGGATGTCATATTCTTCAAATCAAATTATGGCATATCTTCCATCGGATACAACTAATAATTGTAATATATGGATACCAAACACAGCATTGATATGCTTTGCATATGTAGAGTGGCACGCTGCTGATAGGGTGTTGCAACAATTTGGGATGCAACAACCAATTTCGCAACCACCAGTGAACCTTGATAAGGTTCACAAGATTGATATGCGTGGGCACCATGAAGTATTTTGGCCTACGAAGCATCAACAATGGATCCAGTTGTGGAATCTACGTTCTGAACAAATTCCGACAGGTATACCCATTGTTCATAATAATGTCAACCTATCTGCTGATTACATAAAATGGTTTAAAAATGAAGGCCGACCTTTTGTTTGTCCACCATCGGAGTTTGAGGATGTTAGGAGTATGCCATTTCCCGGACAGACTTCAAATCTGGTCATTCCTACACACGAAATGGAAGTTCCTAGACCTAGCCGACAACGTGGGCTGGCGCGTCAACCGGCTTCATCACATGCGGCAGAGTTCATTGCACCGAGGATGTCATTTAGTTATCCTGAACCTCAACCAGAACATGACGTAGCATCCAGTCATCGTCATTCCGTCAGTTACTCCGAATTTGATGTTGATGAGTGTTACCGACCATCACCGCCAATGGCGAGGTTAGATGACCAACTCCTCACTTCAAGTCCAAGTTCAGTACATCTAATTACAATGTATCAGTTTGGAACCCCTACATCAGCATTTGGTACTACATCGTTTGTGGGTCCATCTAATAGTCAGGTTCCTTTTATAGGTGGACTAGGTGCTGACTCCTCGAGCAGTGAGTTTCCATTTTTTGATGCAAAATATATGGGTCCCTCTAGTAGTGCGTTCCCATCGACTGATGTGGGTGAGCATGCGGAAGACATAGAACCAAAACCAATGGCGGTAGGTCGAGGATGAGGTCGACAACAAATACGTGCCACTAATGAGGTTGAACGACGGGTGCAACCACCACGCAATAGGAGAGCTCAATATTGTTGTTCAACACCACGCGATACGAGAGCTCCTCTGTAAATAATTAGAATAAACGTATTTTTTGTATAATAATCATGTATTTTTTGTATAATTTTTTTAATAATGTATTTTTTTGTATAATAATCATGTATTTTTTGTATTTTTCTTTCATTAAATGTAAAAATTAACCGTTATTTTAAAATTTTAAATTATTATTTATTAATTTTGTTATTTAAATTTTATTATTAATTTTTAAATTTATTTAAAAAATTAATTTGGAAAACGGTATAATTTTTTTTAATTTTTGGACAATTTGTAAAATTAGTTTTTTAATTTATTATTTAAAATTTTAATTTTGTAAAATTAAATTTAAAAGTTAATTTTTTTATCGTTTTAAAACAGTAACATAATTTAAAAATATTATTTATCTTTATTTGTATTTTATTATTATATATATATAATTAATTATATATAAAAAATATTATTAAAAAAATATTATTTAAGCTTTTAAAATAATTTTTAAAAAATACCTTTTTTACAAAAATACTTTAATTATGTTAATTTTTAAAATTTTAAAAATACTTTAATTAGAAAATATAAATTTTTAAAATTAAAAAAAAAAATAGTGTTGGAACCAACAAGATAAAAAAAAATTAACAAAATGCACTTGGAAGTGACCATATTATATGGCGACTTCCAAGTGCAATTTTATTTTTTTAAAGCTAGGAAGTCGCCATATGATATGACGACTTCTAAACAAATTTTTTTTAAAAAAATAAAATTTAAAATTGAGAAGTCGCCATATCATATGTCGACTTCTCAATTGATTTTAAAATCAACGTATTTTGATATATAATTTGAAAATATAAATATTTTGAATTTTTTTTTTTAGTAATATCTTAATAAATTTGCCGAAGAAATGATATTCATGGAATCTAGATTCTAGCAAGCCGAGAAACTATACCCATTAAAAGTTCTCGGTTTCTGATGCTCAAAAAAATTTATCTTATCCTTTCATAATGATAAAGCAGGCATTATTCTTCAAAAATATTATACCCAATCTATAACATAATATATTTTTGACTACAAACCATCTCTTTTGTTTTACACGTTCCTTTTAGGACAAAAAGGAAATTTTTTATTTTGTTAAGTATATTTGATTGATTTCATTAAAAAAAAAAGGAAAAGAAGAGAAAAAAAAAGGGAAAGGAAAGGAAAGGAAAGAGAAAAAAAAAAAAGAAAATTTTATGTGTTTGTATTCATTTTTTTTGTAAAGTATTATAAATTTATATAAATTTGTACACGTTAATAATTTATTTTATGTATATTTTGACACGTTCATGTATTCATGTAGTGTTCATATTATTTTTCGTGTTATATTTTAATTATTTTTTTTATACTGTGTTCGTGTCGTGTCTCAATTCATTTCATATTTTGCATAGTTTATCATTGTGATATAATTTAAAGAAAAATTTATGTGTTCGTGCCGTATTCGTGTCATGTCTCAATTCATGACATATTTTGCATAATTTGTTATAATGATTCAATTTAGAGAAAAAAATTGTGTTCGTGTTTTTTTTTTTTGCTTGTTCAAAGTATTATAAATTTATATAATCTTTTGCACGTTAATAATTCGTTTTATATAGATTTTGACACGTTCGTGTATTCGTGTTGTGTTCATGTCGTGTCGTGTTTTAGTTATTTTTTCATATTGTGTTTGTGTCGTGTCTTAAATCATACCATATTTTGTTCGTGTTATTTTTTCGTATGTTTAAAGTATTATAAATTTATATAAATTTTTACACGTTAATAATTCATTTTATTTATATTTTGACACGTTCATGTTCATGTCGTGTTCATATTATTTTTCATATTGTGTTTTAATTATTTTTTTATGTAGTATTTGTGTCGTGTCCCAATTCATTTTATATTTTATATAACTTGTCATTGTGTGTATTCATGACGTGTTCGTGTTATTTTTTGGTGTGTTCAAAGTATTATAAATTTATATAAATTTTTACGATTTAATAATTCGTTTTATATAGATTTTAACACATTCACGTCGTGTTCATGTTATTTTTCGTGTTTTGTTTTAATTATTTTCTCATGTTGTGTTTGTGTCATGTCTAATATATCTCATATTTTATATAATTTATCATAGTGATTCAATTTTAACTCTAAATTCATTTACTTAAAATATTAAAACATAAAAAAAATACTTAAATGAATAATAATTATTTAATATAATTCAACTTAAATTTATTTATAATTAAAAATTTATAAATAATAAAAAATCTTTCGGGAAGAATTCTAATACCATATAAGATTAAGCCCAACAGTTAACCAAGCTTTAGGAAGAGGACATGTCTATAGTAAACAGCGTGAGCCCTTCAGTATTGCCGTTAGATTAAAATCTATAACATAAATAGAAAATTAAATTTAGGATTTTAAATTCAGGTTGATATCTTATCTGTCCTCCCTTATTTGGGCCAACGATGATTTATGATTTGTCACTCAATTGTCTTTTCCATTTTATTTTTTAGGTATATAGAAAACGGTGCGTTTTTCTTAATTATCTCGGGAAATAAAAGAAAGCATTTTTATTCTTGATAAACAAAAAAAAACTTGAAATTTAATCCCGTGTTAATTCGTGTAATTACCTTTAAAAAAATATATTCAATAAATTTAAAATTTAAATTTCAACACTTATAATCTTTTTTTTATCTTAAATTATAACCACCTTTATATCAAAAAAAAAAAAAAAAATCGAAGAAGAAAGAAAGGAATTAACCGAAGGCCTGATCTTAACCCTTACAATCTATATTCGGGTTTTGAGAGTACAATGAACCTGAAACAATGTTCTCAAAAATTTTCTTTGTACACAGAATTTGAGATGCTTTAGATCAATAATGTCTCGATTTACAAATGCTAAGAACTACAAATAATAGAAAATGAAAATAAATTTAGAGGGATAAGCAGAAGTAACAGGAATTTTCAAGCATTTTTCTAATCTGTCTTCAATTCAATCATGAAGTGCATTAGGTCCCCTGTGTTGGATCCTTAATCTAACATTGGACTTATATGTGAATAATTATGTGTTGTAAATTATCGAATAAGGTTAAGTCCATTTAAAACGGTCTATTGAAATTTGGGTAATTTGAGCTTTAATATATCTAATAGGGTGTGGGCTTTTAATGTGTAGAGACTTAAGGGTAATTTCTATTTTTATGATGAGCTAAAATAAAAATACTAAAAGATAACAGGAAAGTTATCTTTAAATAGTGGTTATGGTCCCTTATATTCTATTCTTTTCTGATATCCAATCATCAGAAAGAGAACGAGAGAAAACAAAATGATTCTCTAAGAGAACGTGTTGATCTGGAAGACATGCCGTACGGCTCTTGAGAGTAATCAATCGTCATGGATTCAGGTACACTTCCGCATATTAATCTGTTGATTCTTGGTGATTTAGCATGATGTTTCCTAGGGTTTGAGGGATGTTTTATATGCAAAGATATTTTCTAACAATTGGCATCAAAGCCTCTTCATGTTGAATCATTAAGAATTATTTTTTGGACGAACAATCATTAAGGGTTTGAATAAAACTATTTATTTATTTTTTAACCGGCGGTCGTAAGATCGTGCCGGCAAAGAAGCCGCGACGGCATAAGATGAGCGGCAGACAAGACCGCCACCAAGGAAAGCCGCGGCCTGTTGGCCACGACAGCATAAGAACAACGACGGCCAAGGCCACAGATAAAAAAAAATTGGGCAATTTTGGTGCAATTTAAATTTGAATATTGGTATGTTTATATATATTTTGGGATGAATTAATTGAAGCAACATGTCACCAAAGTGACCTCTATTGTGAAAATTAATTGGTTTTGGAATATAAACAGTTGTGTGCATGTAACTTATGTGAATATTGACCGGCCCAAAGGAAGATTGATATTTAACAGAATTGCATGAGCACCTGTGGTAATAAATATGTGATGATTATTCGGTTTTAAATGTGAACAATATATCGGCCCAAAGGAAGATTTATTGTTCGACGTGTTTCTTATTATCAGTGTTTGATTACTACGCCAAGATATCGCTTACAAATTAATATTTTTGTCCAAAGAAAAAACATTAATGGAGTGCCCGATATCTTGAGATGGGGTTTACCTCAATTTAAATTTTATTGCTATTTCTGTTATGAGACTTATGTGGGCTTGTTTTGTTTGTTTGCTGTTCTCTGTGTTAAGCTACAAGCACTCCTGCTAATATTTCTACCAACATCAACTCTATTCCTATGCTCAATGGCTCAAATTTCAAGTCATGGCAAGAGAACCTCTTGATAGTTCTCAGAGTCATGGATCTCGACCTTGCGTTAAGGGCTGATTCTCCTGCACCTCTTACGGATAAGAGTACCTTTGATGAAAAGAGGGATATGGAAAGGTGGGAGAAATCAAATCGCATGTGTATAATGATCATGAAAAAAGCCATTCCGGAAGCATTCAAGGGCACAATATTTGAAAAGATTACTACGGCTAAGGAGTTCCTTGCAGACATTGAAAAGAGGTTTGTCAAGAACGAAAAGGCTGAAATAGGTACGCTCTTGACAAGTCTACTTTCAATGAGATACAAAGGCAAAGGCTATATTATGGAGTACATCATGGATATGTCTCATCTTGCTTCAAAGTTGAAAACACTTAAACTAGAACTTTATGAGGACTTGCTAGTGCATCTGGTTTTGATATCCCTTCCGATACAGTTTAGCCAGTTTAAGGTGAGCTACAACTGTCAGAAAGAGACTTGGTCTCTGAATGAGCTCATCTCATACTATGTTCGGGAAGAGGAAAGATTGAAGCAAGATAAGACAGAGAGTGCTCATCTGGCCTCAACCTCTAAGAACAAGGACAAATGAAACAAAAGGAAGAAGGATAAGGAAGCTGCAGATACAACACTTCAAAAGAAATAACAGAAGAAACCGGAAGGCTCTGGTTGTTTCTTCTACGAAGTTGAAGGGCATCAGAAGAAGCATTGTACCAACTACCACGCATGGCGTGCTAAGAAAGGTATGCTTCTTAATTTGGTTTGTTCTGAGGTTAGTTTAACTTCGGTACCTAGACACACGTGGTAGATAGATTCTGGTGCAACTTACATCAGTGTGTCTATGCAGGGTTGCCTGAGTTGCCGAAAGCCAAGTAATGGGGAAAAATACATCTATGTGGGTGATGGCAAGACGGTTCAAGTTGAGGCAATAGGAAAATTTAGATTATAATTAAAGACTGGAACTTATTTGGATCTTAATGAGACATTTATTGTACCGTCTTTTAGACGGAATTTGATTTCTATTTCTGTTTTGGACAAATCTGGTTATTCTTACTCATTTGGGAATGGAAAATTTAGTTTGTTTCATGATTCAAAATTGGTTGGTTCCGATTCTTTGTCAGGTTATGATAATCTTTATTTGATTGATACAATTGCTTCATTTAATGAATCCCTGCAATTAAGTACACTAGGTATAAAGAGAAAATTAACCAATGAGAATTCGGCTGCGTTGTGGCACAAGAGATTAGGTCATATCTCTAGACGAAGAATAGAGAGACTTGTGTCAGAAGAAATTCTAGACCCTTTAGATTTCGCAGATTTTGATGTTTGTGTTAACTGTATAAAGGGGAAACAAACCAATAAAAGGAGATTTGAAGCCAACAGGACTTTGGATGTCTTAGAACTTATACATACGGACATTTGTGGGTCATTCCCTACGGTAATATTTATAACGTTCATAGACGATTATTCTAGATATGGCTACATATATCTCCTTCATGAAAAGTCAAAAATTATAAGGCTGAAGTTGAGAACCAACTCAACAAAAGGATCAAAACCATCAGATCTGACCATGGTGGTGAGTACTATGGAAGATATGACGGTTAGGTGAACAACGTCCAGGACCGTTTGCTAAATTCCTAGAGGAATATGATATCGTCCCACAGTACACTATGGTGGGTTCGCCCACTATGAATGGTGTTGCTGAAAGACGAAACAGGACACTTAAAGATATAGTGAAGAGTATGATTTGTCATTCTACCTTACCAGAATCACTCTGGGGAGAAGCACTTAAGACTGCAACATATATCTTTAACAGGGTTCCAACTAAAGCAAAAACCAAAACCCCTTATGAACTTTGGACGGGTAAAAAGCCTAGTTTAAGGCACTTGCACATTTGGGGATGTCCAGCTGAGGCAAGACCTTATAGGCCTAATGAAAAGAAACTGGACTCAAGAACTGTGAGTTGCTATTTTATTGGATATTCTAAAATATCCATGGGGTACAAGTTTTATAATCCCATGACTAAGTCGATTTTCGAGTCGGGAAATGCCCGGTTCTTTGAGGATGTCGAGTTTACGAGGGGAGATACAGTTAGAGACTTTGTCTTTGAAGAGGAATATGTTGATATTCTCACAGGTGTTATTGGCATTGATCAGGATTTCATTCTTGACTTTGTTCAAGGCACAACAGATCTAGACAATATCGATGAATCTCCCATTCAAGAAATTATTACAGAAGAACAAAATCAGCCACCTCAAGAGCCTATGCCATTAAGGAGATCCACTAGAGAAAGGAGAAGTGTAGTGCCTGATGACTACATTTTATTTCTCCAAGAACATGAGGTTGACATTGGAGTGATGGAAGATGATCCGATTAACTTCCGTTAAGCCATGGAAAGTTCTAACTCTCAGAAGTGGATTAATGCCATGAATGAGGAGATTAAGTCCATGAAGGACAATGACGTGTGGGATCTTGTCCCATTGCCAGAATGTGCGAAACCCATTGGTTGCAAATGGATATTTAAGATCAAGAGGGATTCAAAAGGCGATGTGGAAAGGTACAAGGCTCGTCTTGTCGCTAAGGGCTTTACACAGAAAGAAGTCATCGATTATAAAGAGACGTTCTCTCCAGTTTCTTCGAAAGACTCTTTCAGGACTATAATGGCATTAGTGGCGCATTTCGATCTTGAGCTATATCAGATGGATGTAAAGACAGCGTTTTTCAATGGTAACATTGATGAAACGATCTATCTGGTGCTACCAGAAAACTTTGTGTTGGGAGACCCAAAGAATATGGTTTGCAAACTTAAGAAATCCATGTATGGGCTCAAGCAAGCATCTCGACAATGGTATTTCAAGTTTCATCAAGTGATCATCTCGTTCGGTTTTGAGATGAATTTGGTCAATGATTGTATATACCATAAGTTCTGTGGGAGCAAGTATATTTTTTGGTTTTATATGTCGATGACATTTTGCTTGCCAGCAACGATATAGGCTTATTGCACTAAACCAAGAGATTTCTAGCTAAAAATTTTGAGATGAAAGATCTTGGTGACGCTTCTTTTGTATTAGGCATAAAGATACACAGGGATCGTTCTCGGGGTATTCTTGGACTATCACAAAAGAGCTATATCGAACAGGTTCTCAAAAGATATGGCATGCAGGATTGTAAACCAGGTAATACCCCTGTGGCAAAGGGAGACAAGTTTAGTCTCAATCAGTGCCCTAAGAATGATTTTGAGGAAAAGGAAATGTAGAAGATTCCTTATTCGTCAGCAGTAGGAAGTCTGATGTATGCTCAGGTTTGTACGCGTCCGGATATTGCGTACATTATTGGGATGTTGGGCAGATATTTAAGTAATCCAGGAGTAGATCATTGGAAAGCAGCCAAACGGGTCTTGCGATACTTACAGAGAACAAAAAACTACATCCTCAAGTATCGGAGGTCGGATCAGCTTGAGATCGTTGGTTATACTGACTCCGATTTTGCTGGATGCCAAGATAGTATGAAATCTACGTCGGGCTATATCTTCCTGCTAACAGGAGGTGTTGTCTCCTGGAAGAGTGCTAAACAGTCTCTTATAGCCTCTTCTACCATGGCGACATAGTTCATAGCGTGTTATGAGGCATCCAATCACGGAATATGACTGCGAAATTTTGTCACGGGGCTGTGCATAGTGAAAGGTATTGAAAGACCACTTAAGTTATTTTGTGACAATAAGTCGACAGTTCTATATTCCAACAACAACAGGAGCTCGACGAAGTCAAAGTATATAGACATCAAGTTCCTAGTTGTTAAAGAAAGAGAGCAGAGTGGACAGTTGTCTATAGAGCATATCGATACAAACTCCATGGTTGCAGATCCGCTTACTAAGAGATTGCCACCCAAAGTGTTTCATGAGCACACTGCTCATATGGGTGTCATATCATTTGAGAGTATTCAGTTTTAGTGGGAGTTTATAATTTTAGATACTTTTCTGATATAGACATATTTTCAGTTATTTTAGTTTATGGATATTTTAAAGTTATTTTCTGCAGAATTTAAGTTTTGGAATATTTACACTTTGATTTTGGTATGGATTGATCTCACTAAAGTTTAAGGGTGGACCAGTTAGAAATAGGCATGTTAAGATCACATTGCATGAAATTTCTATGCTACACATCCACATCATGATCCATGTCATTTAGTTGTATCAACGTATGTGACTATTGATGGGTCGAGTTACGAAAGATGTAACGAAGGCCGCTTTGATCCTATGTTGGTATAATTGATGGACCAGATTGATTATAGATACATTTCAGTAATGACAGCGAAGTTGAGCTCATATGATTATTTTGCAATGCATAATTATAAAGTTACACATATAGCCCAAGTGGGAGCTTGTTGGATCCTTAATCCAACATTGGGCTTATATGTGAATAATTATGTGTTGTAAACTGTCGAATAAGGTTAAGCCCATTTAAAGTGATCTACTGAAGTTTGGGTAATTTGAGCTTAATGTATCTAATAGAGTGTGAGCCTTTAATGTGTAGAGACTTAAGGGTAATTTCTATTTTTATGATGGGCTAAAATAAAAATACTAAAAGATAAAAGGGAAGTTATCTTTAAATAGTGGTTATGGTCCCCAGGTCATACGTATTGTATTCTATTCTTTTCTGACATCCCATCATCAAAAAGAGAGCGAGAGAAAACAAAAAGACTCTCTAAGAGAACGTGTTGATCTAGAAGACATACCACACGGCTCTGGAGAGTAATCAATCGTCATGGATTCAGGTACGCTTCCGCATATTAATCTGTTGATTCTTGGTGATTTAGCATGAATGTTTCCTAAGTTTGAGGGATGTTTTATCTCCAAAGATATTTTCTTAACACCCTGGTCTAATTTCATTTCTGCGTGAAACCTTATAAACCTGGTGCATTAGGTTCCTTTAGTTTAAGCTTTGAGATCATCTTTTTTGGCAGAACCCCAGTGACAAGAATGAACGTGAATGATATCATTCTTTATAATTTACACCCTTTTCAAAGGCCAATGGGTCAATAATAGTTTATGACTCTGCATATGCTGCTTATATGAAAGCCCCAAATCAATCTTTGAAATTCCGGGTACCAAAGAGGATTGTCGCAGTTATTAATTTGCTAGATTTGCTGCAAATTTAAATGTGAAGGCTTGTTTGGCTTGTTTCATTTTGGTGATGCATGCAATGCAGGTTGCTATTGAAATTTCATCCTTCTCCAAATTTGCTGGGTTGCAAATTTAAATGCAATGCATGCAATGAAGGTTTGGCTGGACAGTAGTGGTCCCTGAAGAGCTGTTGTATTCCAATGAGTTCCCTCAATCCCTGATTTCAACCGCATCAAGTATTGTCCAGTCTGGTAGCCTAGCATGCATTCCTTTCAGCTAGACATGCTCATGGGTCGGACCGCGATCCGGTTTTTTTCATATTCTTTGCCCAAGCTCGGCCCTGGGTCGGGCCGAGCCGGGCCATGAGCAGGTCTACTTTCAACATATGGTAATTAATTATTAACTAGGTACCATTCATTTGTAGAAAGGGTCGGTCTGATTAAAATTTCAGTATTAATCTCTTAACTGAAATTTTCTATTTACTGGTTGCAGGCACTATATATGTAATGTTATTGACTACGTACTACAAGGAGAACGCCAAAATACTTCTTGTTGCATTTTCATCGATTGGCTTGAACGTTTATGGTGGCAAAAATGTACCTTATATATGGATACACTTTCCGTGATTGAGTTCTTGGAATGTATATATATTCAGTGAAATTCTTGAGAAAACATTGATTTTCTTTGAAGAATAATGTCTAAATAACAATGGCTTTGTCCACCTAATGTTCCTCGAATTAATTTTTTTGGTACAAAAAAGGTGGCAGTACGAGAATATGGAAAGAGATTATAAATGTTAAGATTTAAATTTCAAACTGTTAGAACTTAGATGTCATCTCTTAAAGATTACTGCATAAACCTGAGTTAAGCCCAAATTCATTCTTAAAATTAGTTGAAGACTTGAAGCTTATGTTCTTTGCTAGTCAGTAGAATAGGAATATGTTTAACAATTTTGAGTGCATCAAGCTAAATAAACCTCAAGAAAAAGATATTGTCTGGGCATAGCCCGAATTTTTTTCATATCCTTTATTTAAGTTTGAGTCGGACCGAACTCGGGTCGATTTGTAAACTCGAATTATTATTTAAAAAATATTTTAAAAAATATTTTTTATTAATAAATAGTAATTTGGATCGAATCGAATCGACTCAAATTAAAAAATATTTTATCCAAACTCGATCCAATAAAAATTTGTCCGCCGAACGGATAGCTCCACATTTGAAGAGATCTATGAAAGGGTTTGAAGTAGAAATTAAAGAGTCAGAAAATCAGCAAATATAATATTAGACCTTGCTCACCAAGGCTAAACGTCAACCTTCCAACAAAATAAGCACTTTACACGTTCCCTCTTCCTTTTCTTGTCCTCGTCTAAAAAAATTCCAAGCCGCCATGAAATAGTCAGCAAAAAGAAGAAATATTTATACTAGTAGTCAGCTCCTGATTTTGTGCTTGCTTGCTCCCCAAGCTGATACAAACAGCTATAAATTACTTGCCCTCTCAATCTCATCATTTGCAGAAATCTGTTAATTATAAACCATAATCTGATATTTATCTATATATAGCTCTAGCCATGGCAACTCCTGGATACGAACTTGCTGAAGTGTACGTGATGCGGAAGCTTCATAAAGATAAAATGAAGAGAGAGGAAGAAGAAAGACCAAAGACAGAGGAGATTGGTAATTTTGCAGTAAAAAAATTTAGTGGTTGTTTCTCATCACTGTTCAAGAAGATACAATATCCCAGTCATGCATGCATGGGAGAAAAGAAGAGCTATGACCAGAACAAAGGTTAACTGGAGGCTTCCTTTGTAATGAGGTTTGCTTGAGCTTGAAGTTGTTGATGGGCTCGGAGTAATCGTCGGAGGTGAGATGAAATGGACCTGTTAAGCACAAAAAATGGTAGAGAAATGGCAGAGTTGAGATTTTGATGCGTGCTTTGATGCTTAAGTTTGTCAGTGACTGGAGAGGTAAGTATCGGAGTGAGTCTGGAATCTCAACTCCGTCATCTCTCTAACCGTTTTCTGTGCCCAACAGGTCTAGTTTACCTTACTTCCGACAACCACTCCTAACCTATCAGCTTCAAGCTCGAGCAGACCTCAACACTTTGAACTTCTTGCAATTAGCCTTGTATTAATCTTATGACTATGTTTATTATATATGTTTAGCCTGCTGTCAGGTTGGGGTGACCGATCTTGTCGGATTATGCTTGAACTTGTATATATAGCAGCCTTTGTATTGTTAAAAATGGTTTGTTTACATCTATCCGAAACAAGAAACTAAAAATAAAATGTTTTCATTACTTTCTTGACTAATTTCTTCATCTTTATTTGCTATGTTTAAGCCAAAGTATTGGTATCTCATAGTCACTTTGGATCAGTAGATTAATCTAAGAGAATAATAAGAAGAACAAAGATATATTCCAGAAGAAATAAATATGATATTCATGGAATCTAGATTCTAGCAAGCCGAGAAACTACCCATTAAAAATGCTCTGTTTCTGATGCTCAAAAAAAATCTAGTACCTTGATATTTCAGACTAATCTTCGTTCTTTATACTTTCATAATGACAAAGCAGGCATTATTCTTCATAAATATTATACCCAATGCTATAATACTATATGAGACTAAGGCACAACACTTAACCAAGTCCAGGAAACTCCGCAGCATAAGGATCCTCGGCTTGCCCTCAAGGAAATGACACATGTCAATAATTAGCCTGATTTTAAAGGGTAGATGAGAGCAAGCAGTTATCACAGCTGACAATCGGACAAGCAATTCGAGATTTTTCATGAACCCATATATAAAAAATGTAAGATAAGACAAAAAAAAATCCGAACATCTTTTGTTATCTTCTTCTTTGCTCTCAACTCCTTTTTCCTCCTCCATAAATTTTTGCTGATTTAAATATCGGAATGCATCTCGAAATATCAACTCTAATACCTTCTTTGACTGTGTTCCTTGTTGACAGACCTGCTCGATCTCATTCTGCTCCTATGCCCACCTTAGATCCATTCAACCTTCTTCAATACCAGAAAACCATCAACAATAAACATGATGATAACGAGGCTTTTTCTACGTTTAATGAACAATTGATAACTTCTTCTTAAAGTTTTTTTTTTTTTTTTTTCTAATAAATAACAAGGAATATTTGATATCACGACGACAAGTGATACAATGTCCATTAGTATTATATTATATTTATTTAAGGATTAATATTTGATGCACTGTCAGTGTATAGGGCTATACACTGTCAGTGCATCTTACGATGCCACATGTCGAGTTAGTGGTTAGGGTTTAGGAGTTAGGAGTTAACTTTTTAATGAGGTGTCAGTGTAGGATTCACTGTCAGTGTATAGAGTCTATACACTAACAGTGCATAAAAAACGAACTCTTTATTTAAATACACGAATAATAAGGAAGAAAAGAAGTAACAAGAACCCATAAGGATGATTATTCTGTTTTTTTTTATTATCTGAATATGGCTAAAAAAAATTAATTTCCAAATTGCCGATATTTTAGAATTATTTACTAAAATACGCTGATTTTCAACGATCAATGGTATTTATTTTTAAAAAATTGAAAATAAAATAAGGGAAGTCGTCATATGATATTTTTAAAAAAAAATTGAAAAAATAAGGTCAGAAGTCGCCATATGATATGATATGGCGACTTCTGACCTTGTTTTTTCAAATTTTTTTACAAATGTAGTTCGGAAGTAGCCATATCATATGGCGACTTCCGAATTAAATTTTTTTTAAATTTAAAAAATGTTACTGTTATAAATTTTAAACGATTATAAAATTTAAATTTAAAAAAATTTAGTTGAGAAGTCGCCATATGATATGGCGACTTCCGAACTACATTTATAAAAAAATTTAAAAAAACATGGTCAGAAGTCACCATATCATATGGCGACTTCTGACCTTAGTTTTTCAAATTTTTAAAAAAAAATATGAAGGGAAGTCGCTATATCATATGGCGACTTCCCTTCTTAGTTTTTTAATTTTTTTTAAAATTAACCATGAGAAGTCGCCATATGATATGACGACTTCCTATGGTATTTTTAAAAGGAGCATTTTTTTATATATAATTTGAAAAAAAAAATGTAGGTTGTAATTTGTTTTTAAGCAATATTTTGATAAATTTGCCGATTATTCTCTATTGCATTATTTTTTCAATGACACTAATTATTTTTAGGGAGATGAAAAATGATTGAGTGTTTTTTTTTTTTTTTTTGAAAATTTTTCAAAGATAGATACTTTAAACCGTCAAAATAAAACATGCGTTTTAAAAAAATTTATTAATTGTATTCGAAATTAATATAAACAAAACTTAGATTATTCGAATCCAAAATGTAACTACAATCAACTCTTCGTTGATATCATGAGTGCTCCTTCATAGTTTTGAAAATTTTTTGATTGTTGATTTTACACCATGTTTGATAGAAGAGAAAGAGAAAGTGGAAGGAAAAACAATTTTTTTTTCACCCTCTCCTTTGGTAAGAGGGAAAGGAAATGAGTGAATTTTTATATATATTTTTCTCTAAATTCAATTATTTCAATTTTTAAATACCAAAAAAATACTCATTTCATTCAAATTAATAATTTTACCGTAATATTTTTTATTTTTCATCATTCATACCAAATATAATGAATTTTTTTTTCTTCTTTTCATTTTTCTTCGTATTAATCAATTGTGAAGAAACAATATGGAAATTGAATTATTTCATCAATATTCAGTGTACTTCTAACATGTGAACCGAGAAATTTCCGAAGGCGTGACCCTTCGGAGAAAGAGCATGGGCTGCATGCTACCGAACCGATGGAGAGGGACCACTCAAAGAAGTCTACACTTCAAGCAAACGTAAAAAAAAAAAAAAAAAACAAAATAAAACAAAACAAAACAAAACGTGCCACATCTTTGCTGACGTGACGCCCACTCCCTCAAAATATTAGGTACAAAAACGTAGAATCCGACACGTTCTCAGAACCGACACCACAAGATAAAGAAAGAATTCCACAATTTCAGCCTATCGATTCCTTGGCCGCCAAGTCAGATTAAAACCCATTTTCCGCCATTGACCCTACATGGAAGTTTCGCCTTTTTCCCCAACAACAGCAGCCTATAAATTTCCCAAGTTCCTCAAAAAATTACTTCAAGTTCCAATCCCCATTTTGCTCTCAATTCTCAAAGAGAAGCCTAGCTAGATAAATATATATCTCATCAACTGAATATCCTTAGTTCCATATAAACAAGTTTTTTTTTTTTTTTATCAGTTTAGCAATGGCGACGGCTGGAGTTGGTTTTGCAGAGGCTTACGTGATGCGATCTTTACATAAGGAGAAAATGAAGAAAATGGAGATGGAACAGGCAAAGAGTAGTGATGACGATAAGGTTTTTGATGAAAACAAAATCCCTACTGGTTGCTTCTTCTGGGTATCTAAGAAAACCCATTCTGCCAAGGTTTCTTCTGCTGATTCTACAGAAAAACCTATTTAAGACCAAATATGGGATGACAAAACTTGTCTTGGGGACCATGTTGTCTTGGGGTCCTTGGTTAGATATATATATTTTTAATTTTTTGGTTCTTTAAACTTTAGATTGATATTATGGCCAAAGAAAATACCTTTTAGCTTTGTAAAGTAGGCAGATTAAGCAAAGCTTGGCATTTGTGTGGTGATCAGAAAAAACTGATGATTATGTACCCTTTATGATTCTTATTTGTATAAAAAAAGGGAAACAAAAAAGAAAAGCTAGATACTTGCAAGATTTTGTTTATGTATATAAATTCAGCATCAATATATAGTATATTTATAATATTAATAAAAGGATTGACTGATTTTATTATCATTGTTTCAAAAAACATCGAATTCAAATTAAATATGATATTAAATAATAAAATAAAAGTTTTCAGTTTTTAAATTTTTATATAATTATTTAATAAAATAAAGTAATTATCTTTTCTAAAAAAAATATTCATTTTTCCGGAAAAAAAACTATTCATAAATATTTCTTTTAAACATTTTTTCACATAATTTTTTTCTTCCCCATACACCTGCAATTAGACATGTTCATTGGTCAGACCGCAACCTGAATTGTTTTTCCCCTTACTTAGGCTCGGCTCATTAGCTCAGATCACTGTTCATTATAATAATAAAAAATTATTTTTATTAATATTTCTATATTTTATAATTAATTTTTTTAAAAAAATTAATAGTAAACAATAATTCGAGTCAACCCAACCCAAATCACAAAATCTCTTCCTCAAGCTTAACCCAATACTAACCGGAATACTCAATCCATGAGATTTACCCACAACTTGATATATAAATTTTTAGAATTTTTTATTTTAACGAAAGGCAGTTATATTTCAATTGTTTATGAGTTATGAGAATGAAAATGGGCCCATGGTTAAGTTTGGGTCTCTTAGTTTCGGCCTAAGGGAAACATCATGGTATTTATGACTCTTAATTTATATAAACAATCAAGTCTCTTCATCAAAAGCTAATAAAAGTAGATTGTATCTCTTCACCTCACATTTAACCATGTCAAAGACTGATAATTTTAGTTTATGAAGAAATGACAATTATTACAAATATATATCTCCAACCCCCTCCCCCCTTAACTTTAACCACCTAATGTTGTCTTCTTCTTCTTTTTTTCATTTTTAACTAATTAAGGTCTAAGAGACTAATGTTGTCTTCTTTTTCTTTTCTTTTTTTCTTTTTTAACTAATTAAGGTCTAAGAGACTTATAAATATGATTATGAAGTTAATATAGAAGGATCAATTAACTAGTATCTGGACCAAACACCTAAAAATGAATTCAACCGTCGAACGAGTATGACTCACAAGTCAAAAAAGATAATCTTAATTATTGTCGTATGACCCATAATCAAAGTATATAACATATGAGTTAAGACATAAAATTTTAAAGTCATATTTTCTAATTACTATAATATATTTTATTACTTGTTTTCTGGTTTGATTTTTTATTGATTTAAAAATCAAAATACGCTCCAAAATTTCAACTCCAACACCCTTTTAATTATATTTTATGCTTAACAAATTATGCCAACTCTTTCCTAAACTATACATCCACCGTCCAAAAACACATCAACCGTATTAAATCATGATATAAAAATGCCATTGTTTCTTCGATTTTCATATATTTGGAGGGTCCTTGAAGGATCATATGTCCGAATATGCGTCGGACAAGGGTGTCGGATACGGGTTTATCAAGAAAAATGAAGAATCGGAGCAACATAGGCTCTGCTTATATTACATATGAAAGCCCCAGATCAATCTTTGAAATTCCTGGTTCCAAAGAGGTTTGTCGCATTTATTAATTGCTGCAAATTTTAATGTGAAGGCTTGTTTGGCTTGTTTCATTTTGGTGATGCATGTGTCACGGTCCCCGCGAGGGCCCGTGCCCGAGACTGCTAACCAAGCGTAACAGGTGTGCCAGTCCAGGTGGGAGTGGCTGGATAGTGTGCTTAAGGAGGCTCCAGGATGTGGACCCCACCATAGAAGGTTCCAGAAGACCCCGGAAGCGTCCTGGTCAATCCAGGATGGGTGCCCTCTCCAGAAGTCTCTAGGTGTGGGAAGACTTTGGAGGCCACCAGAGACATCTACAAGGTTCTAGACAAGGCAGCTACTAGAAGGATCTAGAAGGTTCCAGATAGTCCTAGACTTCTCCGGACAACTCTAAACCCATCTAGACACGGAAAGATCCAAAAACTTCTAGAAGTCTCCCTAGAGCTCCACCATGACCCAAAATACTCCAGAAGGCCCTGGAGATATCTCGGACTAGAACACTTAGAATAATGTAGACTAGGAACATTCTAGAGCTAGTATATTGGCCATACACTTGGCTCAATGGTAGCCACACCTTGTAGGGGGCTTAGTGATGGAGACTCAATTAAGAGTTGTAAACCCAAGTGCAGGTTATGTTCAAGTAATAAATTCTCGGGTGTCCGAGGTCGAACCACAGGGAAGCGTATTAGTAAGTATAAGTTTATAAATATATAAGACAAAGAAAGTAAACAAGATATTAGGGAATCAACAACAAAATAAGATAAACAAGATATTAGAGAACAAAATAAACAAAACATAAAAGAAATTAAACAAGATATAAAAAAAACAATAAGAAAAGATGTTGAGGTTAGAGAATCCACTCTTGGTGTTATGCTAAGATTAATCTTGTTTTATTACAGAATTGAAATCCACACATAAAGGAGGTTCCAATCGGAAGGTTTAGCAATTCAGTCCAAATTGTCCAACGTCCATAGCATATGATATTATGTTCATTTGGTGTCCTCAAAACTCATAAAAAGAGTCCAAGCATTCCTTATGCCAAGGTATATGTCTACAACAAATCAAGGTTATGAAACCAAGCATTTATTGTGCCATTTTCATTGTCAATAATGAATCAAGATCCCTACTTTGCAAGTATGATTTTAAACCAAAAGAAAATATTATCTATACTAGTGTTTATAAATGATAATTCATTTTAGCTCATGTTTAAGAGACTAACCTTAGCATTTACCAAGAGCTTCACCTCATCACCTCATCACCTCAACAATATGATTAGCAACACATACTAGATATGAATAAAATGAAAAGAAATGTAAGAAGCATAAGTAAATATAGAAAAAGAAAACTAGAGAAAGGAAAGAAGAAGAAAACTTAGAGAATTTTATTACAATGGCTAATATCCTACCAATGTATAATGTATGCTAATACTCATCCAAGGCCCTCTATTTATACACATTTTGGAGAGCTAAATGACAAGAGACAAGCTTTATAAATTTCAAAGGTAGGTATAATAGGTGGGTGCATTTTTCTAACAATTGTCGTCATGTTGTATGACAATTCTGATCAGCCAGCTTGATGGTCGATTTTGTCAATGTTGGAGGCTCGATCTGATCAAATGGTCTTCTAGAAAAATATGCCCCTATCAGTTACTGATCCATATCCGTTGGAATCAGATCATTTTCTCATGTGGATCGGAAGATATGGTCAAAATACCAAAACGGTGCAGAACAGACGTCATTGCACATCAGCCAACTTGATGGTTGATTTCGGTAGGGAAAACGACTCCGTTTCAAGAAGTGTAAAACATGAAAAAGATAGATATGCCTCTTAACTTTGCACGGTTAAAATTTCAGCCTTATTGTTTCAGTGAAACTCCAGATATAGCTGATATGGCAAAAGGTGTCGGAACTGGAACTGAATTGGATTTGCCCTTAATTCTTGATTTAACCTAGTAATCTGAAATCACTCAAAGAAACTCATGAAAAACACCAAATTACATAAAAATATAAAAGATCATAAACACAAGTAGACTAAGCAATAATAACTCGTATTTGACACAAAACAATAATAAAACATAACTAAAAACTATATAATTATACGAGTTATCACACCCCCACACTTAGATTGTTGCTAGTCCCTAGCAACGACTCAATAAAAATAAAATAAGAAAATCTAATCTAATCCATTTTCGTAGGAAATCACGGTGGCACTTAGCATGTGACACAAGCCTTTAAACCCCTAGGTGTCCCTAGTGGACGAGTTTAGTCTCGTGAGGGTTTGCTAGAACGATACCCACAAACATTGAAAAACTAAAATATAAGTAAACTACATACACTAAAAATATTTACTCCTAATCCTTTCAATATAAATTAGAGACAATCTTTGAACAAGTCTTATAAACTAATCAATAGCTCAAAGAATTTCACAAAAATTCATGCTTGAATGTAAATAAATGAGTTAAGCCAATATTAACATAACATATTTCAATCAAAATAGTGCATATTCAACTTAATCTCAACTTCTCACTATACTCTCATGATTTTCACTCTTTAAAGTAGTGGTAAAGTGTTTACACTCAATCAATCTCATGAAAACAGTTCTACCATATGCTTGCTTGTCCACCTATTCTTCACTATTTAGATCATACAACTTCATAAATCAAGAGGTCTTTTTTCAAAGTTGTAATGGGGCCAAAGGGTTATAATGTGGTTAAAGAACAAAAGGATAAAGATATCACAAAGGTTCCAAAGAGTTCATAGAGTTTAGAGACATAATAAGATCATACGAATAAAACTTCTCAAAACTCTTATAAAGCACATAATAACATAGGCTAAATATTCATGTTGAGCCTTTGCTTCATTCTAACCAACTTTGTAACATCTTTTTCTTTACTTTAACTAGAAGTTCAAGAGAAGATTTTTTTTTTTTTTTAATATGGGAATGTATTTGACAATGATCCCTTTCTTTTTCTCTTGACTTTTGCCTCTCTCCTCCCCCACACTTATCTTTCGTTCTAACCCAAATTTTCAACAAGTATCCCTTGTTTTTGCAATATGTCTCAAAATATATAATCCATCTTTAGAACAAGGGTAACGATATAAGTATATTTAGGCTAGGTGTAAGTTCTGGTTACCAATAAAATAGCATATTTAATGTAGGCTCAAATTGGCTCACTAGTGGGGATGTTCTCTTAGAACATTAATAATGGATGGCTGTTTGGCTCTGGTTATAATCCTAATGCCTCTATCATATTCATGTTGTCACATGTATCAATATAGTCTCAAACGGTTTAAAGCAAGTTCTAGAGAATCATGTAATCATAAGAGCACTCAAGAAAGAAATTAGATTGATTTGTATAATGCATCAATCATTATAGGCTCAAAAACTCACAAGGATGATAATACAAGTCAGATTAAGTCTAAACATGCTTTTTTCTCAATCAACATATCATATTAACATTGGCTCATAAAAAGGTTGACATCAAGCTCAATTCTCATGAAAATCTTCTCACTAATAAATCTGTTTTAGACTTATGCAATTCATATCTCATCATTGTATTAAAAAGGAACTAGAACACATTAAAATAATAATAATAATAATAATAAAGACTCATAAAAAAAAAATAGTAGACAAAAATAAAAGAAATCCTAAATCGTTCCCCCTACACTGAATTCTTACATTGTCCTCAATGTAAGTCTATTAACCCAAATGAAAGAATCATGTGTAAGAGAAAAGAACTAATAACATAAGAATAGGAATAACTAAGACTCAAAACAAAACAAACTTATGCAACCTAATTAATCCTAAAATACTAAACAAAAATTAACAAGTAAACATAAAAAGATTAAAATCAAACTGACAAGGTATGTCTCAAGTCTCCCTTACTCAGACCTTGTTCAGAATGAATACTTCCAAATTGCTTAAAACACAACAAACTTTTTTTTTTTTTTTTTGAAAGAAGAAATCAAACTGACAAGGTATGTCTCAAGTCTCCCTTACTCAGACCTTGTTCAGAATGAATACTTCTAAATGGCTTAAAACACATCAAATTTTTTTTTTTTTTTAAAATTAGCAAAATATGTCCCTTACCCCCTACTAAAGGTAGAATTTAGGAGATATTACCTGCAGAGATTGCTAACCACTTATTATAACTGAGACACAATAAACAAAATGTTAGATAATGTCACAAAGACAGAGTGCAATCCACTCCTTGCTCGTCCATATCTCTTTTTCTTTTTCCGAGCGTTTGCGAAACAACCGTAGCAGATAAATACTCATAAGCTTGGAGCTTTTTGAGTAAATCTTCAATGGTTGTAGCAGAAATTATGGTTCTCCTTGCCTCTGAAAACATGAATCCATTATCCACAGCATTATCTAAATATGAAAGCAAATTACTAAAATAACCATTAATATTAAGCAAACCAATGGGTTTCTTATTTGTGACCAAAGATGACCAAGAAGCCACGCAAGCTATTTCTTCCAATGTACCCAGACCTCCTGGTAAAGCAATGAATGCATCGGCAGAATGGTACATGATTGTCATCCGTTCAGGGATACTCCAGACTTGTATTTCCTTACCCACGGTAGGTCCACAAAAATCTGTGAATAGTTTTGGCACGATTCCTAGAACTGGACTTCCTCCGGCGTGTGCTGCTGTAGCGACTGCTCCCATTAAACCCGCACTACCGCCTCCATAAATCAACTGGATCTTTTGTTGGGCAAGTATTACTCCAACTCTTATGGCTTCATCAGCGAATATGTTATTTTTCCCTGGATAAGCACCTCCAAAGACACAAATTTTTTTAATGCGCTGGGACGAAGTACTTTCCATTTTTTTTTCAAGTGCCTGAAAGAGAATGAGTACATGGTGTAATATATAGAGGACTGAGTAATGAATCAGACAAGAGTAATAATGTCGCCGAAAATGTATTTGACCTGTCAGAAGAAAATGTTAACCTAACAAAAGATTTTTGCGTGATTTCAGGAAGAAAATCAAAAAGAGAAGAAAAATCAACCGTAAAAGACCAATGCAAAAAAAAAAAAAAAACGAGAATAATTACACAAATCTAACAACACGTAAATTAAACCGAAATAAAGTTATTGCAAATCAAACCAAAAACTGAGAAGTCATTTATTGTAGTTGTGATTGTGGCTCACATCTTCCTCTGGTTTTACGTCCAGAAACGGCTTAAACGCCTTCTATGAGTCGAGGATATGCTTCCCATCCAGTTTTCTTACAAGCTGGCAAACAGGATCTTTTAACATCAGATTCCCAAGATGTTGCCATTCCCTTTGGAATTGCGGCCATAAATCAAGAATTTCTCTTTGTACGTCTCCACTAGGATGCGTCTCAAGAGAAAGTTGGATATTACCCAAATTCTCCTTACTCAGTCCATCCTTAATGAATTCAATTTTATCATCTCGATTAGAGGACGGAATCCCAATAGAACGACATTTACCGTTACACGTCCATCGTGCACATTTGTGGCAATTTGAACTCATGCGCTTTGCTCGTCGCTTCTTTGCAAAAGTGCTTCTACCTGTACCTGGTAAATGCAAAACAGGAAGATATTCATCTTCACGTACCTTGGCTTCAATTATCCAACGTATGTCTTCAGGAATCCCTTTGTGCATAAGCATTCTTAATCTTTCAAATCGAACTTGGTAAAGCTTTAGTAAAATATTTCGAGGAAAAGGAGGAAATCGTTTCTGCAATCTTGTGAGAATATCATCCATCCTGAAAAAAAAATGAAAGAGAAATTTATATACAATATCAGTTTTGTGGGTAGCTGATGGAACCGACTTAAATAATCACGGAGTACCGTTATCCGCCATTTAACCGGGAAAAAAAATTATATTTACATCTAGTTATTTTCAAAACAAAGATCAGAAAGAAAAACAACCTCTTCTTGAGTAACATGATTTTCCAAAAAGAGTTTGAGTCTTTGTCCATTTACCTTGAATACGTTACCATTTCTAGGATTCTCAATGTCAACTGCTCCATAATGATACACATGCTTAACCACAAATGGGCCAGTCCATCTTGATCTCAACTTACCAGGAAATATGTGAAGTCTAGAATAAAGTAGAACTTTTTGCCCAACATCAAATGTTTTTCTTGAAATTAACTTGTCATGAAAGGCTTTAGTTCTTTCTTTATGAATTTAGAATTCTCATATGCATCTTTTCTGAGTTCCTCAAGTTTTTGTTTCCAACAATGCTTAACCTGAAAAGAATTTAACAAAGAATCAGTGTGTGAAATTTCTGAAGCATTATCAAACTCACATTCAATTAAATAAGCTTCTAAAGGATCATGGAATGTGGTAGTGGTGAGATGTTTATGAACAAGTTCTTCAATGAAATCCACTTCATGTACTTCTGAATCATCACCAGGTTGCTTGCAAGTGTTGAACACATTTAATTCTAAAGTCATATTTCCAAAAGAAATGTTCAACATACCATTCCTGCAATTTATCAGAGCATTAGAAGTTGCAAGAAATGGACTGCCTAATATAACAGGAAGTTGAACATTTGGATTTGAAACAGGATGTGTGTCCAAAACAATAAAATCAACAGGGAAGTAAAAATTATCAATTTGAACCAAAACATCTTCAACTATCCCTCGAGGAATTTTTACAGAACGATCAGCTAGTTGAAGTGTAACAGGTGTTTCCTTGAGTTCACCTAAACCTAACTGTTGATAAACAGAAAAAGGCAAAAGATTAACACTAGCACCAAGATCAAGCAATGCACGTTCTATTCTAGTGTTTCCAATTATGCATGAGATTGTTGGACATCCAGGATCTTTGAATTTTGGTGGAGTAAGGTGCTGAATGATTGAGCTCACACTTTCCGTCAAAAATGCTTTCTTTTGTACATTATGTTTCCTTTTAACTGTGCACATGTCCTTCAAAAATTTAGCATAAGATAGAACTTGTTTGATTGCATCCAATAAAGGAATGTTAATCTTAACTTGTTTGAAAAGTTCATAAATTTCTGCATTTTGATTCAAATTCTTTATTGTTTGCAACCTTTGAGGAAAAGGAGCAGGATGCATACCTTTTTCTTTGTCCAAATTTTCAAGAAGTTCAGACTTACCATCATCCTTACCATTACTTTTCGGAGGGGAAGGAGGATCTTGGTCTTTTGATGGAATGTTTTTGTCAATTGCCTTTCCACTTCGAAGAGTTGTGATAGAACTGGCATTTTCCTGTTGAGTTTCATTGGAGCAAGAAACAAGACATTGAGTAGAAGGGTTAGGCTGAAGTTCAGCAGGAAACTTACCTTTTTCTTGAGTGTGTAATGAAGCTGTCAATGTGGACAAGGTGTTTTTGATCTCATTGATGTCCTGTGAAGTTTGGTTATTCACATTTGCTTGTGTTTGCATGAATGCTTGCAATGTCTCTTCCAAGGTTTGTACACGTGAAGATTGATAGGAAAAAGTGTTGCCCGGCTTTTGAGATTGTGGTACCTGAACATGATTATTATTCCGCCAACTGAAGTTGGGATGATTTCTCCATTCAGGGTTATACGTTTCAGAGTAAGGAGAAGGAAAAGGCTTTTTAAATGTGTTTATGGAATTTACTTGATCATGCAACGCTTCTTTAAGAATGGGAATGTTTGGACATTCAGAAGTGGGGTGTCCCATGATTTCACAAATTCCACAACTTTCTTCATTTTTAACTGTTTTGACTTCTTTTACTTCTCTAAGTTCCATGGCTTCAATCTTTCTAGCCAAATTAGCTACTTTAGCTTTTAATTCATCTTCTTGACTAAAATGATATTTACCTCTGTTAGAAAAAAGATTAGATCTATTGGAACTTTCAGAGGAATTATTTGTGTGCCAGGCTTGAGAGTTATCTGCCAAATGGTCTAGGTAGTCAAAGGCTTCTTCAGGTTCTTTTTCTAGAAACTCACCGTTACACATTGTTTCAACAAATTGTTTAGTTTCGGGAGTTAAACTTTCATAAAAGAAACTAATAAGACGCCATTTTTCAAAACCATGATGTGGACAAGAACTTAACAAATCTTTAAAACGCTCCCAGCACTGAAAAAATGCTTAATTTTGATTTTGATTGAAATTTTGAATCTGTCTTTTCAAAGCAGTAGTTTTATGTGCTGGGAAAAATTTCTTTAGAAACTCAGTTTGTAATTCTTGCCATGTGCCAATTGACCTTGGTTTTAAATTATGAAGCCAAATTTTTGCTTTATCGTTTAAAGAAAAAGGAAATAATTTTAGCTTGACAATTTCATTTGTACATTGTTGGTCATTAAAGGTGACACATACATCTTCGAAGTCTTTTAGAAACGAGTAAGCACTTTCCGATTCTAACCCATGGAAATTTGGAAGCAAAGCTATCATACCTGGTTTAAAATGAAAGTTGTTTGCATTGAGAGAAAAAATAAAACAAGAGGGTGATGAGCTTCGAGTTGGTTGCAAGTAGTCACGCATGGTGCGTACTTGTCTGTTCTCATCTTCAGCATGAACACTTTCATTGTCAGCCATGGTAGGAGTTGTATTAGAAAGATTACCTGAAAAAGTTTCACAATAAAATCTAACTAAACGACAAGATCTAAAATCACGTTGCCAACAAGCATAAAACAAAGTTAATATACAGATTAGGCGGTATAACCAGCCAATAAAAATAAAACAAAGTTAATATACAATATAAATATAAATATATAGAAAATTAGACGGTATAACCAGCCAATAAAAATAAATATACTTATAAACTTATATACTTAGTATTGCCTCCCCGGCAACGGCGCCAAAAACTTGATGGAGACTCAATTAAGAGTTGTAAACCCAAGTGCAGGTTATGTTCAAGTAATAAATTCTCGGGTGTCCGAGGTCGAACCACAGGGAAGAGTATTAGTAAGTATAAGTTTATAAATATATAAGACAAAGAAAGTAAACAAGATATTAGGGAATCAACAACAAAATAAGATAAACAAGATATTAGAGAACAAAATAAACAAAATATAAAAGAAATTAAACAAGATATAAAAAAAACAATAAGAAAAGATGTTGAGGTTAGAGAATCCACTCTTGGTGTTATGCTAAGATTAATCTTGTTTTATTACACAATTGAAATTCACACATAAAGGAGGTTCCAATCGGAAGGTTTAGCAATTCAGTCCAAATTGTCCAACGTCCATAGCATATGATATTATGTTCATTTGGTGTCCTCAAAACTCATAAAAAGAGTCCAAGCATTCCTTATGCCAAGGTATATGTCTACAACAAATCAAGGTTATGAAACCAAGCATTTATTGTGCCATTTTCATTGTCAATAATGAATCAAGATCCCTACTTTGCAAGTATGATTTTAAACCAAAAGAAAATATTATCTATACTAGTATTTATAAATGATAATTCATTTTAGTTCATGTTTAAGAGACTAACCTTAGCATTTACCAAGAGCTTCACCTCATCACCTCAACAATATGATTAGCAAAACATACTAGATATGAATAAAATGAAAAGAAATGTAAGAAGCATAAGTAAATATAGAAAAAGAAAACTAGAGAAAGGAAAGAAGAAGAAAACTTAGAGAATTTTATTACAATGGCTAATATCCTACCAATATATAATGTATGCTAATACTCATCCAAGGCCCTCTATTTATACACATTTTGGAGAGCTAAATGACAAGAGACAAGCTTTATAAATTTCAAAGGTAGGTATAATAGGTGGGTGCATTTTTCTAACAATTTTCGTCATGTTGTATGACAATTCTGATCAGCCAGCTTGATGGTCGATTTTGTCAATGTTGGAGGCTCGATCTGATCAAATGGTCTTCTAGAAAAATATGCCCCTATCAGTTACTGATCCATAGCCATTGGAATCAGATCATTTTCTCATGTGGATCGGAAGATATGGTCAAAATACCAAAACGGTGCAGAACAGACGTCATTGCACATCAGCCAACTTGATGGTTGATTTCGGTAGGGAAAACGACTCCGTTTCAAGAAGTGTAAAACATGAAAAAGATAGATATGCCTCTTAACTTTGCACGGTTAAAATTTCAGCCTTATTGCTTCAGTGAAACTCCAGATATAGCTGATATGGCAAAAGGTGTCGGAACTGGAACTGAATTGGATTTGCCCTTAATTCTTGATTTAACCTAGTAATCTGAAATCACTCAAAGAAACTCATGAAAAACACCAAATTACATAAAAATATAAAAGATCATAAACACAAGTAGACTAAGCAATAATAACTCGTATTTGACACAAAACAATAATAAAACATAACTAAAAACTATATAATTATACGAGTTATCACTTAGCCTATAAATACCCCCACCCCTCATTTGTGTAGGACAAGCATGAGAACCAACATCTTGAGAGCTAGAGAGATTAGGACCTTGTATACTAGAGAGTGTACATACAACCATTGAGGAACTGAAGTACTCTTTCCTTAACTCTCTCCTTCCTAGCTATCTCCCAAAACTCCTAGTGTGTTAGTTGAGTTAGTGGGCAGCACTAGAGCTTGCTAGGCTTTACTGCACTAAGTGTTGAGCACCTTGTGGTGGTGAAGGCTGAGCTTGAACTTGGAAGAGTGCATTCCCGGGTTTAGGTGCCACATAGTCTTAGAGCTTGAGTCTCGGCCCGTGACAATTGGTATCAGAGCAAAGGTTAGCCACGGTGTGCTTGAGAGTATAGGCTCTGAGTGTGCTCCTTAGTGCTGAGTTCGTGCTGCTAGTGTGTTGTGGGTGTGCTAGGCTTGCTGTGCTAAGTGCCTAAGTCACTTGAGTGCTAGTCAGAGGGTAGAGGTGAGTCCCTAGATCCTGCATTCGTGATTGCTGGTGTGTATTGCGTATGGCTAGTGAGCATCAGCCGGAAGGTATGAGTAACGTGCTAAAAAGCCGCCCCCTCACGGGCAAGGGGAGGAAGGCTATTTCGAGGGATATGTTGACATCCATGGACACCCGCTTGGGTAAGTGTGAGGTGACCGTGGGAGAGTTGCGGGTTAGGTTCGAGGACATCGAGGGACGCATCGAGGAGCTTGAGTCCATGCGGGATGAGCTCTCAGGAGAGATGCAAGGTGCCTTGAACGAGGTAATGGACGTGCTCACGCAACGAAACGAGGCTCTAGAAGCCATGGTGGTGGCTATGCGAGGGGAGCTCGAACAACTCAAGGGTGAGCTTGCTGCATTGCGAACTGCCATGGTTGTTTGTTTAGTGTTGGGTCCTAGGGTAGAGGTACCCAAGCCAAAGCCATTCGTGGTAAGTCGCTCCGCGAAGGACGTGGATAACTTCGTATGAGGAATAGAGCAGTACTTTCGAGTGGTCGGGACAGCGGACGATGCTAAGGTAAGCACCGCTGCCATGTACTTGACTGATAATGCTCTATTGTGATGGCACCAAAGGTGTGACAGCGTGCGACACGGGGAGCGTTCGGTCACCACATGGGATGAGTTTGTGAGGGAACTAAGCCAACAGTTCAAGTCGGAGTATGCGAAAGAGGAAACTCGAGGGAAGCTTCGTCGGCTCACTCAAAGGGGTAGAGTGCGAGACTATTGTCGAGAGTTCTCAGAGCTATTGCATATGATCCCTGATATGAGCGAGAGGGAGGCATTATTCTCCTTCATGGATGGGCTAAAGCCGTGGGCAAAGACCGAGCTGCAGCGGCGAGGCGTGCAAGATTTGAGTCGGGCTATAGCGGTGGCTGAATCGTTGGTCGAGTTCTAGCGCATCGGGTCTTCCAAGCATAGAGACAAGGAATTGAGTAGGGGAGACGAGGGTAGCAGCTCCTCATCGAAAGAAGAGGCTGAGGAGAAGCCTCGCTATCGCAATGCCAAGACCGAGGGAGTTGCCAAAGACAAGGGCAAGGAGGATAAACCCTTGAGTTGCTTCATGTGCGATGGTCCGCACCGGGTCAGGGAGTGTCCCATGCGTAAGAAGCTGTTAGCCATAGTTCAGGCTGAGGAGCAGTCCGAAGGTGACAGTAGCGATCGGGAACAGCACCAGCGGGTGTTGAGGCTAGGTGCTGTATGAGTATGCGTGAGGTAGGGACCTCTCGGGCACCAGGTGAGGGGGACGCGAAGGTGGCAGCAGAGTGCCGCAAAACTAGTCCTAGAGTGCAGCCTAACCCCTCCCGCGCGAGTGTGCAGCAGACAACTCGAAGGAAAAGATAGAAAATACGTCGGCAGTGCAGAAGGACAAAGGGAACTTTGAAAGAATGTTCTATCGATCCTCGCATCGAGGGCAACGCGGAGACCATAAGAGTACGTGCAAGGCAACGAGGTCGGAATAAGACAAGATTGGTTCGCAACAAAGGAGACGAAATCGGCGTGCGCATGCGGCACGAGCGCGACATTCCCCTAGCAACGAGGGTGTTGCTAGAATGAGTGAGGGAGAATGTTACGGTCCGCGCGAGGGTCCATGCCCGAGACTGCTAACCAAGCATAACAGGTGTGCCAGTCCAGGTGGAAGTGGGCGGGATAGTGTGCTTAATGAGGCTCCAGGATGTGGGCCCCACCATATAAGGTTTCAAAAGACCCCAAAAGCGTCCGGGTTAATCCAGGATGGGTGCCCTCTCCAGAAGTCTCTAGATGTGGGAAGGCTCTGGAGGCCACCAGAGACATCTAGAAGGTTCTAGACAAGGCAGCTACTAGAAGGATCTAGAAGGTTCCAGATAGTCCTAGACTTCTCCGGACAACTTTAAACCCATCTAGACACGGAAAGATTCGGAAATTTCTAGAAGTCTCCCGAGAGCTCCACCATGACCCAGAATACTCCAAAAGGCCCTGGAGATATCCCGGACTAGAACACTCTAGAATAATGTAGACTAGGAACATTCTAAAGCTAGTATATTGGCTATACACTTGGCTCAATGGTAGCCACACCTTATAGGGGGCTTAGCCTATAAATACCCCCACCCCTCATTTGTGTAGGACAAAGCCGCCTGTGTTATTAGGATTTTTTGCGGCACCATAACAATCCTTTCTTCTTCTCTATCCTTTCTCACGTTTATATTGCGATAATCGGATGCTAAGTCTCCCTGGCTTCCTTCCTCCAGCGGATCTGTGGGCATTAAAAGAAGAAAGACTTTCAGGTTCGTGGCCTCTCTTCATTATATTTTTTTCTTTAAAATTTGTTCTACTCTCTCTCAAATCAATACAACTCCCTTCCTTTACCCTAATGTTTGAAAATCAAACTCTAAATTTTGAAAATCCAAATCACTCTCTGTCACTGTCACCATCTTCGCCACCATCGTCATCGTCAGTATCTCCGTCGCTTCACTTCTCCTTGTTTTCATTTTCTCCGTCGCAGTTTCTCAACCAGGTAATTCTCTAAATCACTTCCTCTCGACTTCGAGTTTCGAAAGAAACCTAACTTAGATTTTATTGTTTATGTCTAATTAACAGATTGGATCAAGTTCTGACCTAATCCAGGTCTGGTAAGTTTTTTCCTTTTTTTTAACGGTGTGAAAACCATGAGCTTCTTTCCATGTGAACTTTGAATTGATTTTGCCAAAATTGATTTTTTATTTTAATATTTTAATATTTTTCGCTGCCTCCTTGGACTTAAAAGATTTTTTAGTTCAACTTGTTTAATGAATTGGTAGAATTGGTTTTGAAAAGATTATTTTCTTCATTATTCAGAGCCTTCCTCAAATCAAAATCTTTCAAATCAGATTTAAGCTTATGTGATTTTCCTTAAATTTTAAAATCAAGCCTAATTTTTCTAACGGGTGCGACGGATGCGAAGGATTTGCGACGGAGAACTTTTAAAAATAATTTTTCCATATATTGTTAATATTATTACTCGAATTATATTATTACTCGAATTTAAGTGTTTTCCCCTCAAAGATAACTTTTAAGAGGTCAAAGCATCCAGTCAGGTTGTCAGTCATGCCTTGTATGGAATTCTTTTTGTTTGTCTTGGTCTTGCTTCTTATTTGTATTTGAGTTATGTGCATCTTTTAATTTGTCAATCTTGATGCTAAAAGATTAATCCTGCCATGAGGCACAAAGGCATAATTGTGCTACAAATATGGAAGGCGTAGAAGGAAACTGATTCTTATGATACTGAATAATTTCTCTCAATTTTCATTCTTATCTGATACTTGGCTACTATATTCATGAAAGAAATGTACAATATTGGTAATCCATATGAAGTTTTACAAAGTATACAATATAACTAAGAAAATATGAAAGCTTTGGGAATGAAGTTATTGCATTAGATTTGTTTTCTAATTGGATCAATCTTAAGGTTGTTCTCTTATGAAAATTAGGATATTATACTTTATTATGAGGTTACTCTTTTTGTTAATTTTGATTACATGATGGTAATCTCTTTGTTGGTTTTGGATACTTTAAAATGACTTTATATAAATAAAACGATTTTAAGTTGGCAACCAATAGCTTGAACTTCAATTTATTGTGCTTTTTTAATTCAATTAGCAAAAAAGCAAGAAAAAAAAATACTTTCAAGAGCAATTTAAAATGTCAAAATAGCTTATATAATAATTTTATAATATTTATATAAATTATTATTTTTACCAGCACTTTAAAATGTCATTAAAATTTATTAATTTGTAAGGGCATTTTTAAGTGTCAATGCAAATAAAATTTTTACCGGCACTTTAAAATGCCTGGAAAAGCTTTTTACATATAACAGCATTTTAAAGCGTCGAAAAAACTCATGTCGGCAAATACAAACACTATTCCGGCATTGGTAGTCAGGTCAGTCGAAAACTTTTCACTAGCACTCGCCTAGTCGGCGGTAAACCGACGGTCAATGAACTATCGACGATATCAATAGGGGCAGTTTTGTGGTCTTTTACCGATACTTATAAATGCCGATAAAAGTGATTTTTTTTTATAGTGATTTCGGTACATAATTTCAAAAAATCGATATTAAAAAAAAAAAAGCAATATCCTAATATATTTGCCGCCATTGTTATCCGGACATTATATTTTTCTTCAAAGAAAATCTATGTTTTGTTTTCTCAAGAATTTCATTGAATATATACATTCCAAGAACTCAGTCCTGGAAAGTGTACCCCTATATAAGGTGCATTCTTGCCACCATAAACGTTCAAGCCAAGCGATGAAAATGCAACATGTATTTTGGCATTCTCCTTGTAGTACGTAGTCAATAACATTACATATATAGTGCCTGCAACCAGTAATAGAAAATTTCAGTTAAGAGATTAACTTTACTACTGAAATTTTTGTTGGATATCAATGTATTGTTTAGGTGTATATATAGATATACGAAATACGTATTCGAATACGTAGATTGTCGTAACTATATACATAGTGTATAATTTAAATACACAATTGATATTAATTTGAATGAGAAATTAGTCTCATTAAACACTCACTTGAAGAGGAATAATATTGGTTGAAGGTGTGGTTGATTGTCAATCTCACATAGAACTAAAATTGACTTTAGCTTATAGTTTATATAAACTAGTCTTCCATGTTGGGTTGGGCCCTAAGGGGCACCAAAGTTTTGTGATGGGTGAGGACCTACACAACTTAGGCTGGACCACACACGAGCACGTGCGCGCGCCGTCGTGGTTGGATCGTATCGGGCTTGGGCTTGTTTCAGTATCTATCTTTTTGCTACCAGCCCAATTATCCAACTAACATTTTCTTGTCTGAAAAAGTCTTGTCTTTCCGGTTGAAGACTGAACCTTTTGTGTCTATTCGGGTTTGAACTGAACCGGTTCGTGTCTATTCCAACAGGGCTGTCTGCTACCTTTTGGATGAACCGGTTCGTTCAACAGTCTTGATTGTTCCGAATAGTCCTCTGGGCTTCTATAAATACAGACAACCAGTATCTGTTTTATTCACTAATTCAGAATACGAATTTCTTCCTTTCCTACGGTTTTTTCCTTTTCTGTGTTGAGAGAGAGTCTAACTTGGTTCACTGAGTTGCTTCAAGTGTACTCTCTAGAGCAACGTTTATTGAGGAGGCTTGGGAGACAATTTGCATATATTTGCAAGTACCTTAAAGGCAGTCAAAATTCGTCTTAAAGTCAGAGGTCCAACCTTAACTCCATATTGATTTTTTCAAATCAATTCCTGTAAGTGTTCGTATATTCGGTTCTGTTATTTGTATGTTAAATCTGTTTATTTCGTATAAGTTCTTATATATATTTATTGAAACTTTTTTCTGTAATTTCTTTTATATATATATATATATACTGTTTTTTATACATGTTTTTATTTTCGATAATGGTTTAATCAGTATAAAGTTTTCAACATTCTTAAAGACGAATTTTATTTCTTCTGTATCGTTTTTCCTTACTGTTTGTCAAAGCTTTGTTCTAGTTTAATACATATTGACTTCTTATATTGTTTTAGTAAACAATATACTTCTTGCTTTACTTCGGTTCTTGCTTTACTGACAACTTTGTACGTTTTCAGATATTTTGACATCGTTGTAAGTTTATAATCAACTATTATTGAAAATTGAGTCCATAAAAATTTATAATTTTTTTTTGAATTTTATTAAAGGATTTTTTTATTTTATTTTATCATTTTTTATAGATATTTTTGATTTGTCACAAAAAATTTAAAGACATTTCTTTAAATGTTCAAAAAAGTTAATAAATATATTATTATTAATAAATATATATTCCAAAAAAATACTTTGTTTTCTTAGGTCGATTTAGGATCTATATCCGACCCGCTTGAAAAAAAATTATATTTTAATATAATTTTAAATGATGTATTTAAAGTGGTTAATTCGTATGTTGACTCGCGAATCGATTTAAGATCCGTACTCGACCTGTTCGAAGAAAAAGTTAAAAAATAAATTTATTTTACTGATTATTTTTTTTTAATTTTAAATGATGAATTTAGAGTGGCTGATCCGCACGTTGACTCGCGAGTTGATTTAAGATCCATACCAGATCCACTTGGAGAAAAAGTTTAAAAATATATTTTATTAATTATTTTTATTTTAGAGATGTTTTTAAAAGGGTTGGTCTGCATGTTGACTCGGTAGTCGGTTTAGGATCTGTACCCAACCGGCTAGGGAAAATAGTTAAAAAATTATTTTATTAATTATTTTAATTTAAATTTTAAATGATATATTTAAAGGCGTAGGTCTGCTCATTGAGTCGCGGATCGATTTAGGATTCGTATCCAATCCGTTCAGGAAAAAAAGTAAAAAAAAAAAAGGAGAAAAAAACTAACTTGCTACTAACCTTTGTGAGAAAATTGATCATACGAAAGTATAAAATATAAATCACAATTTTATTTTTTTATTTTTTATTTTTACCTCCTATAAATAAAAATACATAGTATACAATAAAGTTTTAATATTTTAAATATATATATATAAATAACCTTTGAAAATACATTTATATTACGTAATTTATAAATAAACAATTATTATAAATTTAATTTTCATAATTAATAAAATATAATTATATTAAGATTATTACAATTTTAAAATGAAAAATTTAAATAAATAATTATTATTCAAAAAATTATAATTTAAAATTAATTTATTATTATTAATTAATTAAAAATTTAAGTTTATATGTTTTTTTCGGTTCTTTTTACTTTTATATATTCTTCTTACATTTTTATAATATATTATATTATATTTTGTAAGTTTTTTTGACAGCTTTTATATATATATATACTTTGGTTTGTTTATATATACTGTTTGTTGATATTATATCTTTATATATATATCAGTAACGGAATATTTTTTCATTGTAGTTATTATATTATATTTGTTTGTAATATATTTGTTTAGTAACTTATATTACATACTGTTTATTTATTATATATATTTATATATATATATATATAGTTTTTGGATTATAGTTATTGTTTTTAATAATATATATTATTATTTATTAGTAATAAATAAATGTATATATATATTCTGATCATTAGATACATTACTTTTTTGTAGTCTAATATATTTGTATAAACTGTTACGAGTTGATCCTGTTATTTTTGAAATAACAGATGGTCGAAACATCTACCAGTACTGCTAGAGCGTCCGTAGCGCCACAATCTCTACATGCCATACATGGTGAGAAACCCAAGAAGTTCAATGGTCAGAACTTCAAATGAAGGCAGCAAAAAGGCAGCAAAAAATGCTATTCTATCTGACCACCCTCAACCTAGCCAGAGGAGGCCCCGACTTTGAACAAGGGAGAAACCGATACTACGGTTGTAGCTTCGGTGGATGTATTGAAGTATTCTGACTTCCTATGCAAGAACTACATCCTCAATGGTTTAGACAACACGTTATACAACGTGTATAGTCTAATCAAGACAGCTAGAGAGCTGTGGGAGTTCTTAGAAAGAAAATACAGAACCGAGGATGCCGGCACAAAGAAATTTGTGGTTGGCCGATTTTTGGAATTCAAAATGGTGGAATCAAAAACCATAATAAGTCAAGTCCAAGAGTTTCAGTTGATCCTCCATGAGATTTTTACCGAAGGAATGACTTTTATCATTTGAAACGGCGGCTTTGATAGAGAAACTCTCTCCTTCGTGGAAAGATTTCAAGAACTGTCTAAAGCATAAACGAAAGAAGATGACTCTAGAGGACTTGATAGTTCGGTTGAGAATCGAGGAGGATAACCGTAGTTCAGAGAAGAGGGTTAAGGTTCAGACCATGGAAGCCAAGACGAATGTTGTTGAACATTCGAAGAAGACTAACAAGAGGAAATTTGTTGGTTCTAGTTCTTCCCAAGCTTAGAAATGAACGGATTTCAAGAAGTTCACGGGAACTTGTTTCAATTGCAAAAGCCCGGACATTGTGCAAAGGACTGCAGACAGAACAAGAAGAAGAAAGCTCAAGCCAACCTGGTTGATGATTATGAGATTGAGCTCGATGCTGTTGTATCACAAGTGAACTTGGTGGAGAACCCTAAGACATGGTGGGTTGATACCGGGGCCACTTGTCACGTCTGTTCTGAAAGGAAGAGTTTTTTCGAATACGAAGAAGCTGCTAATGATGAGCAACTGTTTATGGGAAACTCTACGGTTTGCAAAGTACAAGGCCATGGGAAGGTGGTACTCAAGATGACCTCCGAGAAGGAACTTACATTGAACAATGTTGTTCATGCTCCCGAAATTTAAAAGAATTTGGTTTTCGGCTCTCTGTTGAGCAAGAATGGGTTTAGACTCGTATTCGAGTCTAATAAATTTGTACTCATTAAAAGTGGGATGTTTGTAGGAAGGGGATATTTATGTGATTGGCTTTTTAAGCTCAATGTAATGACTATTGCACCTAAGAACAAGATTATTAATAAGAATAATTCTTCTGTTTACTTGGTTGAGTCCTCTAAATTATGGCATGGTAGATTAGGTCATGTAAATTACAAGACCTTGAAAAGAATCAGCAATTTGGATTTGCTTCCGAATTTTATCATTGACAAAAATCACAAATGTGAAATTTGTGTGGAATCCAAATTAGCTAAGGTTCCTTCTATTCAATAAAAAGAAGTAGTGAACTTCTAGATTTAATTCATAATGATATATGTGATTTAAAATTTGTGCAAACTAGAGGCGGTACTTTTATTGATGATTGCTCAAGATATTGTTATGTCTATTTGCAAGCAAAGACGAGGCCTTGGAAGCTTTTAAGCTCTTTAAGAATGAGGTCGAAAATCAACTAAGCAAGAAAATTAAGATAGTAAGGAGTGATAGAGGTGGTGAATATGATTCATTGTTTAATGAATTCTGTTCGGATAATGGTATCATCCATCAAATCACTGCTCCTTATTCACCTTAACAAAATGGTAGTGCAGAACGCAAGGACCGAACGTTGAAAGAAATGATAAACGCTTTGTTGATAAGTTTAGGGTTACCTCAAAACTTGTCAGGGGAAGCTATTTTATCAGCTAATTATATTTTTAAAAAAATACCTCACAAGAAGTTAGACAAGACACCATATGAATTGTGGAAGGGTCGAAGACCATCCTACAAATACATGAAAGTGTGGGGGTGTCTTGCGAAGGTGGTTGTTCCTCCACCTAAGAAGGTCAAAATAAGACCTAAAACTGTTGATTGCATATTCATCGGATATGCAAACAATAGTGCTGTTTATCGTTTTCTTGTGTTCAAATCGAACATTCCCGATATTCATATCAATACGATAATTGAATCAATGAATGCTTCATTCTTTGAAAATGTTCTTCTTTACAAGGAAAGACAAGAAAATAATACTACTAAGAGAACTCATGAGTCCTCAAGTAGTGATCCATATATGGATGAAGAGGAACAAGAGGAACCTAGAAAAAGCAAACGGGCTAAAGTACCGACTACTTATGGTCCAGATTTTCTAACTTATTTATTAGAAAATGAACCTCAAACTTTTAAGAAGGCTATGTCATCTCCAGAAATACAATTCTGGAAAGAGGCTATTAACAATGAAATAAAATCCATCATGCAAAATCATACATGGGAATGGTGGATCTTCCTCACGGGCATAAGCCTTTAGGATCCAAATGGATATTTAATTGGAAGATCAAGGTAGATGGGTCGATTGATAAATATAAGGCCCGACTTGTAATAAAAGGATACATGGAAAAGGAAGGGCTCGATTATTTTGATACATACTCACCAGTTACGAGAATAACATCCATTTGAATGTTAATAGCTATAGCAGCTCTTAACAATCTCGAAATACACCAAATGGATGTTAAGATAGCTTTCCTGAACAGAGATTTAGACGAAAAAATCTGTATGGAACAACCCGAAGGGTTCAAAGTTTCGGGACAGGAAAGAAAGGTGTTTAAGCTTGTTAAATCATTATATGGTTTAAAACAAGCTCCTAAACAATGACATAAAAAATTTGACAATACAATGTTGTCAAATGGTTTTCATATTAATGAATGCGATAAATGTGTATACGTAAAAAATACGTATAAGGGATATGTCATTGTTTGTCTATACGTAGACGATATGTTGATCTTAGGTAGTAATGATGAGATCATTAAAGCTACCAAAACATGGTTGACCAGTAAGTTTGATATGAAAGATGTGGGTATAGCTGATGTGGTTTTAGGAATTAAAATTTCTAAAACACAAGATGGCATGGTAATATCTCAAGATCATTATGTAAATAATATTCTTGAGAAGTTCAATAAGAATGATACCAATATAGCCAAAACACCTATCGATGTTAATTTACATCTAACGAAAAATACTGGTGACGCAATATCTCAAATTGAATATTCGCGGATAATTGGTAGTCTTATGTATCTTATGAACTGCACAAGACCGTACATAGTACTCAATTAGCAAACTGAGTAGATTCACTAGTAATCCTGGAATGGGTCACTGGAAGGCCATTGTGAGGTTACTCAGATATTTGAGATATACCTCAAGTTATGGACTGCACTATACAAGATATCCAGCTGTACTTGAAGGTTACACTGATGCAAACTGAATATCCGATACTAAAGATTCGAAATCCACTAGCGGATTTATCTTTACTATTGGAGGAGCTGCAGTGTCATGGAAATCTTCTAAACAAATATGTATTGCCAGATCCACTATGGAATCTGAGTTTATAGCTTTAGATAAAGCTGGAAAAGAAGCAGAATGGCTTCGAAAGTTTTTAGAAGATATTCTATGTTGGCCGAAACCCGTGCCTACAATTTGTATACATTGTGATAGCCAATCTTCAATTGGAAAGACACAAAGTTATTTGTATAATGATAAATCTCGACACATTCGTCGAAGACACAATATTGTTTGACAATTGTTCTTAAATGTAATTATCTCTATTGATTATGTAAAATCAAAGGATAATACTGCGGATCCGCTAACGAAAGGTTTACCAAGAGAGCAAGTAAATAACTCATCAAGGGGAATGGGTCTTAAGCCTATAAATTAAAGTTACATAATGGCAACCCACCCTAGCTTACTGGAGATCCCAAGATCTAGGTTCAAGGGACAACCGAGTTATGTTAACTGAGTGTAAGCACTAAAAGAGTTTAACACTCTATTCCATTCCTATGATGAGATAGTGCTGCCTGCAAAGGAGTTAGGATAAGCTATGCTTTTAATGATTCTTATAGCTTGATAAAAATCAAGTGGGTTATTGCAGGATTCTATTAATAAGCAATCACCTATTATGGTAAGAACGTGGTCACTTCTATGAGAATTGATCAGGCTAAATTATCTAGAGTACTCGTAGAAACCAGGAAGTGTCAGGACCAAAATGGGCACAACTGTGAGAACCGAAGATGTTCGAAGAAGAATTGCGTGATACCTATTGTCTTGGTTTACACGAAAGGCTGAATAGTTCAAGACATCATGTTCACTAGTTAGCCGACTAAATTCGATAGTTATCACTATGGAAGGTTCAAAGCCAAAAGCCACCTATCCTAATACAATTACTTTTCAAAGTTACTCTCTCTCTAATTCCAAGTCAGTTTGTCGGTTTATTCAGACAATTTTCATTCATGTGGGGGATAGTTGGATATCAATGTATTGTTTAGGTGTATATATATACGAACTACGTATTCTTATACTAGGTTGTCATAACTACATACACGGTGTATAATTACATACACAATTGATATTAATTTGAATGAAAAATTAGTCTCATTGAACACCCACTTGAAGAGGAATAATGTTGGTTGAAGGTGTAGTTGATTGTCAATCCCACATGGAACTAAGATTAACTTTAGCTTATAGTTTATATAAGCTAGTGTTCCATGTTGGGTTGGCCCCAAGGGGCACCCAAGTTTTGTGGTGGGTGAGGACCTATACAACTTGGGCTGGACCACGCGCGCCGCGGCCGCCTAGCCGGGCCGGGCTTGGGCTGGGCTAGGTCGGATCGGGCTTGGGCTTGGGTCAGTATTTATTTTTTTGCTGCCCAGCCCAATTATCCAACCAAAATTTTCTTGTCCGAATAAGTCTTTTCGATTGAAGACCGAACCTTTTGTGTCTATTTGGGTTTGAACCGATCCGATTCGTGTCTGTTCCAACAGGGCTGTTTGTTACCTATTGGCTGAACTGGTTCGTTCAAACAGTCTTGACTGTTTGGTTTGAACCGAACCGATTCGTGTATGATCGAACAGGGCTGTCTGCTGCTTGTTGGATGAACTGGTTCGTTCAACAGTCTTGATTGTTCCAAACAATCTTCTGGGCTTCTATAAATACAGACAACCAGTGTCTGTTTTATTCACTAATTCAGAATACTAATTTCTTCCTTTCCTATGATTTTTCCTTTTCTGTGTTGAGAGAGAGTCTAACATTTTCTTGGTTCGTTGAGTTGCTTCGAGTGTGCCCTCTAGAGCAACGTTTATCGAGAAGGCATGGGAGACGATTTGTATACATCTGCAAGCACCTTAGAGGCAGGCAAAATTCGTCTTAAGGTCAGAGGTCCAACCTTGACTCGATATTGATTTTTTCAAATCAATTCCTGTAAGTGTTCGTATATTCAGTTCTGTTATTTGTATGTTGAAGTCTATTTATTTCGTGTAAGTTCTTATATATATTTATTGAAATTCTTTTCTCTAATTTCTTATATATATATATATATATATATATATATATATATACGGTTTATTATACATGGTTTTATTTTCGATAATGGTTTAATCGGTATAAAGTTTTCAACAATTTTAATCAGACCCTTTTACAAATGAATGGTACCAGGTTAATAATTACCATATGTTGAAAGGATCAATGCATGTTAGGCTACCAGCCTGGACAATACTTGATGAGCCATTAAAGCAAGCGTAGACGATGCGGTTGAAATCAGGGATTGAGGGAACTCATTGGAATACAACAACTCTTCAGGGACCACTACTGTCCAGCCAAGAGTCGCACCTGTAAACCCAGCAAATTTGGAGAATGATGAAATTTCAATAGCAACCTGCATGTGTCACGGGCCGAGACTCAAGCTCTAAGCCTGTGCGGCACCTGAACCCGGGAATGCACTCTTCCAAGTTCAAGCTTAGCCTTCACCACCACAAGGTGCTCAACACTTAGTGCAATAAGGCCTAGCAAGCTCTAGTGCTGCCCACTAACTCAACTAACACACTAGGAGTTTTGGGAGATAGCTAAGAAATAGAGAGTTAAGGCAAGAGTACTTCTATTCCTCAATGGTTGTATGTACACTCTCTAGTATACAAGGTCCTAAGCTCTCAAGATATTTGGGACAGAAAAAGGCAATTGAAAATTTAGAAGCTCGGGCGGTTCTCAACCCCCAACAAAAATGTGCCCTTGAAAATAACAGTTTTTGTAGTGAAGGCACTTGTTTTTAAACACATGACGAAGTCGCCGTATCATAACATAGGACGACTTCTCAACGTAAATTTTAAAAGAAAAAATAAATATATAAGCACGAAAGTCATCATATAATATGGTGATTTTCGTACTTTATATGTAACAAAATTTGTTTTAAACCATTGGGAAGTCGCCATATGATATGGCAACTTCCCAATGGTTTATATATATATATATATATTTTTAACATGTTGGGAAGTCGTCATATCATATGACGACTTCCCAACATTTTTTTTTTAAAATTTTAAATTAAAATTTTTTAATTATATATAAAAATAATTTTTTTTAAAAAAAAAATTATTTTTAAAGCCTAAATAATTTTTTTTTTATAATATTATTTTTTTATATATAATTAATTATTTATATATATAAAAATAAAAAAATATATTGTATGTAATGATAAATAAGAATAAATTTGCGTAACATTGAATGTGAAATATGTAAATATTACAGGTGAAGAAAACATGTAATTGGTTCATTGTTGATGCGAACTCTCCCCCGATGTGCCAGATTGATAAAGACATTTTCGACAGCTATAACCTTCATTCCTGCATAATCCACAACGTTTTGATTGGCATTTCTCCCTGAGGTCCATTTCATTACGAATACGACTTGATTTTGGCCGACCATGTGGATCTCTTCGCATTTCTGGATTGGGACACACTTCTGGACCATTATATTGAGGGCAATAACCTTCATTTGCAAATGCTTCAAACTCATGCCTATAAACATTGAATATAGTGTCAAGTTTATAGACATGTCCATATATTGCATGCAATCAATGTTACGCAAATTTATTCTTATTTATCATTACATGCTATATATTTTTTTATTTATATATAAATAATTAATTACATATAAAAATAATAATATTATAAAAATTTATTTAGGCTTTTAAAATAATTTTAAAAAAACAATTTTATTTTTATATATAATTTAAAAATATTAATTTTATAAAATAAAAAAAATAAGTGTTTGGAAGTCGCCATATCATATGGCGACTTCCCAACAAGTAAAAAAAAAATTTAAAAACCATTGGGAAGTCGCCATATCATATGGGCCATATCATATGGTGACTTCCCAACAAGTAAAAAAATAAATAAATAAAAACCATTGGGAAGTCGCCATATCATATGGTGACTTCCCAATGGTTTAAAACAAATTTTTTTTACATATAAAGTACGGAAGTCGTCATGTCATATGGCGACTTTTCAATGTGTTAAAAACAAGCGTATTTCGATACATAATTTCAAAAGATCGATATTTTGAAAGAAAAAAAAAAAGCAATATTGGAATAAATTTGCCAACAATGGCTTTGTCCATCTAATGTTCCTCGAATTAGTTTTTTTGGTACAAAAAAAAGTGGCCGTTTGAGAATATGGAAAGAGATTGTAGATGTTGGGATTTGAATCCCAAACATACTGGATATCACCTCTTAAAGATGATTGCATAAACCAACTGGGTTAAGCCCGAATTCGTTTGTGGAATTAGTTGAAGACTTGAAGCTTATGTTCTTTGCTGGTCAATAGACTAGGAATATGTTTAACAGTTTTGAGTGCATCAGGCTAAATGAACTTCAAGGAAAAGAAATTGCCGGATTGGGTTGCAGCTTGAATTTTATATGTCCTTTATCCAAGTTTGGGTCGGACAGGGTTCGGGTCGGCCCGTAAGTCCGAATCGCTATTTAAAATTTATTTTTATAATTAAATTTAAATAAAATTATTTTTTATAATAAATAGTAATTCGGATTGTGTCGGGTCGGGTCGGACCGACTCGAATTAATTTTTTTGTCCAGACTCAAACCAATAAAAATCTATCAAATTGGATAAATAGCTCGACCCTTAAACACGTCCATACAAGGGTTTGAAGTAGAAATTAAACAGTCAGAAAATCAGCAAATATAATATTAGACCTTGCTCACCAAGGCTAAACGTCTAACCTTCCAACAAAATAAGCACTTTACACGTTCCCTCTTCCTTTTCTTGTCCTCGTCTAAAAAAATTCCAAGCCGCCATGAAATAGTCAGCAAAAAGAAGAAATATTTATACTAGTAGTCAGCTCCTGATTTTGTGCTTGCTTGCTCCCCAAGCTGATACAAACAGCTATAAATTACTTGCCCTCTCAATCTCATCATTTGCAGAAATCTGTTAATTATAAACCATAATCTGATATTTATCTATATATAGCTCTAGCCATGGCAACTCCTGGATACGAACTTGCTGAAGTGTACGTGATGCGGAAGCTTCATAAAGATAAAATGAAGAGAGAGGAAGAAGAAAGACCAAAGACAGAGGAGATTGGTAATTTTGCAGTAAAAAAATTTAGTGGTTGTTTCTCATCACTGTTCAAGAAGATACAATATCCCAGTCATGCATGCATGGGAGAAAAGAAGAGCTATGACCAGAACAAAGGTTAACTGGAGGCTTCCTTTGTAATGAGGTTTGCTTGAGCTTGAAGTTGTTGATGGGCTCGGAGTAATCGTCGGAGGTGAGATGAAATGGACCTGTTAAGCACAAAAAATGGTAGAGAAATGACAGAGTTGAGATTTTGATGCGTGCTTTGATGCTTAAGTTTGTCAGTGACTGGAGAGGTAAGTATCGGAGTGAGTCTGGAATCTCAACTCCGTCATCTCTCTAACCGTTTTCTGTGCCCAACAGGTCTAGTTTACCTTACTTCCGACAACCACTCCTAACCTATCAGCTTCAAGCTCGAGCAGACCTCAACACTTTGAACTTCTTGCAATTAGCCTTGTATTAATCTTATGACTATGTTTATTATATATGTTTAGCCTGCTGTCAGGTTGGGGTGACCGATCTTGTCGGATTATGCTTGAACTTGTATGTATAGCAGCCTTTGTATTGTTAAAAATGGTTTGTTTACATTTATCACAAACAAGAAACTAAAAATAAAATGTTTTTTTTACTTTCTTGACTAATTTCTTCATCTTTATTTGCAATGTTTAAGCCAAACTATTGGTATCTCACACTGACTTTGGATCCGTAGATTAATCTAAGAGAATAATAAGAAGAACAAAGATATACTCCAGAAGAAATGATATGATATTCATGGAATCTAGATTCTAGCAAGCCGAGAAACTACCCATTAAAAATGCTCTGTTTCTGATGCTAAAAAAAAAATCTAGTACTTGATATTTCAGACTAATCTTCGTTCTTTATACTTTCATAATGATAAAGCAGGCATTGTTCTTCATAATATACCCAATATTATACGAGACTAAGGCTCAACACTTAACCAAGTCCAGAAAGCTCCGCAGCATAAGGACCACTAGCTTGCTCTCAAAGTAAATGAGACATGTTAATAACTAATCTGGTTTCAAAACAATTATCACAATGAGCAATTGGGCAAGCAGCCCGATATTTTTCATGATCTTAGGTATAATATAAAAAGTATGAGATAAGATAAAAAGTCCTAGTTATCTTCTTCCTTGCTTTCAACTTCCTTTTTCTTATTTTATAAATCCTTGTTGACTTAAGTATCGGATACCTTAAAATATCAATTTCGATGCACTTTTTAACTATGTTTCTTGTTGACAGAACCTGCTCGATCTCATCCTGCACCTGTGCCCACCTCAGAACCATTCAACCTTCTTCAATACCAGAAAACCATCAATAATAAACATGACGATAACAAGGCTTTTTCTACGTTTAATGGACAATTGATAACTTTTTTAAAAAAGAAATTGGGATATTTAATAACATTGACAACCATACCCGGCGACAAGTGATACAATGTCCATCAGTATTATATTATATTTGTTTAACTACATGAATAATAAGGAAGAAAAGAAGTATTATAAGAACCCATAATGATGATTAGTCTCTATTGCATTATTTGTTCAATGACACTAATTATTTTTAATTAGGGGAGGTGAAAAATGATTGAGTGCTTTTTAAAAAAAAATTCAAAGAAGAATAAGTTACTTTAAACCGTAAAAATAAATATGGGTTTTAAAAAAATATTAATTTTATTCGAAATTAACATAAAAAAAATTTAAATTATTCGAATTCAAATCTTCTTATAATGAGACAAACAATTTTATTACAATCAACTCTTAAGGAGTGCCCCTTTATAATTTTGAAAACTTTTTTATTGTTGATTTTATACCGTGTTTGGTAAAAGAGAGAGAAAAAAAAAAGAAAAATGAAAAGAACAGCCACTTCTTTTTCGGTTTTTTTTTTATTTGATAAAGAGCTAAGGAAAATGAGTAAATTTGAACATTTCCTTTTCTTTCAAATTTAACTATTTCAATTTTTAAATGCCGAAAAAAATACTCATTCCACTCAAATTAATAATTTTATCATAACATTTTTTTTTCATCATTCATACCAAATATAATAAAAAATAACTTTTTTTCTTTTTTCTTTCTTCACCTATTTTTCCTTTCATTTTTCTTCGTATTAATCAATTGTGAAGAAACAATATGGAAATTGAATTATTTCATTATTCAGTGTACTTCTAAGTTCTAACATGTGAAACGAGAAAGGCGTGACCCACCAGAGAAAGAGCATGGGCTGCATGCATGCAACCGAACCGATGGAGAGGGTCCACTCAAAGAAGTCTAACACTTCAAGCAAAAGTGAAAAAAAAAAAAAAAAAAAAAAAAAACCAAAACCAAAACCAAACATGCCACATCTTTGCTGACGCACACCAACTTCAGTTTAGTTCTGATTTTTTAACAGTTAACTGTTTAACACATATTGGCTGACGCCCACTCCCTCAAAATTAATATTAGGTACAAAAACGTAGAATCCGACACGTTCTCATAATCGACACCACAAAAGAAAGAAAGAATTCAACAATTTCAGCCTATTGATTCCTTGGCCGCCAAGTCAAATTAAAACCCATTTTCCGCCAAGTCAAATTAAAACACCACATGGAAGTTAATTTCGCCTTTTTTTTTCCCCAACAGCAGCCTATAAATTTCCCAAGCTCCTCAGAAATCTTCAAGTTCCAATCCCTATTGTTCTAGCTCTCAATTCTCAAAGAGAAGCCTAGCTAGATAACTAAATATCGCATATAAACAAGTTTTTTTTTTATCAGTTTAGCAATGGCAACGGCTGGAGTTGGTTTTGCAGAGGCTTACGTAATGAGATCTTTATATAAGGAGAAAATGAAGAAAATGGAGATGGAACAGGCAAAGAGTAGTGATGACGATAAGGTTTTTGATAAAAACAAAATCCCTACTGGTTGCTTCTTCTGGGTGTCTAAGAAAACCCATTCTGCCAAGGTTTCTTCTGCTGATTCTACACAAAAACCTATTTAAGACCAAATATGGGATGACAAAACTTGTCTTGGGGACCATTGTTGTCTTGGGGTCCTTGGTTATATATATATATATATATATATATATATATATTAATTTTTTGGTTCTTTAAACTTTTAGATTGATATTATGGCCAAAGAAAATACCTTTTAGCTTTGTAAAGTAGGCAGATTAAGCAAAGCTTGGCATTTGTGTGGTGAGAAAACTGATGATTATGTAACCCTTTATGATTCTTATTTGTATAAAAAAAAGGAAACAAAAAGAAAAGCTAATACTTGCAAAATTTTGTTTATGTATATAAATTCAGCATCAATATATAGTATATTTATAATATTAATAAAAGGATTGACTGATTTTATTATCGTTGAGTCAAAAAACATCAATTTCAAATTAAATATGATATTAAATAATAAAATAAATTATTTTTTTTATTTTTTATATGATATATTTAATAAAATAAAGTACTTATTTTTTTTAAAAAAAAATTATTCATTTTTTTCTAAAAAACTATTCATAAATAATTTTTTAAAACTTTTTTCACATAATTTTTTCCCAGACACTTACAATTAGACCTGTTCATTGGTCGGACCGCAATCTGGAATTTTTTTTTCCTTACTCAGGCTCGGTCCATCGGCCCAGATCATTGTTCATTATAATAATAAAAAATAATTTTTTATTAATATTTATATATTTATAATAATTTTTTTTTAAAATTTTTTTTTTTTAATAGTAAACAGTAATTCGAGCCAGTTCAACCCGAATCACAAAATCTCTTACTTAGGCTCGATCCAATACCGATCGAACGGATTACTCAACTCATAAAAAGATTTACCCACAACGTGATGTGCAGATTTTTAGTATTTTTTTATAGTACTAGTTTTTTATTTTAATGAAAGACAGTTATATTTCTTTTTTGAATAAGTAAAAGACAGTTATATTTCAATTGTTTAGGAGTTATGAGAATGAAAATGGGCCAGTGGTTAAGTTTGGGTCTCTTAGTTTCGGCCTAAGGGTAACATCATGGTAATTTATGACTTTTTATATAAACAATCAAGTCTCTTCATCAAAAACTAATAAATGTAGATTGTATCTCTTCACCTCACATTTAACCATGTCAAAGACTGATAATTTTTAGTTTATGAAGAAATGACAATTATTATAAATATATATATATCTCCAAACCCCCCAGTTTAACTACCTAATGTTGTTTTTTTTTTTTTTTTTTTTTTCATTTTTAACTAATTAAGGTCTAAGAGACATAAATATGATTATGAAGTTAATATAGAAAGATCAATTACACTATTATCTGGGCCAAACACTTAAGAAGGAATTTAGCGGTATGACTCACAAGTCAAAAAAAAATAATCTTAATTATTGTCGTATTTATACTATTATTAAAGACAATGGTTGAATTGATGTCATTGAGTCAAGTGACACCAACTCAATCATTAAAAATACCAAAAAATCATTAAGTATTAAAAAATAAAAAATAAAAAAAGAATATATATGTTTTTTTAATATTTTATTATAATAATTTTTTACAAAAAATAAAATAAAAATTAATTACTTCTAAAAAAACTATCCATTTTTTAAAAAACTAATCACTTACAAAAATTATCTATTTTTTTACATTTAATTTTTAAAAAAATACAATTTATTATATTTTAAAAAATATAATTTCACTCACATTGTGAGTGTATGAAATTCTAATGACACATAATCAAAGTATAAAAAATATGAGTTTAAGACACAAAATTTTAAAATCATATTTTCTAATTTCTATAATATCTTTTATTATTTATTTTCTTTTTTGAAATTTAATTGATTTAAAAATCAAAATACGCTCCAAAATTTTAACTCCGATACTCTTTTAATTATATTTTATGCTCAACAGATTATGCCAACTCTTTCCTAAACTCTACATCCACCGTCCAAAAACGCATCAACCGTATTAAATCATGATATAAAAAATGCCATTGTTTCTAATGTAAAGATGAAAAAGTAATACTACTATCAAATCACAAGCTATTTTATCTCTTTTTTTTTTTACTTTCAACTTGGAGTGCATTTACTGGCCGAAAGAAAAATTTTGGATGCACGTGCTTCCTGGGGCTATCACGTGCAATGACCACGTGATGGTGAGGGATCTATCACGTGATAAAGGGTGACGGTCAATAGCTTTAGCTTAGGGGATATCATGAAAACTCTGACAAATTTTTAAAATAAATAAATAAATAAATTGGAGGGCCTTAACCAGAACAAAGCCATGTGCATAAGTCATGCCAGAATTCATGGACTCTCCTTGACATTCTGAACTAACCTAATCATACACTCAAATTTAAATACAATATAATTATATGATATAAATATAATATAAAAAAATAATTAAAATATAATATAATAAAATATTAATATATGAATGTATCAAAATTTATATAATATAAATTATTAACATATCATATTTTATATAAATATATATAATATCTTAACATAATTATAATACAAAAAATAATATAACTACGACACAAATAGTTTGTATCCAAACCAATGCTTCTTCCCTACACATTTCTTTGGCTGCTATTTTCTACCTCTTCAATCACTTTACCTTGTATGGAACCAGTGAAATGGTTAAAAAAAATAAAAATATGCTAAAATGTATAATTTTTAATTATTATAATTAAAATATTTAATTTTTGGAAACGGCACGAAAGTTTTATTGGAAAGTTAAAAGTATAATTTTTTATTATAATCAAAATATTTTTAAAAATTTGGAGCGACCATCTCACCTGTGCCTAATTTCGTTCATGCTAAATAAACTTTATCAGACAATTCTAAAAATATTCAATTTTGATTTTAGAAGCCAAGTAAATATAAAGTCAAGTTATAATTTCAATCACAAATTGAAAGTACAAATCACTAGGAATAATAATAAATAAATAAAAAAAAAAACATTTTAAGGTATGGAAAAGCAGAATTTACAAAGTAAGCAATGGGAAAAAAGATTAAAATTTCTAACCATTTTAAGTAATTCATGGTGGTTAAAGAAATATTGATCCCCCGAACAACCATCAAATTCAATTAAATTATAAATGTTCCAGCTATATCTGAAGTGGAAATCAATCTCATGGTCATTGGTCAGTCAATTAAACTTCTTAAACATATGAAAACTCCAAACAAAGCCTAAGCTAATCCATGTAATATATATATATATATATTTTGTTAATGAGTATTTTAAGGGTACTTTTTAAAGTTAGTTAAATTATTATTTATAATAATATTCATAAATTTAATACAGTCGTTTATAGTTATTTGATAATTTGTCATGCATCAAAAATTATAACTTATCTAATATGATAATTTTAAAAAATACTCTAAAAATATTCGTTAGTAAAACGCATAATTTTTTTTTAAGTAAAATTAGAAGAGTCATAAGTATGTATATTAATATTAAAAGGAATTAAAATGAGTGACTAAGTTGGTGTCACGCGTTAACAAAACACTAACTCAATTGATAAATTTACTAAAAAAATCAAATGTAAATTTATAATAAAAATGCAATTAAATGTGTTTAAGTATCTATACTATTATTAAAGGAAATAGCTGAGTTGTGTTACTGAGTCAAGTATCAATAACTCAATCGCTAAAAATATCAAAAAATTAATTATTATTAAAAAATAAAAAATTAAATAAGGATATATATGTCTTTTAATATTTTATATAATAATTTTTTTATAAAAAAATCTAATTACTTCTAAAAAAACTACGCACTTACAAAAATTATCATTTTTTTAAAACATAATTTATTATATTTAAAAAAATATAATTTCACTCATAAACATTATGAATGTATGAAATTCCAGTTTTATTTTAAAAAATCTACTAAAATATGACATGATAACTTTCTTTAAAAAAAACAAACCTACATCTTACATTATTAGATAAATATATTTTAATATATAATTTTTTTTAATTTAATCTTTATTTTATTTTTATGCAATATGTAGTATTCATAATTGCCTTTTAAATTATAAAAAATATTTTAAATTTTATTAATTTATTATTTTGTGCATACCCTGTGAAAAAATAATTATTTTGAAGTGAGATAAATAGGTAGAATGATTTATAAATATTTAACTTAACTTTTTTTTTTTAAGAAACAAGAAAAGACTTAAATATTTCAAACATATATATATTTTATTTTATTTTTGAATTTTTCAATAAACACTTTTAAATATATTAGAAACTTGTATACTCATATTTGGGGAAGAAAAAATTATTTTAAAAAATAAGAAAAAAATAATTTATAAGTAGTTATTTAAGAAGAGGTGAATAGTTATTTTAAAAAGAAATAAGTATTTTTTTTTATAAAATATTATATAAAAAATTAAAAATTAAAAAATATTTTATATTATTATTATTTAATTTAATTTAATTAATGTGACTCGTTAATTTAACTCAGCTAATTCTAATTTTTTATAATTAGTATTGATTATATAGATAACGATTAGCAAACATTTGACAAAACTCCAAGTCTCCAAGCTTTGGCGGGATGTCTCTTTTCTACTAATGCAAATCAAATCCCATCCTTTGAAACCTGAAAGCTGATATTTTACCTGCAAAGCAAACAAACAAACAAACCTCCATTTCTCATCTTTTTTAATTTTCTTCTTAATCTTTTTCGGTTTTTCCTGCAAACAAACAAACCTCCATTTCCACCTTATTAATTATGTTCTTAATCTTTTCTTTTAATTCAAAGCAAAACCCGAACATTTTCTCCTTATTTACGCCAACCAAAATCCACAATCTCCCAAAAATCCCACCCAACAGAAAGTTTCCAACTTAATAAACACCCACACAACAAACATTAAAAAAAAAAAAAACCAAACAGTTCAAAATATAAAACAGACAGCCTTTTTTTTTTTTTTTTCCCCTTATTCACTGTGGTTTTGTCTGAAAAATAGAACCTTCCTTGTAAAGATTCCTCTACTCTTTCTTCCAGCTTAAGCACCTGCAGATCCGGTTCTGGGTACCTACCTTCATTGCTCATCAGCATTATTTTATTGTGTATTTGTTTTTCTTTTTCTTTGAGTGGTTAAATGGACTAAAAATGTCAACTTTTTACATGGATTATTGTTTTTCTTTGCATTTATAAACGTTTTCTCAATTGGGTCAGTTTTTTGTTTCTGTTTCCCCAGGGACAAATCTGGGTTTTTTTTTTTTGATGTTTTCTTTAAAGAAAAAAAGGAAAAAAAAAGATAGTGGTGGTGTTTTGAAGCTTTGTTATATGTGCTATTCATTTTCCTACATTTGTCTGTGGCATTTGGTTTTGGATTCTCTTTATTCTATTCCTTTTTTCTTTGTGTCAGTCTTTTTGAAGGTGGTCTTTTGCTTCTTTCCTTTTTTGTCTTTTTTAGAGGTTGAAAATTTTGAAATTCACTGTCTTTTTTTTTTTTTATTATTATTTAAAAAGGGTTTGGATCCGAGAATTTTCAAATCAGCATTTCGAAGTTTGTTTCTGAAGTTTGGCATTTTGGGAAAGTTTTTGCCTTTCTTTGAGCAAGGTATGTTATGTAATTAGCGATTTCTGTGTCTCTAATTTGGCTTTTAGTTCATATATTCTCTTTACACCATTGTCCATTTGGATCTTGTGTTGGTTTCTGAAGTAATGGTGAAGTCAAACTCACTAGACCAGATCACTGAACTAAGCAGAGTTTAGGGTTTTGATTTTTTTAGTTGTTAACTTGGAATTGCGTTTAATTGGATTCCTGTTAACTCAACATAAGCCCTTGATCCAAATTGACCTTCTGTGCATTTGGGGGTTTAAATAAACTCTGTTGTTTGCTCTTATATATTTTTTCTCCTAATTATGTTACTGTCTTGGTGAAGTACACTTAGTCATGGGATCTCAATGCTTGCAGTAGGCTTTGGATTTCAAGCGTGTGTTATACTTGCACTTGAACTAGTTTTAACTTGTCTCAGCTGTCTATGTGGAAATGATGTAGTCCTTTTTGGATTGTTTTGTTATAAGAAGGGACAGTTTAATCAAAAGGGGATTGTTTTGTATACAGCTGGTGATTAATTGATTTGCTGGTAATGTCGAGGGTCACGAAATGGAAGATTGAGAAGACGAAAATAAAAGTTGTATTCCGGTTACAATTCCATGCTACACATGTAAGTCACATTTTGTATTTGCCAAATTTTGTGGCACATGTTTTTTCTATTTGAAGTTAATCCCTTATTGATCTCCTCAGAGATAAGATTAAGTTACAGGTCGATGAATCGGTATATTAGAATTTATCTAACAACAAATGTGTACCAAATTGAACAGTGTAGCTTATTAAGGTGAATCAAGAAATTCGATAACAATGCATTGAATGTATAACTTCTGTTCTATTCTATTATATGAATGTTCTAAAATGCTCACAACTCACATAGGTTGTGATTTATCTTCTATGTTACTTCTACCATGTGACTACATTTTCATGGAAATTGCTTTCATTTGGTAGGAAATATGTATTTTGAAAGCAAAGTATTGCTTATTAGTCTTTGGCTAGTGTTTGCAGTTAAAGAGTTTTGGGTCAACCTTTTTGACACTTCAAACAAATATTTTCATTTCCCAAGGAAAAAATAGGAATGGAAAGTTTACAAAATGATTGTAGATTGTTCAATGTCTGGGAGTTTTAGAAGGTCAACTGCTTGAGAGATTAATTTTTATGCAGTAGCCTTGAATTTAGTCTTTTCCAGAACCTGTTCCTTGACTGCAGATTGCATACTTTAGTGTATAACATACCCACCAATGGGTTCAGTACCATCATAGCTATAAGAGAGTGGTGTAAAACCTCTTGCTCCTGCAATTGACGCATGATGTTATGATCATCTTGAGTCCTGCATTTGGGCCATGGTGTATTAAAAAATTGTAAAGATTTTAAGAAGGTATAAAACCTATAGTGGTATATATGATAACATCCATGTAATGAGAGAAAAATAAAATAAAAAAGCCAGAAATTTATTGTAATATCCATCCATATGATGGAAATTAGACTTTAATGCTTTAATTGGTAATATTGTCAATGCTTTAAGTTAATGTCTCTTTTAGCTTTGGTGATTTATATTAACCGTCCATAATACTGGGAGAAGAATTAGAAGGTTTAACATCAGTCCACTAGAATCAACCCTAAACTACTTGAATCATCTAAGTGAATCCTTTTTGTCCATTATATCTGGTCTGTGCTTAAATCTTATGTTTCTTGCTAATTTTTAAGCTTTGTGTTGCATGCTGTTTTTCAGCGTTTAGTTATTCTTATCAACCATAATATTGGGAGAAGAATTTCATGGTTTAACTTTAGTCAACTACACTTCAGTCCTAAACTGGTTGAATCATGTAAATGAATCTTTTCCTCCATTTCATCTGATCTGTGTTAAAAGCACTCTGAAGTTTCCTACTATATTTATTGCTAATGTAATATGTGATCGTCTGTCCATCTTTCATCACTGGAAAACCTATTCTGATGCACCATTCTTGATTGCTGCAATGACTGCATACTATGTATACTTTTTCTGAACAATTCAGATTCCACAAAGTGGATGGGATAAACTGTATATATCCTTCATTCCTGCTGATTCCGGAAAAGCAACTGCAAAGACTACCAAAGCAAATGTGAGAAACGGAACTTGCAAATGGGCTGATCCAATCTATGAGACTACGAGGCTTCTCCAAGACATCAAAACTAAACAATTCGATGAAAAATTCTATAAGCTTGTTGTGGCAATGGTTAGATCCTAATCCTTACAGTTCAGTTGGAAAACTTGAGCACACACACACACTCTTTAGTATGATCTAATTTAAATGTGAATTGCAAATCCCCTGATCAATAGACAGTTTATTCCAAACCTCTTGTCGCAGTCAGAAGTCACAGCAAAATTTTCTTACCATCTCGTTTTAACTGAGTTTAACTATGCCTTTCACTTAATCTGGTTGGCATCAGGGTTCCTCTCGATCCAGCCTTCTTGGTGAGGCTACCATCAACCTTGCTGATTATGCTGATGCATCAAAGCCTTCTGTTGTTCCATTGCCTCTTCATGGCTGTGATTCTGGAGCTATATTACATGTGAGGACTTCTTAATTTTCTCAAAACATTCTTGGGGGTACTTTTTATTGCTTGTTGGATTTCTTGGGTCATACATGTAGTTAGAGGCTAAAATGTTTTTGTGTAGCTTCCTCTAAAAAGTGTGTGGAACTCTTTCCTACTTGTTGTTGAAGTTTCTTCTCTGTTACTATAGATTTGTATTGTTTAATGCCTAAATAATGTTTAATTTGTATTCAATGACAGGTCACTGTACAACTGCTAACCTCTAAAACTGGTTTCAGGTATTTATTGAAAACATGTAAACTTCTTGATTAAGCTAATTTCAAACTGCTTATCTGTAATTATGCTTGGTCTCAGGGAGTTTGAACAGCAACGAGAACTTAGAGAGAGGGGATTGCAGGCAGACCAAAATGGTCCTGATCAGTCTTCTTCTGGAAAACTATCAGTTTCCGAGGAGATTGTCAACAGTCATATGGATAAGGTTCAGTCATTTGTTTCTTTTTGGATTCCTAGATCTTACTATATGTGTTGTATTGTTGTTAAGATTCTTTGCTTTTGTTTCATACTTTTATATTGAGCTCTTTACACATATACTTACAAATACACATTCTTTGCTGAAGATGCAGAATGGATCATAGTTCTTTTCTTTCTATGACAGTTCTTCATTTATTGAGGAATAGAGATTGCAACATATATTCCTCTTGAAAAAAGTTAGTGATTTTAACGTCTATGAGATCACTTATTGAAGAGAAGTGTTGGCATCTATTCCCTGGTTGAATTTAGAAGAATATTAAAATCACCGAAATAATGATTGAGTAAAGCTTGTTGTTACTAAGAATGCCATTAATATCTGCATGGATTTTATGGCTTTGCTGTAGAAACCATGGAAGAGGTGTGGCTTATGAGCCAATGTGAAGATGTTACTGAAAAGTCAAGAGAGTTAAATAGTTGAAGTTGAGTAAAATTCATTTGTAAATCTCTTTAGAAGTTGCATGCTACAATACCAATACGCAACAAGTACTTTCAATGTATCTTTTAAATACAGTTTTCACATATGTTCAGGTTTTTCTACATTTTGGGTGAAAATTTGGTTGTTTAAGTTATATGAAAATCTATATTATAGGCTCTTTAGTTGTTCCAAGCTTTTTTTACGAATGAGCAGCAAGTTCTTTCCTGTTGTCTTCTACAATGGGGGATAATCTAATCTTTGTCTCCTTTCTTCTGTATATAGGTTAATTCAAGGGTTAGATTTAAAGAAAAATCTAAAGAACACCCTTTGCTTGAAGAAGATATTGGCTTGAATGAAGACTATGGAGACTCAGCTGTTGGGTTTGATGGCTCTTCAAATACCTCAGAAAGTTTATATGCTGAGAAGCATGATACGTCCAGCACTCATGAAATTGACAGCCTGAAGAGTGCAGTCTCTGGTGATTTGGCAGGACTTAGTCACAGCCCTCAGCAAGAGAAAGGGGATCGCTCTGATCATCGGTTTTCGGCACAGGGGACTAACAACTGGGTTCATGGCTGGAGTTCAGAATGTTCCGGGGATAATGACTTAACTGTTGCTTTTGAAGAGAATAGCAGACTCAGAGGATGCTTGGAAGTGGCAGAGTCATCTATTCAGGAACTTAAGATGGAAGTAAGCTCATTACAAAATCATGCTAGTCAAATAGGTGCTGAAACAGAGAAGTTTGCTGAGCAACTTGTCACTGAGATTTCTTCAGGAGAAAGGTTGGAGAAAGAGGTTTCTGCTTTAAAATCAGAGTGTTCGAGGTTGAAAGATGACCTTGAGCGGACGACAAGTTCTAAACTATGCCCACCATTGACCAGCAAAGAAGCTATTAAAAAAGACCAGGATCACTTATTTCAAGACTTAGAGGTGATATGGTCAAAGGGGCTTTTAGTTATGGAGGATAAGATAAGGGAACTTCAAAACAAGACATGTTTGAATTACCATGAAAGAGACCATAGGTTCCTTCATGCAGACTTGGAGGCATTGCTTGGCATTCTGCAAGATCTCAAACAAGGAACTCAAAAAGAAATATCTATTCTTAGATCAGTACCATCTGACAGATGCAACATGAAGGATACCAGAGAAATTAGTTTAACTAATGGTGAGCCTTTTATACCAGAAACTAGTTTTGATTCAGAGCTTTATAAACCAGAACTAGGCATGGTTCCATGTGTTAGTGTGCCTGGTCTTGTGTCACATGAACCTGATTCTGTGGATGCTACTAATGCAATGAAAGACAAAATTTTTGAACTTCTGAGAGAGTTGGATGAATCAAAAGCCGAGCGGGAAAGTCTTGCTAAGAAAATGGACCAGATGGAGTGCTACTATGAAGCTCTTGTTCTGGACCTCGAGGAAAACCAAAGGCAGATGCTGGGAGAATTGCAGAGTCTCAGAAATGAGCATTCCACTTGCTTGTATAGGGTGCAATCCACTAAAGCTGAGATGGAGACTATGCGCCAAGATATGAATGAACAGATCTTGAGATTTGCTGAAGAAAAACAAGATTTTGAATCTCTTAGCAAGGAACTGGAAAGAAGGGCTATTATTGCAGAAGCAGCACTCAAAAGGGCACGTCTTAATTATTCAATTGCAGTGGGCCAGTTACAAAAGGATCTTGAGCTGCTTTCTTCCCAGGTTATGTCTGTGTTTGAGACAAATGAGAATCTCATCAGGCAAGCTTTTGTAGATTCTTCACAACCAAACTCCCAAGGATACTCAGAGATGGTGCAGAATCATGGACTGGATTCAGAAGAATTTCAACACACCAAGCCCTTGCATTGTGAAAATCAGTATTTAGGGGTGAAGAAACAGCAGTTGGGTGGAGATATTCTTTTAGAGGACTTGAAAAGATCCCTCCATTTACAGGAAATCCTTTATCGGAAGGTTGAAGAAGAAGTTTATGAAATGCATTACCAAAATGTATACTTGGATGTGTTTTCGAAGACTCTACAAGAAACTTTGCTTGAAGCAAGTGCTGATATTAAACCTATGAAAGAAAGAACAGATGAGCTTACACGGCAATTGGAACTTTCAGCTGAGTCCAAGGAGTTATTGATGCAAAGGCTGCAAACAGCTATGGATGATGTTCATTCCCTTAATGAGTACAAGGCTACTTGCATTGCCAAGTATAATGACATGGCTCTGCGAAAACAAACTCTGGAAGCAAATGTAGAAACTATCACCCATGAAAATCATCTTCTCTCTGAGAAGATAACTGAATTGGAGTGCCATTTGACGGAATACAAAAGTTGCAAGAGCAAATATGATGCCTGTGTCACGGAGAAAACAGAGTTGGCTAATTTATTGAAGGAGGAAACCCTAGAAAATGGTAATCTTCGAAACAACAACTCTTCTTTGGAGAAAGAGTTGAGAATGATCAAAACTGAGTTTGATGAATTGGTTATTGTGAAGAAAAATCTGCAGTATACTGCTGACTTTCTGCGAAACAGGTTGCTGAACTTATTGTCATCCTATGGCAAATTTTTTGACCAATCGTCCCTCTCAAGTGACTTGGTTGGTCTGGATATTGAGTCCAAGGACTTGACATCTATCATGGTGCGGTTAGAAGAGGTCCAGAATAATGCACATGAAAATTTTCTTCATCTCTTAATGGAAAAGAAAGATCTGATGTGTGAACGAGATAAGGCTCAGCTGTCTTTAAGTGTGGTGGAATCAGACTTGGTGTTAATGAAACAGAAGTTCGAACGTGATATACAATCCATGGTTAATAAAATTGATTTATCCAATGTAGTGGTACAAAAGCTTCAGTCAAAAATTGAAGATGTTGCTCAAAAGCTCACGGTTAGCTCTGGAGTTGAAGAAACCTATGCACAGCAGCAGAGAGATCTTTTATCTGATCTTAAGCATTTTGAAGCTGAGCTCCAACAGCTTACTTCTAAGGACAAGGAGATTGCTGAAGAACTCTTGGTGTTAGAGTCTGTCAATGAAGAACTTGGAAGTAGTAAGTTGAATGTGGCTGAACTTATGGAAGAAAACAAAGCTTTGACGCAATCTTTACTGGATAAATCTGAGGAGTCATCCAAGCTTGCTTTGGAGCTTAATGGTTTGAAAGAAAGTTTGCTTTCTGTGCATGATGAGCTGCAAGCTGAGAGAAGCTCCAAAAATAAATTGGAGAGTTTGGTTACAGATCTTACTTCCCAAATGAATGACAAGCACCATCAGTTGTTGCACTTTAATCAGCAGAAATCTGAACTGGTCCATCTCAAGCAAATGTTATCAGATCTAGAATCAGAGCAGTCTAGAGTTTGCAGTCTTTTACAGCAGTCTGAGGAGTGCCTCAACAATGCTCGCGAAGAATCTTCCACTATTACTTTTCTGGAATCTCAGTTGTCTGAAATGCATGAACTTTCAATAGCTGCAGATGTTAGCCTCATTTTCTTAAGAACTCAGTTTGAAACCTCGACCACTGACCTTGTTCGTCAACTTTCCATCTCTGAAAGGCACCTTGTGGAGCTTCAAAAGAAGCATCTTGATGTTGAGAGCATACTTGATGGTTGTCTTGCTCGTGAAACACACTGCATTGAAGAAAATGGAAGATTATCAGCAAGTCTTGACTCCCTAAAATCCGAGTTAGAAGCTTCCATGGCTGAAAACAGGGAACTTCTCAATAAAAATAGCTCTGTAATAGTTGAGCTTCAGGACTACAAAAGTAAGTTTGAAAAAATTGAGCTCGGTTACTGTGAGGAGAAGAACCAGCTTGCTCTTGAAGTTGAAAGGCTGAAGCACTTACTAGCCAGTTCCCGAGAAGAGATTGATAATCTGCTGGTGTCAAAGGAAGAACTGGAACTCAGTGTCTTAGTTCTCAAAGCTAAATTGGATGAGCAGAGCACTCTGATAAACTTACTGGAAGGGCATAGTGATGAAGTGCTGCTGCTGCAGAATCAGTGTAATGAGCTTTCTCAAAGGCTTTCTGAACAGATTTTGAAGACTGAAGAGTTCAAAAACTTGTCCATTCATTTGAAGGAGGTCAAAGATAAGGCTGATGCAGAGTCCACACAGGCTCGGGAGAAGAGGGAATCTGAAGCACCAACAACTGCTATGCAAGAGTCCTTAAGAATTGCATTTATCAAAGAACAGTATGAAACACGGCTACAAGAACTGAAGCACCAGTTAGCTGTCTCCAAAAAGCATAGTGAGGAAATGCTATGGAAATTACAAGATGCCATTGATGACATTGATAATAGAAAGAAATCTGAATCTTCTCATTTAAAGAGAAATGAAGAGCTGGGAGTGAAGATCTTGGAATTGGAGGCTGAGTTACAATCGTTGATTTCAGACAAGCGTGAAAAAATGAGGGCTTATGACCTGATGAAGGCTGAATTGGATTGCTCAATGATAAGCCTTGAATGCTGTAAGGAAGAAAAAGAGAAACTTGAAGCTTCTTTGCAAGAATGCAATGAGGAAAAATCTAGAATTTCAGTTGAACTTAGCATAGTGAAAGAATTGCTTGAGACCTCCAAATCAACCATGAACGAAGTTCAGAAGGAAAGAAATTACAAACTGAAAGATGGTTGCATCTCTGATGGGCTGGTTGTCAATAATGCTACAAATTGGGACATGGATCTTAAAGTCTTGCACCAAGATACTTCAGTAAACTCCAAAGAAGCAGAAGATCCATGCTTAGTTCCCATTGATGAAGGTGACTGTACAAGTGCACTCACAAATTTGCAACCTGAGCAGGTAACTTTTAACATTTTGCTTGGAGTATCTTCTCTAACTGTTATTGCTTCAATCAGTAATTCACTGTTTTTGAATGAATTATAATACTAAATTTTTTATGTAGCATATGATTCTGTTGTTTCTGTTGTGTTGCATATATTTGTTTTGCATTATCTTAGATTTAGTGATATAATTTTAGAGAATTTAGTATGTTGTTTATCTACTTATTGTAAATGCTAAGTGTGCTTATCTTCCTTAGTAACAAAGAACTGAAAATGCTTTTGGTCCTAAGAATAAATATCGAAAGACAATTGCATTATATTTTACTTAGATGCTATCTATTCGGTGTGACTAATTACATAATTGTATGATCTATTCAGTGATTTTTCTCCTATTTTCCTTTGCTAATGCTCCATGCTTATGCTCTTGATTGAGACTTCTGTGAGGACTTTTTTTTGGATAATTTATACCAATCATGATGGTTAAAGAGTTGTGTGGAATCTCAACCAAAGTAAAGAGGGAAAAGACAAGGAAATGTATAAATATGTGCATTGGGCATTGGTTTTGAAGGAACCACAATGTTCGTTTCGTTCAGATATAATATGACTCAAGTTCATTCTAAACATGTTCACCTACAATTCAGTTTCCCTTAGTGATTTGACTTTGTCAGAGATCCATGCAATTGATGAGTTATTGCGGTTGATAGAAACACACAGTATTAGATGAATTTTGTTACATGTTATTACTCTTTTTGTGAAGTGCTTTAGAACAGAGTAGTAAATTCGTCTTACAATTTCAATTTTTTTTTTTTTTTCCTTTTAAAATATATAACTCTGTAAGTGATGATGTTACTTGTGGATGGGTAACATGTTCTTTTATCCTACATTTTCCTTTCACTTGGCCCTTAGATACCAAAGGGTGAATTCGAGGGGAAATTGTGATGCATGGTGTGAATTATCTAGGAGAGTCATGCTTCAGTCAGCACAAACTAGTTTGTATAAAACTACTTTACTCTTCCCTATTTATTATGCCTTAGGGTAGGAAGAAAAACCCTGCTCTTTTAAGTAACTTAAGTTGTAGGGTCCTGTAAATAAGAAAAAAATGTACTTGTGCTAGATTCCACTTAATGTCCTTCAAAATCAGCCCTTAACCTTCCATTCAAATTCCTTTAGCTTAATGGTAAGAAATTTTCCAAACATAGACTTAAGAGAAATTTAGATCAGAATCAGAATCAAACAGGTATATAAGCCCTGACATAAACTAACTTTAAATATCAGTGGCTATCTTAATTCTATCTCCCTGGTAGTCTAGTTCTAGGCAGCTGCTTGGCACCTTCAAATTAAGTGTTATTCTTAAGGTCTGCCTTTCAGTTCTTTTGATAAGCTATCTTGCATTTTTTTGTGCTGGACTGCTAAGTGATTAATTCATGCTAATTGGTAAAAAAAAAAATTATTTCAAATTTATCCTATTTCCTTTAGCAAGAATCTTGGATGAAGATTTCTTTTAAAAACAATGTTAATCAGCTTCCATTTATCCTTCTTCTGATGTGTGCAACCTTTCTATTTATGTATTGAATTTCTTTGTAATGATGAATTGCTTAATTGTTTATCAGGATCTTCTTCTTGTATCTAATGCCGTAAATGGAGTTCAAAGTCTTGCACTTGTCAATCAAGAGAACCTGCTGAATAGTGATGCAAAACATCTAGCTTTAATCAATGCTCGTTTTAAAGGCCAAAGTTTAAGATCTAGCATGGACCACCTAAATAGTGAGGTATGTATATGTGTAAGCCTGTAAGGTTCAAGTTAGTGAGAATCTGACCAGAATTTAATTGCAATTCCTTATGTTGTTGAGCATGAAGGAATGTTATGTAATTTTCTGTCATCAGTTAATTTCGTTACAGTCGTGGCATAAAATTTCTTCAGGATAACGCCCAATAATGGAGATTAATATACTTCTTTTTCTGTGCTTGTAGCTGGAAAAGATGAAAAATGAGAATCTGCTTCTTTCAGAAGATGGTCATCATTTTGACCCCAAATTTCCATCTTTACAGCAAGAATTGATGCAGTTAGATAAGGTGAATCAATATGGATCTCTTACTTCCATGAAGTTTTAATGAAATCCCTTCAACCAGGTTCTCAATTTTTGCCTTTGCACAGGTGAATGAAGAATTGGGAAGCATATTCCCTTCGTTTAATGAATATTCAGAAAATGGAAATGCATTAGAAAGGGTACTTGCATTGGAGCTTGAGCTCGCCGAGGCATTACAAACTAAGAAGAAATCAAGCATCCTTTTTCAGAGGTATGCTATGACCTAGAAAAGAACAGTAGTCTGCTTTTCCTGATTCCTTTTCAAACTTAACTGAGAAAATCTTTTGATTAAGTCTCTCACTTGTGAGAAGCTTGTGCTTAAGGGAAGCAATTTGCGTTGGCCTAAGGGGCTTGTATAGCTTGGGCCTTGAAGGTCACTACAAGAAATTTGCTGTGTCATCCATGTTTAAAGTTCTAAGCCTACTGCATATTAAATCGCTAGAGTGTTGCACGCATGTTTGAGTTTTACAGATATAAGCTATGTTACTCGGACTCGGGTGTGAGTGTTGGACACGGGTATATGTCTGACACAGGTATGTTCATTTTTTTCCAAGATTTCCATGTGTTTGGAGGGTCCTTGGAGGATCATATTCTCATACCCTTATCCGAATATCCGTCGGACACGGATACTTCAAGAAAAATGAAGAGTTGGAGCAACATAAATCTTCTCATAGGTGGAATCCCTGCAAAATTATCAGCCCTCTTTCACTACTGTTCATGTCTATTAGTTGTGCTTTCCTTGGACTTTCCCTTTACTGCTTTGATTTCTTTTTGAGCCTCATTGACTCATGATATGTTCAACAAGTTTGTGCCGAAAATCCGAATTTTATTATGCATTGCTGTTTCGGAATAGGGACATTAGGACTAGGGGTAGTTTAAACTCTAGCTGAACAAATGAAACATCGAAGAATTTGACATAATATTCTCTTGTCTTGTGGTGCAGCTCTTTCTTGAAACAGCATAATGATGAGGAAGCAGTGTTCAAAAGTTTCAGGGACATCAATGAGCTAATCAAAGACATGTTGGAGATAAAGGGAAGATATGGAGCTGTAGAGACTGAACTAAAAGAGATGCATGAACGATACTCTCAGCTAAGCCTTCAATTTGCAGAGGTTGAAGGAGAAAGACAGAAACTCATGATGTCTCTCAAGAATATTCGAGCATCCAAGAAAGGCCAAAACTTCATTCGCTCTTCATCAGCCTCTCTTGGGGACCATTCCTGAGCCACAAAGAACAAACTTGTCACTGAATTTCCTGCTTGTTATGTCCCAGAAATGAATGTTAAAGTTAATGCCTGCTCCGTCCCTGTCATTAAATTATCAAATTTCTAGCAAGATTCAAGTTTTTCAAGCTGTATTTTATGTAAATAAATAGATATATTTCCCGGTCTTTGTCACGGGTTTACTAGTATCATAAGGTATAGATAGATGTATCACTTCGACCTTTTTCCCTCCCGGTCCTAGTGCTGTAATTCTTCTATTGTATAGTGAATCAATTTCTTTGATTGACAGTCATCATTTTTATTTCATTACTAGAAGCAGCAATTCAACCCTTGTGTCCCGCACCTTTCCCTTCTTTTAGACTTGACAATTCGTATATTTATATCGTATTTGTATTATTTTTTCGTATTATAATCGTATTTAAAATGTTATATATTTATATAAATTTTGATACGTTCATAATTCGTGTTATATAAATTTCACTACGTAAGAAAAAACCCAAACTTTTGTGATGACATGAAGCCTTCCATGTAGACATGATATTTCGTGTATTTATGTTGTGTTCGTATATATTTTTTTGTGTCATAATCGTATTTAAAGTGTTTTATATTTATATAAATTTTGACGTGTTAATAATTTGTATTATATAAATTTTGACATGTTCGTATATTCGTGTCCTGTTTTAGTTAACTTTTTCTTGTTGTGTTCGTGTCATGTAATCGTGTCGTGTTCAATATTACCGGGTCTACAATTCCATGAAATCCAGCTAAGTAAATATGGAGATTCTTGAATTAGCAAAATCATTAATAGGGACATTTCCTATGAAAACTTTCCAAGCATCTTCTTATTGGATCATAAACCTTTATTTTACCACAATCCAAAGAGCCAGAAGGATCACAAGCATATAATTTCACAATCTAACACAACACTCAACTTTCTACCTGCCTGCCTGCGTGCCTTGCAGGCCAACCCTCCCCCATGCCATTTGGCATATCATTAACCCATTCCCATTCCACATCAAAATGTACCTTTTGCATGTGCCATGTTATTTTATTGTTGGCTTATATCCATATCCTTCCGTTTGCAAACATAAAGGAAAAAGAAAAAAGAAATAGTTAGATAAAGGGAAATTAGCATTTTTTTTTACATATGAGCTAAAATAATCGATTAGATAAAACACATTTTAGGTCGCGCCTAACAAATCATCTTGTAAATGTTTTACAAATCTTATAAATCTTTTACAATAATAACAAGTGGATCATTTAACTTAATAAACTCAACATCGACATTATGACTTGAAAAAGCTAAAAAATTTGTACAAAAATTTATCTCTCTATAAACATGATGTAGCTGACAAATAGCATATTTTTCATAAAACCGTGAATCTGACTCAAAAATTAGATGTTTGTAATCATATTCTCACATTAAGCTCAATTTAATAATAAGAAAATTAGAATTTGGCATGGAACAATCTAGACATGAGAATGGCCAGCTACATAAACCCAAGAAAGAGAAAGAAAAAAAAAACCCAAATTTTTTTTATCACTAACAACTGAAAAATCTATTATGCAATATAACCAAAGAAAATGAAACCCTAACAATATCATCATACCCTTTAAAGCCTCTACCACTAACTTTAAAAAGGATATGAAAAGGACAACTCACTCTTATTACATCGATGAAGATCACAACCCAAAAAGGGGGAAAATTGAAAAGGAAAAAAAAAAAAAAAAAAAAAAAGAGAAAAAAAATAAAAGGCATCTAAGCCTAAAAGTGACACCTTATTTTGACTCATTTTGAAGAGTTTTTGCTACCTAAAGTGTGAACTGGCCTGATTGCTGGCACTGGCAAACCGAGAAACATGTGGGACTTGCTCTTACACAGCTGTAGTTTTCAAGCACTTTCCTCCATTTGCTGCAATCCGATTCTGATCAATTGGTGGTCTTAGAAATTGAACATTTTACCTGTGAATCTTCAATCAATCACAGGATCAACATTGTCTTTAAGCAAAGTTTCAACAATGTTACTCTTATGATCATGATCCTCGGCATTAATGTTGTTAATATTGTTGTTGCAGCTGTCAAAATCATTGACTTGAGCCTCCTCTTCTTCCTTTGCTTCTTCTTCTTCATCAATCTCATCGGTGTCATCCAAGGGAACAAGATGCAATGTTAAACGACCATTGGATCGGTGAGCTCGGAAATATTTATGGTGTCTCACTTTTTCTTCTCTAAGAATCAACCGTCCATCGCTAGTGTAATACCTTTTCAGCACCCAAGCCAGAGGCAGATTATTCTCGGCGCCAGCGCGCGAAGGTATTGGCGGAGGAAACTCTCTCTTCATCTTCCTCTTCCTGCACCGCCGTTCTCGCTTCCCAATGCTTTGACTGTTAACACCGCCACCAAAACCAGCAAAAACCTCTTCGTTGTTGTCGAGATCAAAGCAACTCTCCATGCCAATGTAATCACCAATAAAAGAAGAAGCCGATGGGGAAACAACGCTTGAATTCATCATACAAGAATTGCAATGCTTTTCGGTTTGGCTCAAGTTGTATCTCTGACGATGATGGCAATGTTGAACATCTCTCCGGGGCTGCATATCAAAAGAAAAAAGGGTATTTTGGTTTTGGGTTTTCTTTTTTTTCTTTTTGTTTTTTTAAAGGCAAACAAAACTAGAATTGCATGAAGAGAAATTGAGAGAAAAGAATAATTAGGTTATAAATAGAGAAGGGGGAATATCAAATAAGGTGTAAAATGAAAAAGAGTGGTATATATCCAGAAGAGGAGTACGAAGAGAGGGAAAGAGATGACAGCTAATATCTGTGAAGTCAAGATTGGGTTTTATATACGACATCCGTAGGTATGGCAAGTATCCTACGGATTTCTATACATATCCTGATAGGATGGATTATTTTTAAAAATCTAATTTGAGTCAAAATGAACTGGTTTTTGTATAAAAATAGTCGAGACAGGTCAAAAGTGGGTTTAGGATATTCCATATATATATATATATGTATTTTATTAATAAATTTATTATTTAATATATTACTTTAATAAATACAATATTTCTATATAATTAAGATGTAATTTAAATTAAAAAAAATAATATTTTATTAATATTATATTAAATTAAAATTATAAAATTGATTTAAGATCGAATCAGATGTGAATTATACATCAAGATTGAGTATAAAAAAATAACTCGATGTCAACTCAGACCTCAGAATATTGAAGTCAAATGAAACTATTAGGGAGTCAAATCAAGTTGGGGATTAACAAAAACCTGCCTCAACCCGATCTGACCCGTCTTGCCCGGTTATAATTTCTAGGAATTTTCATAATTTCATCTTTCATATTTTTGCAAAGGAAAAATCAATAAATTAAATAAATATCATTAATTTTTAGTATTTGAAACATTGAAAAATTCTAACAAGAAAGAAAGACAAACAGATGAGGGCATAAGTATATTTACATTTTACACGTTTGATCACAGTATATTTTGCACATCTTCTTGAGTTTTATTTCCGTTGAATATATAATTTGGTCGATGCTCATAAAATTGTAAAGTTCAATATTTTCATATTCACAAAATACATAAATTTTTTTTTAGTACCACAACTCAAATTAGTAAAGAAGTAGATTATATTTGTATTATGTAATATTTTTTATGAAATGGTACTAAATTAATCATCAATTCTCTATCAATATATAGCTAATTAATTTACAAATAAAATGTACTAAATAAATAAGAAGAAAAAAAAACAGTTTTGATAAGCTAAATAACAATAAAGATATTTATCAATGAGTAGGAATCTACTTATATTAATGTATTCATAATTTTTACACGATTTATATTTGTTTAATCTGATCGTTGTATTTCATACTGTATTCATATAGATCATGAATTGTTTAATCAACAATTTATAATTGATCCCTCCTCTTATATAATATATATAAAAGTACGAATGTGAAAAATATTTTGAACTGACAAAAACGGTGATTTGTTGTTCACACTATATTTTTTAATTATCATTATAATTTTTTTTTTTTACTATGAATAACATTTATCTAATTTATAAGTAAAAACTTTGATTGCATTAAAAAAAATTTGTTAAAAAAATTTATATGATAATAAATAAAAAAGAATTAAGATTTACATTAAATTGCTTTATTGTCAAAATTCAAAATTTTCATTAATCTTAAAAAGTAAATAAATTTATTTGATAAATAAAAAAGAGTTAAAGCTTACATTTTATACTTCTAATTTTACATTAACATTAAAATTAATAAACTTTATATTAATTTTATATAATTTACATATGAAACAAATTTAGTATATTAATGTAAATTTCGTTAATAACTACTTTATTATTTTTATTTATTTATAAAACATATAATTATATGTTCAAAAATACATAAAATAACAAGAATTCGCATGTAACACACAAAACAACAAATACTAATATCAAAGAAATAAATATCTGTCTTGCAAACGAATGCCAGGAAAACAACCCTAGCTAACTAGCTTCCCTTTTAAAACTTCAAATTTTTTCATTAAATTCTTCGTCTTTTCAAGCAAACCAAGCAAAATATTACTATAGCAATACTCTGAAATGATTGTAGTATTTATTTATAAAATATAATAATCAATCAGTCATGAAAATTAAATCCATAATATAAAAGAAATAAACCTATTCAAAACGTGATTCTCCCGTAAATTAATGATTCTTGTAGTAATTTATATTTGATGATCATCACGAAGATGAAATGGTTTCAGTAAGAGACAGAAAAAACAAAAGAGAACATACCAATATTAAACCCCAAATCATTTACATTTGAATCGAAATCCTTCAAATCCCTAAAAGAAAAAAAAAAACCAGATTCAAGAAGGGTTAATAAGTTTATAAAGAAACGGAAATGAATGTGAAAAAAACCCATTGGAAAAAAAAAAGGTAAAAAAACTTGCCTGAAAGAAGAGAAGATTAGCGTTGCAACTTGCAAAACGAAGAAGAAACAGAAAGAAAGAAGAGATGAGAAAATAAAAGAAGACAACTCAGAAAGAGAATATTTATATCGAGAGACAGAGAAGCAATTTGCAGACGAATCCTTTGAAGAAAGTATATATATTAGTAGTTTCTTTGATTGACAGATAAAAATGTGGTCGTTTTTCATGATTTGTTTTGGTTAAAATGATCAAAAGTTTTTGAATTTTATAACTTTATATAACTAAGTCCTTATACTTTTATTATACTCAAATCAGTTCTTAATTTTTAATTTGCATTCAAATAACTTTCTAACTTTTTTATTTTTACCCAAATAAGCTATTAACTTTTAATTTGTACATAAACAAACCCTTAATTTAAATCAATCTTTTATTTGAAATAAAGACTTATTTGAGTACCAATCAAAAGATAAAAACTTATTTGAATAAAATAAAAATATAGAAACTTATTTAGATAAAATTATAAAATTCAAGATTTTTTTAATAATTTAGCCATTTTTTTCTGGATAGAAGAGAAAATTATAAATAAATAAATAAACGAGTCTAAAATTTCCCTTTCTTGGTATAAATTGCCTAATTTTAGGCGAGGTTTAAGGGATTAGGGTTGTTCATGGAATGGATATATATCTCCAAAGTACGAAATAACGTTTTAGCCATTTAATGGGCTGATTTTCGGGGTTTTTAATTTTTTGACAATATGATAAGATGATAAGGATAATATATTTTTGTCCTTTCCATTTGAAAGAAAAGATAAATTTAAAGGGAAAAATATTAATTCTATAAAAATAGTAATAATAAGTATTTAAATTATTTTTGTGAATTAATTAAAAATTTAAAAGATTATTATTGTATAAATCAGAATGAAAATTTAAAATTTTCAAAGAGAAAAAGAGGGTATGAAAAAAAAGTACTAAACATCAGCATATATATATATATATATATATCTTATTTCTAAAGTTAAATATAATAGATTATAACACATTCATTTTGTGGACAAAAGAAAAAATAAATAAAAAAGAATAGGTAAATAAAAAAGTAGTTAAGTAACTATATATATTGGTTTTTCAAATGAAAAACAAATAAGTAAAGTTGGTTTTTTCACTTTTTCAAAGAAATTAAATTATTAATTTAACCTATTAATATAAACCACTTTTATTTTATAATTGGGATTTTTAAATCAATTGTCTAACTAAGTTGATGTCACTTGACTTGTGACATCAAACTCAATCAAAAACTTTAATAATAACTATATATATTAAGATTATATTAAACATATACCCTCAATGTTTTGTGTAGTTATAAATCTTATTTTGTATTCAATGAAATATGTTGACTTTGTATATTATGTAAATAAACCATTTTATCATAAATCCATTGTGATCTTGAGCTCGTCGTTATCTTTATATGGTTTACTTGTAAGTTTTATTGCTTTATATGGTTCACTTGTAAGTTTTATTGGGTACGCCTTATATATTATTTTTGGGCAACCCTCTCAAACAATCAAAATATCCATTTGAGGAACATGAGACCTAATTGAAATTTCATCCTGATTGTCAATACGCTTAGTCAGAACATTCATAACACGATCCAAATAAATCTCATTCACTAATATTCGAGTAATTTTCATTAGTTGAACAAAGAATTAAATAGAATATTCATTAATCAAACCATTCACTCCATAATTTAATAAATCTTTCGAAAAATTAATTAATCAGATGAGAATTAAGATAAAATCCCGTTCTACATATCAATATCAATACCGACAACAATGAAATTTACAGTGTTATAACAGTTTTTTGACCGATAGACGATTTTGAAAATGCAAATGGAGTCGCCACCAATCTTTTTTGTTTAGGTGTGATTGGTCACCTATTAAAATCGGTTTTAGTAAAATATTTTAAAATTAATTAAAACATTTTTAAAATCAATTTTGAAGTCCGGACTTTAAACCAGAGAGAAAGCAAAATTGGGTTCGGGAGTCGATTACGTGCGGGGAAGGATTAGCACCCCCACGATGCCCATTTAAAAACGGTACCAATTAATCATGTGTTATCCTTTAATCTTGATAAAACGATTTTAATTTTGATATTTAAAAATAATTCTCATAATTCTCTTTATTGCAAATTTTGTATTTGTAGAAAAACAAATTATTTCATTTGGGAATAAAATGAAAATCTTTGGCATCGAAAATTTTCACCGAGTTCTCCAACATCTAGGTGGAATTTAAGAAGAGTTTCTTCACTTTCGAATTTGCATGATATTCTTCTAAATAAAATAATGTTCCTTTGTAAACAACAATTATTCAAGATCTTCCAACGTCTAGGTAGGATAATCAATATTTATTTTTACTCGGAATATATTTTATTTTATAAGGCTTTCTTAAAACTCTCGTTTTTTATTTTTTTATTTTATAAAAGATTTGATATGAGATGAAGGGAATAACCAACTATAATAAAAGAGCAAGCATAAAAATGATGAACAATAATTTAAACAACAAATTGTTTAATTTTTTAAAAAAAAATCATTTGAGTGAGGATGAGATTCTTTGGTGTGAGAGCTTTCCCAAATTTCCCATCGTCTAGGTGGAATTTAGAGAAGATCTTTACATTTGAAAATTCTAATATCGGTCCTTGAAATTGACGTGTTCCCATTTTTTGATCCGACATATACAACAACGTAAAGGATGAATTAATTCAATTGTAAAATGAAATGTTTTATTTTTTAAAGGCAATACGAGAACCCTCGATGTGAGATCTTCCCCAAATTCCCCATCGTTTAGGCGAAATTTGAAAAAGATCTCTACATGTTGTTATTATTCGAGAAAATTATCTTTTTTTTTTCGAAAAAATTTATTTAATGATTATGCTATGTCACAAATTATAAACTAAATGAATAATATTAACATGTCGACCAAAGACGAATAAGTAAGCACGAATAAATAGACGACACAACGAATTGATTAAAAATATATTTTATTATTTTTGTATTATTATCCTTTTTTATTCAATACTTATTTTAACTATTATTTTGACTGCTATTTTTTATTTATTAAATTATTTATTATTGTTATTTTTTAGAAATAAAACACGAACCCTCGTCGTATGTGAGAGCCTTCCCAAATTCCCCAACGTCTAGGCGAAATTTGAAAAGGCTCTCCATACTTGAGAGTTTTTGTAACGAACCCTTAGACGACCATTTTTGAAAATACCGGGATCCTCCCAACATCTAGGCGAGAATCAATGACATATTATTATTTTTTGAGTATTTTGTCTCATAAAAATTTTGAGAAAATTATTTATTATCAATGCATTTTACTTCTTTCTAAAAAATCTCATTTTTATTTAACCTTTTTTTTCTTAGGAGAAAAAAAATAAAGTGGCATGGTACATAACCAAAATATATTTTATTTATTTTATATATTTTTTTAAAAGGAAATAGATTAATAGCATATTTGACAACAACGATAATAATAATAGTAACAATAATAATAATAACAAAAAGGGAAAGCATGAAAAAAGGAAAGTTAAAATAAAATAAAATAGAACACCAAAACTAGTAACATAATGACAATAGCAACAATAAAATATAAGTAAATAAAAAACAATAATAAAATAATAACATAAAGTAACATAAAATAAAGTTGAAAATAAATACATAAAAAGAATAAACAAGAATAAACATAAAATAAAAATTTTACCTTCGAAAAATGCGTAAGGCCGGGATTGGAGTGCTCGGATGAAGTTCCCGAGAGAATTAATTAATTAATTCTTCCTTTTTTTCCATTTTTTTTCCTTTTTATTTCTTTTTTATTTCTTTTTTTTTCCTTTTTCCCTTTTTCCTTTTTTCTTTTTCCCTTTTTTTTCTGTTCGGATTCGGGTCAGGCACGCGGACCCCTGGTTGGATCCGAGTCCGCGAATGGACCCTCTCTCCCCCTCAACGGTGTCGTACGACACCCCTATAAAATCCCTAATTTTTTTATTTTTATTTTCCTGATTTCTCTCTCTCTCTAAGCCTCCATTTCCTCTCCCTTCTCTCTAGGAACCAGCATTCAACAGCCCAGAATCCGGCCGACCGAACGCCGCGTCGGCCGCCATACCCCACCGTCGACCGACGGCCGATCACCTCCAAGTCTCACCCAAAGGTTCTCTTCGATCTCCTCTTTCCTTTTACCGGCTTAGATTTCCCAAAAACGACCCAAAATACCTAGATCTAGGCTTGAAGTTTGAAATTTCAACCTTCGATCCGACGCCGTTTGCCGTCATATGGGGCCTAGAATCCGGTCGGGCCTTCCCCTTCCCCTACCTAACCTTTTCACCGTTGGAATCCTGCCAAATCACTCCCTCAAACCCCATGAACCGAAATAAACCCGAAATAAAAGAAGGCTTTTTTAGGTACTTTTTTGTGTGTTTGTGATGGTGTGTTTGTTTTTGCTTTGTTTGCCTTGGGTGGTCCGAATTGAGAATGGGGGTGGGGCTAGGTGACTGTGGGTGGTTGTGGGTGTTTGTGTGGTTTTTTTTGGTGGGGTGAGGGTTGCCAATGAAAGAGGGTGAGGGTGTTGAGGCCGAATCTGTCTCTTCAGTCGTGGGAACCCTCTTGGTGTGGTAAAAATGTGGGATTTTTATGGTTTGGGTGGCATGCTGGGCAGGGGTTGCGTGGGTGGCTGCATAGGGTATGTAGGGGGGTTGAGTATGGGGAAACTGCCTAGGGTGGTGGTGGCAGTGGGGGTGGCGTGCAAGGCAGGGGCAACGTGGGCTGGTGGTGTGTAAGGGGTGACTAGGGTTGGCTGGTGGCTGGCAGGGCTAGGGCCTGGATCTGTTGGGCCATCAAGCCTGCCGTTTGTTGGGGTAAAGGAGAATGGGCCAGGCTTGGGCAGCCTGTTAGGCTGTTAGACCTATGTGGCCTGCTGCTTAAGCCCAAAACTTCAAGGGCTACGACTTTGGCCCAAAAGAAACAACCAAAAATAAATCTAGTCTAATCGTGAGCTTGGGCTCGACCCAACTTAATTCCATCGTGATCATTGAAAATCCAAAATGATAATCCGACGAAATTCAAAATCCCAAACTCATCATAACAAGGCTTGACTTATTTAAACAGAAATGATTAATTCGTCTAAACCGAGCCTAATTGTAATTGAAGTTCAATTCAAAACTCATTCGTGTTAAAGTAATTGAATTAGTGTATCCCGAAAGATTAAGTTAAAAATTGGCAACCTTACTCTACCTTTGACTCGATCCAAGCGTATTCTGGACAAAATTGGGTTGCTACAGCTGTCCCTTTTTGCACATTGCTGGAAATCAGGAAGAGGGCAAAGATATAAGCAACAATTTTGTCCGGTATCATTGATCTGCACAAAATTTGTTTTTTATTTACAACATTGAACTTAAATTTAAAAAGAACCGCTACATCTAAACTTTACAACTTTTTAAAATTTGAAAAACAAAGTTTCGACGACTTTGAAAATTAAAACGATATTCCTCTAATCAGAGGCTCCACAACTTTGAAAATTAAAAATGAACTTGAAATTTAGTTTGGACACGACTCAGATCACTATTTCACTTTCTGTCTTTAGTCTACGAAAGTGAAGATTCATTCCTGGATATCGCCACCGAAGTTTTATCTTAACTGAATTTTGGATATCACCATCGAAAGTTTTGGATATCGCCATCGAAGACTTATTAGAACTGAATTTCGGATATCACCACATAAGACTTATCATAACTAAATTTCGGATATCACCATCAAAAGTTTCGGATATGACCACCGAAGATTTATCATAATTGAATTTTGGATATCACCATTGAAAGCTTCGAATATCACCACAAAAGACTTAATCATAAATAAATTTCGGATATCACCACCGAAAGCTTCGGGTATCACCACTCAAGCTTTATCATAACTGAATTTTGGATATCACCATCGAAGATTTAATCATAAATAAATTTCAGATATCACCACCGAAAGCTTCAGATATCACCACCAAAAGCTTTGGACATCATCACCGAAAACTTATCATAACTATATTTTAGATATCACCACCGAAAGCTTCGGATATCGCCACCGAAAACTTAATATAACTAAATTTCGGATATCACCACCGAAACCTTCAGACATCACCACCGAAGACTTATTGGAACTAAATTTCGGATATCACCACCGAAAGCTTCGGACATCACCACCGAAGACTTATCATAACTAAATTTCAGATATCACCACCGAAAACTTCGGATATCACCACCGAAGACTTAATATAACTAAATTTTGAATATCACCACCGAAAGCTTCGAACATCACCACCGAAGACTTATCATAACTAAATCTCGGATATCACCACCGATGACCTAATATAACTAAATTTTGGATATCACCACTGAAGCACCGATGACCTAATATAACTAAATTTTGGATATCACCACTGAAGGCTTAATATAACTAAATTTTGGATATCACCATCGAAGAGTTATCTTAACTGAATTTTCTTCAATAGATGCTTCGGTTATCACTACCGAATACTTAACAAAGCTAATATTTTCAACAGGTGCTTCGGCTGTCGCCACCGAAGACTTACCAAAACTTAAATGTTCTTATGTTTAGAAACTTCTTCAACTTTGACAACTCCACCTAAACATCCATCAATTCAAAAAATCTTTTCCACACATTTTCCAAAATATGAGAATTTTCTTACTCGAAAGTTTCCTACCTTTAGGATCATCCACTTTTCTTTAAACATGTCTTCGCTCATGCAATGAATGCCCTGTTTGTTTTACAAATACAATGACTTATTGGGGATGCACATGTTCTCTTATTAATGCAAATGATGAAGATTCTTACTACATGGTGCAGTGCAATGCAAGTACTCACTAAATGCTATGATCGATGCCATGATGCATATGCTTGCTGAATGATGCAAGTATCTCTCAAATATCTAACATTGGCTTGCCCCAGGTCTATCTCGAACTTCCCATTTTGCTTTCTATTTCACGTCACAAAATTCTGAACAATCCTGTACCAAAATAAAGTATCTCCCTTTTATCTCTTGCTGAGGAAAGATTGATCAACACCATTCTTGTCGTATAAGAAGGGAATATACAAGTCTTCAGCCAAATCTCTTGCTATCTGTTTTCCCCAAAAAGAAATAATTTCCAAATCCACCATTATCCTGTTGATCCCTATATTATCTTGTTAACCTGTGCAAATCTCTCCATGGGCTTGTGCCTGTAGCACTTGTTTTTTCCTAATTTTTTATCCAAACTTGAAGGCATCTCCATATGAACAAGATTTGTTCCAACATTTTTGTATCCTATGATCACGAGAACTCTTGCTTCTTATCAAAACATTTTATCTTCCTAGATTTTGAAAAATTCCACATATTTTTAGAGAAAAGCCCACCTTAATCAAGACTTCTTGGACAAAATTTGCTTATAATAGTCTTGAAAAATTCTTCAATCTTTTTCATTGACTTTCCCAAAAACTTTTGTCTAGCAAAAATTTTGATTGAAATGTTGCCCTATTCAGATTGTTTATTATCGTCAAAACATGTCATTTTCAAGCAAAGTTTTTTTTTTGAAATAACGATTTTTCAACAAAAAGAGTGGAGTTCAAGCTCTTGAAACTTGATGACCATCATTAGGAAGCTTTGAACAATGGCAATATGGTCTTGGCATCACAAGGTTTTTCTTCATTCGGGAAAGCATTACAACAAGAAACATACCCCATTTATTTAGGCTCACCAACGAAACATAATTTTTCTAAAACAACGAGTTCCTTGAGATTCAGACTTTATGAAATGATTCATTTTTGATAAGGAAATTTGACACTCTTTCTTGTCTCCAAATAATGGCATTTAAACAAGTGTTGAGACTAACCTTGACAGACTCAAGATTTTGAAGGGTCATTTTGAAAGATAAGAATGATTCTTTAAAAATTTCAACGTCAACCCCCTCACAACTCTCGAGTTCCAAACATTGTTGACAATCTTGTATGCTCATTGGTGGTACCACGGGTGGCTCTTTCTTTCTGCTCTAGACTGCCCATTTTTTTCGGGTTTTCACCCTAGAGCCTTACATTTCCTTTTTTATGCTTTTTTTTTATTGTTCCATTATGCATTTGAGAATTCAAAATTTCATCCAACGTGAGTTTGATAACTCAAAATTATATCTTGGCGAAGAGATAGTGATTGAAGGCTCATGAATATGAACATTCCTCAAGATACAGACTCTCCAGTTCAACTAACCATGCTTGATCAAAGTGGACTTTTGAGGCATGTAGCGTAGTCCAAGATTTAAAGCTATGAAAGAAAGGGTATGTAGGCCCAAAGTATGTGTTTAAGGGTGATTAAATCAGGGATCACTTCATTGTGTGAAGAATTTCTTATTTTGACATTTCATCACTGTTCATTTTTTTTTCTTTCATTCATTGTTTCTCTTTTTGCCTTCGCTTTGCTCATTTTTTACAACCCTTTTTTTTAAACCCTTTCATCAACAATTTGCCCTTCAGAATAAGGCATTCTTTTCTTGTACTTGTAATAGAACTCAACAATTCATAACCTTGGAAAAGATCTCTCATTTTATTTGCCCTAGTGTGGGGTGTAATCCTTGATCAGGGTATATTTGAAAAAAATCATTAGGCTCAAAGTGGTAGCAAGTGGATAAATTTCAATATTCGTGAAAGAAAAATGAAAGATGGCCACTTATCATCTCAAGCACGGTCACCTAAATTGAAGAGTCATCCCTTGAAAAATTTGGTTGAAAATGTCCCCTTTTCTTTTTAGAATCATTCTGAACATCTCAAATACACAATGTCACTCTCAATTTTTTTTTTTGGGCTTCCATAATCAAGACGATAATCCATTTTTTCCCACTGTATTTACAAAATGATGCCACCATTTTAAATTGCCACACAAATATGGGTTCATGTGACAAAAACTCTTAAAAATATCTCACGTTTGAACTTTTGAGGATTACGTTGAAAGAGCTGAGTTTTTGTCCAAGTGAAGGGAAATGGTATGGCATGAATTTGGCTTTGGTAGCTTTCTTTGTTCATTCTTCATGCTAAAAAAGGTGAGTCAAGGGTGACCTTTGGGAACAGTCACGACGTTTGTAGTTTCTGTGGCCATTTGAAAGAATTTAGACGACTTTGGTATGTTTGAAGTTATAGCTCAGTCTTGACACTTATCAAATTACCACTATCTAGATCTCTTCGAAGAATGTCTTGCTTGTCTGATCTCGTGGAATTCAAGAGAAAAAGTCTTCTAAATTATTTGCTTCATAGTTCATAGCCTTAATAGAGATTTTCATCTCAATTCCCTCACATGAAACTCAAATTGGTGTTTCTCAAAGTTTGGAAGGTCTCAACTGGTGTTTATTCAAATGATCAGGTGTTGAGATGTTTAGAGAAGTCATGGTATTTGTTAGGACTGGTTCGTTCCTAACAATGGTCATCAGATGTCCTCGAGCCCTTTTCCTTTCGTATCTTATTTTGAAAAACATTTTTCAACTTTGATCCAAAAAACTAATTATGTAAGGTCGGCTCATTGCAAATTGATTTTTCATAAAACTTTTCAAAATTTCAAACAAAATCTTTTAAGTCCATATTCACAAACCCAATTTTATCTTAGAACAGAATATTACAAAGAGTGCTCGGAAATTAAAAACCCATTCATTTCATGCAAGTGATAATATGAAACAAAAGTTCTCTTTCTCTTGAGGGCTTTCATACTTGAAACAAATCCCCAAACATAAGTTTTCCTCATGACAAGTTACCCACTATCTTTGTGTTCTTTTTATCCTAGCATGCCTCCTATTATGCCATCTATGTTTACCCTACATTGACTAGGCAACAATCGACTCTCCGTTCTTGTCGAAGTTCAACAACCCAGCTTTGATGAGATCTCTGACTTTATTCTTCAGTGTGGGACAATTCTCTATAGAGTGGCCTTGATTACAACAATGATAATCGCAACACTCATTAGCATTATACCAACTCGGGCATGGAGGTTTAAGGGGTTCCGACTGTATTGGCATCACAAGGAGGTTTTGGACGAGTCGGGGTAGCAGCTCAGTGTAGGACATGAGAATAGGAGCGACTCGATTTCTTTCTCGGTTGTTTCTCGACTTCTTTTGATTATTTCCAAGGTTCTTTGGATGGTTCCCTGATGGTGGAGTAGGCACAAAGACGGGTGAATGGAAGGTGTTGTTTATGTTCGGTTGGAGATTTGTAAGGTAAACTGGTTGAGAAAATGGTTCATGAGGATATGGGCTATGGGAAATGTTGTTCATATCTGGATAGTAAGGGTGGTATCCAGGATAAGATTGGTACGAAGCAAAGTTCTCCAGTACTCGATTTTTGAAATTGATGGCTTGTGCTTCTCTATCTTCTTCCTTAGCTAACCCATCTTTCTTGGGAGCAGCAGTATCTCCTGTATCAATTTTCCCGCTTTTGATTGTATTTTCAATCATCTCACTAGAAATAACCATATCAGCAAAATTTCTTGTGGCATTACCAACCAACTTGTCATAATATGGCGCTGATAGTATATTGATGAACAATACAGTGTTTTCTTTCTCAGTGAGTGGTGGTTGCACCTGTGCTGCCAGAGCTCTCCAACGCTAGGCATATTCTTTGAAACTTTCAGTATTCTTCTTTTCCAAATTCTGCAAGGATAACCTATCCGGTGCCATGTCCTTCATGTATTTATACTGAACCGAGAAAGCTCTTGCCAAATCCTTCCAAGAATGGATACGACTCCGATTCAACTGATTGTACCATCTTGCAGCTGACTTTGTTAGACTGTCTTGAAAGCAGTGAATTAGCAATTTTTCATTGTTGGTGTGACCACCCATTTTTCGACATAACAAAGTAATGTAGGCCGATGGACACTTCGATCCGTCATACTTTTCAAATCAGGGACCTTGAATTTTGGGGGAATCACCAAATCTGGGACCAAGCTGAGCTCATTCGGGGATCCCGAAAGCGTTTGTTCCTTCTATGGCTTTGATTCTCTCTTCAAACATATCATACTTTTGTTGCACTTCTGTGTCTTCCACTTGCTTTGCCACACGTTTCTTCAGTTTTTCTTGTTTGAGTGAATCATCTTGGTTTGGAACAATAACCGGGTCTAAGGGGTGAAGTCCCGAGTTGAATTGAAATTGTCCTTCGTCTGTTGACTTGGCAAGTAAATCGGATCTTCGTTGTTGTTTGCTTGAGATCGAGGTTCTCCTCTTATGATCGACCCTTCGGCAACCCGGCCATTTTTCTCGGATCAATCTCGTCATTATTTCAATCATCTTGTCTATTTGTTCACGTGACTCCTCTTGAGATTTTGTTATCTGTTCTCGTGCTTCTTGCTGAGATATGGCTAATTGTTCTTGTAGTTCTCTGTCCATTCTTTCCATTTGTTCTGTTTGCGCTGCTTGTTCACTTTCCATGGCTTTATCTGTGAGCAAGTACTATATTAGTGCCGAATAAGTGATCTTGGGTTTCCTGCTGGCTTTCAAATTTTGTACCTTTTGTTCTGAGAGTGAACTTTCTGTAGAGTGCTCTTAAAGCCAAAGAGAATCTTATTTACCTCCCAATTTATTGCATATGTGCTTATGAATGAATGCATGTATGCATGTAACACGATGTTAGCATGATGCATGTAAAAAGAAATAATATGAACATATTGTACCAAGAATTAAAGAGTGGTTTTTGATTTTTTTTCCTAACAACTATTCTTTTCGACATTGTTTCCTTTTCTTTTCATATTTCCTCAAAAGTCCAAACTAAAAGAAAATTTTATCATTGTCCACAACAATACTCTATCACAAATTTTTTTGCTTCTTGCTTCTTGCTTTTTAATTTTTCATCTTTTCATCCATTTTTTCAAAGAAGACATATTTTTTTTATTCTTTTCATGGAATAAAACCTCTTTTTTTCTTCCTAAAAAAAATCCCTACAAAAGGTAAGTATAAAGAATTTTTTTTTCAAAATACCTAAAAATACTAATTTTCGGTATTATCACAAATGATGCACGGAAACAGAGTAAAGCGATTTTATTTTAACGAAATTTTCGATGTGAGCAGTCTTCTAATCTCCCTAATTGTGTAGGCGGAATTTTAAGAAGATTCTTGGTACTTAGGATTTCTGGTAAATTTTTGAAAATTAAAGAATTTCCTATTTTTTGGAAATAAAAAATGTTCGAAAATCCTCCAACATCTAAGCAGAATCTTCAAAAAATTATTTTATTTATTTGCAGGTATTGTTTTTATTTTTAAAAAAAGGAAAAATTTTATAAGTGAATTTTTTCTAATTTCCCCAACATCTAGGCGAAATAATTCCCGTTCTTACAAACTTTATAATATTTAATAATTTTATGAAAATTCTTTCGAAGATCTTCCAACGTCTAGGCAATATCCCAAAGGGGTTTATTAATTTATTTATCTTTTTTTTTCCTCTTTAAAATATATATTTGTATTGAAATAATCGTAAAAAAAAAACCATAAAATAAAATTATCAACACAGAGTAAGATTTGCCCCAATAATGTCAACTTATTCAGCCATCACGGTGCCTTTGGGGCAAAATATTAAATTTATTGCGGGCAATACCATGTACGTTCATCATTGCCCGGTTTATAATGCTTATTGTTAATAAATAGCCAAATGTCGAAAGTGTTCCCACATGTGTTCCTAGCTTCGGTGCGTCTTAACAAAAATTCAACATGGCTCCCGCCTAGGTTCACTACATGAGGTTAAATTTTGTTCTAAAGGCCCCAAATTGTCCTTCACTGTCACCGGTGAAGGCTAGTGAGGCACCTCGATAAAGACGGGTTTAATTTGTTAGAGTATATTTTCCCAAGCCCATACGGAGAATCAATCACGAAGGCTTTAGGTACTTTATACTCCGGAAGTGTTTCACTAGCTCAAACAGAGGGTCAATCACGAAGGCGTAGCTACTTTACTTTCACTTAAAAAGGACGGAGTCCGGGTATAGAGCTCATGATATGCAAATGCAAGTGTAGTGTGTAAGGAGGAAGGCTAAATACTCAATTTAAGACTAAACCTATAATGTAATGTGCATTTCAGGATCAAACCTATTATTTGATCCAAATCAGGATATAACGTTTTCGAGGTGTCTGATAACTCGTATAATCATATAGTTTTTAGTTATGTTTTATTATTGTTTTGTGTCAAATACGAGTTATTATTGTTTAGTCTAATTGTGTTTATGATCTTTTATATTTTTATGTAATTTGGTGTTTTTCACAAGTTTCTTTGAGTGATTTCAGATTACTAGAATTAAGGGCAAATCCAGTTCAGTTCCAGTTCCGACACATTTTTCCATATCAGCTATATCTGGAGTTTCACTGAAGCAATAAGGCTGAAATTTGTAGCCGTGCAAAGCTAAGAGGCATATCTATCTTTTTCATGTTTTATACTTCTTGAAACGGAGTCGTTTTCCATAGCGAAATCGACCATCAAGTTGGCTGATGTGCAATGACGTCTGTGCTGACCTGTTTTCGTATTTTGCCCATATCTGCTTATCCACATCAGAAAATGAGCTGATTCCAATGGCTATGGATCCGTAACTGATACGGGAACCTTTGTCTAGAAGACCATATGATCAGATCAAGCCTCTAATATTGACGAAATCGACCATCAAGTTGGCTGATGTGCAATGACGTCTATGCTGACATGTTTTCGTATTTTGCCCATATCTGCTTATCCACATCAGCAAATGAGCTGATTCCAACGGCTATGGATCCGTAACTGATAGGGGAACCTTTTTCTAGAAGACCATGTGATCAGATCAGGCCTCCAACATTGACGAAATCGACCATCAAGTTGGCTGATCAAAATTGTCATACAATATGACGAAAATTGTTAGAAAAATTCACCCACCTATTATACCTACCTTTGAAATTTGTAAAGCTTGTCTCTTGTCATTTAGCCTTCCAAAATGTGTATAAATAGAGGGCCTTGGATGATTGTAGAGGATCATATTGTACATTGGTAGGATATTAGCCATTGTAATAAAATTCTCTAAGTTTTCTTCTTCTTTCTTTTCTCTAGTTTTCTTTTTCTTTTTCTTTATTTTCTTCTTCTTCTTTCTTTCTTTTATTTCCTTCTTAGATTCTCTTTAATTTTATGTTTATGTTTACAATGCCTATGCTAGGCTAAACTTCTATTTGGTTAAGGGTGATTTCAAAGCCCTAGACATGTTTTGTGATTGATTTTTAGATTCTATCTATCATTAATTTTCTATCAAAGTTGCTTATGTTCTTCTACAAGAATTGTTCATGATGTTGTCTTGATTTATTTAGGTGTACAACTAGATAGATCTTGATAATTATCTATTGCTAGTTTAGGAGTCTTGATCCGTGTAATTGTCTTGATTTCCTATTCATAAGTGGCAATTTGTGATTAATGATTATGGTCAAGTTTTCAATAATTGCAAAGTGGAACATAACCTAAGTTGAACAATCCGAGCTTATGTGTTTGTTGCTTAGATCAACCTATCTTTCTCATCATAAAGCTGCCATTAAATTGAATTTAGAGAGCTTATTCTAGGTTGTTTAATGGTTAGAGATTAAATAGAGAGCTTGTTCTATTTAACGACAAACTAAGGAAAGATTGGGATAACAGAGCTTGTTGTTATCTACGGTTGTTAACTTTGATAGTTGGTTGATATTGATAGATCTGAAATTGATTCTTAATGATGTCTAGTGGTGGAGAATGAAACCTTAACCATATTTTTCATATTTGATTCTTCTTACTTACTTGTTTTCTTATTTTCTAGTTTGCTTATTTTTAAAAGTATATTTATTTTTATTGGCTGGTTATACCGCCTAATTTAGTATATATATTTTTATTGGCTGGTTATACCGCCTAATTTAGTATATATATTTTTATTGGCTGGTTATACCGCCTTGCATCTTATTCTTATTATTTACTGTAGTTTAAATCTGGCTTCAAAAACCCCTTTTCTTTTATTGTTTTCTTTGAACGTAAGTTATAAACTAATAACTCATAGATTAAAACCCAATCCCTGAGGACTCGACCCTTGCTAATCATTATACTTACAATTGATCTTTTTAGTGCAAGGTTAAATAAGATACACTCTTTTGGGTGCATCAAATTTTTGGCGCCGTTGCCGGGGATTGTTTTCTTTAGTTTATTTGTTACTTGGTTTATTCTTATTTTCAGTTCTAATTAGTTCTATTTTCTTGTACATACAAGTTTTTCTTATCAAATTTTGAAAAAAAAAAAAAAAAAAAAAACGATGGAATTGAGCAATCTAACACTTGAAGAGTTGGTGGCATACATGAACATGGAAAATCAACAAGCAATCTCACCTACCCAGTTCAACAATTGGCCATGGGAGGATGTCAAGGCCATCAAGTGTTCCAAGACCAACAGTATGATCATTACTCAAACACTTACCATGAGGGATGGTGGGATCATACTAATTATGGCTACTCAGAAAATTACCAAGAAGTAGATCCTTATGCCAATTACACTCATCCATCTAGCTTCAATCAATCATGGTCTCAAGAACCAGATCTTCTTCAACCACCACATATGACTCAAAACTCAGGTACTTCTTTAGAAGATCTTGTCGATTCTCTTGTTACTAATACTTTGCAATTTCAACAGGAAACAAGGGCAAGCATCCAGAGTTTGGAAAGGCAAATGAGCCTATTGGCTAGTAGTATGGTGGGATGGGTAGCACAAAGATCTAAAGAACTCCCAGCCCAAACGGTGATTAACCCAAAGGAGAATGCTACTATTGTGACCTTGAAGAATGAGGAACAAGATGAGGATGAGACAAAATTAGAGATGGATTCTATTCTTGAGGATAATGAAGCCACAAATCCAAATAAGAGTATTTCGGCACCTGAGGTAACGTTTAAGGTTCCACTTTTTACTAATGTTTCTTCTCCACCTTTTCCTAGTAGATTTGCAAAGTTCAAGGAGGAAGAACATGAACAACACATGCCGGAAACCTTAAACAGCTTGTTTGTGGATGCCATTAAAACAATACCAAAATATGCTCCATTCCTCGATGAGATATGCACCACAATGGATGATGGAATAATACTTGTAATGGAGAATGCATCCACTGTTGTGCAAAGAAAGCTTCCTATCAAACGCATAAATTTGGAAAATTTCATGTATGAGCCTGACAAGCCTAAAATGCCAAGAAGGGGTGTTGGTTAGGTTCAAAACACTAACTCAAGTGTTAATTGGGAAGGCAACCCAATTAAAGAAAAAATTGCCAACCTGCCATACTCAGATTTGCTTTCTTTTCCTTTTTCTTTTTCTTTTATTATGTTTATTATGTTTATTTGTTAATTGTTTGTTTAGTATTTTAGGATTATTTAGGTTGCATGAGTTTGTTTTGTTTTGAGTCTAGTTATTCCTATTCTTATGTTATTAGTTCTTTTCTCTTACACATGATTCTTTCATTTGGGTTAATAGACTTACATTGAGGACAATGTAAGAATTATGTGTGGGGGGAATGATTTAGGATTTCGTTTATTTTTGTCTACTATTTTTTTTATGAGTCTTTATTATTATTATTTTTTTTTAGTGTGTTTTAGTTCCTTTTTAATACAATGATGAGATATGAATTGCATAAGTCTAAAACATATTTATTAGTGAGAAGATTTTCATGAGAATTGAGCTTGATGTCAACCTTTTTATGAGCCAATGTTAATATGATATGTTGATTGAGAAAGAAGCATGTTTAGACTTAATCTGACTTGTATAATCATCCTTGTGAGTTTTTGAGCCTATAATGATTGATGCATTATACAAATCAATCTAATTTCTTTCTTGAGTGCTCTTATGATTACATGATTCTCTAGAACTTGCTTTAAACCGTTTGAGACTATATTGATGCATGTGACAACATGAATATGATAGAGGCATTAGGATTTTTAGCCAGGGCCAAACAACCATCCCTTATTGATGTTCCAAGAGAACACACCCTTAGTGAACCAATTTGAGCCTACATTGAATAAGCTATCTCTTTGGTAACCATAACTTGTCCCTAGCCTAAATATACTTATATCCTTACCCTTGTTCTAAAGATGGATTATATATTTTGAGACATATTGCAAAAAAACAAGGGATATTTTTAGTTAAAAATTTGGGTTAGAAACAAGAAATAAGTGTGGGGGGAAAAGAAAAGAAAAGTCAAGAGTAAAAGAAATGGAATACTGGCAAATACATTCCTATGTAAAAAAAAAAAAAAAATATGAATCATCTCTTGAATTTGTGGAAAAAGAAAAAGATGTTACAAAGTTGTTTAGAATGAAGAAAAGGCCCAACATGAATATCCGGCCTAGGTGACTATGTACTTGTAAAGAGTTTTGATAAGTTTGTTTGTATGATCTTATTATGTCTCTAAACTTTATGAACTCTTTGGAACCTTTGTGATATCGTTATCCTTTTGTTCTTCAACCACATTACAAACCCCTTGGCCCCATTACAACCTTGATTAAAGACCTCTTGATTCATGAAGTTGTATGATCTAAATAGTGGAGAATAGGTGGACAAGCAAGAATATGGTAGAACTGTTTTCATGAGATTGATTGAGTGTAAACACTTCACCACTACTTTAAAGAGTGAAAATCATGAGGGTATCCCATGTGAGAAGTTGAGATTAAATTTGAACATTCACTATTTTGATTGAGATATGTTATGTTAATATTGGCTTAACTCAAACAATTTACATTCAAGCATGATTTTTTGTGAAATTCTTTAAGCTATTGATTAGTTTATAAGACTTGTTCAAAGATTGTCTCTAATTTGTATTGAAAGGATTAGGAATAAATATTTTTAGTATATGTAGTTTATTTATATTTTAGTTTTTCAATGTTTGTGGGTATCGTTCTAGTAAACCCTCACGAGACTAAACTCGTCCACTAGGGACACCTAGGGGTTTAAAGGCTTGTGTCACATGCTAAGTGCCACCGTGATTTCCTACGAAAGTGGATTAGATTAGATTTTCTTATTTTATTTTTATTGAGTCGTTGCTAGGGACTAGCAACAATCTAAGTGTGGGGGTGTGATAACTCGTATAATCATATAGTTTTTAGTTATGTTTTATTATTGTTTTGTGTCAAATACGAGTTATTATTGTTTAGTCTAATTGTGTTTATGATCTTTTATATTTTTATGTAATTTGGTGTTTTTCACAAGTTTCTTTGAGTGATTTCAGATTACTAGAATTAAGGGCAAATCCAGTTCAGTTCCAGTTCCGACACATTTTGCCATATCAGCTATATCTGGAGTTTCACTGAAGCAATAAGGCTGAAATTTGTAGCCGTGCAAAGATAAGAGGCATATCTATCTTTTTCATGTTTTATACTTCTTGAAACGGAGTCGTTTTCCATAGCGAAATCGACCATCAAGTTGGCTGATGTGCAATGACATCTGTGCTGACCTGTTTTCGTATTTTGCCCATATCTGCTTATCCACATCAGAAAATGAGCTGATTCCAATGGCTATGGATCCGTAACTGATACGGGAACCTTTGTCTAGAAGACCATATGATCAGATCAAGCCTCTAATATTGACGAAATCAACCATCAAGTTGGCTGATGTGCAATGACGTCTATGCTGACATGTTTTCGTATTTTGCCCATATCTGCTTATCCACATCAGAAAATGAGCTGATTCCAACGGCTATGGATCCGTAACTGATAGGGGAACCTTTTTCTAGAAGACCATGTGATCAGATCAGGCCTCCAACATTGACGAAATCGACCATCAAGTTGGCTGATCAAAATTGTCATACAATATGACGAAAATTGTTAGAAAAATTCACCCACCTATTATACCTACCTTTGAAATTTGTAAAGCTTGTCTCTTGTCATTTAGCCTTCCAAAATGTGTATAAATAGAGGGCCTTGGATGATTGTAGAGGATCATATTGTACATTGGTAGGATATTAGCCATTGTAATAAAATTCTCTAAGTTTTCTTCTTCTTTCTTTTCTCTAGTTTTCTTTTTCTTTTTCTTTATTTTCTTCTTCTTCTTTCTTTCTTTTATTTCCTTCTTAGATTCTCTTTAATTTTATGTTTATGTTTACAATGCCTATGCTAGGCTAAACTTCTATTTGGTTAAGGGTGATTTCAAAGCCCTAGACATGTTTTGTGATTGATTTTTAGATTCTATCTATCATTAATTTTCTATCAAAGTTGCTTATGTTCTTCTACAAGAATTGTTCATGATGTTGTCTTGATTTATTTAGGTGTACAACTAGATAGATCTTGATAATTATCTATTGCTAGTTTAGGAGTCTTGATCCGTGTAATTGTCTTGATTTCCTATTCATAAGTGGCAATTTGTGATTAATGATTATGGTCAAGTTTTCAATAATTGCAAAGTGGAACATAACCTAAGTTGAACAATCCGAGCTTATGTGTTTGTTGCTTAGATCAACCTATCTTTCTCATCATAAAGCTGCCATTAAATTGAATTTAGAGAGCTTATTCTAGGTTGTTTAATGGTTAGAGATTAAATAGAGAGCTTGTTCTATTTAACGACAAACTAAGGAAAGATTGGGATAATAGAGCTTGTTGTTATCTACGGTTGTTAACTTTGATAGTTGGTTGATATTGATAGATCTGAAATTGATTCTTAATGATGTCTAGTGGTGGAGAATGAAACCTTAACCATATTTTTCATATTTGATTCTTCTTACTTACTTGTTTTCTTATTTTCTAGTTTGCTTATTTTTAAAAGTATATTTATTTTTATTGGCTGGTTATACCGCCTAATTTAGTATATATATTTTTATTGGCTGGTTATACCGCCTAATTTAGTATATATATTTTTATTGGCTGGTTATACCGCCTTGCATCTTATTCTTATTATTTACTGTAGTTTAAATCTGGCTTCAAAAACCCCTTTTCTTTTATTGTTTTCTTTGAACGTAAGTTATAAACTAATAACTCATAGATTAAAACCCAATCCCTGAGGACTCGACCCTTGCTAATCATTCTACTTACAATTGATCTTTTTAGTGCAAGGTTAAATAAGATACACTCTTTTGGGTGCATCAGTGTCTCAAATAAGGACTTTCCGTGACAGAAATACGAACGTGAAATGCACGCTCCGTTAAATCAGTTAATAATGACAGGTGGCAAAAAAAAAAGACTGCAACATATGTATTTAAAGTGAAAAAAATAAAATAATATTAAAAAGATTTACTTTTAAAAAATCAAATTTTATTATTTTCTCTCTCTATTTTCTTTTATTATTTTGCTTTTGTCTCTTTAATTCTTCATATTCGATTAGAGTCACCAGTGAAAACCCAAAAATCAATTGTTCCTCCCAATAACTATTCGTCGATTATGATTTTTTCTGAACAACAAAACCTTTTGCTCATTTCAACTTCCATTTTCTTCCTAGAAAGCAACATACAAGAGAAATAGAAACTCTCCCATACACAGACCTTCCATGCTTCAAGTTCACGATCAGATTCCTATTCCACCACTTAATTCATTCTTAAGTGAGAATCCTTGTCTGTTATACTAACTAATCATCCACATACCCATTACAATCCATTGAAATCAAATACCCCCCAAACCCATTCACCTCCCATTCTCATATCCCAATACCTCAGACCCACATCCAAAAAACCTAAAATTCAACTCACCAATTGACCACAATAGCTCAAAAAAAAAAAAAAAAAAAGACAGTGAAGAGGATTTTTTTTGAAAATCAAGAGGTGGAGATTTGATTCTTTGAAAAGTTTTGAAGACCCACTTCCGTGGTTGGACCAGTGAGTAGAACCCTGAAGAATCTAAATGCAGAAGTCTTTTTTTTTTTTAAACCTTTGACTATTTGTTTACTATTCTTTATTCTAAACATCCCATAATTATTAGATACAATAAAAAAATAAAATAAATAAAAGACATAATTAAAAACATGAATAAAGAATTAACAAATATCAAGAAATAAATGCAAGCAAAATAAATAAAATAAATAAAAAGAATAATAATAATAAATAAATAACTAAATTAATAAATAAATAAAGAAAATTTAAAATAAGAGAATTAAAATTAAAGACAAATTAAATCCATTAAATCGAGATTTTAAGATAACACATGATTAATTATAGCTCGACTCTCAAAAAGTCTCCAGTGGAGTCGCCAAGCTGTCATAACAGTTTTTTGACCGATAGAGAATTTTGAAAATGCAGATGGAGTCGTCACCAATCTTTTTTGTTTAGGTGTAATTGGTCACCTATTAAAACTGATTTTAGTAAAATATTTTAAAATTAATTAAAACATTTTTAAAACCAATTTCGAAGTCTGCGCTTTAAACCAGAGAGAAAGCAAAATCGGGTTCGGGAGTCGGTTACGTGCGGGGAAGGATTAAACCCCCCACGACGCCTGTTTAAAAATGATACCAATTAATCATGTGTTATCCTTTAATCTTGATAAAACGATTTTAATTTTGATATTTAAAAATAATTCCCATAATTCTCTTTATTGTAAATTTTGTATTTGTAGAAAAACAAATTATTTCATTTTGAAATAAAATGAAAATCTTTGGCATCAGAAACTTTCACCAAATTCTCCAACTTCTAGGTGGAATTTAAGAATACTTTCTTCGCTTTCGAATTTGCATGATATTCCTCTAAATCAAATAATGTTCCTTTGTAAACAACAATTATTCAAGATCCTCCAACGTCTAGGCAGGATAACCAATATTTGTTTTTACTCGAAATATATTTTATTTTATAAGGCTTTCTTAAAACTCTCATTTTTTTGTTTTTTATACAAGATTTGATATGCGATGAAGGGAATAACCAACTATAATGAAAGAGCAAGTATAAAAATAATGAACAATAATTTAAACAACAAATTGTTTAATTTAAAAAAAAAAAATCATTTGAGTGAGGATGAGAATCTTCGGTGTGAGAGCTTTCCCAAATTCCCCATTGTCTAGGCGAAATTTGGAGAAGATCTTTACATTTGAAAATTCTAATCTCGGTCCTTGAAATTGACGTGTTCTCATTTTTTGATCCGACATATACAACAACGCAAAGGATGAATTAATTCAATTGTAAAATGAAATGTTTTATTTTTTAAAGGCAATACGAGAACCCTCGATGTGAGATCTTTCCCAAATTTTTCATCGTCTAGGCGAAATTTGAAAAAGATCTCTACACTTGAAAATTTGAAAAAGATCTCTCCCTTCTCTCTAGGAACCAGCAGCCAACAGCCCAGAATCCGACCGGCCAAACGTCGCGCCGATCGCTGTTCCTCGTTGTATCCCGTCGTCGGCCGCCGTTCGTCGGCGGTCGATCACCTCCAAATCTCACCCAGAGGTTATCTTCGATCTCCTATTTCCTTTTACTAGCTTAGATTTCTCCAAAAAATGACCCAAATACCTAGATCTAGGCTTGAAGTTCGAAACTTCAACCTTTCAATCCAGCATCGTTCGTCGTCGTATGGGACCGAGAATCCGGTCGAGCCTTCCCTTTCCCCTACCCAACCTTTTTACCGTTGGAATCTTGCCAAATCACTCCTCAAATCCCATGAATTGAAATAAACCCGAAATAAAAGAAGGCTTTTTTTGGGTTTTTTTTGTGTGTGTGTGTGTGTGTGTTTGTGATGGTGTGTTTGTTTTTGCTTGGTTTACCTTGGGTGGTCCGAACCGAGAGTAGGGGTGGGGCTCGGTGACTGTGGGTGTTTGTGTGGTTTTTTTTGGTGGGGTGAGGGTTGCCAATGAAAGGGGGTGAGGGTGATGGTGTTGAGGCCGAATCTGTCTCCTCAGCCGTGGGAACCACCTTGGTGTGGTAAAAATGTGGAATTTTTATGGTTTGGGTTGCGTGGGAGGGTGGTTGTTTAGGGTGTGTAGGGGGTTTAAGTGTGGGGAAGTTGCCTAGGGTGGTGGTGGTAGTAGGGGTGGCATGCAAAGCAGGGGCAGCGTGGGCTAGTGGCGTGTAGGGGGGTGGCTAGGGTTGGCTAGTGGCTGGTAGGGCTAGGGCCTGGATCTGTTGGGCCATCAGGCTTACCGTTTGTTGGGGGTGAAGGGGAATAGGCCCGGCTTGGGTGGCCTGTTAGGCTGCTAGGCTTATGTGGCCTGCTGCTTAAGCCCAAAACTTCAAGGGCTACGACTTTGGCCCAAAAGAAACAACCAAAAAATAAATCCAGTCTATTCGTGAGCTTGGCTCGACCCAACTTAATTTCGTCATGATCCGTGAAAATCCAAAATGATAATCCGACGAAATTCAAAATCCCAAACTCATCATAACAAGGCTTGACTTATTTAAACAGAAATGATTAATTCGTCTAAACCGAGCCTAATTGTAATTGAAGTTCAATTTAAAACTCATTTGTGTTAAAGTAATTGAATTAGTGCACCCCGAAAGATTAAGTTAAAAATTGGCAACCTTACTCTACCTTTGACTCGACTCTAGTGTATTCTGAATAAAATTAGGTTGCTACATACAGTAAAAAAAAAAAAAAAATCATCGACTTTAAAATTTTTAAGGGTTCAAGTCCCTCTATCCCCGATCTCCAAAAAAGTGTTTACAGGAAATATTATTGGGTTAAAATGATGAATTTTGATTGTTGAGATATTTTTTCAAAGATTTAGTACATTACTAGGGATGAGGAAAGATAAAAAGTATTTTAGCCAAAATAACTATGTAGTTTTACTATGGTTAGCATTAAACATGTTCAAGGCTGGACTATCCGTCTAAACCCAAAGGTTTGTTCAATAATTGAGAGAGTTTGGATAAAAATATTAGACCCGAAAAATGGGCTTAGACTATCCATTTTTAAATATGGACGGGTTTGGGCAAAACTTGAGACCCATATTTCGGGCCGGGCCGAATTTAATCAAGTATATATGATGTTGATACCATACATAGGTCCAATCCGAACCCGACTTATAGACTCCTCTAGTTAGCATGTAGAATAATGCATTTTACATTCTCCTCTTATAAAGGATCGAATGATATTATACATTAATATGGTAACAGTCTTAAGAAAAAGGCTTAGCTTGAGAGATGAGTTCGGTTTAATCCATTATTTTTCAATACATCTTTAACTATTATTTATAATTATGATTTTCATAATTAACTAGATTATAACGCACTCATTTTGCGGGTGAAAGAAAAAAATAAATAAAAAAGTACGAAAAAAATTTAAGAAAAAGTTTAAGACCAAATTATCATCTTGAGTAACTGCTGTAGGAACCATTACAGGGCACAACCAAATTAACAATCAGCAAGGTGCCGCCGCAAATTGAAGTAAGTAAGTAGGCAATGTTCGGTAAGTCCAAAATCCCAGCTCATGAACGAGCGTTCAGTTAATTTACGTAGTTATTGGCTTCTCAATTTCGGCTTGTCGGAAACGAGTATTTTATGGGTCGGATCTAGACCGGTTTAGGGCCGGGTAACCCGTATTTGATCGGATCTAGGTAGGGTTTTTTGTGTTTCAGGTCGGTCCGGATCACTGTTTAACTATTAAAATAATATTATTTTATTTAAATTTAATTATAAAGATAAAAAATATTAATAAAAAATATTTTTAAAATTTTTAAAATAGAGTGAACAGTAACTTCGAGCCCGTTGGTCGGCCTGAGCCCGTCTAGGGCCGAGCCAGGGTAAGGATGAAGAAAAAATTCCGGATCGTGGCCCGACCCATGAGCACCTCTAGTCGGGTTGGGTCGGGCCGTGACTCGATTATTTTTAGATTCCTTACTCAACTTTAATTCGAAAGTCTATTTTACTGTTTAAAAAATATTAAAAAATAATTTTTATATTAATATTTATATATATTTTTATTGATAAACAGTAATTCAAATCGGATTTATTAGACCAAACGGATAATTTGATTCTTGAATAAATCTACGAGTAATTTATTCACTCCTCAAATTATTAATGAATAAATTAAAACAAGATATATCTATTTCTTATTTCTTAGACGCCAATCGCAAGAAGTATTATTCCAGGGAAGATGTTGGCAACATGAAAACATTGGTAGTCAACTGATACCCTGATATCTTCTACTATATATATATATCATAAAAAAAAATTGTATGAAATAATTAAATCACGTCAATTTATATTTTTTTTCATTCAAATTATTACGCATAATATGTAATAATTAAAAACCATATAATAATCAATCTTTTCTCTATACACCATATGTCCATAGGATAATCAAAAACCACTTTGGCAAAGTCGGCTTCTTCATCGGGAACATGCAAAATATATATAGATCAATAGTGGAATAAGACGTATGAGGATTTGGTTTTTGGACATTAAAGGGTAATAATTTTTAGGCATAAATATCAATTTAATCATCGAATTATGTAACTTAAGTTATTTTAATATTTTATTTTTTTATTTGGGTTAATTTAATTTTCATTCTATTATTTTTGTCAATACGTATGAATTTAACGAAAATTGATCATGTGCGAGCAACAATTTCGTTAAATTTAAGTTATTATTATCAAAAATTGATAAAAAATTTAATGAAAAATAAACAAAAAAAAAGTAATCAAAAATTGATAAAAAAGTTTTAACGTTTTCATTAAATTTAAGCTGAATTAATAAAAAATAATAGTATGGGAGCTAAATTGATTAGAATTAATAATATAGGGGCTAAATTGATCCCAAAAAAAAAAGAATAAAGGTTAAAATGATTTAATTTGCATAGTTCGATGGCCAAATTTATATTTGTGCCTAATTTTTATGTTATTCAAATTTTTTATTATTTTAAAAGTATTCGTATTCGATATTTGTATTTGATATATATTTGAATATCGGTATGAGGATATAATATTTCAAATATATATAAAAAAAAACTTACAAAAAATTGAATACATTCGTATCAGACACATACCCGATCTGATATTTATCCTGAATCTGAATAACATAGCATAACCTATGTAAATGAACTTTGGTAAATAAAGACAACAGTTTATATGTTCCTATTGTTATTATAATTTGCAGTTAAATAACTTTGTAAGATATTAGTTTTTGAGTTCTGATATGATCACTTATTATAATATATAAAAAATAACTCTAAGTAATTATAAATCTTTGAAATTACTTAGTTGTATTTACTTTAAATCTATACCTATATATTAAAATCATCCCCATGGTACTGTAGCAAGGTTAGAAAGAGACAGCCTTTTTTTTTTTTTTTTTTTTTCAGTTTATAAGAAAAATTACAAAATAGGTCGACCGATTAAAAATATTTACAATTCATAGTTACTATAACAAATAAATATTAATAAAGAAATAATTTTTTTAGCTTATTCGGATAATTTTCGGATTCGGATATCAATTTACTATCCGTAGCTGATTCGGAGCGAAATTGAATTTGAACTCTTAGATATTCGCTATTCGAATTCGCTTTAATTTTGATTTGGATATCCGAATCCATTATCTGCTCCATTTACATATTTAGTTCTTATTTAATTTTATATTTTTATTTAAAAAAAATAATTTAATAAATTCGAATATTTAGCGAATTCGGATATTTGATAGATATTGCTCTTTAAATCAGATAAGGATTTGGATAGTAAGCGAATAATAAATAGATTTAGATTTCAAATAAATTAAGCGGATTCGAATATTTAAAAGTTGCAAATATCCGATTTCGCTATTATCTTTATTTGTGACCAAGTTTTTTTTGGAAGAATTACAAAATTAACTAATAAACCAAAAATATTGAAAGAATTACAAAATAAACCAATTAACTAAAAATATTTATTGTCTACTATTATTACAATAAATAATTATTAATAAGGAAATAGAAAAATATTTATGTGAAAATAAGATTTTGTAATTATTTTTTAACTTTTGAGAATAGAAAAAAAAAATACTTGCATGAGTAATTGGTTGGTTTAGACTCTCACAATCGAAAAAAGTGAAATCTAATTGATAAAAAAATCGAATTAAGTTTTATTTTTTTGATGAATTTATCACTTAATTTTAAAAAAGTTAAATTTTTTAATTTATTTTTTTATTTAAAATTAATTTGGTAATTTTTTTTTTTTGAAGAAGGCGTACTTTAAAATTTTAATTTTTATATTAAAAAATATAATTATTTTAATATATAAATATATATTTAAATATTTAAATAAATAATTACTATTTAATATAATTAAAATTATATAAAAAAATCAAAACCCTTAGCAAAGCTGGGGAAACATTCTAGTTATGATGAAAAATATCTACTTGGGAGATGAAGTTGAGATTTCTTCGATATTCTATTGTACTTTATTAAAAAAAACAAACATGAACTTGCATTTCTAAGTACATAAATTAAAATTTTCACAAGCTTTTGGGTTCTCCTAAAAATTAAGTTTAACTTCTTTAAGCAACGGTCTTTTTTTTTTTTTTTGATAATTACTTTAAGCAATGTCTTAATTAATATGAATTTGTGATTAAAACTAAGCTAACCCCTCTTAAATTACATATAAGAATGAATATAGATGCATATATACAATTTCAAGATATATAAAAAATGAAAACCTAATTATATAGTAACATATAATGAATATAATTTATCATTTTTTTTATACAAAAGAGGTCGCAGTTTGAAAAAAGGATAATGAATTGAAGATGCTAATATTCGAACCCCATATGGATGCCACCTCTAAGGATTATTACATGAACAAACCAGTGTAAAAAAAAAAACCGAACCGATTGAATCGGTGGCCCGTTCGGTCCGGTGCATATCATAAAATCGAAAATTCTCTGATCCGGTAAAAACTTAGAAAAAATCGATTATAAACTTATTTTTTAAATTTTTTTAAAAAAATTTATTGTATGTGATGAGATTTGAACTTTTAACCCTTTGAATATATAAAGATCATACTATTTAACCAAATATATGTTTTTATTAAATATTTATTATATTTAATACTTATTTAATATTTAAATTCTTCTTTTAATGCAACCGATGATCCAGTGGGTTGGACCGGTTGAGCCGAAGATCTCATCGATTTGATTTTCGATCTAATTTTTTAAACATTAAAACAAACTGAATTAAATATTGAATTCATTTATTTATTTATTTTGTTTACAAGAAAATTAATTTTAAGACTAGATGGATGACATGAAGATTGGTACATACATTGGTTAATGTAATAAAGTGGAATCCTTAAAGGCTAAATAGCACCAAAATTCCCACTTGATCAACAACCTCAAATACTAAAGAAATCAATGTTGCAAAGGAACCAAACGAACTAAAGGAAAATAAAAAAAAATTGTGCCACCCTTTAATCCACCATTGAATATCTGTCGATCCTTTCAGTCTATGACCCCTTCCCTCTCAATAAATCCTTCAATCTCTCACTCTTAAATCTCTCTTCTCCCACCCATTTTTAACCAATCTCCCCTCCCCTCTCTCCCTCTCTCACACATCTAACCACACCCTTTTTTTTAGGCTATTTCTCTTGTCCATGCATTGACAATATATAGGCAAATAGCAATTTCATGATCTCTTAGATTTTCTTGTTCTAAAAATAATAATAATATTTGGATCTTTTGATTCGAAATTTTTTTCGAAAAAAAAAAAAAAAACTTTCTTTTTTAGCACTTAGGATGTTTATTAGGTGACAAAAAACATCGAGAAATGGGTCGCGTTAAGTTGGAGATTAAGAGAATAGAAAACACTACGAATCGTCAAGTTACTTTTTCAAAGCGTAGGAATGGGCTGATTAAGAAGGCTTATGAGCTTTCCATCCTTTGTGACATTGATATTGCTCTTATTATGTTCTCTCCATCCGGTCGAATTAGCCATTTTTCTGGTGGGAGAAGGTGCAGCAAAATTCCCAGCATTTTAATTACCCAGATTATTATTAGTTATTTCCTTTCTTTTGCAATGCTTAATTAATCATTTTCTCATTCTTTATATATATATATATATATTTATCAAAGATGTTGGCTAGCTAGCTTTATTACCATTTCTACCTTTTTTTTTTTTTTTTAAAGGTAGAATGTATTAATACAAAGGAGCTATAAAAAAACTATAAAAAAGTCCACAAAATAGCATTAAAAGAATCAATTTCCAAGATTAGAAATGAGAAATAACCCAAGGAGAGGAAATGGAAAAAAAGGGATAAACCTTCATTTATTGCCATGAACTCAGCATAATTATAATCTTCAACTCCAATGGAAATTGGAGAAAACCCTTTTGATAATACCAGTATGATTATTGCTGATGGTCCAAACTCAATTAATTAGTTCTGTTTCCACAAAGTTTTAACTGTTAAAAGCATGTAACTAGGACCTTTGACTACACAATATAAGCTTTTTTTTTTTGAAAAGTAGACCGCAACTTAAGAATATGAGAAGATTTGCAGATGCTCGGATTGAATCTCAAATTAGATTTGTCACCTTTTAAGGATGACTGCATTAATTGGATTAAACACTAACTTCAAAAAAATAGAAGCTTGTTGCTACCATCTTTCATGTTTTCCATTTTTCAAGTTTGTTGAACTATAAGCATGGAAAAAAAAAAATTCCAAAGGAAAATTTGTTAAATCTTTAACCCTTTTTATTTATTTATCAAAATCAGGATCGAGGATGTCTTTGCGCGTTACATTAATCTCCCAGATCGAGAAAGAGAACAGTAATAGTTTTAACCATTTTTATACTATTATATATAACTTGTTCTTCTGGTTATATTTTGATTTGGTAACACCTCCATTGATTTGTCTGTTGCAGTGCTCTAATTTTCCCTGAACAAATCAGACATCCGTATGTCCTTAAACCCTTTTTTTTTGCTTTTTAATTTTTCCTTAAAACTTGTAATTCACTTTTTCAATTTTTTTGTTATAGTTAATGTTGTATCTAGAGATTTACTTATATATATATTCATGTTTTTGTTGCAGTGACATCCAAAACAAAGAGGTAAGAAAATGACTCACCTCATACTATGAAAATGAAAATTATGAAATATTATTCTTCATGAAATTCTGGTTTTTGTATTTATGCAGTATTTGCTTAGGATTCTCCAGCAGCTAAGAAGTGAAAATGATATTGCTCTTCAACTTGCTAAGTTTGTCTGCCTTTTTCTCTTTATCTTTGAGTTAATTTCCATTAAATTTTCATTTTTATGCTATTTTTAATTAAATGATCTAATAAAGAAAAGTTTTTGTTTTTTTTTTTTTTCAATGGATTTGTGCCCTAAAACAGTCCAACATCTTTTAGCTCTGATTCTGAGGTATCATTAAACAATTCTCATCAGTCTCTTATAACCTTAATGTGTGTATTCTTCTATGTTTTTTTTTTTTTTTTTTTAATGTTTTGTTCATGTTTTCATTACAGGAAATCCAGCAAGAAATTATAAGGTTACAACAACAGCTTCAAATGGCAGAAGAACAATTAAGGTATTTAAGAGTAAAAAAAATCTACAACGAAAAATAAAATTGAAGAAAACATATCACGTTTGGGCTAGATTTGTTCCAGGGTCGATTACCAATCCAAATCCGAAGATCTATCTGATATTTGAGAGAATTTGGACAAAACTTTTAGGCTCGAAACATGAATTTAGACCCCAAAAAAAAAGTTTGTTTAAAAAATGGGCCGGGCCTTGTGACTCCAACATTTAAGGCCCAAGCCTGGTCCGGTCTGTTTTTTATTTATATAATATATATATATTTTATATATATTACATAATTTATATTATATAAAGAATAAATATATATAATACTATAGTGTAAATATTTAAAAATATGTCAAGTTATCCATGTTTTAGAACTTAATAAAAGAAGAAGAACAAAATTTACTAAAAATTAAATAAAAAACAATATATCTAAATTTTTTTGGAAAAAAAATGGGCCTACATAAATAGGTTTTGACTACTCATTTACAAATATAGGCGGGTTTAGATAAAATTTGAGGTCCATATTTTGAGCCGTACCGAGTTTGGATAAATATATATGATGTTGATACTATATTTAACCCGACCCAAATCCAATCCGACTCGACCTCCGAACACCTCTAGTTTGAGCTGAGTAATTGATTCTACTTCAAATGCAGGGCATATGAACCTGACCCTCTCAGATTCACATCTATGGGAGAGCTTGAATCTTGTGAGAAACTGTTGAAAGTTACACCAACTCCTCTCTCTTATCTCTAGAATCATCTCTATCTTTCTTCTACTCAAGTTTTCTAGATTTCTCTTCTTTGTTCTTTCTCTAGATTTTTTCTTTCTCTAGAATTTTTCCTTAGTCTTCTAGTCTAGAAATCTCTCCAGTTTTCTCTTCCTAGATTATTCTTTAGTTTTCTATCTAGATGTTTCTCCAATTTTTTAGTTCTAGATTTTTCCTCTACTTAATGTAGATGTCTATATAAATAGACATATGTAGTGTGTGCTAGTGTAGATGAGAAAGAAAAGGAAGTGTGGTGAGTAGAGAGAAAAAGAAAGAAAAAGAGTGAAGTTGTGAGTGCATATTAAAAGAGTGTGTCTAGTGTATATTTGGTCTTTTCTCATATTAATAAAAGAGTTGTTTTTCGAAAGTTACTGTAGCGTCCCGAGATAAAGTTACTGTAGCATCCCGAGATAAAGTTACTGTAGCAAATCGGTACTGTAGCACAAAACTACAATTGGTACCGAGAGTCAGAAATCAACAAAGTGGTATCAGAGCCAGACAATCCTGATGACCAGATTATTAGAGCTGGACGATCTTGAGGACCGGAGTATCAGAGTCAGACGATCCTGAGGACCGGGCGATCAGAGCGGGACGATTAGAGCGGGACGATCCAAAGGACTAGAATATCAGAGCTAGACGGTCAGGGACCGGAGTATGCTCATCAGAGAAAAGACAAGAAGCCAGAAGTTTCTCGAAATCAGATGATCGAGAATTGTAATTATCGATGATAGATCGAGTCGCGGAAAGGGCTACCTGAAGCAGTGTGAGAGCCATCACGAGAACAGGTGAAAATGGCTACCTACTTACCTAAAGTAGTGTGAGAGCCATCACGAGAATAGGTGAAAAGGGCTACCTACTTGGAGTAGAGTGAGAGCCGTCACAAGAAGAAGTGAAAAGGGCTACCTACTATCAGAGTGAAAGCCACCGCGAGAAGACAGAGCTAGACGGTCAGGGACCGGAGTACGCATATCGGAGAAAGACAGTCTGGGACTGTGAAGATTATTGGTCTGGGACCAAGACGATCAGGGATCGTAGTTCGTGAAGATATAGAGACTGACAGAATACAACCTTGAGAAAAGTGAGGCACTCTCAAGTCAGAATGGAAGATTTTTCAAGTCCAGTTGGTAAGCTCGAGAAGCTCAATAACAACAATTATAATACATGGAGTATTCGCATGCAATTTTACATGCAAGGAGAAGATTTATGGGATATTGTTAACGGTGAAGATATAACACCACCAACCGATGTCGAAGAATTGAAGGAATGGAAGATCAAAGCCGGTAAGGCCATGTACGTGTTATCAGTCACCATTGAGGATGGTTTATTACAACGCATCAAGGATGCAAAGACACCGAAGGAAGCCTGGGACACACTCACAATGCTGTTCGCGAGGAAAAATGATGCTAGGCTCCAACAATTGGAGAATGAACTCCTATCAATCTCGCAGCAAAATATGTCGGTAAGCGCATATTTCTCTAAAGTTAAAACTCTTTGTGATGAAATTTCAAAATTAGATCCAGAAAATGCCATTACCGAAACGAGGATGAGAAGAATTATCATCCATGGCTTGCGACCTGAATACAACGGGATTGTTACTGCAACTCGTGGATGGAGCAAAGAACCAACTTTAACTGAGTTGGAAAATATCCTTGCAAATCAAGAGGCTTTAGATAACCAAATGTCTAAAGTCGTGATAAAAGATTATGAGAAAGCCCTCTTTAGCAATAGAAGAGGTAAAGTTGCTATGAGCCAAGGAATAGAAGACATTGAAGTTCAAAACAAACAAGAAGCTTGGCAACGGAGGAGCTTTCAGCGAGGGGGAGCTCAAATTGTTCGAGATAGAGACGATAGCAAAAATGTGAGGTCTCATCGTCGAAACGTTCAGTGTTTCAAGTGTGGAAAGCTTAGCCACTATGCTCGAGATTGTCGATATAGACAAGTGCAAGGCTATGCAACAGTGTTCTCACGACAGGAGAATAACTATGAAGAAGAATGGGATTTTGAGACAGCATTTACTATTGAAGAATGCGAAGAACTCGTAGCTGCTTGCACCACCGAGTTAGAAGAAAATGTTTATGATGACATGGAAGAAGAAATTGATTTTGAGAATACTCTTCCAAGACAAGAGACAATTGAAGAGCCTTCAAAAGAAGAGAACGAGTCTCTGTTTCAATCACAAGAAAATATGTTTGAAGAAGAAAGGTTATTTCTAGAAGTCGATAAGAAGCTTGCAGCTGATGTCAACATTGAGAAAGATGACAACGAGGTCATCGACACTGTTAAGACTTACAAAGGCGTGAAAGATATGAAGATCGATTGTGAAGTCAACAAATTAATGGTAGTTGACAAAGTCGAGTATGCCAAAGTCAGAGACAGGCTAGCAGAGAGAATCAAGAAGAACGAAGATAGAAATAGTGTTGAAGCAAAGACGGAAGTGAACAAAATCAAGAATCAAAAGAGAAGAGAGCAATCAACGAAAGATGAAGCAGAACTAATGATGCTGATGAATTTTAAGAAGAGAAAGAAAAAGAGAAGATATTTGATGCAAGATTTGATAAGTCCAGAAGACAGTCTGGAATGACAATCAAGCCAGCATCAAGAGAGAGTAGTCGTTGAGGGGGAGTGTTGAAAGTTACACCAACTCCTCTCTCTTATCTCTAGAATCATCTCTATCTTTCTTCTACTCAAGTTTTCTAGATTTCTCTTCTTTGTTCTTTCTCTAGATTTTTTCTTTCTCTAGAATTTTTCCTTAGTCTTCTAGTCTAGAAATCTCTCCAGTTTTCTCTTCCTAGATTATTCTTTAGTTTTCTATCTAGATGTTTCTCCAATTTTTTAGTTCTAGATTTTTCCTCTACTTAATGTAGATGTCTATATAAATAGACATATGTAGTGTGTGCTAGTGTAGATGAGAAAGAAAAGGAAGTGTGGTGAGTAGAGAGAAAAAGAAAGAAAAAGAGTGAAGTTGTGAGTGCATATTAAAAGAGTGTGTCTAGTGTATATTTGGTCTTTTCTCATATTAATAAAAGAGTTGTTTTTCGAAAGTTACTGTAGCGTCCCGAGATAAAGTTACTGTAGCATCCCGAGATAAAGTTACTGTAGCAAATCGGTACTGTAGCACAAAACTACAATTGGTACCGAGAGTCAAAAATCAACAGAAACATCTTACTGAAACGTTATCAAATGTTGTGCAAAGAAAGGTTGGAATTTCCCTTCATTATTAATATTTTTTTACCTTCTGTAAAATTTTCTTCCTTCTGTTTCTTATATGATTATATGCCCATACCTTTGGTTTACAGGAATACTTATTGAGCAACCATTTATCTTCTTATGATCCATCTCCTATACAGGTAATGTTTCTCACTCTAAAACAAATGAAAACTGCTGGTAATTACTTACAATTTCAGATTTGAAATCGAAATTATGAATTTTAATTACTGGATTGACAGCAAGGACCACCTCCATCTTTCGAGAATGAGGTTGTCAATTGGCTTCCTGACAGTGGTCAGAACCAATCACAAATCTTTGATGCTTCATCATCTTTAAATCCACTCAGGTACCAGTGCATTTTCAGTTCTATTTCTGTTATTTTTGTTTTCTATGTTAGTCCCACTCTTCATTTTACTTGAAATATTCGTATCCGACATATATTGACATAAATATGAAGGTATGATCTTCCAAATATATGAAAAAACTTAGAAAAAATTAAGCATACCTATGTCGAACACATACTCGTATCCGACACTTATTCTCGAATCCAAATAACATAACTTGTTTTTATTTGAGTCTAGAAATGATTGGTTTATTACCAAATTTCAAAAAGTTTGATGGAGTTTATGATTTAGTTTTCTCTCTTAATACATTTGACTCTCTATATTTATTGTTGGGTTTGTATTTACATTACCTACTCCATTAAAACAAGTTAAGCGAATCAGGGGTTTAATTTAGTTGATTCTCACAGTTATCTTTAAAATATGATATTCAGTAAATTTGAAATTCGAATTTCGACATATATAATCAAATAAAAAGAAAATACATTTGAATGTTAAAATATATAAAAATAATAATTTTTAAAAGAAAAAGCAGGAGAGAGAAATTAAGTATCAAAAGGAAAGACTGAGATATAGTGGTAGAAATTTCTCTGCCAAAAAGAGCTTAATTAATGGTCTATGCCTCTAGGCAGCTTGCTTGGCTTTGTTGATTATTCCAAGCAATATTGAGCAAGAGAGACAATGAGGAAGCAATTACTATAATAATTAAGTATATATTGTAAACAATTTCAGGGATTTTTCATGGACTATCTACGATCCATTGCTGCAAGGAAGCATCTCAAACGTGGATCCACACAGCATAGGAGATCAATGCCATGTCTCAAATCCAAGTGGCGAAAATTTCCCACCCTGGCAGCCTCACCCTTTCGCTTCTACAGGCCTCCAGTCCAGCCCCCTGCCAGTGCCACCAACCTTAAATTCCCATGTTCATCATCAGGTTCCTTCTAATTCCTAACTTTTCATTAATTTCCTATGTTACTGCGACTTTTCATTTTTCTTGAAATATCCATATCTGATATCAATGTCTGACATATATTCGGACATGGATATGGGGATACGATCTTCCAAATATATGAAAAAATTTAGCATACCCATGTCTGACATATATTAGTATCCAACACTCCCACTCGAGTCTGAGTAACATAGTTAATTTCTAGATCCAAGTATAACAAGGGATTAATCTCTTGATCAGAGATTTAAATAGCATTCACAACGTGATGTTACGGTTGTTATTTTGCGATTTTGATTATCTCCATCATCCATATTTATCGCAATTGACCGCGATAATATTCTTACGTTTACAAACTAAAATAAATACGATACGATCAAAAACACATTCGCAAACCAAAATTTAAATCCCTCCTCACAAATTCAGATTGTGAAAAAGCTTCTTAATAAACACTAATCATTATCTAATTATGGGCAGGAAATGGCAGAAATGATGGGAAATGAAGAGATGGAAATTATTCGAGGGAACAGTAGTTCACATGGTCAGCTGGTAGCAGACAATGAAGGGTCAAATTATGAGAACAGACTTCCTGGGCTCAATGGGCAATGAATGTTTGCTAAAATAAAAGAACTTCAACTCAATTCCTCTTTGTAATATTCAAAACTTAGGCCAAGCTTCCTTGAGATAGAAGCATCCTATGTAAATGTACGATTCCACACCAATTTTTCTTTTTTATATAAATATTTTGCATATTACTTTTTCTACACAATTGTAAAAAAAAATTCATTCATTTAAAACAAACAAAAAGAAATAACGGTTTATAGAATAACTATTTGAAGAAAATAAAATCTTATTCATTACCTTGTTTTTTTTTGGATGAATATTCATTACCTTGTTTTTTCAACAAAAAAAAAAACTAAACATTTCAAGATTAATAATTTGGGACGGTTGAAAATAGACCTGCTCATGCGTATGGTTACGGTCCGAAACTTTTCTAATTTCCTTATCCAAGTCCGGATCAACCCGTCGGCTCTGTTTACTGTTTAAAAAATAATAAAAAATTTAAAAAATATGTTTACGTTAATCTTTTTATAATTGAATTTAAATAATTTTTTTTTAATATATGAATAGTGATTCGGGTCGAGTCGGGCTGATCCAAATAAAAAAAAAAAAACTTTACACAGGCCCGACCTAATACGGACCAGGCCTATCGATCCGAACAGACTACACGACTCTTGAGCAGGTCTAGTTAAAAAGGAGACAAATTAGTTAATGAATCAACCTATTATTAGATAAATTTAACATAAAATTTAATCAAACCCTCGTGATGAGATTTGAATTTAATTAAAATTTGAAATCTCTTTTTTATTATTAAAACTTTAAAATATTTTTATATCAATCGTATATTTGTTTGCCCAAGTTCAGTTAGCCTGGTCCGAGAACTCGACCTCAAATTTTGTCTAGATTTATAAATAAGTCCAGACCCGTTTATATTATTTAAAAAAAATATATACTTTTTTATTTAATATTTAATAATTTAATCTCTTTTTTTGTTATTAAGTTTTAAAATATGTCTTCTAATGTTTACACTATAATATTGTATATTTATTATTTATATGATATAAATTATATAATATATATAAATAAAAATAATATATGTTATATAATTAAAAATAGATTGGACAGGACCAGACTCAGGTCTTGAATATTGGGGTTAAGATCAAATCATTTTTTAAACATGCTTCATTTTTTACCTAAATTCATTTTTCGAATTTAATATTTTTGTTCAAATCCTTTCAAATATCGAAAGAACCTTCGAATTTAAATAGATAATTTTATAAGTGAATTGATCTAATCAGTTGTATAAATTAAAAATAAAAAAAAAAAAAAGAAATTGGGGCATAAACATAGATTTGCAAACCTAAGAAAAGTCAAACCATATGTTTCATGCAATTTGAGAAAAAGAAAAATTGCAAGCCATGGATATTATTAATTATACCACATCTTTCACATGATGTATTAAGCATTATCTAGGCCTAGCTGCAGATAGATGAAAGCATCTTCTAACATTCCTGGTCAAACCAATATCTATATAATAAAAACAATAAAAGTAATCCCCTCAAAATTGGATATCTATTTGAGGGGTAATTTCTCAATTGGATATCTATTGAGGGGTAATTATGTAATGACAAATATATATATATATATATATATATATATATTCTTTTTTTAAAAAAGAAAGAAAGAGAAAGGAGAAAGGAGAAAGGAGAAAGGAGAAAAGAAAGGAAAGGAAATGAAAATTAATGTATTTGTATCGTGTTTATATTATTTTTTGTGTTATAATTGTATTCAAGTTATTATATATTTATATAAATTTTGAAACGTTAATAATTCGTTTTATATAAATTTTGACACGTTCGTGTATTCGTTTGGTGTCGTATTTTAGTTATTTTTCCTTTGTCGTATTCCTGTCGTATAATCATATTGTACTTGAAATTGTCAGGTCTAATTGGCACTATTTAACTAATTTTCAATTTTGTGTCACGTGTCATGATTGGTTCTTTAAATGTTTTAAATAAGATCATATTAATTGTTTGGTTTTTATTATTGAATTACAAAATTACTGTATTAATAAATAATTCGTATTATATAGATTTTGATACAGTCGTGCATTCGTGTTGTATTGTGTTTTTGTTATTTTTTGGTATCGTGTTTGTGGCGATGTCCGAAATTTTCAGGTCTAATAGGTATTATTCAAATAACTTTCAATTTTGTGTCAAGTTCGTTTTATATAAATTTCGACACTTTCGTGTATTCATGCCGTGGTCATGTTATTTTTTCATGTCGTGTTGTATTTTAGTTATTTTCTTATGTCATGTTCGTATGTGACACTATTCAAATAACTACCAATTTTGTGTCACGTGTTTTATACTGATTGGTTCTTCACTTTTTTTGAAAATAAGGTAACATTAATTTTTTGATTTTTATATTATTGAATAAAAAATTATTGTATTGATAAATTATCGATAAAAAATAAAATATTAAATAATAATATGAAACGGGTTAATGAAAGTATTTTTTTAAAAACTTTTCGTGTTAAATCAAAAGAAAAAATATTATGATGATTAAATAGTAAAAAAAATTATGTTAAATAATGTTATAAGTTATGAGTTATTGCATGATATATAGTTGTTACTTGTTAGGTTTATATTTTTTTTATTTTTTAATATGAATAGAAATGATGGATATCAATATAATCTAAATAAATTAAAATTTGATATCTATCTTAATTTTTTTTACATATAATGTACATATAATAAATTAGATTCGTGTATTCATATTGTATTTGTGTTATTTTATATCTATATCTTTAAAAGTTGTCGTCAAGTTGGGATATTTTGCATAGTAATTCAATTTTAACTCTAAATTCATTTTTTTTTCTGTCATAATCGTATTCAATGTATTATCAATGATAATAAAACCAAAACAACGCAAGGATTCAAATACTAGTACAAATTAATGTAGCCATTTATTAGCATGAACAAGGGCTACTAGATTGACAGATATGGGTAAACTTTATTCACAATTTTTGAATGAAGTTCTTGATTAAAAACAAATTAATCAAGAACTGAGATAGAAAATGGAAACCTAGCTATATAAACTAGTATATTATGAAGCCATTAGCAGTTGCTTGTGCTTGCTAATTTAGAAGCAAGGCATGCATCTACAGCTTCAGCAACACTGAGGAAAATCCACTCTGATCCGATTTTCTCTACAAATTTTGCTAGCTTTAGCTTGTGGATGACTTGCCACCTTAGATTCACCATTGCCAACTGCACAAACATATATATGTAAGCAAATGTTCTGAAAAATGTTAAAAATCATGTAACTCAGGAATACTTAATAAAGATCACAAATAAGCTTACTTTTATGCCTAGTGAAACCAGCTTGTTTTGCAGTTCTTCTAGTGCCACAATTCCAGAAGTGTCAATGTTCATCACATCTGTCACAATGGAGAGCCACTTGGTTTATAGTCTAGTGGTTGTATTTTTTAGTGCAAAGAGGTCGCATCCTGAAATAGGAGAATGGTTGCAGATGCTGGGATCCATGTTACTCGAACTCGGGTGTGAGTATCGGATACGGGTATATTCATTTTTTTTTTAAAGTTTTTTCATGTATTTGGAGGATCATATCCCCATACCCATGTCAAAATATGCGTTAGATACGGATGTCAGACACAGATATTTCAAGAAAAATTAAGAGTCGGAGCAACAGGGATGATTAAACTTACTGGACATGTCGATGATTAAGATTTGAACTGTGTCGTTTGCAGTTTCTTTTGTTTCATTCTCTTCTTCTGTCAGGCACCTCATTATTCTCAAAAAAAAAAAAAAAAAAAAAGGGAATGCAATGTTATTGTTAACTCAAATGGATCAAATTTTTCGTCTCTCTTGTGAATTGCAGTTACAACTTACACATACCTTTCTCTGAGAAAATTGGCATTAGCAAAGCAAAGTAAGCCAGAGTTTACGCGAAGTGTCAAGATGCCTGGAGTTTTAATGGCCATAGGATATTGATCAACCTCACAAAAGATATCAGTTCTCGGAAGTCTTCCAAGTAGTTCAACGGCTGGTCGAATGGAATTCAGCAATATCTTTGCAAATGAGATAGTTACCTGCAATTTGTGGAAAATTTCCCAATTTTAACATGCAATTGTAAGATCTAAATGAAATAATTGCTAACTAATTGAAACACTTAGTTTCATATCTACTTAACAGATTTTTCTTGTTCTTTTGATACAAGAGGAGAAACTTAAGATTTTTACCCAAATCCTCCCCTTTCAACTGCATTGGTTAAACCCAAATAGCAATATCATTACTCAATGAATTCTGTTAAACATACATTCAGCACTAAAAATAACCTCAATTCAAGTATTCTAGCAGCAACCGACATTGGAAGCCCATTGATTTATAGAGGTCCTTTACAGAAATGTGTTTCTGCAAACTGTATAGTATTAATTTTTCAGAAAGAGCCATTTATTTATGTCTTTTATGATTATAATCTTCATTAGCTTACAAGCAAGTTCAAACCATGTTACCCGACTTTTCATTTTCTTAAAGTACCTGTGTCATTCGAATATAGGTATGAGATAAGATCTTTCAAATATAAATTTAGAAAAAATTGAATATACCCGTATCGGATATATATGCGTATCCGACACTTATCCGAGTCTGGATAACATAGAGTCCGGATGCAAAGTGACAAGTAGTTTACAACAGTCCACAACGCAAAGGGGTTGACCACAAGTCTTGGAAAAATTATCTGTCCAGAAGGTATGAGCTTCTGCAATTATGGAGGCTGAATTATGAGATGGACCCACAAGTCACAAGAGTTTTAAATTCTTTCAATTTTAGCATTCAATATTTGAAATAACGTAGCGTGATCAATTTATATAAAGTTGTCTGATTGCTGCAGGTTAGGTACATGATTTTTCTCAAAAGGGTATGGATAAATGCAGATGATTCTCTTGCTAAAAAGCCAACTTTTCCTGCTTATCTGCAGTTACATAATTATTGGAGTCTGATGGTGCTATTTATCAGCTATTTAAATTGCGATTGCGAACACGTTTTGGTTGCATCGTGTTTATCGCGGTTGTCGTGATCAATTGTGATGAATATCAACGATGAGAGAGCCGAAACTGCAAAATAACGACTGTAACATCGCGTTGCAACCGCTATTTACTCATCCAATAATGGTGGGATATGCACGTCCTAGACATGTCTACCTAAACTTATATCATTTTGTTGAAGGTATAAAAGAAAAATGTTGAGAAATTACCGCAGCTAGAAGACCAATCTCCACCGAAGCAAACAAGACTCCAAGAAAGGCACCGATGCAAGCTAGGAAGTCAAGTTTGTCAACCTTCCAGATATAGTAAGCTTCATTGATGTCAATAAGTCCAGGAAGTGCAGACAGGATGATTGAAGCAAGGATGGCTACGGGAGTGTAATACAAAAGCCTGGTAAACAACTCCAATGCCAATATAACTGTAATGGCCATAACTATATTTGAAACCACAGTCTGACAGCCCGCGCTGAAATTCACAGCAGTCCTAGAAAATGAACCTGCCAATACATATGCGAAACAATATAACTGTAATCCGATATTTATTCGGACAAGGATACGGGATATAATCCTTTAAATACATGAAAAAATTGAATATATTTGTGTCGGATGCATACCCGACACTCACCCGAGTCTGAGTAAATATATATGACATTAATTTATTGGCTTCATCAGCTTACCAGTTGCCACATAGCAAGAAGTTAGGGATCCTGCAAGGTTCATGAAACCCATTGCCATCATTTCCTTGTTCCCATCTAAATGGTATCCTTTGATTGAAGCAAATGATCGACCAACTGCAATGGCTTCCTGAGATGAATGGAATTACCATAAGCAAGCTAACCCTGATTTTAATTTTGCCAGAGTTGAAGATAGTAATTATTACTAACCGTGAGAGCAACCACAGCAGAAATTAGTCCAATTTTGACTGATTCTGCAACATGTGGGCCTTTAAACTGTAATTGATGGAGTGAACTTGGATTGAGGCCTTTTTTTATGTGTTTTACTATCTTCACCCCATGCTTATCAGCCTTGGTAAGATATACTATCAGGGTAGATAATATGACAGATAAAAGAGGAGCAATTGCTGGGAACCAGAAGAGTTTTTTGTTTCTTCTTCCCTAAAATCAGATAAGGTTATGAGACTTACTAATCAAACAAAAAAAAAAAGTTACTAAAATGGGAAGCAAGAACTTGATTTACTTACAATAAACCTAGCTACTAGGAGGAATACCAGGAATGAACAACCTAGGACGAAATTCAGAGGATACCACTGTTCAAGAATGGCAGAAAAGGTGAGTTAATTACTGTTAAAAAGTTCAGACAATCAGAAAATGAACAAAACTGGAGACAAATTACTTCATGTTGAACTGATTTGAAAACCGAGCCCAAGACTGAAACCACATCGGTTTTAGTGGTGAAGTGACTCATTCCAAATAGTCCCTTCAGTTGTTGAAGCCCAATGACAATGGCTGCACCCGCCATGAATCCAACAATTGCAGCATGTGAAAGAAAATCCACCAGGAAGCCCAATCTGTGAAAATCAAGATATATAGCAAACTGCTTGTCAGAGAAGAAAGGAAATAAGTTTCCAACTTCAAAAGGATATTTCATTTTCACTACCTAAACAATCCAAATATGGCTTGGAAAGACCCAGCAAAGAATGTCACAGTGAACATTAGCCTTCTATAACCAATGGGGTCAGCTGCAGGATCCACCATGTTTGGAACCATTGAAGATAGCAGCATTGAAACCACAGCTACGGGGCCGATAGCTATCTCCCTTGAACTCCCCATTAACGCATAAATAAGAGGTGGGACGACGCTTGTGTCTAAGATGAAACAAGCCCAAAACACAATTATACAGATTTAGCTTCTCTTTTTTCTTCCTCAATTATAGAAAGTTTTGCAGGCTGATTTACGGTATAACAAATAGTAAAAAGCTTAGCTTTCTGCAACTTACATAAGCCATATTGAGGATCAAGTTTCGCTAAATTAGCATATCCAATACTCTGCAAAAAAGTACACAGTGACTGAGAAAACAAAGAGAGCAAATAAACATAAGAGATCAAATGAGCTATCTATTGTTCTATACCTGAGGAATGCTAAGGCTGGCAAGGGTTAAACCCGCCATTAAATCATCTTTAAATTTTGAAGCCTTGTAAGTCCTTCCCCAGCTGAGAATTGGAAATAGACCTTGGAGAATTAACATGGCACGTCTCCCCTTTGTCGATGAGGAGTTCTTTCTTCCATGAGGAAAAACACTTCTTCTTACAGCACTAACAAGTTCCTGCCATAAACTAGGAGGCTCAGGTGAATTAATCAACCATTGTGCTCTCTCAGTTCGACCGGAATCCTCCAGGTCTAGCTGCTGCTGCGGCTGCTGGTGGTGGTGCTCCTCCCCGGAGATGGTCTCATTAGGCAAGGAACCCATAATTGTTTGAAGTGTTTGGTGGACTCAATCGATGAGCTACCTATATGTTATATGATCCTAGTAATATATATAACCACACCCATAATTAGAAAAGATTGAACAAAAAAGTATAGTTTATGAATATTTTTTAGAGTTCATGAATCTTAACATTGTCTGGGCATTTATATATATACTATCTATGACTTGAAATTTCTGTGGTGACACAGCTGACTTGGGATCATCATGTCTTTCGAGTTCAAAAATAGGGTCACTAATTTGCTTTTTTTTTTTATTATTATTAAAAAGAAACCAATTATTTATTGATATCAAGATTGACTTTCCACATTAATATTAAAAAACATTTAGATCGAAGTAAGTGGATATTTCATATTCAAAGAGTTGAGTTCGAATCCGTCTTCATTCAATCCAAAAAATGTGAATGAACAATACAAACATAATTCTGTCATTTCCTGAAAATTGGCAGAATAATCGGAAGTGAATAATGATTACGTGCGTGGATTTGATTAAATTCTTGTTACAATTAGATCATTATGACTAGCACCCATCAGAATTTGGTGATAGATCCAGAAAAAGCTGAGTTTTGCCTTGTTAAAGAGTTAGCTCAGTTGGTTTATTCAGTCATTTTTTAAAGATGATATCAACATGTTTGAGATTCGAATCTCAACGTCCGCAATCACTTTTTATATCTTCAGGCTGTGGTGACCATGGTTATCAAAAATCGCTATCCTAGCACGATTTTCGAATTAGATCGGACGATTCTAATAACGGATCGTTTGCGATCCAATTCGTAAATCCTACGATTTCAAAGACAAAAAGCTTGTGCTTGATACAGCAAGGATCGTGACAAATTTTTCTTCTTCGAATTCAGTAGGTGCTTTTTACTTGATTGATAGAAGGATACCGACTGCCACAATAAAAGAAAAAGAAAACCAAAATGAACCCAGTCCACTGCAAGTGCAAAGTACAAATGGCAGTGAAACTGAAGAAGAAAACTTGAAGTAATCTTCAGGGGTTTTTTAAAATATTTTCTTATGAAAGTCAAATATTATTGGTGGATGATGGTGCTTTATCTTTGATAGTAATTTTTTAAATATTTCTATTAAGCATTATAATTTATTTGTTTGGTTATTAGATAATTTTTATTATTAAATTTATGAAAATTAATTATTTTTATTAGTTATTGATATAGATTTATATTATTTTAATTAAATTAAATTAAACTATATATACATACAAAATAAGAATAATATATATATGTATAAGTTTTAAAAATATATTTTACGTTCCAAATCCAATTAATCGTATTTCGTTTTTATTAAACAAATCGAAGAAGATTACTCTATCGAATTACGTTCTAAGTAAGTAACGATTTGTGTTTCGATTTCCGTTCTTTGTCCCGGACCGATCCGCATTCCAAGTATCAATGGTTGTGAGCTTTTATATATATATATATATATATATATATATATAAAATCAGAAACTTATTGCATCAATGCATTCATGAAAAGCATACAAAAAGTTCTTGATGACATGAAAAAAAAAAAACCAAGCAAGGTTCACATTCTCGATCTTAATTATTGGATGCTGCTAATCAGTCCATGGTGCGAGAACCCATTTCTACATAGAAAATGCAAGGATAATGTAATTGTTTTGCACATTTAAATATTCTCTTATTAAAGGATATGAATTATGAACCCTCTTTTGTAAAACAAAGCATGTGACTTGATTACAACAGTGCATGTTAAAATGCAAGTGAAGTTTTTTTTTTTTTTCCTTTCCCCTTGATGTGGCTGACAACTATTGGTTTGTTTTTGAATTACCAAGAATCTACACTTTTTGAAAAAACAAAAAAATGAGAGGTAGCCCTCTCTATTATTCCTTCTAACTTCTTCTACTAATAGATCAAAGACCCCAAATTCTACTACTACTTGTAAAACATGTCAAGTTTACTGGATAATTTGATACTATAGTTTTTGAATTTGAATCTTTTATGAGATGTCTGTTATCTTGGAGAAAATTTTTCATTTTGGGTATTTCGAGATGAGTTCAACATGTTCTCTGGAAGTTCTTACATGATGAGAATCGTTTGGATTCTTATTAAATCTATACTATTTGGATTTGAGGATGATTGTCAGATATAGGCATGTGTTAGACACGAATATCTTTAATTTCTTTTTTAAAAAAAATATACTTTGGAGGATTATAATCCATATCTATATCTGAATTTGTCGGATATAAATGTTAGATACATACTTTAAAAAAAAAAAATAAAGAATCTCAATAATATATAATTAAACTATTAATTTTATATATTTGATCATATCATAATTCATATGGTATACCTAATAAATAAAAAGAATGTTTTAATTTTCTGACTGATAATTGTACCGACTTTGCCGCCACATTGCATCATAAATGGATTTGTGGTGTTAGAATATGGTGCATTTATAGCAAGTCGGTTTCAAGGGGGATGGCAATGATCCCAATTTAAAGCAAAAAAGCAAAAGAAAAAAAAGAGAGTACATCAGATAATTCATCAGAAGTTGGAGTTTATCAATTAACTATAGCCATTGTATAATTAATTATATGTCTTCCTTTTAATATTGTTATTTGCTTTCAGCAAAATAAATTACATCATTGTTTTTTCTTAGTATTTGTCTATTTGACATTTTTATGATTTTCAATGAATTAGAAATGATTGATTAAAACATATGGATTTAGGATTACGTACTCTATTACTAATTTGAATTCTCAAGATCGATTTACTGATATTAACGTCAAGAACTTCCAAAAATCTACTGAACAATTTCTTAATCTTTCTCATTTATAGAGCAACTATAATTAGAATATTGTCCACAATTTTTCATACTCCAAATCTCAAGTTCTAGGTGAATACCCAAGGATTAAGTAAGAGACGGTTTATGAGAGAACATTCTATTAATGTAATTGTAACTAACACTTTTTATTATTAATTTTCATAAATATATATATATGTGTCTATTTATATAGCACATACATCAATCCTACTAAAAAATAAGCCTCTAATAGCACTTACGTAAAATTTTATTAAAAACAAAATTTTAACTCAACTCATATTAAAGTTAGACAATGCACATTTGAATGTGCTAATAGATTTAAATTCACATGACCCATATTTAAAAAATAATAATAATTTATTCCTAAAGAAGATTATCATATATATACTTGCACACATAACATTATAGGCAAGGCACTTTTCCCTTCAGATAATGCCAGCTTCAACTTGTGATTAGACTCATTAAGGTACCATTTCCAGTATAAATTTTATGCACTTAAAGTTGAGACATATATATATATATATATATATATATATATATATATATATATAGTGTTAAGGATTATAAGTGAAAAAGTTCAATTTGGATATAAGATCACATGCAATTCAAGATTTAATCGATGTGGATAACATCACTTTAACAGATCTCCATCACGTGTAGACGGAGACAGAAGAGTCTATCACGTGACAAACTCGGAAGGGGTAACAAGCAAGAACAACATAACAGAATCTTAATTCTGATACTATACTAAACATCCAACCTAAAATCAATTGATTATAGGTGGAGAGACTCAATTTGAATATAAAATCACAAATAATTCAAAATTTAACTGATGTGGAATAACATAACTTTAACAATGAAGAATATATTTCATACTCAGCCAAATGAAAATTATGCAGAATATTTATGAATGAGAATGACCATGAGATAGTGGTGGGAATCTACTTTATACAATATTTTTGTGTTACTTTTTGGATATGTTTTATTAAAAAAAAAAAAAAAAAGCAATTGTTTTGTCTTTATTAGGCAAATTTATTAGGATATTGCTTTGTTTTTTTTAATTTTCAAACTACTAATCTTTTCAAATTATGTATCAAAATACGCTTGTTTTGAAAACACTAAGAAGTCACCATATCTTATGGCGACTTCCCACTGTAAATTTTTTATTTTTTTAAAAAATAAAGCACGAAAGTCGCCATATGATATGGCAACTTCCATGCTATAAATTTAAAAAAATTTAGTTTTTTAAGTTGAAAAGTCGTCATATAATATGGCGACTTCCGTGCTATAAATTTAAAAAAATTAGTTTTTTAAGTTGGGAAGTCGCCATATGATATGGCGACTTCCCAACACTAATATTTTTTTAAAAAAAATTTAAAAAATTAATATTTTTTAATTAAATATAAAAAATTATTTTTTTAAAATTATTTTAAAAGTCTTAATAATTTTTTTATAATATTATTATTTTTATATATAATTAATTAATTATTTATATATATATATATAATAAAATATATATATATATAAATTTTTTAAAAAGCATATTCTAAATTTTTATGTTAAAAATTTATATAATTTTTTCATTTAACTTTTTAAAAATTTTAAAAATTCGTATTATAAAATTTTTGAGATATTCGTGTTGTGTTTGTTCTTTTTTTCGTGTCATCAGATTTTTCAGTCAATGAGTGATCAGTTTTTCAGTCAATTAACCCTAGCCAGAAAATGGGAATCAGATTTCATCCGGTACAAATGATGGGATTTTCGTCAGATTTTTCAGTCAATGAGTGATCAGTTTTTCAGTCAATTAACCCTAGCCAAAAAATGGGAATCAGATTCCATTAGGTACAAAAGATGGGATTTGTCATCAGATTTTTCAGTCAATTAACCCTAGCCAGAAAATGAGAATCAGATTATATCCGGTACAAAAGATGGGATTTGTCATTAGATTTTTCAGTTAATGAGTGATCAATTTTTCAGTCAATTAACCCTAACCAGAAAATGAAAATCAGATTCCATCCGGTACAAAGGATGGGATGTGTCATCAGATTTTCAGTCATCAGATTCCATCCGATACAAAAGATGGGATTTGTCATCAGATTTTTCAGTCAATAAGTGATCAGTTTTTCAATCAATTAACCCTAGCCAAAAACTGGGAATCAAATTTCATCCGGTATAAAGGATGGGATTTGTCATTAAATTTTTCAGTAAATGAGTAATCAGTTTTTCAGTAAATTAATCCTAGCCAAAAAATAGGGATCAGATTCCATCTGGTACAAAAGATGGGATTTTATCAGATTTTTTAGTCAACGAGTGATCAGTTTTTCAATCAATTAACCCTAGCCAAAAAATCGAAATCAAATTCCATCAGGTACAAAGGATAGGATTTGTCATCAGATTTTTCAGTCAATTAACCCTAGCCAGAAAATGGGAATTAGATTCCATCATGTACAAAGGATGAGATTTGTCATCCGGTACAACACAATGAACCATTATAAATTCATAATACTGATGAAGGTTTACAATACCCCCTACACCAGTTTTTCAATAAGATTTTTGCTGAGTGCTAATACCTCTTCATTCTCATCATTCTCTATTTTTCTTTCTTTTGCTGAGTGATAATACCTTCATTCTCATCTTTCTCAGTTTCATAACTACACATCATGAGCAACAGAGTGGTCGCATTGGTCTACTATAATGGCCAAATTCATAACACTGATGAAGGTGCTACCTTTGACTATGAACGTCCTAAAAGCTTTCATGTTGATGAAGACGTCACATTGGAGGAACTGAAGGTGAAAATTCATGCAAAAATCAAAGCTAGAAATACAAAAAGAGTTTCAAAGATTAAGTATAGGCTTTCTCTTTCTATTGGTGAAGGATGTGTCCGATATAGGACTTTTTCACTAGAAGATAATGATGATGTGAGAGGCATGTTTCATGCTCACGAGACATTTCAAAATGTTGGTGTACTTGAGTTATATGCTGACATTGAGGATTGTGGGCTTCTAGAAGATGATGATTCTCAGCCGTTATATGTTCCCACTTCATACAACGTTCACAGAAGAAGTGTCATCTCAAGTTACAATGTTTCATAATTCATTTGTCTCACTAACAATTCCTACTGCCCTGGATGATGTGCCAGCTGGTGATGATCTTGTTCAGTCATGTGGAGCCCATGGTGAATATATTGGTGACTTTAGTGAGCAAGAAAAAGAGTATGTTGAATTCGCAAATGACAGTGATAAGAGCAATGATTCTGATCGAGACGTTGGCCCTGATATCAACACTTATGGAGTTCTTCCCTCTTATAAGCTTGCATCCCATATGAGCACCCTGGATCTGGAGGCAATGCAAGTGCTAGAATTACCTGAATATGGTCATACATTTGCTGCACCTCTGAGTTGGAATCCATCTACAGTTGATCTCTGTGTTGGGTTACAATTTCCAATGAAAGAGGCTGTACTTTTAGCTATAGAGCTATTGAATCCGAGCTAACCAAATATCATTGTAAGTGTCCAATGTATGGGAAATGGTGTAATTAGAGAATAAGGGCAACATTCATGAAGAAGAAACAAGTATGGGAGATTAGAAAATATAATGGGCCTTATACTTGCTGATCGGGAAGAATTTCACAGGATCATTGCAAATTAGATTCTAACATGATCTGTTAATGCATTCTGTCATTTGTCCAAGCAAATCCGGAGATTTTTCGTTTCAGTTTTGATCGCTGAGATGCGAATCCAGTATGGATACATCACTTCTTATAGGAAAGAGTGGAAAGCAAATCAAAAGGCAATTGTTTGAGTCTTTAGCGATTAGGATATATCGTACAATGATCTGCCTAAATGGTTGGGTGTAATGCAACATTTCATTCCTGGTACAATTTGGAATTGCAAACAGTACCTGCATATCACGGTGATCGATTGGTCCAAGGTAAGAGAATATTCCATTGACTCTTTTGGACTTTCAAGTCATGCATTAAAAGGTTTTCCGTATTGTAAACATATTATGCAAATAGACGGTACGTTCTTATATGAAAAATACAAAGGAACATTATTGTTAGCTATTGCACAAGATGGCAACCGAAATATACTACCAATTGGCTTTGCCATTGTAGAGGGTGAGACAGCAGAGGCTTTGTCCTTCTTTCACACTAATTTACGTACATATGTGACAACACAACCTAGCATATGCTTGATGTCTGATCGACATGAATCCATTAAAGCTGCAATCCGACGCCATGGTAGTGGATGGAATCCTCCAAATGCATACTTTGTGTACTGCATTCGACCCATTGCAGCTATCTTCATGAAGAGGCTTAACAATAAGGAATTACGTTGACAAATTGTCAACATGGGTATGGAATCGGATCTTAGTTATTTTATCTCTTATATTTCCTTTAATATATAAAATAATACTGAAATTAACAAGTTTTTTATTTTTATTTTATCAGGATACGAGTTGAGGCGACCCCATTTCCATTGGATGTATGAGATTCTTCGTGGAGAAAACGCAGAGTCGGCTAATTGGCTTGATAGGATCCCCAAGGAGAAGTGGGCCCAATCATATGACGAATGAAGATGCTATGGGCATATGACAACCAATCTAGCTGAATCTATCAATTTAGTGTTGAAGGGGACGCGCCATCTTCCCATTACTGCTTTGGTGCAGGCAACATATTATAGGTTGGCTGAACTTTTTGTTAAGATGGGCAACAAGCAACAATCAATGATCGAGGGAGGGCACACATACTGTGAAACAGTCACATAGGCAATGCAAGAAAATCGTAGGAAAGTTAACTCCCACTCGGTTCGTAATTTTACGCGAGCAAATCAAACTTTTTTTTATTAAGGAGTTACTTGACCCACAAGAGGGAGTTGCTGCAATGAAGTATAAAGTAAATCTTAGTGAGATGTGGTATGACTGTGGGAAGTTTCAAGCACAAAAGTTCCCTTGTTCACATATAGTTGCTGCTTGTGCACATGTCCATGTAGATTGCATGCAATATGTGGACAATGTCTATAAACTTGAAACTATATTCAATGTTTATAGGCATAAGTTTGAAGCAGTTGCAAATGAAGAATATTGGCCTCAATATTTCGGTCCAGAAGTGTATCCCAATATAGAAATGCAAAGAGATCCACATGGTCAGCCAAAATCAAGTCGTATTCGTATTAAAATGGACCTCAGGGAGAAAGGCCAACCAAAACGTTGTGGATTATGCAGGAATGAAGGTCATAGCCGTCGAAACTATTCTTATCCATCTGGTACATCGGGAGAGAGTTCGCATCAACAAAGAACCAATTACATGTTCTACACCTGTAATATTTACATATTTCACATTTCATGTTATATGTTGATTTATTCTTATTTATCATTATATATATAAATAATTAATTATATATAAAAATAATAATATTATAAAAAAATTATTTAGGATTTAAAAATAATATTTAAAAAAACAATTTTATTTTTATATATAATAACAAATTTTAATTTTTTTTTTAAAAAAAATCGAAATAAGTGTTGGGAAGTCGCCATGTCATATGGCGACTTCCCAACAAGATAAAAAAAAAATAACAAAATGCATTGGGAAGTCGCCATATTATATGGCGACTTCCCAATGGTTTATTTATTATTATTATTATTATTTTTACAATTTATAGCACGGAAGTCGCCATATCATATAGCGACTTCTGTGCTAAATTTTTTTTAAAAAATAAAATTTAAGTTGGGAAGTCTTCATAACATATGACGACTTCCCAATGGGTTCAAAATCGGAGCATTTTAGTACATAATTTCAAAATATCGGTAGTTTGAAAAAAAAAAAAAAAAGAAATATTGGAATAAATTTGCCGTCTTTATTAACCATCTCTGCCCGATAACTATGATGAAAATGATTAAGTACTTGTATATTAAGTCTTTTTCAAAGCTACAGTACGAAATAATTATTTTACATCAGTATATATTTTTTCCATTCAAATCATGTCATATTATCGAATTTTTAAAAAAATTAATTATTTATTACACATTACATGTAATAATTAAACAATAAATATTTATTTCAACAATTTATTAATAATTTTGATAATAAATAGTTAATTTTTTAAAATCTATTTATATGACATGATTTGACTGAAAGAGATATACGCAGATGTGAAGTAACTATTTCATACAATCTTTTTCCAAAACTAAAATATCCCAAGTTCTTACATATTACCAGATCGATGCACTTTCTATTTTACTTATATCCATGTAACTAATTAGATGTGTCAAAGTTAATAATATCCTTATTTATAACCACATATGACTTCGTAGCATGCATGCATGTATATAATCAATGCAATTATACATGATAATCCTATAATCATATGTAAAAACATAAAACTAATCATATCTCCTCCCTGGCTCATCATTGACAACAACATTAGCCATATTAGCTAAATTCTACTATAGTTAAAATGACAAATATTGATAATAATCATATCTCTTCCTACTAATTAAATGATACTATATAAATTAAAGCATTAATTGCTAGAGTGGATAAGCTGACCACCAACCATGAGGCCTCATTTTTCCTTTGCAAATTTTTTCTTAATTTGAACTTCCCTTTCATTTATGTTAATTTCATATCAATCATTGCCATACTGATTGTCATAATGGTTTTTTACCGTCAATCGAATTTTAAAGAAAACAATGGAGTCGTCACCAATCTTTTTTGTTTAGGTGTAATTGGTCATCTATTAAACCTATTAAAATCGGTTTTAGTAAAATATTTTTAAATTAATTAAAATATTTTTTAAAACAAATTTCGAAGTCTACGCTTTAAAACCAGAGAGAAAACAAAATCAAGTTCGAGAATCGATTACGTGCGGGGAAGGATTAACACCCTACGATGCCTGTTTAGAAAACGGTACCATTTAATCATGTGTTATCCTCAGCCTCGATTTAATGGACTCAACAACGGTATTTAAAATTATTTCTCTTTTTATTTTTTTTTTCCAAAAACATGTTTATTATTTTTTTAAAAAAGAATTGTTATTATTTTTTGAAAATGAAAGCGAACACAAATATTTTATCGAGAACACTCATTAAATATTCTCAACACTCTTGGTGGTATTTAACGAGATCCTCTCACCTCAAGATATCTTAGGAATCATTACTATGACGTCAGTCGAATTCCGTTGTCGGTAATTTACGTCCATTTTTTGAATGTGTATGATGCGGATATTTAAACATGGGATGCACATAATTAAGCATGTAAGACATGTGATTAAATACACAATTACACGATTAAACATACGAAGTATAATGTTTAAAAAACACGAGCATGGCAAAATATCAAGTACGTAAACATTCATTATTTATTTTGATTATTTCCATTTTGAAATGAAAACGAATTTTTTGTATTGAGCATATCGTTAAATACTCCCACCACTCGTGGTGTTATTTAACGAAATTCTCTCACATCGGGATATCTTAGGAATCATCACTATGACATCTTTCGAATTCCGTCAACGGTAATACGCGTTCATTTCATCCTTATGTTTATTTATTAAAAATAATTGCTCATTATAACACCTTAAACTCCCTACAACAAACCCATATTTACGATACTAAAATATTCTAACATATTTAAATAAATGATGGATATCAATGATATAATAGAATATGATATTTGAAATACATAACAAATACAAACAATAGAATGTATTAAATCACGCTACAACATTGAGACACAAATAATAATATATTAAAATACTACAATATTACAGATAACTAATAAACGCTAATAACAAAATGTATTAAAACATGTTATGACATTAAAACATTAATAATATAATATATTAAAATATACTACTATATTTAAAATAAATAATAAAATATATGAAAACATGCTACAACATTAAAATAACAATACATCAAAATAATAAGATATGTTAAGACAAACTACAATATTCAAAATAAATAACATAAAAATAAAAAAATATGTTAAAATACATTGCGCCATTTAAACAAACAAATGTATTAAAATAAACTATATTAAGATATGTTACACTATCAAAAATGATAATATATAAAAATAAAGAATTATATTAAAACATGCAAAAAATAAAAAATAAAAATAAAAGCAAAAGCAAAATTTACCTAATTGGACTTGAAATCTGGCCCAGGTCTGATGGGGTTTACCAGCAAGGTGGACCTGGGCCCAAGTTCTTTTTGGTTTTTTTTTTCTTTCTTGACCTGAACCAAGTCAAGCACGCGGACCCCGGGTTGGATCCGGGTCCGCGCACGGACCCTTCCCCAGCCAAAACGCTACTGTCTTGGCAGTAGTATTTAAGGCCATTTCCCCTTTTTGTTTTCACTTTCAGTTTTCCTTTCTTTGTCTACCCCTTTCTCTTCTCTTCCTTCTCTCTAGATTCCCAAAAATTGGCCGTCGGACCGCTGCACCGGCCATCACTTTTGATGTTGGCCATCGTGCTCCGACGAGCTTTTCGATCCGAAATGGGTCCAAAAAGCTCATCGTGACCTTCTCAACCCGAATACCCCCTCGATTTTCTCCGCATCAGGCTTGATCTAAGTAGATCTAGCCTCGAAAATCTAAACCCATATTTTTTTTTTTGCTTTTTTGATTGATGTGGTTTTTGCTTCTCTGGTTGTGGGTTTGTGGTAGTATAGGTATAGCGAGGGTGGGGTTCAGCTTGGGGTTTCGGGTAGGTTTTTTGGTTGCTGGGTGGCTGTTATTTGGGTGATGATCTTAGGTTTTTTTTGTTCTCTGTTGTGCTTTTTTTTTGTCTCTCTGTGTCTCTCCTTTTTTTCTTTTGTCCAGCCTCGAGGAAGGGGGATCATCTGAGGCTTTATGGTAGAGGGTGGAGTGGGGCTTGGGTCGGCTAGGGTAAAGGGGATGGTATTCAAGTTTGGTATCTAGGGTTTGCTGTTGGTGGCGTGGGGGCTTGGGTTAGGTTCAAAAGGGAATGTGTATGTAAGTGGGTTGGATTAGGGCTATTAGCAGGTTCGTTTTAGGGGGTGGCGTGTATGGGGGGTGGCCTAGGGAAAAGTGGTTGCCTAACAGGGGAGTGGCTGCCTGATAGGGGGTGGCTGTCTGGGGGAAGGGTGCTAGGGTTTGCTAGGGTTAGGGTTTGGGATGGGAATTGGGTTTGGGCCTACTAGGGTTAGGGTTTGGGTCTGCTAGGCTAGCATGCCCAGTTGGCTTGTTTGGGCCTGCAGGGCCATGTAGCAGACCTCGTGGCCTGGGTGGTCTTGCTGTCTTGCAAGCCCAATTGACCTGTTGGGCAGACTTGGTTGTTGGGCCGGCAAGTGGGCCTGTCATGCTGGGTCCAAATCGAGCTTAACCCGGACAAAAACTTATTGCTATAACTGCCTCTCTTTGCACATTGATGAGAATCAGGAATAGAGCAAAGATACAAGCAACAGTTTTGTCTAGGATCATAGATCTATTTTCTTCTTTTGATTTTTGATTTTTTGTTTTACTTTGTAATTTTAAAATTCAAAGGAAATTCCTTCCCCGAGGTTTATAACTTCGAGATTAAGCGTCCTTTTAAAGAAAGGCTCGACCATTTTGAAATTAAATGCTTTTCTAATCAAAGGCTTTGCAATTTTGAAATTAGAACTTTTTAAAAAAATAATAATAATAAATTGTACCTCTCATCAGATGCTCTATCACTTTGAAAATAAATTGCTCCTCTTATCAGAGGCTCTATCATTTTGAAAATAAATTGTTTCTCTCATCAGAGGCTCTATCACTTGAAAAACAAATTGCTCTTCTCATCAGAGGCTTTATCACTTGAAAAATAAATTGCTCCTCTCATCAGAGGTTCTATCACTTGAAAAATAAATTGCTCCTTTCGTCAGAGGCTCTATCACTTGGAAAATAAATTGCTTCCCTCATCAGAGGCTATATCACTTGGAAAATAAATTGCTCCTCTCATCAGAGGCTCTATCACTTGGAAAATAAATTGATACATTTCCTCTGGTCATCATGGTGACTTTCACCTTCCTGCCACAGTCGAGTTTTGTCTTTTTCTGTCCACCTATCATTCATATATTTTTGCAACATGATAATTCCTAATTGTTTGCAAAGTCATGACAATGCAATGCATGTTTATGATAATGAGATGCATAACTTAAAGCTAGAATCATGACTCGATGCCCCTATGTGTATTTTATCAACCAGTGATTCTTTCAAAGCTTGACCTGATTAAGCCTCTTATCCCGTTCTGTGTAAACTTCTTTTCCTATTTTTTTCAGTTCCATCTCTTCTCCCTCTTCAAGTTGACTAGTTTTCTACAACTTACTTCCTCATAATCCTTTCTTGGTTGGAGTCAATGCTTCGCACACTCCTCTCAAGACAATTTCACATACCAGTCATCATTTCAAGTCATTGCTTTCTTTTCTTCCAAAGGGTATAAATAAATCGTGTCTCATACTGCCCCATCATCTCTTTCTCCCTTTCTGATTTTTCAACTCTCAAATTTCCTTACAGTAATTATGGAAGCCCCGTTTATGCATTATCCATTTATTTATTATCATTCAAATTTCATGCCAACATAATGCATTATCTAATGAAAATTTCAAAGAAATATAGATAATTCAATGACAAAACTTTATGAATTGGGATATGTATTTTCATTTTAGCGAAAAAAGAACATATTGGCATTAATCAAAAAGAAATGGAGACAGGATAGGGATAGATCCCCACATAATGAATACTTAAACGAGCTCAATTGAGCTAATCCAGACTTCTCTTTCAAGAAAGAATATCAATCGATGTCTTTGACTCTTTCGAGAGCGTCAAACCACGAAGTACGCTTCCTATCTTGTGCAATTCAATCATGTCGCACTTTGCTGCCTACTCAGTCTTTCCATCCTGCTTTAATCCCTTGTTTTCTGAATCGCTTCACACCGGTTATTTCCGGTTGTCCCAACTCTTGTTTATCCTTCACCTAGTCCGCCCTTTAGGGTTTTCGACCTAGATCCATCCCTTGATTCGAACCGCCCTTTTGGGTTTTCAGTTTGAACTTCTCCTTTTTCTTTTTTTGACTCAAACTGCCCTGTCGGGTTTTCAGTTTGAATTGTTTTTCTCTTTATTTTTTTAAATTTTTTTTATGCATAATATTTCTTCACTATATCGACATTGATTGGACTTGAAAAATCTGCGCTGTCCATTTCTGCTAAAATCATTGCCCCTCCTGAAAATACTCTTTTCACCACGTATGGACCTTCCCATTTCGGTGCCCATTTTCCCCTTAGATCTTGCTGATTAAGAAGGATTTTTTTTCAAAACCAATCACCTTCTCGGAACTCTCTTGGGCGAACTTTTTTATTGTGCGCCCTCATCAACTACCTTTGGTATAACTAACCATGACACAGTGCCGTCATCCTTTTTTCCTCGATCAAATTAAGTTACTCATAGCGGGTTCGAACCCATTCTGCTTCTTCCAACTCAACTTCCATCAAAATTATCAAAAAGGGGATCTCAACCTCAATTGATAAAACAGCTTCCCTCCCGTACACACTAGAGAATAAAGAGTGGCCCTCGTAGAAGTACGCACTGACGTTTTGTAAGCGTGCAGAGCAAATAGGAGTTTCTCATGCCAATCTTTGTACATATCGATCATTTTGGCCACAATTTTCTTTATATTCTTATTAGCAGCTTCAACTGCCCTGTTTATCTTGGGGCGGTAAGGGGCCGATTTGTGATGTCTGACTTTAAACTGAGTACAAATTTCTTTCATCATGGTATTGTTCAGATTGAGAGCATTATCTGTAATGCTTTTCTCTGGGAGACCGTACCGATAGATCACTTCCTTCTTTAAGAACCTACACACCACGGACTTGGTCATATTAGCGTAAGAAGCAGCTTCAACCCACTTTGTGAAATAATCAATCACCACTAAAACAAAGCAATGCCCGTTTGAGGCCTTAGAGGTAATTGGCCCAATCACATCCATTCCCCACATAGAAAAAAGCCACTGCGTTGTCATGACATGCAGAGCTGTCAGAGGAGCATGTACCTTATCCGCGTATATCTAGCACTTATGGCATTTCCGAACATACCTGATGCAATCCCTTTCCACGGTCATCCAATAATAACCTGCTATTATAATATGATTAGCCATCATATGGCCGTTTGCATGTGTTCCACAAACCCCTTCGTGAACCTCTTCGAGTATTCTTTTAGCTTTATTCGCTTCTACACACCTTAGCAGTGTATGATCTCTACTCCTTTTATACAACACTTCTTTATCCAAGAAAAATCACATCGCCATTCTTCTCAAAGTTCTTCTATCATTTTTCGTGGCATGTTTTGGGTACTGCTGATGTTTTATGTATTGTAGGATGTCATGGTACCATGGTCTCCCATCCGGCTCTTCCTTAACATGCATACAATGTGCGGGCGATTCTCGTATGCTCATCTTGATAGGTTGGACGTCAGCGCTTGTATTTATCTTGAACATTGAGGCTAACGTAGCAAGGGCGTCGGCCATTTGATTTTCTTCTCGGGGTAGATAGTTGAATTCAATTTTTTCGAATTGCTGAACCAATTCAACTATGAACTTGTGGTAGAGGACCAACTTCGAGTCCCTTATCTCCCATTTTCCTTTTAGCTGACAAATAACTAGAGCAGAGTCCTCATACACCTCTAACTCACTTATCCTCTTTGCAATAGCCACTTGAAGTCCCATGACACAGGCCTCATACCCTGTCACATTGTTGGTGCATTTGAAAGTCAATCTTGTAGTGATTGGATAGTAGGTCCCTTCTGGTGATATCAAAACCGCTCCAACACCGTGCCCCAGAGCATTTGATGCGCTGTCGAAATACATCTTCCATATATCTTTCTTTGATTCCTCGACTTTATCTTCTTGGGAAATAGCCATCAAGTCCTCATCAGGAAAATCGAACTTCACAGGCTCATAATCTTCTATAGCTCTATCCACCAGGAATTCGGCCACTGCACTCCCTTTTATGGCTTTCTGCGAGACATAGGTGATGTCATACTCAGAGAGCAGAACTTGCCATCTTACTAATCTTCCCGATAATGAGGGTTTCTCAAAGATGTACTTAATGGGGTCTAATTTAGCGACAATCAATGTGGTATGGTATAACATATATTGTTGGAGTTTATGAATAGCCCAGGCCAATGCACAACACATCTTTTCTACTGTCGAGTACTTGATCTCGTAATCTATAAACTTTTCACTCAAGTAGTAAATGGCATGTTCTTTCTTGCTTGTCTCATCTTGTTGTCTCAAAACACACCCCATGGACTTCCCATGCACTACCAAATACAAAATGAGCGGATTTCCTGGTGTGGGCGGTACCAATACTAGTGGACTGGTAGGATACTCTTTCACCTTGTCGAATGTCGCCTGGCAATTCTCGTCCCATTCACCCAGATCACGCTTTATGAGGAGTCTGAAAATTGGATCACACTTAGCGGTGAGCTGGGAAATAAAACGGGCAATGTAATTCAATCTTTCCAGAAATCCTAGCACTTCTTTCTGTGTCCGAGGCAGGGATAAATTTTGGATAGCACGTATCTTGTCGGGGTCTACTTCAATTTCTTTCTCATTAACAATGAAGCCCAGTAGTTTACCGAATGTTACACCAAAAGTGCACTTGGCCGAATTGAGCTTAAGTTGGAACTTCTTTAATCGCCCGAACAACTTTTTTAGATTAACCACATGGTCTTCATCTTCACGCGACTTTGCAATCATACCATCAACATAAACCTCCACCTCTTTGTGCATTATGTCATGAAAGAGGGTCACCATTGCTCTTTGATAAGTCGCTCCAGCATTTTTTAACCCAAATGGCATAACTTTGTAACAAAATGTTCCCCACATCGTCACAAAAATGGTCTTCTCCATATCTTCTGGTGCCATCTTGATTTGGTTATAGTCTGAAATCCATCCATAAATGAGAACAATGAGTGCTTAGCGGTATTATCAACCAAGGTATCGATATGGAGTAACAGGAAACTATTTTTTGGACTAGCCCTGTTTAGGTCTCGCTAATCGACACACATTCGTACTTTTTCATCTTTCTTGGGGACTGGGACTATATTTGCCACCCATTCAGGATACTTGGCGACTTCCAAAAATCCGACGTCGAACTGCTTTTTCACCTTCTCCTTGACTTTTAGCAATATTTCAAGCTTCATTCGTCTCAAGTTTTGTTTCACAGGTTTGCATTCTGGCCTCAAAGGCAAACGGTGCACCATAATATCCGTATCGATCCCCGGCATGTCTTTGTAGGACCATGTAAACACATCCGTATATTCGTGGAGCAGTTCTATCAATTCTTGTTTCTTTGCCAATGGTAGTAAAGTGCCGATTTTTATTTCATTCTTATTATCCTCATTTCCCAGATTAATAGCTTCCTTTGTCTCCTGATAAGGCATAATTTGCTTTTCTTCTGACTCTATCAATCTCAACAAATCAGGTGGTAAGTCGTAGTTCTCTGTAGACTCTTCATCGTCAATTTCACCAATACCAATACATTTCTCAAAATTGATTTCTGAATCATTGATGAGATCGTTTTCGCATGCATTATTAGGAGACCTGGAAAGGCGTAAGCAAAATAATATAGATAGTTGTATAGGAAGACAAAATAGAAAGATGAACTATAAAAGAAATAGCAAATGAATCGAGACATAATGCATTATAATTGTCATTTATTAGAAGGATAACTTCATAAAAAGAGCCCGTGCACCAAAAAAAAAACTCTTATAACACTCTTGGGCAGAAGTGTTTGAGGACTTAGTTTGTTAACAAAAAAGAGACCTAAATACAGCGGGTAAATCTACATTATGCCAGTCCCTCAATTCAAATCCTAGAGGGCATGGGTAGATGGTCCCTTCTTCAGCTTGGTTTCCCTCATCTTCTTCTTGTTCCATCATCTAAATGTAGAATCCGGCAAACATTCCTCCAAAGTCACGGTAGGTTTGGTCCCAACTGGTGAATCAGGAAAAATAAAACCCGCCGACCGAAATGTCTCATGGAGATGGAGGATGTACACCCTTGGAGTTTCTATCTCATATCCCTTGAACCTTGCGAGCCTTTGTTCTTTCCTTTCTCTTATCAGTCTCTCCCTGTCTTCTCTGGTCGGCTAGTATCCCAACCCAAACTTGTCTTCCTTTTCGATTACACTTATACACTTCCGAATTCCTTGCAGGTTCTTTTCCAGACCTATCCCGGCCCGACAACCCTTCCCCACAACCTGAACAAGGCCGCTTTGAGTAGCATAGGACAATTGAGGTATAGGCATCTTAGAACCTTCTCCAAGGTCTGAAAAAAGCATTCCTTAGCTTCTTCGGTGGCTTCTATGTAGGGAATATTCGAGGGCTTTGATACAAGTAAATCCTCCTCTCCGTTGACGATTATCAATTGCTCTTCGACTCTGAACTTCACCTTCTGATGCAGAGTGGATGGAATAGCACTAGCCATGTGGATCCAGGCCCTTCCCAACAAGACATTATACAAAAGAACAATATCCATAACCTAGAAGACAATATCAAATGTGCAATGACCAATTTGCATTGGTAACTCGATTTGCCCCACCACTTATCTATGGGTTCCATCAAATGCTCGTACTACCATATGACTATTCTTCATGTAGGACCTGTCAACGGGCAGTCTAGCCAGCGTAGTCATAGGCATGACGTTTAGTGCGGAGCCGTTATCAATGAGGACTTTCGCGATGATATGGCACTTACAACGGGTAGTGATGTGAAGGGCTTTTGTACTGCCAGTCCCCTCAGGCATGATCTCGTCATCACTGAAAGTTATGAAGTTGTTAACAGCCACATTCTCCACTACTTGGTCAAATTTTTCTACGGACACGTCATGAGCCACGTATGCCTCATTCAGTACCATTAAGAGCGCCCTTTGGTGGGTCTCCGAATTCATCAATAATTCCAAGATGGATATGGGAGCCGGTGAGCGCTTTAATTGTTCGACAACACTGTATTCACTGTGTTTGATAAATTTGAGGAATTCATAAGCTTCCTCCTCCATCACAGGCTTGCTCGTTTTCCTCTCAACTACGTTTTCTGGGATGGTCTGCTCTTCATCGGCCTTAGCTTTCTCTTTTTTGAACTTTTTTGATGCTTTTGGTGTATAGCATCTCCCACTCCTAGTAAAACCCCCAACACCGATTATGTCTACGGCAGCCGTAGAAGCATTGAAAATTGGTGTAGTGTTAATAGGCTCTGCCAATACAAATTTACATTCGTATCTCCAGGGCACAGCCTTATCATTCTTGTATGGGAACGGACTTGGTACTTCAATAGTCACCATCAGCCTTGGCACCCTTGGTGTTTCCGTTCCTGATCCTTTCAAGCTATCTTGAAAACAGTAGATCAGTAATATGTCATTGTGAGTATGCCCAGCCATTTTGTTACAGAACATGGTGATATGAAATGAAGGGCACTTGGTCCTATCGTACTTTTCAAATTTCGAGACTTTGAACTTCGGTGGTATTACCAAATCCGGATCCAAACTTAGTTCACTTGCATCAACTTTCCCAAAAGTGTCCATCCCTTCTATTGCCTTGAGTATTTCTTCTAGCATCTCATATTTATGTTTTTCCCCAGTATCCTCCACTTGTTCCGTCACACTTCTCCTCAACTTTTCTTGCTCTACGGGGTCATCCAAGTTCAGGATGAGAATGAGATTTAAAGGATTAGTCCCTGGGTCAGATGCGAACTATCCTTGACCTTGTTGCCCTGTGGGACTCGGTGTGCCGATGTAAACATAAGGTTGTCCTCCCACTAGAGGTTCTCCTTATGGATGCTCGTCTTATGCCATTTGGGCGTGGGTCGGAGTAAAACTCGATGGGTATAGAGGATCTCCGTTATTACTTTCTCGGGGTTGTGGTTCTTCCCTCACCACCGAGCTTTTGCTGGCCCTTTTTCCCTTGTTAGGCTCATCATCATTTCCATCATCTTGGCCATTTGCTCTTGTGACTCTTTTTGGGACCTTGCTATCTGTTCTCGTACTTCCTGTTGAGATCTGTCTAGCTGTTCTTGCAATTCTTTCTGTGCCCTTTCCATTCTCTCAATCCTTGTTGCTTGTTCGTTGTCTATAGTCCTTGCGTGTACTCGTGTATTATACGAGTGTGGAGCACTTTTGTCCGGGTACTTTGGTCGGCGCTCAATTTTTATACCTTAGTTCAAACATCTCGGATTAGAACCTCATGACATATTATTTCTTTATTCTTTATTGAGCGCATGAAAGAATGAATGAATGGATGAATGAATGAATGAATGAACAAACAAATGGATGGAAAAATGCATCCTAGGTATAACTGCTCAAAGATAAATTTCAGGAAGTTGATTTTTCATTGATCCCGAACATAGTTCTCATTACATCAACATAATTTCTTAAAATCGTGTCTATAAAAAAACTAATTTGCTTATACTGATTTCTGGCTTCGTTCAAGAAGTTCAGCAACTGTTGTCCGTATTCCCCGGTTGGCTGGATTCTTTGCCTCAGAGCTTCTACTTTCTCAATCATCCCACCGGTTTTTTTCACGACTTTGCCAATTTTTGCACCCAAATGTTCTATGTATTGCTGCCTTCCCAAACTTTTGGCTTTCCATCTCCTGCTAGCATCCATAGCCAAATCACATGTATAAATCCAATCACTTTCTCTATTCCTCCATTCCCTCACAATCTCGTCGATGTGGTTTTTCTGGCTATGTAGCTGTTGCTCTAGGTTTCAGATTACTTGGTGTAGGGAACTTCTCTCTTCTTGCATTTGGGAACAACTCTCCCTCTTGTTCTCGAGTTTTGCCTTTAGCTTCTCGTTTGAATGCATAGATTCGGCTAAACTCACGGAAGCCTAGGAATACATGTCTTTACATTTTTGCTTGTCACGAGACAGCCGAGCGACTTTTGCTTCATTTTCTTGTGCCTTTCTCTTCCATTGCTCTACTTCCTCTTGAAGTCGACTAAGTTCCCTTTCCCGTCTATAAGTTGGTTCGAGTATATTTTCGACCTTCAGTTGTGTCCTTAGTTTCTTGTTTTCCAAGTGTAAGTCTTTCAAGTCGGCATATGCAGTGTCACGTTCCTTCATTATTTTATGGATTCTGACCCCTTGTATTTTGGTCTTGTCTTTCCAATTCTCGGCCTCATCTCGGAACCTCTGACTTTCCTGCTTCATCTTTTTTCTTTCAATGCTGAAATCTTGCTCAGCGATTTCGAGCTCTGATATTCTCTTTGGTGGAGCGAGAATTGGCTAACACGTGACCTCTTCTTCGGGAAGAATCACATTGTTGACCCGATTTGATCTCCACGCTAAGTACCTTGGAATGACACTCTCACTGAGGGACCCTAACCTTGTTCTTTGGTTTTCTTTCCAAGCTCGGACCATCAGCTCTACTCTCTTTGACATATTCGGATCCCCATAAGAAAATTTCACCTGATCGAGTTTGTGCGTAGCCGAGACGAATTGCTTTACCCCATACTGTCTTAGTACTATCAGTGGAGCGTAACTTACTGCTCTCCATGGTCCCAAAAGTTGTACCCACGGTTCTCCATATCGGTATAACATTGGTCCATGAGGCATCCATGACACCATCCATCTTAGCTGATTACTGGTCAATGATCGTAGAAATGCTACCCATTCTTTCTTGGATTTGGGTCCTGGCCATTTGCTTTCGCAGAATTCTCTAATAGGGGCACTATTCCTTAGGTAAGGTTTGGAGAAAGCACTATTTCCATACACGAAGTGACTCTTGAGCCATATATGCAGTAGTGGCGCACATCCCACAAAACGACCCTCCGCTTTCCTGCTGCAAAAGTTTAACAATCTTATGGTTTCAGCAAGGATTGCTGGCGATGGATTAATGTGGTTCTCAACTTGCTCGAAGAAATATATCACTGCCACCTCAATATGCCCCAAAACCTTAGAAAAAATTATCATCCCATAAATAGCTAAAGCAAAAGCGGTGATCCCTTGCTAGTCATCGAGGTGTCCCTCAATAAATTTTCAAAAAAAAAAAACAAGGGATGCAGACATGTTTCCCTTTTTTTTTCTTCAGACCTGGATCTCCTACTTCTATCCCGATGAGCTTTTTCAACTTCTTACGAAAACCCAAATTTTGCTTTCTGATGTACACCTTATCCGAGAACCAGAGCTCTAACCTAACAAGAATTAGTAGTCCTCTATGGTCGGTGTCAAATCCTCTTTGTTAAAAGCAAAACACCTATAGGAAGGGTTCCAAAACTGAACGGCTGCTCTGATCATTGACTCTTCAATTACCACTGGAATGAGCGAAGCAATCTGGTCATATTTTTCAGAAAATTTCTTTTTCCTTTCCCCATTAATTCGATCCCAAATATCGGCCAACTCGGTCAAATTATTCTGTGTAAGTTTCAGGTTTATCCTTTCGAGTAGAATCGAGACATAACCTTTATCAAACAATCCCCCTATTTTTGTTGCACATTTCTTGCCCATTCTTGCCCATCCACCGGTGACTCACACATGACACTTACGGATGATGAGCTAATCTGACGTTCAGTGGGTTCCATGAGAAATTCACTTGCTGAAAGATACTTTGAGACTAATACCTTGTCGTAGAATGCTATATGATGCCAATGTAAATTATGTAGAACAACATAAGAGGAAAATTTGTCAGTATATTCACACATGAGAGAGTTTAAAAGTCAAATAAATAAATAAAAGAATTTGGTATTATTTAATTACATAAAATAACAATTATTTTGAGAAAAAAAAAACCCATTTTTTAGGAAGAAAAATTCGGTCCTTACCTACAAAGGACCTAGTTCGGGTGTTCGTTCACCCTAAGGGTCGCAAAATAAACTGATGCGGGCATTTGGGACATTCCCGTCGTTACCCACTTCATGATTCGAAATTTAACAAAAGTACTGAAAGGTAAGAGGCGTTCCTTCATGTGTCCTAATTTCAGGTGACTTTCTAGATATCGGATAGGAAAGGCTCTACTTAGGGCGGGTTTCTTATGGAGTTCTAACATGAGGTTCAAATTCATAATCTAAAGGTCCTCAAATTGTTCCTCACTATCGCTCGCGAACGCTAGCAAGGCATCCCGATCCTTACCCATTATAGGCTTCCAACGGAAAGGGTTCGATTCGAGCGAGAGATTTTTCGCTAGCCCATGCAGAGATTATTATCTCATGAGAGCATAAGTACATTCTTTCTCTAAAAGCGTTTTGCTAGCCCATGCGAAGGTTATTACCTCACGAGAGCGTAGGTACTTTACTTTTTCCTAAAAGGATATAGCTCGAGTATAGAGCTTATGTATGAAATGCACGTGTTCGTGTGTGAAAAGAACCAAACAAACCTTCTATTATTTGTTTACGTACCCTTATTCTAAACATCCCATTATTATTAGAATCAATAATATATATATATATATAAATAATAATAACCAATAAAGGACATAATAAATAAAAAATGAATAAAGAATTAACAAATATCAAGACATAAATACAAGCAAAAATAAATATGAAAATGATAGCAATAATAATAATAATTAAATAATTAAATTAATGAATAAATAAATAAATAAATCAAAAATAAGAGAATTAAGGTTAAAGACCAATTAAATCCATTAAAACGAGATTTTAAGATAACACATGATTAATTTATGGCTCGATTTCCCCAGTGGAGTTGCCAAGCTGTCATAGCGGTTTTTTGACCGCCAGTCGAATTTTAGAGAAAACAATGGAGTCACCACCAATCTTTTTTGTTAAGGTGTGATTGGTCACCTATTAAAACCGGTTTTAGTAAAATATTTTAAAATTAATTAAAACATTTTTTAAAACCAATTTCGAAGTCTGCACTTTAAACCAGAGAGAAAACAAAATCGGGTTCGAAAATCGGTTACGTGCGGGGAAGGATTAGCACCCCCACGATGCCCGTTTAGAAAACAGTACCATTTAATCATGTGTTATCCTAAGCCTCGATTTAATGGACTCAACAGAGGTATTTAAAATTATTTCTCTTTTTATTTTTTTTCCAAAAACATGTTTATTATTATTTTTTAAAGGAATTGTTATTCTTTTTTGAAAATGAAAGCGAACACAAATCTTTTATCGAGAACACTCATTAAATATTCCCAACATTCTTGGTGGTATTTAACGAGATCCTTTCACCTCAAGATATCTTAGGAATCATTACTATGACGTCCTTCGAATTCCGTCATCGGTAATTTACGTCCATTTATTTAATGCGTATGATGCGGATATTTAAACACGAGATGCACACAATTAAGCATGTAAGACATGTGATTAAATACACAATTACACGATTAAACATACGAAGCATAATGTTTAAAAAACACGAGCATGACAAAATATCAAGCACGTAAACATTCATTATTTATTCATTTTTTTTATTTTGATTATTTCCATTTTGAAATGAAAACGAATTTTTTGTATTGAGCATATCGTTAAATACTCCCACCACTCGTGGTGATATTTAACGAAATTCTCTCGCCTCGGGATATCTTAGGAATCATCACCATGACATCCTTCGAATTCCATCGTCGGTAATCCGCGTTCATTTCATCCTTATGTTTATTTATTAAAAATAATTGCTCACTATAACACCTTAAACTCATTACAACAAACCCATATTCACGACACTAAAATATTCTAACATATTTAAATAAATTATGGATATCAATGATACAATAAGATATGATATTTGAAATACATAACAAATACAAACAATAGAATGTATTAAATCACGCTACAACATTGAGACACAAATAATAATATATTAAAATACTACAATATTAAAGATAACTAATAAACACTAATAACAAAATATATTAAAACATGTTATGACATTAAAACATTAATAATATAATATATTAAAAATATATTACTATATTTAAAATAAATAATAAAATATATGAATACATGCTATAACATTAAAATAAACAATACATCAAAATAATAAGATCTATTAAGACAAATTACAATATTCAAAATAAATAACATAAAAATAAAGAAATATGTTAAAATACATTGCGCCATTTAAACAAACAAATGTACTAAAATAAACTATATTAAGATATGTTACACTATAAAAAATAATAATATATAAAAATAAAGAAGTATATTAAAACATGCAAAAAATAAATAAATAAAAATAAAAGCAAATTTTACCTAATTGGACTTGAAATCTGGCCCAGGTCTGATGGGGTTTACCAGCAAGGTGGGTTTGGGCCCAAGTTCTTTTTGTTTTTTTTTTCTTTCCTGGCCTGAACCGTGTCAGATGCGCGGACCCCGGGTCAGATCCGAGTCCACGCGCGAACCCTTCCCCAGCCAAAACGCTACCGTTTCGGTAGCAGTACTTAAGGCCATTTCCCTTTTTTTTCACTTTCAGTTTTCCCTTCTCTCTTTACCCCTTTCTCTTCTCTCCATTCTCTCTAGATTCCCAGAAATCGACCGTCGGACCGCCGCACCAGTCGTCGTCTCCATCGTCGACCGCCGTGCTCCAACGAGCTTTTCGATCCGAAATGGGTCCAAAAAGCTCGTCGTGACCTTCTCAACCTGAATACCCCCTCGATTTTCTCCGAATAGGGCTTGATCTGAGTAGATCTAGCCTCAAAAATCAAAACCCTTTTTTTTCGATTTTCTTTGTTCTTTTTTGCCTTTTTGATTGATGTGGTTTTTGCTTATCTGGTTTTGGGTTTGTGGCAGTGTGGTTATAGCGAGGGTGGGGTTCGGCTTGGGGTTTCAGGTAGGTTTTTTGGTTGCTGGGTGGTTGTTGTTTGGATGATGATCTTAGGTTTTTATGTTCTCTACTATTCTCTTTCTTTTTTTTTTGTCTCTCCCTTTTTTTTTCCAGCCCCGAGGAAGGGTGATTATCTGAGGCTTTATGGTGGAGGGTGGCGTGGGGCTTGGGTCGGCTAGGGTAGGGTAGGGATGATGGTGTACAAGTTTGGTGGCTAGGGTTTGCTGTTGGTGGCTTAGGGGCTTGGGTTAGGTTCAAAGGGAATGGTGTGTGTAGGTGGGTCAGATCAGGGCTGTTAGCAGGTTCATTCTTGGGGGGGAGTGGCATGTATGGGGGGTGGCATGGGGAAGGGGGGTTGCCTGACAGGGGAAGTGGCTGCCTGGGGAAGGGGGCTAGAGTTTGCTAGGGTTAGGGTTTGGGATGGGAATTGGGTTTGGGCCTGCTAGGGTTAGGGTTTGGGCCTGCTAGGCCAGCAGGCCCAGTTGGCTTGATTGGGCCTGTAGGCCCTATTGGGACAGGCAGCAGGCCTATTGGCTTGGGTGGGCTTGCTGTCTTGCAAGCCCAATTGAGCTGTTGGGCAGACTTGGTTGCTGGGCTGGCAAGTGGGCCTGTCATGCTGGGTCCGAATCGGGCTTAACCCGGACAAAAACCCGTTGCTACACTGATTAGAGATAAGCACAAATTATTTATTGATAGGATTATTATTTCATTGGACCCAACCCTACAAGGGTTAGTCTAATTGGTAAAATAATGAGTTCTCTTTCCTTATTAATTAGGATCCGATATTTGTGAGAATAATTTTAAAAGTAAATTTCTGAATGCAATAAGTTGATGTAAAACTCTTAAAATCCTTCTGGAAATAAATCAAACCCAAACAAAACTAGAGAGATATCTTGATTCATTATATTAAAAAAAAAAAAAAATCATTGTCTCATTGGCTCAAACTCTCAATATTTTTCTTCCATTGTCCTATTTTATGGAGTTCCTTTGAGGGGAAACCTATTTGCTTATTACGAATATTATTTTGTATTAGTGTTGAAATAGGATCAGGTCGACCGGTTGGATCGATTCAATCGAAAATCGGAGGCCTGTTTGATCAAGAATATGTCATAGAATCGAAAATTTTGCAAACCAATGAAAAGCCAGTTGAACCAATAAAAAACCAAAAAATAGATTTTAGGCTTATCTTTTATTTTTAAAAAATTATTATATGTGATGAGATTTAAATCTTTAACCTCTTAGATCTATATATTAAAATTTATAACATTAGCTAAATACATATTTTTATTAAGTATTTAATATTTAAATTTTTAATTAAATCGATTCAATCGATCCAATTGATTTGACCTCCGATTTTATTTTTTAAACGTTGTTTTGTATCATCAGAAGATTGCATCAATAATTACACTTTTAAAAAACTAGATTGATTGCGACCAGAACAATAAAAATATAGACAAAGTGAACTTAATTCCCCCAGATGTTGCAAGATCGAAAGGTAACTCTTTGGCTTATTAACCATTTTAAGATACCACTGATTAACAATAAACAAGTAATTATCCATCTAAATAAGGTGAGACAGGGAGAATATTTCCACCTATTTTAATATTTTTTTCATCTCATATATATATATATATATATATATATTCAAATTTATTGGGGCTTTCAGGCGGTCATCACCAATCGAATTTTCTATGCAAGTCTTTGCCATTTACTCATTTAATAATTACATATTCTATGTCAAATATTAAAATAATATTTCCAATTTTTTTTAAAAAAAAAAAACTTTATAACAAAATATAAACCACATGCTAGATCTCAAATAATAAAATGAAAATGTAGGTAGCTCTCCTCTGTAGACTACATGCTAAGCAAAAATCCATCCCAAGCTCGACAATCCGAAATAATATTTAATTAATAAAAAATATTTTTAATTATAAAAAATATAAATATTAATATAAAAATGAATTTTTGGATTTAAAGTGTCGAAATCGAGTAGGGTTTAAACAAGTAAAAAATTTTATTATTCAAACTGGCTCGACTCTATATCCTCTATTGTTAGTGGAGTATGATGATTTCAGTATTAGCTAACTCAAGAAATTTGCCATTCTTATTTTTGGTTCCTTTTGCATTTTAAAAATAACAATATGCTTAATTAATGTTGTGAATTTAAAAGTTTCGAATTAAAATTTTAAGATGGTAGGAATCAGATTTGTGAGATGAAAGGGAATGATAATTACATCTCTATATTATATAAATCAAAATCATATATATATATATATATATATACTTTAAAAATAACAATAATAATTAATTATTGCATGAATTGAAAATGATCCAAATTATAAAAGTAGTATAACAAGAGGCCATGACTTTGGGATCGATGCTTTTCGGCAATCTGTTAAGAGGGAAAGTTAACAAAGCATTTGAGATGAATTATTTGAAACCGACCAACTCCTTTATATTTTCATTATTCTTTGGATTTTCGAAGTCAACTTTCAAATAATTCAATAGCTACTGTAATGGATAAGATTTTATTAGTTTTTCTAACTAAATATATATATATACTCCAATTTTTGCTGATTTCTTCTTAAATATTTCATGAAAATTGAAGCTAATTTGTACATTATTGCTTGCCATTGCTATATAATATAACTTATAAGTATCAATGCAATTATACTATTTTTCAGTAAACTTATTCACAGGTCAGATTATCCATCCAATTCGATAGATCTTGTTTGAATTGGGCTGGATTTGGAATATATTTTTGTAATCCAAACTGACTCGGTCCAACCAAAATTACTATTTAATAAATATAAAAATATTTAATTTAATTATAAAAATATTTTTTTAATATTTAAATAATAAAATGGAAGTTCAAACTAAATCGAACTTAAACAAATAAATTATTTTACTATTCGGATCTGATCTGATCCGACCGAACCTTGGACAATACCTCTACTTCCCAGCCCCCTCGAATTTTTCCCACCACTCCTGCTAAATTTATCTCGTCATCATCATTTTTTTTTTTTTTAAATTAGCATGATCCAATGCCAACCACTTGTATAAGGTGAGAAATAATATATAAGAACAAAAAATTATATGTAAAATATATATAATTATACGAGAGAATGAAGAGATGACGTAGCACGGGAAAATTACAAAATTTTAAATTTAATTTTATCATTAGAATGTAAAAGAAATAGTTAAGTATTTTAATCATGCTGTATTAGTTTATTAAAATTTTGAAATAATTGATTACATTGATATATTAAGAGGCGAGGTATTGAATTCGATACCTGAAGTGAGAAAACCTAATTAATTAACCCTCTCAATGTTATCAATTTTTTCATCAAAATAATAATTTCTTAGTGGAGGAGAGATAATTATAAAGGATTATAAAGCAAGTGAATATCAACCATTTTCTTTCATAGGCACACAAATTTATATTCTCACAACTTTTGCTTTGGGCTTTGGCTATATTAATATCACTAGTAATTTTTATTTTTGAGGGAAAAATAATAATTTCGTGTCTTAAATACCCTTATCATACCTTGTTCGAAAACTTAGATTTCGAACTATAATATTAGACTGTCCAAACCAAACGCCCCCTAATTAAATTATAAAAAAAAATAGCAATATTATAATAGAAATCATATAGAATTGGAATTAATTGCAATATATATACTAGACTTATCCAAGGATCAATTTACTTGCCCAACTCGATAGGTCTGGTTTGAATTGGGCCGGGTTTGAGTAAAATTTTTTTGTAATATGAATTAATATGAATTACTATTTATTAAATAAAAAATATTTATATTTATATTTATATTTAATTATAAAATATATATTAATAATATAAAAATAAAAATATTATTTTAATAATTTATGAATAATAAAAAAACTTAAAGATCGATCCGAACCCGATCCGAAATAAACTTAAAAAAAAAATTCGAGCCATAGACAGAATTTCATAATTCATACTCATTATAAACGTAAGCTCTTAAAATATGATAAGACCTTTAATGGTAAGTACCCCCAAAAAAAAAAAAAAGTCTTTGAAAGATATTATTATTTATTAGGTATATAGGCCTACCACTCATTCTAAATAGTGTTATTGGGATAGTTTTGTCCCATAGAAGACTTGGTCTTGTTTCTCTCGCATACTTCACTTATCTTACAATTTTTTTTTTTAAGAGTTTCATTTGATAATTGGTAATGTTAGAGTGGATTTTTTTTTTACAAATACATATTACATATTACAAGTAAAAATTACAATTACAATCAAATAAATTTTAATACATAAAATAGTATATATCCATGATTCATGAAAATAAATCAAATAAATAAGTTAAAGTTAAACGAAATCTATACATGATTTCAACTTGAGGTTTAAAATTTTTTAAATCTCCTGAAAAAAATACCAAACAAATAAGCATATGAGTATGACTTATATTATTTGAACTCTTATTTTTTAAAAATATTTATATTTGACACTTATATTTGATACGTATTTGAAGATGAGTACGAAAGTACGATCTTTTAAATATATTTAAAAAAAATTAAATATATCCGTATCATATAAATATTCGTATTCGACACTCATCTAATAATATAGATAATGACGTCTTTTCAAGAATTTCATCTGCTTAAATTGAGGGTAATTTGGGGCTGTCAATGCCCACTAAAAGGGACGTTAGTGGGGAGAGTAAAAGAAAGATTCCCAAACCAATAAATTTAAATCACCAAACTCCAAACCTAAAAAAAGTGAACCAAACCCTAAAGTGAACCTACTCGTTAATTCGTCCATGTTCAACCATTTTGGCCTATGTTTGCAACTATGTCAACCTCAAAGGGAGAATCATAATTCACAAAGCTTTTTTTTTTTTTTTTTTTTGTAGTGTGACTCTTTGGTAAAAAGTAGGGGCCATGCCTTCATCTCTGACTTTTTGCTGTTAACAAATAAACGTCGAAATCAGATGGCCGTTCTGTAAATATCCCAACACTTGGCTTTCTTTCTAACTTTGGAACTTTCAAAACTTGTTAAAGTTAAGCCTTTAAGAGTTTCCTTTACCTCATTAGATCATATAACTAAGATTTTGTCGATAATTAACAAGTTAGTACTCTTGTATGTTTGGTTGCCTGGAAAGGTTGAAAGCTTTTGATTTTGTAGGCAAATAAAAACCATATTTTGTAGTAGTAGTTTATTTATTCTGTTCCTATTTTTTGAAAAAATAAAAAGGCACTGTTGGGTTCATTGAACTTGGACGAGATTTGGGTTATTTCCAGGTGATCTTCTTCTTCTGACAATGGGTTTATTTGTTATTTATCAAAATATTAAAAATGTAGAGAAACATGAGTGTGTTTTTTTTTTTTTTTTTCCTGTAAACATGAGTGTTATATTTAGGGTTAAGGTTCAACATTAAATCAAATTTTAAATTTTTTAATCTGAAATCATCAGTTACAATTTTCAAAAGAATGATACATGTTCATAATCAATTTAATCACACAAAATACATGCGGACAAACAGTAACCAGATGAACATATCAAACGGACAGTTATAAAATTTTTCACGATTTCAAATATAAAAGAAGTGAAGTAAATCAAAAAATCCTTAATTTTTTGTTTTGCTCATCTTCTTCTTTATTATTTTGCTTTATGCTTTTTTTTTTCTCGGAATCTGACTTAAGCATTCGACTGCACCTTAGAGTCCTAACTTTGGCCATCTTTTAACCTCCGTCTTCATTTAAGATCCTGCTCTACTATCCTCCAATCTTTCCTCCATCAGAAAATCACTTATCAATCCAAAACACCATCAACAACGAAGACCATCAACTGTGCGTGGGAAGCAAAAAGGTAAGCTTTTGAACTGATTTTGAACACTACCTTTTTGCATGAATATAGAAATTCCTTCTTTTTTTTGGCCTTTTCTTTTTGTTATTTATTGTTCTTTTTATACCCTTTTTTTGGTGTTTTGGGGAGCCTACAGATTCTCTTTGAAGAAAAGCTTTGGCCTATGAAGATTATCTTTAAGAAGATATCGGGGGTGGGATGGGGTGGGGGAGTGGGATCTTCCACTATCAATGGCTTCAATGCTATGAATGCACAGCTGTACACGTGATCGATTTTTTTTTTCTCTATATTTAGAATTAACAATGAGTAAAAAATTAAAATCTTAAGTAAGTTGGATGCTTGAAATTTATAAAAAAATAATAAAAATAGAGAGAAACATAAAAACAGATAATTAAATATTGTTGGAAGTAAAAAGCAAAGTATTACTGTAAATATGTTATACGAACTGATAACGAGAGAGAGAAAAAATAATAAAGGCAGCACAAAATGAAATAAATATAAAATAAAAAAAAATTCCGTGTTGAACAATTTGAGTCTTTGAATTTGAGTTATTTGGATTCTAAGGAAAATTTTAAGATTCAAGTTTTAAATTCAAAACTGATTTTTTAAAAATAAAAAAATTATTCGCATATTAATATTTGATTAAAAATATTATTTTTTATATTTTTATTGTATATTATTATATAAAAATATTTTTTTATTATCATATTTTGTCATATCTATGTTTTAATTTAAAAAAAAATCTTATGTTATCATATTTGTATTATGTCATTCATGTATTACGTGTCCGTATCATCGTACTTCGTTACTTCGGTTTGAAGTATATATGGAAATTAGATAGACTTGCTAGCTTAGCCTTTATTCTCCCTACTTAAAAGGACATGCAATTTGGAAAATATATATGCTCTTTGATTATTTGAACTATTTAGGTTTATTTAGGGTTAAAAATAATAATATTAATAATTATTCCTAAGAAAAATGTTGCTGCTGCAAATCTAGTTTTTGAGGATATGGGAACTGCTTATTGATGCAATTATCAGTCAACTATTCAAATGATTAATCAAGAATTGTATTCTTTGATCTGGTATCAAGTTACCTTTTTTTTTATTTTCCAAAAGGGTATAATTGAATTTTTTAAACTTTTAGAAATACTTTAATATCTTGCTCTCTTTTAATGAATTCCTTGTCTGGGTATAGTATATTTTTCCAGTGATCCATTTTTAAAAGGAAAAAAATTCGATGTGTTAGTCCATTAACTGGAATAGTAATTGTGATTGTAAGTTGCAGCCATGATATTGTGATATAATTTCATGAAATTGGTGAGAAATTTTTTGTTTGTTTTAGTTTCCAACTAATTTTACAGTCCAAGTCCAGAGCTAGAGCAAATAATTAATAGTCTCTTTGGGTCCAGTAATAGTTTGAGTGTGGGCTTTCCTTCAAAATAGGATAACGACAGATTATCCAAGATTAGATATATATAATTTTTTAAATATTTAAATTTATTTAATTTATATGAAATATGAATTTGTTTATTATTTATTTACTATCTAAATTTGAATTCAATTTAAAAAAAATAATATTTATCAGATATTCGAATCTGTTAAATATTTAAATTTCTTAAATCAAATTTCTTAAAAAAATTAAAATATAATTTTTTTATATCAATAAAATATATAATTAAACAAGTATTAAATATGTAAATGAATCTCGGATTCGGATATCAAAATTTGTTATCCGTATAAAAAAAGCGGATTCGGATAACAGATTCGAATATCCAATACTATACACATAAAAATCAAAACAAATTCGGATAACGAATATCCAAAATTTTATATCCGAATCTACTGTAAATAATAAATGTAATATCCAAATATGTAATATTCGAATCCATAAAAAATTGATCGAATAATATCAGACAATCCATTATCATCCCTAATAAGAAGATGACTTTATTCAAATAAAACACAGAAATTATCCTCATAATGGCAGGTTGTGATGGACAGAAGCTACATTTCCCCCATTTTTTTTTTTTTTTTACTTTTCTGATAAAATATTAGTAGAACCTCCATTTATAAGATGTTCTTTCTATTTGTATTTTTTTCTCATAAACTTTTCATCATAATTTTAAAGTTTGAAATTTTATTTCAATATTATTTTTAAGAAAATATTAATAAGTGTTTAATCGGGTTTAAATCATATATGTAAAAAAAAAATATAATTAATATATAATTTTTTAATTCAGTAAAAATAATATATTAAATATAATTTTTTTTCTTTAAATTATAATTAAATAATTTTTAATTGATACTTATAGATATCAGTTAAATAGATTTTTATTATAATCATATTACTGTAAAAATATTTTATTATTTTAATAAAAAAAATGGTTTATGGCTCTGGTTTAAGATCTAGCTCTCCGAGATTGGACATAGGCAAGGCCTAGATTGAGCCCACTTAAGCTTAGCCCATGGACATGGACACTTCAAGAATCCAGAATAAAAGAAAAACGCCTCCATAGCCCAAAAAAACAACATATGCCGTTTGGGAGATCATCCTCTAAGCTCTTGCTTGCTTCAGTTTCCCCTGATAATACATACAGTAGTCACCGGTCAAAGTTCAGACACAAAAATAGACTGAAAAACAATGGCTTTACTCCCATCTCTCCGCGCTATTATCACTCACTTTTACAGGCCAACAAAGCCTCCTCCACTGTTATCCTTATCCTCTCTTTTCTTCCCCAAAAAACCATCTTTTCTCTTCCCTCTCTTTCCTAAACCCCTTAAACCCCTTGCCTCCACTCGCCAAGGTTCTTCATCTCTCTCAAACCCCCCCCCCTCAAAGTTCATTTTTTTTCCTCATTTTCACTTCTATATTTAACTACCCATTTCGCCATTTTTCCTTTGCAGAGACCATTTTCGTCTCCAACAACGATGAGCGCATGGTGGATTTGGGTTCAGTGAACTGGGGCGATCCAAGTCAGACCCAAAGCTCGACCAGCACCATTGCAGCCATTGTGACTTCTTTAGGAGGCCCTCCTGCTGCCGTGGGAATTGTTCGTTTGTCTGGTCCCACCGCTGTCGATATCGTCCGCCGTGTCTTTTCTCCGGCCAAGAAGAAGAGGAAGTTTGATTCAGGATCGGGTTCTTGGAGGCCTACCAGTCATGTTGTTGAGTATGGCGTTGTTTTGGATTCTCAAGGGAATGTAATTGATGAGGTGTAGTTTCGTAAAAAGTGACTTTATTTTTGTTAAACATTTACTTTGTTGTTTGTGTTTTTGTTATTGCATTTGTGACTTGGGATATGGACGGTAAAGTTGTCATTTGCATTTTAACTTTTTTTAATTAGTGTTTTTTTAGGTTTTAGCTATGCCAATGTTGGCTCCCAAATCATATACTCGTGAAGATGTGGTTGAGCTTCAGTGCCATGGGAGTGAAGTGTGTCTGCGTCGTGTTTTGAAGGCTTGTTTAGAAGCTGGAGCAAGGCTTGCTGAACCAGGTTGGCTTTGGCTTGTTGTGTAAAATTCTCTATGGCTTTTTAACTCTTGGATAAAAATTTAAATCAATTGACACCTATAATTCTAGTTTGATTGAAAAACCAAGTATATCCATCATGGATTTCTTGTTTACTTTATCATGATTAGAGTGCCATGTCCTTGAAAACATGCTTTTCTAGATGGCTTCTTTGACCCCTCTTTAAAGAGGCATTTGGGAGGTGCTGCAAAAGTTTCCTACATACATCTTTTGTTAAAACGCTTTCTCATATTTAGTTTTTTTCCTCCTGTTTTTAGGCGAGTTTACCCTCCGTGCATTCCTAAATGGTCGCTTAGATCTTTCCCAAGCTGAAAATGTTGGAAAACTAATTTCAGCCAAATCCGCTGCTGCTGCTGATGCAGCTTTGGCAGGAATTCAGGCACGTTTCACCTTTAGAATTCTGTTGTTTTTTACCTTAGAAGTTGCCTTAGTGCTTTTAATTGAAGTGTTGGTAGGCAGTATTGATTAACAAAACTGACGAGCTTGGCTGTTTGATAGGGGGGCTTCTCTTCTTTAGTCAGATCATTGCGAGGACAGTGCATTGAGTTGCTTACTGAGATAGAGGCTCGTTTAGATTTTGAGGATGAGATGCCACCACTAGATTTCAACGTAATTATGGATAGAATACATGCCATGTCACAAGATATAGAGCATGCACTGGAGACTGCCAATTATGACAAGCTTCTGCAATCTGGATTGCAGGTACAATCTCCAAGGATTCAGATATCTTTGAATGCGTATGAGTGGAAAATTTATGTTTCTAAGTTCACCAGTCATTTATTGTTCTTTGATAGTAAGATACATGGACCTTTTGGTCTTTACGTGTTTGGAGATAGTAGATGTATCTTATCTTTAAGGTTAATTATCAATAATGCAGTTGTCTGCATTTCAAAATCTTGCAGATAGCAATTGTTGGCCGTCCAAATGTTGGGAAGTCAAGCCTTCTTAATGCATGGAGCAAAGTATGTTGTTATCTCCCCTTTCTTCCTATTGCATCATTTATTTGTATGGCCATTACTCAGTTTTGATCTGGTCATCATGTCTTTGTCACATCATCTAAACAATTTCTTTGACATATGAACTCTTAGTCCTTTCATTTGCTTACGAGTTCTTTCACATAGAAATTGAATAGCATGGCATCTTATTCAGCACCATGTCTTTTAGCGTGCAGAGTGAGAGGGCAATAGTTACAGAGATTGCAGGAACCACTAGAGATGTGGTGGAAGCCAGTGTAACTGTTTCTGGTATCCCTGTAACGCTTCTTGATACTGCAGGCATCAGGGAAACAGATGATGTTGTGGAGAAAATTGGTAAGATTTTTCTCCTTGCCTGACTCTAATTTCAAAAATGTCTCGTGTTAGTTTACATGCATCAAGTAGGGGGTTATTACACTATATTATGCTTTTTGCATAAGAAAGTTGGTGTCCGATAAATATATCTTTGATTCAATTCTTGAACCTACAGATAATGAAAATTTATTCTGTTTCACATTGGAAATTCAATGAATGAGCCTCTCTTTTGGTGGTCAATGACTGCGTCTGCAGTTTATCATTTCCTATCATGAAACCTCCAAATAACTTTCAAAGATGGTATTTGATTCTTCTTTGTGCTACATAGAGAGTATCATTTAAACTTACTGGCACCTTTTGGCTTATCAATTATGCTTTGGGGGATTATGAAGCTTGATATTACCATGTTCCTGGTAATGCCATGCAAGATACGATTTGGTTTAATGTCTATGAAATGTTTAGGTCCTCAATCCTTTTCCTTTCATTGGGTGAAGAAATTTGGTGTATTTAATTTTTACACTCTGTAATAGCAAGTAGGGAGTGTTTGAAGATTTAGTCTTCGCCTCTTCAGAGCAGTTGATTAAGTATTATTTGAATAGTTCTATTCACAATTGGAAGTTCATTTTATGCTTTGTGATTCTTGTTTTAACATATCAATTACTTAGATTTGTATGACCATTTTGTTGTAGGTGTGGAGAGATCTGAAGCTGTTGCTATGGGTGCTGATGTCATTATCATGACAGTGAGTGCACTTGATGGATGGACTATGGAAGATACTAAACTTCTTGAGAGGATTCAACCCAATAAGGTAAGCTATTGGTATTGTGGTTAATATCTACCAATCTTGTTGCGTTTTCCATTTTATAAGTATACTTTATCCCTATATTGCTCCGACTTTTCATTTTTCTTGAAGTACCCGTGTCCGATGCATATCCGGACATGGATATGGGGATATGACTTTCCAAATACATGGAAAAACTATTAAAATTTGAATATACCCGTGTCAGACACGTGCCTATATTCGACACTCACACCTGAGCCTGAGTAACATAGCTTTATCTAATGAAATAAGCTTTCTTTAAGTATGTACTGTAATTGGTTGTTCTTTCGGGGTTTCAGAGATCAACATCTATCCCAATGATTCTAGTGATCAATAAAATCGACTGTGCTTCATCTGCTTGCTTTGATTGGGTGGATCGAGAAGCCAAGTCTTTCAGTAAGCATGTCTTTACATGTGCCATAACTGGTCAAGGGATACAAGATTTGGAGAAAACAATATCAGAGATTGTTGGCCTAAACCAGATTCCTGCTGGGGGACGTCGATGGACTGTGAACCAGGTTAGCATTTCAAAACTGCCCATTCAGCTTTTTTTTTTTGCTTTTATGGCAACCATAGTTCCATATTCGTTGCTTAGAGTCAGTGATCCACTATGTTACTTGGATTTGTTTGTGAGTGTTGGATACGGGTATGTTCAATTTTTTTTCAAGTTTTTTCATATATTTGGATGGTCCTTGGAGGGTCATATCTCCATACCCATGTTCGGATATGCGTCGGACACGGATGTCGGACATGAGTACTTAAAAAAAATGAAGAGTCGAGCATCCACCATGTTTGATGTTGATTCTAACTTTCTCCTTGTGGTATGTTTTTCTTGTGATTTCTCAGAGACAATGTGAACAGCTAATGCATGCCAAGGAGGCTCTCATAAGATTGAAATCATCAATAAAGGAAGAACTACCTCTTGATTTTTGGACAATTGATTTAAAGGATGCTGCCTTGGCCCTTGGCCAGATAAGTGGAGAAGACATTTCTGAAGAGATTTTATTCAATATTTTTGGCAAATTCTGTATTGGTAAGTAGTTCTTTGTGATGTAGCTCATGTAAAGCACAAAATGATGCTTATTTTTACTTCAAAAATTTTGTTGCCAGTTTGAGTACCGTTAAATGTTAATATTGTATTTTACTTTGTGAAGATATTTTTCAAAAACAAACAATTTAATTAGATGTTAATTTGTTCTAAAAAAAATTAAACAAAGGAGGTCGATTGAGATTTGAATTTCAGATTTGTTGAATGTCATTTTTTAAGGATGATTGTATGAACTAATTAGATTAAATTTCGGATTTAATGTTATATATTTCTCACATATTTTCTAAAACAAGGATGATTGTCCTTATTCGCATGAAGTACGGACTTCTAATCAACTGAGAACCTTACGAAGTTCGTTAACTACTTGTTTCCTGCTTGATGGCTCCATCTGCATTGGATTTAAAACAATCATCTAGGGTTCTAATAGATATAGACAATAATGCTGTAAAAGCAAGAAAGGATAGTTGGATGGTTTACCTTGCTTAGAAGGGCAGCAAGACCTTGAGGTAAAGCTTGCATATCTGAAGCTGAATTGCCAATATTTGTAAGCTGAAGCAATACCTTTTGGACACGTAGCTCTTGTAGCTTCTCACTATAATTTCTCAAATCATCCTTCCATGAAAAGAAAGCTTCATCATTAACCCAAGCATCCTCTCTTCCCTTTGCAACATTGGAATCCAAAAACCATCTCTTGATCAAGTCCATTGCAGATTTATGTGACAGTTGGTCACCAGCTGCATCTTTTACGGTTTTGACCAGAGAACTCTCAGCAATTCTCCGGCGCAGTCTTCTGTAGAAGAAAGAGCGTGAACGATCCCAGTCAACAACTTCTTTTATTACCCCTTTTGCAGCCATCCTCAGAGAAGTATCATGAAGTTCAGCAAATTTAGTGGCTATCTGGGTGTATACTGGCAACAGTTGCTTCTCGCGTGATCTTATTTGCTGCTGCAGAGACTCCACCTTTGCATGGCCTCCACTGCTCTTGGCTTCCTGAAGTTTTTCCTTCAAACTTATAAGCTGTTGGTCGAGCCTGCCCATGCACTCGATTAGCTCCTTTGTCCTAAACTTGATTTCGATCATTCCTTCTGGCTCAAGTACATTACCTTTAGCAGTGCGCTCAGCATACATTTCAATATGGTCTGAATTGATCCGGCTGTCCACAACAACCCATGCCCCACCACGAAGTTCACCCATCATGGGAATGTACACAAAAACAGGTTGTTTGTATGTTCTAAGATTCTCAACGATGGTTGATCCAGCCTGAAGGATACCCTCAAAAAGATCCCTTTGCCCACCTGAAAAGCCTCTCCAATTGGCAAGGATGAAAAGTGGAAGCTCTTCCCTATTGAAATCCATTATTGCTTGAGCCGTCTTTGTAGCAGAATCTGGAAACCATACCTGTCCAGCTTGAGGGACAACCCTCTCATGGGAATCAAGTTGTCCTGGATCAGCTGGGATAACCTGCATCACCGTCTGTGTCTCAACAGCAACTATTCCTACAGGGATTCCTCCAAGCTTTGCCCTTCCTGTCACAACTGTTCTTGCCCAACCTTCCAGTGTCTCCACAAAGCTATCCCTGTCGAAAATACCCCCCTTCCAGTTCCCACTACTATCTAAAGCACCACAAATAGCGGCACGAGGATCACATGAATTTTCTGGGAAGTACTCCACAAGTCTTTCTGGAGGATCTGATGGATTTAAAATGGGAAGTGGACCACCTATATGAGGAGGAATGCAACTTAGCCAGTTCAGAATAGCTGACACCCCTTCAAGATCATCTGAGACAGTGAGATGGACAACCCCATTTGTTCCCATGATTTTAGGTCCACCAAGTTGCATGTGGGAGCTGTACACCTCACGACCAAGAAGTTTGTTCAATGCAGAGAAACCAGTCAAAATAATGGGTTGATCAAGTCTCTGAATGCACCGCATGCCAAGACGAGCAAGATAAGCACCAATTCCCACAGTTCTACCAGTCACATATGTTAAGGTAAAGGTTTCCTTGTATGCCCTAGAGTATGCACTAGCAATGGCCCCACTACCTGTTAAGTTCTCAACCCCCAAACCATCCTCCTTCCCCACAATAGTATCTATCACCCATCTGCTCTTTCCACTTGCCAGCTTCATCTCATGTGCAATAACAGATGATCCAATCCTAGCATAATCCTCAGGAGTTAAGTAAACATATTGAAAACCACGCTCAGGGCTGGATTCATCAGACCAACCAACTTTAAAGCAGGCTTTGACTTCCTCAGCTACCCCAATACGAGCACCAGAGTTAGCGGCCAAATAAATTAAAGGCAGTTTCTTAGTGCATGCAAGATCAGTTACAGCAAGAAAGAATGCATCCTCTCTTGGGCCAAAAGAACCAGCTTTGAAGGTCACATCATTCGCAATTATCAAAATTGTTCTTCCAGAAGGGAACTCAGGAGTAGACATTTCCATGCACCAGGCTACCATGCCAACATCATTGAGTCCAGGCTGGCGCTTAACAGGAACAAGAGGAGTGCCCCAGTTACCCTTTTGGTCAGCAAATACAAGCTCCGTGACCTTAGGAAGAAGTTTATCTTTGGGTTTTTTAATACCTGGGAACTGGGATGCCCATGACTGTTCCAAGGCTGTCTCAAATGCCTGCAAGTAGCATCATTCTCAGTGATATAGCTTTATCTGCTATGGATTGTTGAGCATAAAAGGAAAAGAACAAGCAAAGTAGCCAATATGGACTGGTAGCACTGTGCTTACCAATGGAAAGTCATAGCAGTAAGTGGTATTGTTTTTCCTTGCTAATAGACGTTTTCGGTCAAGAACACCCAAAGGCTGATAGTGAGCATTAACTGGTACACCATGCAGAGGACCCTTTACAGAAAGGGAATGGTAGACAACTCTGTGTTTGCTGGTATCTTCTAGTTCTCTGTATATCTGAAAGTATAACACAGCCATATTATTTTGTTTTACCTATATTCATCAAAACTCCATTTTAATGAGCTTAAGGTTTAGACTAGTTCTAGTTGGATAGTTAGATATAGTTCTAACACCATTCAGCTAGATATCTTTCGGCAACATGATGCATGCTGCTACTCAATTAGGGAAAAAATGATGTATGGATTTTTATGAAACTACATATCTCAATATGTAGCTAAATCAGCAAGATTTTGTTATATAAAAAAAATGCAACACTTATGGTCTATGGTTCCTTCCAATTTAACCATTTTTGGTGGTCATTGACATTTGTACAGTATGGTGTATGATGTCTCTATAAACCAAAAATGTGGCTGGTTGGATAAAAAATTTCCTTTTTTTCTCACTTCCAGAGGAAAGCACCTACAGCTAGATCCAGGTGGAGAATTTTTGAAGCACTACTACTTATCGGATAGAAGCTTTTCTTACATGTACAGTGCAGGTCTGACCAGTCACATTTTTCACCACAACTCTCCAAGCACCATTTGCTTGTCCAAAAGATGCCATCCAGAGCTTCACTTCCCACTGACAAACACCTAACTTATGCATTCTTACACCGGAAAATGCATGAATTTCCCGAGCCAGTTCTTCTAAGATTGACTCTACTGCAGCTTCTTCTTGTCCACCATCTATGTCAACTCTCCTGGTGAAATATCTCAAATATAAGAAGATATAGAAAAGTTCACTGACCATGCAGAAGAGGAGGAAATAAAGAACAAAAATAAGAATATAGGCTTAATTACTTGGTATAAGGCACAAGATCATTTATCTGTTGCTCTCGTAAGATACAAAGGTACAAATGAGCATCATCAGATTTTAGAGTAGCATTGTGCACGTTAAGTTCCAACTCCTCCATTGCAGCCATTAAGGACCTAAAAATGCTCCTTGAAGTAAAAGACATAGCCCATTGACTACGCATCGTGTCAACATCAAGTCCCTGATATGCTGTAAGCCCATCATCTGATGTAGGCTGCCTGACAAGTGTTCTGAGGAACATCCTCTGGATTGGGAGTGGCTTGTCCACAACAGTATATAAGTGCCATTGACGGTCACGTGAAGGTGTATACTGTATACTCTCGTAACCTTTAAGCTTATCCTGGATTAAGAGTTAATATATATCAGATCAAAGGTGCATAGTAATATTAACTTCTTAGATGGAAACAAAGGAGTAGCAGTTATATAAACAGACCAATTCAAGGTATATGGATAAAGGAGGTTCTAGATGACGCAAAAGAGGTTCTTCCTCATAATAGAGCTTTTCAGCTGACCAATGAAATGAGTGCCTCATAGGTGTTCGCCCTTCATCTCTCTGTATGATACAGCTAATTACCCCAACACCTGCAGAGCGTAGACTTGATCCTACCTCTTTATCTTTAAGTATTTTTGCTAACTTATTAACTCTCTCTTGAGCTTGATCCTCATCGCCACTGCAAAGCGTAAAAGTAGAATGCTGATTAAGAAAATCTATGATTTTGTCCCTACATTCAGTTAGAAGCTTCGTGTCTTTGCAAACATCTTTTATGAAGAAAAAAAGAAAGAACCAATCCAAAGTAGGATTATCAATAGTTGGAATCTATATAAAACCAAAATTCAACCCATCCAACTATTATCAGATTTGAATTAAACATATATACACTTGCCTTTGGATTTTAATAGGTTGCATGATTTTATATAATATAAGCTCAAACTTTCACAAGAAGAATTGTCAGTTCAGCTATAGATTTCAACACAAGCAAAAGTTCAGAAGACCGACCCATATACCTATCTTGAAGTAAACTCATCTGATTGTTGATGCCCACCAGTGCAATATGCATCCTATTACCAAAGGTAGTTGGTTCTAGAGATCCATTTGGTGTTGCTTCATGAAGGTTATGAGTTGTTTCCCTTAGTGCAGCACTGATAATTGCAGGCAAAAATTGGAGAGATTTAATTATAACCATGGCTCCCCATTTCCTCTCACTATGTTTCTCAACAAATGTTTCATCAGACATTTGTTCTTCAGACCCATTCTTTCTCTCAATATGCTCTTCCAAGAACTCCCAGGAAGCAATAAGACCAGATCTATGCCACTGCATCCGCACACTCCCCTTTACAAGATAGGGCTGATGACAAATACAAAGAGTTAAATGAGGATGTGAAGGTCCCAAAATAACATAAGCTGAAGATTGTGAGAGTTTAGCCCTAATACCTGGTATAGCCTCCGAACATAAGTCTCTACAACCCGCCTCTGAAGGGTGTGATCACTATGATCAAACAGACCTACAAGAGCATCTTCAACAGCTAAAGGAGCACCAACGAGATCCTCCATTCTTTCATTAATGGCACTTTTCCTCTTGGGAGTGTCCATGCTTTCACCATCCTCAGTAAACATTTCTAATTCGGAAAGGCTTCTAGCAATGGTGGAGCGAAGTTCGCTCAATTTGGTTTGTTCCAGTAATTGACTAGCCTTGAGTGCCAACTATACACACAAATTCGAAAATAAGCCTTAAAGAGAAAACATCAAATATCATCCTCCGAGGCAGAATTGAGTTTGGAAAGCCGAAATGATGAATGCAAAAAACACACTACTAAAAACTTATTATTGCAAGCTTATTACATTAGTAGATGCTCAAACGAGTAACTTAGTTCAATAGCGAACCTCGGAATAACTTCTATGGTTTAGTGCAGAGAATCGGATTAGTTGATCTCTATATGCAGCAGGGTTGGGATAAACCAGTTGTTCCAAGAGTCTGAGTATCAGTTTATTTTTACTCTTGACACCCTGCAAGCCAAAAAACCCGTACAGTATGAGTATGGAATATTTTAGGCTAAAATATTAAAAAAGCCCTTGAACTATTCCACTTTTCTTAAGTAAGCCCCTAAATTTTATTGTATCAAAAAAAGCCCCTATCCTTTGATTTGTACCCAAATAAGTCTTTATTTCAACTGAAAGATTGATTTATGTTAAGGGCTTATTTAGGTATAAATTAAAAGGTTAAGGGCTTATTTGGGTACAAATTAAAGGTTAAGGACTTATTTGGGTGAAAATTAAAAGTTAAGGGCTTATTTGGGTGTAATAAAATTATAGGGACTTAAGTAAAGTGGTAAAGTTCAGGGTTTTTTTTTTTTGTTATTTTAGCCAATACTTTACAATAGGAAAAAAACAGAACAAACAACAAAAACAAGGCAGTGTTTCAAGTTTGATACCTGATGAGATAGCACAATGTCCACAACCTTCAGTAGATCTTTCTTATACTGAAGCCGAAGACGTTCGATCACATCAGCCTGTGATATCGCATTGAAAGGACTCGTAAAACATGCAAACAATATAACAAACATTCGAAAACTTGAAGGCTGTAACTGAACTTAGAATTGCAAATATGATGTTCAAGATTTAGTCTTCTCAATTTATGTCTTAAACTTCAAAAAAGGGCAAAGCAGATTGGTCTTGTCAATACAAATAATCATGACAAAGATATATGCACTATTATATTACCATTATGAAGAATATGTGTTCCTTTGCGACAAAGTTACCTGGATGTTGTCACTGAATAACTCTTCAACAGATAGATACACTTCAAAAAGGGAGCGCACAATAACACGGGCATGACTCTCTCTTCCACCCTCATACGACTTCACGAGGCTCATCAATGGTTCGATAAGCCTTTCTAGGGATCCTCTTTCTTTCTCAGGACAGGAGGATAGATGGGACTGCAACCAAAGTAGGTGCCCCAAGTGTTTAACTTTCCAGAGGAACAAAAATAGACACAAAAAGTGAACTTCAAAATGAGGATTGTGGGATAAGGAAACTCACTTCTAGGACTCCCTTCAATAACTTGGCAGGAAAGTCAATATTCTGGGAGCTTGGAATCACTTCAAACCCCTTATACTTTGATTCCAGCTGATACAATGGCAATAATAAAAGTAAAATCAGATCAAAAGATACGAGTCTAAAGCCACTTCCCAGAGCACCAAAGCGGAGATAAAATCCAGATAATAAACATTTACCTCATTTTTAAGAGTTTTGGGAAGCCTGGTTGCCAGAACAGACATGCATTCTTGCCATTGAAGGAAAGGCAGCTCAGGACTGTCAAGACAATTTAGCAGGCTTTGAACTACCTGGAACACATGTCAAACGAATTGATATCATGAATCAAATTTCAAGAATATCTAAGAAAGGCTCAGACCTAGAAGCTGAGCCTTTTCCATGTGTTTTGTGTGGAAAAAAGAATGACATCCAAGACAAGCATTTATCTCTTCCTTGAATGTTTTAACTCATTCCTTGTTCTCTATCTAAAGACATCACTAAGACCTTTCAACAGTTTATAAGCTTTGCTATTTTCTTTAATACTTAATTGTTATTATGTTTACTAAAAATTGTTGATAGCAAATAACTAGAGTCTAAACTAAAATTTACTATTATTTTCTGCAAACGTTCTCTAAAGCATAAAAATTATCTCTACATATACTAAATGAGGAAAATGTATAGCATATCAATTATTGAGAAATAAATTTAATTTTGAATTCTATAGTTTCATTTATTAGTCATATAATATATAACACTTGCAAAAGCTTTAAAGAGTTAAAAGTTGAAACCACACAACCCATGGTTTCAGAGCCAGTTAATTGAGGGCACTTAAGTTTACAAAGGCAATAACTACTGCAGAAGAGATTTGCTGATTCCCAGCATATTTTATCCCGAAGACGAGATTACTATGGGATAGAGAAATACTTACTTCATCAATATTATGCTCATAACCAGCAAGAATCATGCGGGCTGCGTTTAAACTTGCAGCACATCTCTGATGAACTTTGTCAGAAATTGCAGTGGGAGGCCCCAGTACAGGGAAGTTCCCATGGAATGGTTCAGCTTTCCTAACAGCCGAAGGATCATCCAGATCAAGCATAGCAATAAGCTCACCAGCCTGCAAGAACAATGACTTCCTAAGTTTTCACAAAAAATTAACTTTTATATTTCTCATATACAACATGATTACCTGCATTGCTTGACCTTCAGACATTTTGATTTGAATAACTCCTGAAGCAGGTGAAAGAAGAGGCATACACATTTTCATAACCTCAACCTCAGCATATGGTGTGTCAGCATCTATATGACTACCATCAGAAACCAAAAATCTCAGCAGTTTGCATGGTGTTTCCGCCACTAATTTTGATGGGTCATGATCATTCTGGATAAAGAAAAAACATAAATAACCTCACACCTTAATTTTGTTGGATCAAAGGAAAACGGTGGGGTTGTTTTTTTCCTTTGAGTTGGGGGGAGGGGAGGATTCAAAGCATATGAAAGAAAGGAATATGTTGCACCTGTAGCAGGCAAGTCCTTCCATCAATTAGAAGGCGAGTACCAGCAGCTTCTTCCTCTGCATAAATGACATGACTATTTCCATCCAACTGTAATAATTGAAACTAAGCATTAGAAAGAGCCAGGAAAAAAAAAACAGTTGTAATCACAAGGCCAGTAATAAGAGGTGCTAATAACTGAAAGAGAAATAAACAACATAAGCAACAGTAAAACATATAAAACAATTTATTTCTGAATTTTTTAGGGGAGAAATGCTTGCCTGCATCAATAAACCACCGTCGCGTAATGTATGTATCTCTGCCTCAATCTCCGACTCATTCATTCTCAACCTATAACTTCCTGGTCCCCCCCTAACCATGTCAATCTAGAAACATAATATGCATAATTCATCAACATGATACCCAAAATGTCTAGAAGTTCTTGAGAATTAGAAAACAAACCCTTAAAATGGTGGTAAAGTGACATTATCAAAAACTCATACCGTATATTTGCTTCCTTCAATGTTCAAAGACACTTGAGAATGCACAAGTGATATGTGCTGAAATCAAGATCAACAGACATCAGTATCTTAACAAAGACCCACATAAAAGAAGCAACTCAGGCTTAGCACTGTACCTTGGGAGGAATTTGACCCTTTTCAAGATAACCAATATAATCTGAAACCATAGCTGCACTGCTGGCTGATGCTTTCTGAGATAAACAAACAGTGTAAAACACTTGCTCTATTACAAAAACCATGAATTCTGATATATGAGCACTTACGTAGAGAGCTCCTGCAACAACTGAGAGATACCAAGGAGGCCTTTCAGCTCTAACTCGCATAGCAATTCTACTGTCCAACCAACCTGTGTGGATTTTATTTTCTCTGTAATCTGAAGCCTGTAGAGCATTTTAGCTTTAGTAGTTGGTACTCCTAAAGTCAAATTTCTATAAAGAAAAAAGAAGATGGTTCGTTTGATAAACCTACATGTAAAAGGTCAATTGTGTAATCAACATTTGTACGAATTTCTCCACGGATTTGAATTTCTTTCAACCCAAGAACCATATTTGCTATAGCTAGAGCTCTGGAATCCCCAAAAGCGAAGACATGTCCTGATGTAACATTTGACTCTTATCAGAAATAATGATCTTTGTAACAAATAATTTATATCCATAGAGGCTGTCTTATCAAAAACATTCATAGAAAATAGAAATTTATTAGTGTAATACTTACCAAATTGAGAATCTGAAAATTCATGAATGCCTCCTCCTGACTGCAAAGTATTATTGCAATCATTATATTATGAGCTTAAGGTTCTGTCAACCAATAATTTTTCCCAAAAATAAAGTTTACCTTAACAGAGAAGTAAGCCCACACATTTGGCTTGCTTTTAAAACTCAACTCCTGTACAAAGTCATGGAACTCAATACAAGCTTAAGACAAGAAAAGAAAACAAAGTGAAAAAAAGAAATGAGATTTTTGAAGTACAATTTTTTTGTGAATCTAGTTAGTCTAACCTGTACTTTTCCACTGGTAGGTTTAAAGCCATCATCAGGATCCTCACTCGTCACACGCACAGCTACACAGTGACCTTTAGGCCTTGTTGACTCTGCCTTGTCAAAATCGAAACAAGTGGCAACAACAGATGTTTTTCTCCAAGAATCATAACCTCCACCATGTTCCGTTCCATAAAATCGCCGTATTTCTAATCAAATCAAGCACACAAACACACGTATCATTTACATGAATTACATGACTAAGTAAAAAAGGTTTTGGAGAAATACTGGTTGTTGAAATCATACCAGGAATTTGCCAGAGAGGTATACCCATCCCAACTGCAACTTGGGCAGCTGGCAGATTTACTTCAGCAATCCACTCAGTGACAGGGTGCTCCACCTGTTGCAATTAATTTTAAATATTGACTAAATAAGGAATATGAAGAGGAAAAAAATATGTCCGCCACATAAATCACAAAATTCCTCCTAACAGGTTTGCACCAAAACAAGGTGAGAACCCACCAACCATGTCATAGAATAAATTTACAGACACTTTGTGGTTGTAAAGCTGAACGCTTTTATAAATGGTTATATCAACCCAATACTGTTTCTGAACTACTAGCTAGCACTTGTATTTTACATCCAGTTCAATTGCAGATACAATTAAAAAATTGCATAACCACACTAAATGGATAAAACAAATTGAAAAAGAGAGCACAAATTTGATTGCATGAATGTGACACCTTAATCCATATGACATTTTCCAGAACTGAGGGTAAAATCATTATGACATACCTGTAACCGAGGGTTGAGCTCTAGAAAGTAGTACTCGCCAGTGTCCATACTGTACAGATATTCAACAGTAGCTGCTCCAATATAATTGACACATTTAGCTAACCTTCTAGCTGCCTGCTCCAGCTTTTTGACCGTCTCCAATGGAGCTACAGTGATTGGACCCTCCTCAATAATCTATTTCACATACAGGACCCAGATGTCAGATCTTGTAAGGAAACTTTTCTCAAATATGATGCAACTGAAGCATTAAACTCTTTTTTGGCTGGGGTCCCATTTGTTCCAGAAAACTAACATTCAAATATAACCTCTAAGAAACGAACTTACCTTCTGGTGCCGCCTCTGAACACTACAGTCGCGGCTATGCAAAGCTGCAACATTCCCATACTGATCACAGAGTAACTGGACCTCTAAATGCCGGCTCTAATTAGGCAAAAGAATATACCAAATGGTTTGTCAGAAAAAAAAGATCCATACTCCTGCCACTTGACTAAAATCAATTGTCGCAGAAAATCTCACCTGTGAAGCAACTTTCATTATAAATATAGGTGAACCTGGAACTTCACCTTGCACTTGCTTGAATAGTGCCCTAACTTCATCGTCACTATGAACCTAGAAAACCAAACAGCACAAGGCATGCAAGAAGTTCAAACCAATTCGGCTAATATGAAAAGTATTTAAATCAATCATACTTTTACCAAAAAATGTGCATATTGACTTTAAAGGGGGATTAGCTTAAAGCATTGGATAAGTAAAAAAATGCTATTGTCAGAAGATCAAAATATTCTCATGAATGAATTAAACCTTTCTTATGCCTTTACCACCGCCACCCCAAGATGCCTTGATCATTGCAGGATAACCAACAACTTGACAACTTGCAATTGCTTCCTCTGTTGTATAAATGCATGCTTTACTATATATTTCATCTGGGATAGAAACTAGGCAACTTTCTGCAGGAATTTTCACCTGGAAAACAAGAAGGTAGCATTGTGCATGAGAAACTGCCATGGAAAAGGACAATGTTTAATATCCAAAAGAAAAATAATTACATGAGAACCACTCCATGGAAGGGTGGGCACGTCTGCTGCTTGAGCAATCAATGATGAACCAATCTTATCTCCTAATGCTGCCATAGATACAGATGGTGGCCCAAGAAAAATTATTCCCTTTGCATTCAGTGCATCTGGCAGTTCAGGGTTTTCTGAAGCATGACCCCAGCCAGGCCAAACCGCATCAACATGTGTTATCTCTGCCATCTGAGTAACAAATAATTAATTTGTCAAAAAAGATAGAATTGCAGCATGTTTAATATAATTAAAAATACTGTGGGGAATTAGCTCCAATGAGCCATAAGTAGCAAGAATAAGAAAACCCTCATTCTACTTATCTATTTTCTTTCCATGTCCTAGGACTCTACAGTAATGCTGTGATTTACAGCTTCTGGACCACTTGACATGCAAACATCTTTTATTGAGCTATTAGCCTCTGTAAACTATTATGTTTCAGAATAATCTGGACTAAAATAAATTATTTACAGCAAGGACATCGTAAGAGTAGTCAAATTCCTTTGTACTTAAAAGAGCTTCTTGAAAGGCAATTCATCAACAAAAGAACAATTTGGAAGCAAGTAAATGTTACAGGAGTTTACTATACACACCTCTACAATAAGCTGCACATTGGCATAGTTATTATTATTTGTCCCCCCAGGAACTTCCACAAACTGATCAGCAATTCTAATATGCTCAGCATTGATTCTCATGTCTTCAGGAGTAGCCATGGCCACCAACAAGATTGCCTTTTCTGTGCCAAATGTCTCATAAGCCCACATCCTAATACTACGTATAAATTTGACAGCTGCCATTCCATTGTTTGCAATTAAAATACTATGGATCGGCTTTTTCCCTCCGAGTGCGAAACAGAACTCATCTACTTCACATATTGTAGCTGGGCTCCTGATCGGCAATACGCCATTTATGTACCCATTGTTTCCACGCCCAACACCAGCCATAGCTGACCTTCTTTGGGCCTCTGACATGCTGCATATCCATAAATCAAACAACCAACAAGAATGAGTGCAATGAATAATAACAGTCTAATTCTGAATTGAGACTTTAAAACTAACTGTGATTCATTAAACATATAAACGAATCAATAGCTTAATCAAGCAACACCCTCGAATTGAACCCCGACCAAAAAGAAATCCTAATAGGACTAGCAGCACAAATGCACCGTATCTGCACTAAAGCTCTGTTTGGTTGCGCATACCAGAATTTGATATGATTAATACTTTAAATTTTTTCCTTACACTCTTACCTTATTTTAGTGAACATGGTATCAAAAGAATCAGAATTTAGTACTTAAAATAATAGTTTATTCATTGGTGATTCCAGTTCCACTTCCAGTAACCAAACACGGCCTAGGAGTAAGAGTTTCCAGATGCAGCATCACATATAAACATTTGATTTCAACAAAAGCACAACTTCAGAAAGCAAAAAGTTAATCAATAAAAAAACCCTCCGAAAGTTCAAAATTATTGTTTTCAAATCCTTACCAAACTGAAACCTCAATCAACAAAATTACAAACCCACCCTCAAAAAAGACATAACTTTTCAAACTTCATAAAACAACAAAATCAATCCCCCAAAAAAAAAATTACAATTCCCAACTAGAATTTCCCTTCTTGCTTCGGAAAAAAAAAGAAAGAAAGAAAACCAATACCCAATTCAGTAAACAACCCAAAAATAATGACAAACCTGAAAAAAAAAAAAAAAAAAAAAAAAAAAAAAAAAAAGAACTTCGATCCAGGAAGGTTGGGATCAAAACAAAGTCTTTCAATTTGCTATATGGGTATGAAGCATATTTCAATCTTCTTGGTGAACGAAAACACATAAGAGACAGAGGAAGAGATAAAGAGGATCAAAAGACAATTAAAGCAAAGAAGAAATGTTGAATGTGTGTTTTGAGTTTACATGCAAAGCAATGTTAGAAAATCCTTAATAGTAGCAATTATGTGTTAGCAGAGAGTTAGGTTTGGGGTAGACTGGTAGAGGCAGGTGGGTCTCTTTTAAGAGGTTTTAAATTTTAACGGCCTTTTTCATGACAACCTGGACGCGGTACCTGCCCCTGCCACACCCCCATCTCGAACTCCTTCCCTTTCCCCTGATGCCTCACCCATAAGGATGGCAAAATCCGATTCGATTCGATTCGATCCGGTTCGAATAAAAAAAATATTTTTTGAATAATAGAGGCAGAGTAGGACGGTGCGGTTTTTTTTATTTGAAAGGCGAGATAGAACAGTTGTGGTAATTGCCTGCTCCGCCCCGTTCCGAATACTGAAATTACAATTTTACCCTTAAATATTTAACTTTTAAAAGAATAATAAAATAATATAATTAAACTTATTATTATTATTTTTTTAAAAAAACCTAAACTTAATATTTTTTTTCTTTCTAGATCAGAAACATGTTTATATTGAATTTATATTTAAATTTGTTTACAATGCTTTATTATTTAAAAAATAAAAATATCAAATGGGACGGAGCGAGGCGGTTATGGATGTAACCGACATCCATGGAGGTGGTAGTGATATTGAAATTTCAACATCCACGACGGAGCGGGGCGGGGCAGAGTAGTGCTATGGCGGGGCAGAAGCGGATACTGCAAAATTCGTTCCCATCTCGCTCCATTGCCATCCCTACTCACCCACGATATAAATTGAGATTGTGAATTTTGGGGGGGCAATGGACGTTTTATTTTTGTATGAATATTGAAAATTTTTATTTTTATAAATATTGATTACATCTATAACTGTTTTACGATATTTCATTCCACAACATTTCAATAAAAAATTATATTATGATTCATTTATGAACATAGTTTTAATATATACTAGATATTGCATACTCACAATGTGGATTGAAAAAAAAAGTATATTAAAAAAATAATTTAATAATATAAGATTTTGGTTTTTTTTTCTTTTTTTAAGGAAGTTATCTTATAAGGATAGGTTTCTTTTTTGAATAAGGAAGTTACTTAATGGTATCACATGTGAAATAATTTTTAAAAATAAATTACATAAATATTTTAATTGTATTTTATATTATATTTTTATTTTTTTGGATATTTATCCAATTGAGTTGGTGTCCAATTAACTCGTGAGACCAACTCAAGCAATGCTTTTAATAATAGTATAAATATTAAAAATAAATATATATATATATATGATTTTAGTATATATATCTAATATATATACTAAAAATATAAGAAAAAATATAAAATATTTTAAGAAGTAAGATAGTAATTTTAAAAGGCGAGGCGGAGCACCAATATCATCCTACTCCACTCCGCCCCGCTTTTCAAAAAAAAAAAACTCTTCATTCGGAGTGGATCGATACGAAATCAATCGGTTGGATCGAATTTTACCATCCCTAATTGTGATTGCGGATGTATTGATCGTATTATTTTATCATGATTGTGAAACTAACAAATGTTATTATGATCGATTATAATAAATATTGATAAAAAGAATAAAATCATAAAATAATAATAGTAACATTATTTAAATCTCTATCCTCACTTTATTTTTTTTTTCCCCTTTCTTGTTTCAATTTTTTCATACTAAATAGATTGATAGAATGTAGTAGTTCCCAACTACCCCATTCTCTACTTTTCAATACAACAATTCTTTTGGTTTTTGGAACAAATCCGCATATTTTTGGCGTTAACCAAAGAGTCTCCCTTTGCTATAAAACAAAAAAAGTATAAATATGTTTGAAGGTTTCATTACCAATATTTTCATCATACACAGATTGGAGGTGGCCTGCCCTTGACTGTGCTTTGGGAATTTGGTGGTGTTGTCGACCAACCCACCCTTATACACTTTTCATTAGATTAGATTTAGATGAGCTAATATCTATTGTTCATATATATATATATATATATATAATCATCAAACTATTCCACTTTTACATTAAAACATAAGAAAAACATAAGAAGAAAAATGAGGGATGACAGCTTAAAAGGAGGAAAATGGTTGATGATACCTAAATAAGAAAAATTGCCTAAAAAAAATTTATATAAATGGAAGAAAATGGTTGAGGTTGACTTAACAAATCATGGTGTAAACAGGATGATCAATTGAAATAAGGATATTTAAAATCTGAAATTTAATTAAGTTGATTTATATTATTACTCTTAAAAAATGACATCCAATAAATTTTATATGAATTTCAATATCTGCAATCACTTATTTTGTTTTTTGACTGCAATCTGTTTTATAAAAAATAAAAAAAAAGAAAGAAATAAGGATACTTAAAAGGAGAGTTTTAATGCTTTAATTTAATGTATGAAATAGATATATTTTTTAGGGTAAATATGAAAAACATGCTGTCAAGAAACAAATAATTATTAAATGATTTAATAAATAAAAGTTATTTGAAAAAGAGAAATGAACAATTAAAAATTATTATAAAAGATATTGTAAAGACAAAATTGTCCTTAATGAAAAAATCTATTTTTTTCTTTCTCCTCCATTAAGAAAATATTATTTTTTAAAAAAATTAATTAAAAATAAATTGAAAAAATAAAATATTTAAATATTTTTTTTTTAAAAAATTTAAAAAAAATACCCAAAAAATTAATTTTAGAAAATTAATTTTTATTTTTTAAAAAATTTTAATTAAAAAAATAAATAAAAAATTTATTTTTAAAATAAAAAATTTTATTTTCAGAAAATTTATTTCTTAATTAAAAAATAAGAGGAAAAAGGAAGAGAATGTTTTTTATCAAGGGTAATTTTGTCTTTACAATTTTTTTCTCAATAATTTTTTATTTCTCTTTTTCAAATAATTCTTACTCATTATATCATTTAACAATTATTAAATTGTTGATGGTATATTTTTCAAATTTACCCTATTTTTTTATATGAAAGCCTAGTTGAAGCGTTGAAGTAAAAAAGGTAAATCGCTTTAATTTAAGTCACTTTATATGCCCAAAAAAAAAAAAAACAATGAAATGAAATGAGAGGACGTTCAAAGAACTGTATTCTTAGAATCACTTTCAATAATAATACTATGAAACAACTTTAAATCCATGGGATATGGATTCTTTCAAAACAGAAATACAGGATTTGCTTCAATTTTATGCAGTATTAGACTATTAGCTTAAGTTATAACTTATATAAATTAAATAAAAGCTAGTAGATTTCAAGTTGAAGTTTGAAGTGCATTAAAAAATATAATCAAAACATAATATAAACTCTTGATTGAAATTTACTCATAACAGACTTTTTAGACATTGAAATGTTTCTAATAAATTTTAGGGTAAATATGAAAAACATGCCCTCAATAAGAAGTTATTGTTAAATGAACTAATGAATAAACGTTATTTAAAAAAGAGAAATGAATAATTAGAAATTATTATAAAAGATATTGTAAAGATAAAATTACCCTTAATGAAAAAATTTACTTTTCCTTTCTCTTTCATTAAGGAAATATTTTTTTTTAATTTTAATTGAAAATAAATTTAAAAAATAAAATATTTAAATATTTATTTTTTAAAATTTAAAAAAATTAAAAAAAAAAATAAAGAAAAATTAATTTTAGGAATATTATTTTTATTTTTAAAATTTTTTAATTAAAAAAAGTAAATAAAAAATTTAAAAATTTATTTTTTAAAATTAAAATATTTTTATTTTCAGAATTTTTATTTTTTAATTAAAAAGTAAATTAAAAAATAAAAGAAAAAGAGAGGAGAAGGTTTTTTTATCAAGGATTTGTCTTTACAATATCCTTTATAATAATTTCTAATTGTTCATTTCTTTTTTTCAAATAACTTTTTTTCATTAGATCATTTAACAAATTCTTCCTTATTGAGGGCATGTTTTTCATATTTACCCTAAATTTTAAAAGAAGGAATGAAAGAATTGTGGGTGGGAGGGACCAATCAGGCAATAAGACATATACTTTCCTAAGCAATAATGTGATTCTTTGTCATATTCTTTTTTATTTGTTGAAACTTTAAACTCTTCTTATTCATTATTATATATGTTTTTCTATTATCCGATTAACGGGTGTTTATAACCATCAAATAATTATTTAATTATTATTTTAGATTTTTTTTTACATTTAATACATTATTTTTTCTTAAAATTTTTTAAAAAATAATGCACAAATTATATATTTTTTTTATATATAACAACCTTAATTACTGTACTAAGCATGGTGTACACACAAATTTCGTGTCGAAAATATGACAAAAAAAATTTGGAGTCAAATAAAGAATTTTATTTATCAAAATTGAAAGTTACAATCTCTGGATGTTCTTAAAATAAAATAAAAATCATTTGATTTTTTTTTCAGCAAAATTTTGATTCAAGGGTCTTCACGATTTGATCTTGAATCGATGAGATCCATTTCAAGAGTCTTTTAGATTTGATCTTAAAAAATGGGATTTTTCTTCTTTCTTGGATTAACACAAGATCGAAGAACAACTTTTTGAGAAATCTTTAAGAACAAACACATATGGTGTTTTTGAGAATTTCTTCAATTTCTTCTTGAGACTTTGGAGTTGATTTAGCTCTTCCAAATCTTTTTGTTCGTGAGACTTTGAAGAGGATCTTCCAAATCTTCTTCTTCTCTTCAGACTTGAGACTTGTGAAGTTGTATTAAATGGCTTAAGGAAAGTTCTTATTCATAGTGCTAGCAAGCCAGGTGAAAGAGAGTTTTAAAAGAACTTGTCTTCTTTATTTATCTCTTAATTAATTTAATTTAATTAGAGATAATATTTATTTTATTTATCTCTTCATTTAATTTAATTAGAAATAAAATAATTATGACACATGGATAAATTTTAATTGGATGATCCATGAATTCTTACAATTTGATTGGTCAAAAAATTTCTCCTTCTACACATGGATTAACATTTTTTTTATACCTTTTCTTTTCCTAGCTATTTCCTGGAAATGGACAGCCATTAATTAATTATAAATTATCCTTACATCAAGTGTTATTCCATATTATATATCAAACTCGGGCAAAACCTTTTTTCTTTTTGGAAGATGAAATCTTGTTTTAATGGCAAGCATGGATAGAGTCAGGATTTTTTTTAGGGGGCAATCTGATTTTTTTTTTTTTATGTTTTAAGCTATATTAATAATTTTATATAATACTATTTAATTAATTTTATATAAAATTAAATAAATTAGTTTAAAATGTATTCGCATGGGAATTCTTAATATTATCCAAAAAAAGTTTGGATTATATTTACCCATTCCAAAAGTTATACTAATGGATAGGAAAATATATTTATACTAAAATTGTTACCCAACTTCACTCGGGAATTTTTTTAATATTAATTAAATTAATAATTATAAATAAATTTAAGTTAAATCATATTAAATAATTATTATTTATTTAAATAATTTTTTATTTTTTAATATCTTAAGTAAGTAATGTAGACACCTAATTTTGTCTGGGCCACTAAACAGGTATGTTTTCTTCCCATATTGATGTTTTCGAGTATAAAAAGACCGTTTTCATCCTGCAGGTGGTACTCCGAGACTTAGTTTAAAAGGGCGAGCATAAAAAGTCAAACTTGAAAAAAGTCAACCCTGAAAAAGTCAACCCCAGAAAGTCAACTACTGAAAAAGTCAACCCACTTTCAAAATCAAGATTTTAAGTTCAATTGAAAAATGGAGAAAGAATTTTGATAATCCGAGGTCTACATTGAAAGATATGGAGTTCGGAAGTTGGGATTTGGAGATTCAGTTGAAAAGAAACCATAATCCGAGAAATTTGGGGAAAAGTGCTTAAACGATCAAACTGGTCGAAATTGAAGGTTCCAAATGAAAGATAAGCACTGACTACGGGTAATGGAGAAGTCACTTGCAAGAAAAACCGAAAGAAAAGTCAATCCGGGAGAAAACCGAGAATTAGGGTTTTTAGTGGATTTCGGTGAAATCGGGAAGAATCACAGAAATGGCCCGACTTGGTAAGACCAAAGCCCCCAATGGATGAGGAATGATTAAAAAGGATGGCCCAAGGCTCAGATTGAAGAAAATCTGAAAATCGGACTTGTTTTGAGCAAAACCGGGTTTCGGAGGTTAAAAGGCAAAATTGGAAAATTTTGGGAAAAATAGCAAATGGACTCCGAAAATTATGAAAAATTTGTCAATCTCATTCTTAAATCATTTGAAGGAGATTGGCGAAAGAAAATCTTGATTCCGAGTTCGTTTGCAAAATGGCCAAATCCCGGGCTTCTTATGCAGTAATTCAAAAAGGAAAATCCCGGAAAAATAGCAAATGGACTCCAAAAATTCTGAAATTTGGCAAATCTCATTTTTAAATTATTTGGAAGAGATTGGCGAAAGAAAAGCTTGATTCCGAGTTCGTTTGCAAAATGGCCAAATCCCGGGCCTCCTATGCAGTAATTCAAGCCGATAAATCCCTAAAAAAAAATACCAAATGAGCTCCAAAAATTATGAAAACTTCCAGATCACACTTTTTAATTATTTTGAAGAGATTGGTGAAGAAAAAAATCTTGATTTGGAGCTCGTTTAAAAAATGGTAAAATGTAGGGGCATAAAAGGACATTTTTGGGAAGAAAAAATCCAAATAAATAGCAAACGGACTCGGATAATTTTGAAAACTTCCAGAACTCAATATTTTATTATTTTGGAAGTATTAAAAAAAGAAAAATTGAATTTGGAGTCCGTTTGATATTTATTTTGCATCCGGGAGGGCAAAATGGTCATTTCACCCAAGCAACCGAAAAGGGCTTTTTGGGCCCTTCAAAAAATCAGAGTTGGGCTGGAAAAAAGATGTCAACATTTTTCTTGGACAGCTGTAATTTGAGAGGGCTGAGATGCTAATCTAAGGGTGGTAATTTCATGACTTTTCATCTTGAATTATTGGCCATTTGATGGAAATTAGGTTACAAAAAAATGACAACATCTTGGAGTCCATATAAGCATCATTTTCTGCCAGCCCTAAGGGGGGAGGCAGATTTTGTTTTTTCTTTTCCATTTTGGTTGATTTCTCTTAGTTTTTCTTAGTTTTTTATCTTCTTGGTTGAGAGCAAAAAAAGAAAAGTTTAGAAAAAAAGGAAAGTTTGAAGAGAAAAGCTTGAAATATTAGCTTCTTGAGGTTGCTCTTGAGCACCAACTCTTGCACTTTCATTTTCTATTCTTATTTTTTGCTATTTTAATCTCTACTTGGTGAGTTTTCATTTTAAAATAATGTTTCTTGTTCTTCCTTCATTTCCTTTCTTAAGTATATTTTTTTTTACATTTTGTTTTTACAATAAACTCACCATGGCCAAATGGCCTACATTATTTATTTTAAGTTGTTGTTTTTGATTCATTTTACCATATTGTTTATGCTATTTTCTTTATTTTTGATGTTTTAAATATTATGTTATTTCATGTTCTTAAGTTATATTTAATTTGGTTGCTTTGTTTATTGCCATTTATGTCTTAGATATCATGTTTTTGCATTTTTAATTTTCTGTTTTTATGTTGTTTAAATTTGAGCATGTTTTAGATTTAGTATATTAGGTGTTTGTGAAAATGCTTGTGTGATTTTTGTGTTATGACTTAGTTTTTCATGCTAGTATGCCAAGTGTTTGAGAAAATGCCATGCTTGTTGGAGCTTGAGGCCATTTGGCTACTCCATGTGTTTTGCATTGTGTGTTGCATTCTTTGTCATGCTAGTTGTTAGGTTTTTGCATTTGCATGATATTTGGTTGGATTTTTGAATTAAGCATGCCTTGTGTTTGTGAAAATGCCATGCATATCTTAGGTCTAGGTTGCATTTATTGCCATGCAAGTTCATGTTAGGTCTAGGCCATATTATTTATGTCATGCATTTTCCTTACCTTTAGGTTTAAATCCATGCATTTCATGCATTATGTTTGCTGCATTATTTCATGCATTTCATGTTCATGCCACTTGAATAATGACTTGAGCCAATTAATGGTTCAAGGTCATGCTCTCTTGAACACACTTGTGGAAAATTAAGTTTGTCAAATTGATTATTCTACCTTTGTGATTTTTTTTACTTAGCCAATTTTTATCTAACTTTCAAAAAGTCCTAGCTACTGTCTTCAAGTCATTCTATGAGTTTCAAATATTTTTATTTTGGTTTTTAAATGATTTTATCAAAGACAAAAAAAAAAATGTGTTGGCAAAGCAGTTTTTTTTTCCACCCAAAACTCGTACATCTCCGATTTTTCTGGGAATTCATCTTTGATCAGAAAATTAAGTCGATTTTTTTCCATGTATTTTTACATGTCCTGAGTCTCCAATAATTATTTAAGAATTTTTGGAATTTTTAAAAATAGGGTAAAAAATCGTGGATTAAAACTGGAGAGTGGAGTCAGAATTGAATTTAAAGAAAAACAAAGCAGTTTTTTCTCCTCCAAAAACTCGTACATCTCTGGTTTTTCTGGGAATTCATCTTTGATCAAAAAATTAAGCCGATTTTTTATCATGTAGTTTTACATGTCCTGAGTCTCCAGTAATTTTTTCAGAATGTTTGGAATTTTTAAAAATAGGGTAACAAATCGTGGATTAAAACTGGACAATGGAGTCAGAATTGAATTTAAAGAAAAACCAATTTTCTGTTTTGGTTAATCTACTTAGAGTGGGCTGATTAGGAGGGTTAGCTACTGACTTAGGGTGATTTCTAAGCCTTTTAAACTCTAAAAATGGTTTTTCAAGTCCCGGGCTAAGGGTAGTCAAGTCCGGATTTTTTAAACTTAGGAAATTAGAGCCATTTAAAAATTTTTAGCCCAATTTTTATTGTTAATTCAAGCTTTTCAAAATTGTTTTCAAACAATCACAAAGTATTTTGGTTTTAGAATATTTAATTTGACATATTTTCCTAAGGTAGCCGGATATCTTTTTAGATATACGGATTTCCTTAATTAAAGGAAAAATACATTTCATGCATTGCATTTTTATTTTCATGCATATTATATGATAGCATTATTTTATTCCATGTCATTTAAATTATATGCCATATCATTCATGTTTGCCATGTCATTTAGGTTGCATTATATTATTTAGATTTTGCTATGTCATTTTATTTATGTCATGCATATACATATTCATTTATTTTAAATGTTTTCAAAAAGATAATGGTTTTCAATAAAAATAAAGATATTCCCGAGTTAAAATAATTCATGAGTTCTCTACCGGGTTTGCTGGAGGGAATTTCATCAATTATCATTAATAAAGGAATATCTTTCTTTCAAAAAAGAGAATGATTCGGAAAGTTTTTTCAAAACTAATAAAAATTTCTATATTTTGCCACATTTGTTGGGGAATATAGGAAAATTTTGAATTTATAAATTCCGGATCATTTTCAATAAAAAATGGAATTATTTTTAAATTGGGAATTAGCTCAAAATACTAAATTTAAAACCAACTTTTACCGAGACTTGAGATAACACACGATTAATAAGGTACCGATTTATACGGGCGTTGTGGGGGTGCTAATCCTTCCCCACACGTAACCGACTCCCGAACCTGCTTCTTTGATTTCTCTGGTTTAAAACGCAGACTTGAAATTGGTTTTTAAAATGTTTTAATTAATTTTTAAAATATTTTATAAAACCGGTTTTAATAGGTGGCCGATCACACCTAGCTAAAAAAGATTGGTGGCGACTCCATGTCTTTTTTAAGGTCATTTTCAAAACCTTCATTTTTAGAGGAATTAAGTCGACTTTTCCTCGGGTTTTTTTTAATGTCACGCTTAACGAATAATAAAGTCTTGCGATGAGACTCGTCGTTATTTTTTTTTTTAGGTTGCGACAGCTTGGCGACTCCACTGGGGAATATTAGAGAGTCAGGCCTAGAATTAGTCGTGTGTTATCAAAGTCTCGGTTTTGTTGGTTTTATTGGTATTTAATTTTAATTCCCATATTTTTGTTAATAAGGAGAATTTTGAAAATAATAAAATATTTTTAAATATGTTCATACTCATGTGCATGCATTTTATTATTGTTTCTAGCTATTTAAGGTTGTATATTATAACTGCTTGTCGGTTAATGCGTTACACTATTCTTGAATGTTTTAATTGTTAGGACATTTAGAATAAGGTTTGTAGAATAGGTGGTGACAGGTTTGTTTTGTTTCTCCACACACACTACACGTGCATTTGCATAACATGAATCCTCTACCCGGGTTCCGTCCTTTTAAGTGGAAGTAAAGTAACTAAGCCTTCGTGATTGATCCTCCGTATGGGCTAGTGAAACACTTTCGAAGTATAAAGTACCTAATGCCTTCGTGATGATCCTCCGTACGGGCATAGGAAAATATACTCTAACGAATTGAACCCGCTTTTATCGTGGTGCCTTACTAGCCTTCACCGGCGACAGTGAGGAACAATTCGGGGCCTTAGAACTGATTCACCCTCATATAGTGAACCTAGGCGAAGCCATGCCGGATTTCCGTTAGATGTACCGAAAATAGGAACACATGGAGGGACATTTCTAAACCTTTTGTTACCTATTTTACACTCCGAATAAGTGTGGTAGATCGGGCAACGATGTACGTACATCGCCTGTAATAAATGTGATACTCCGCCTCGAAGGCATCGTGATGCCTAAATAAGCAGATATTGCTGGGGCAGATGTTCATTAGCTGTTTTTAAAAAAAAAAAAAAACTTTTTTCAAGCATTTTTGCATGTTGCACATTTCATGCATGTGTGAATAGAGCATGTACATTTTTGGTTGTGTTATTGATCTCATTCTTTGCAGTAAACAGTTGGTAATTTCATTTGATGATTTCATAAAACCGGTAGTGTCACATGACCATTTGCATATTGTACCATAGTAGGATCCACCCTGAAAGTCTTTTGAAAATAATGTGATTGGTTTCTCAAAAAAAAAAAAAACACAGAAAAAAAAAAACATGTTAAAAAAAAAATCATCATAAATTTAGAGGCAAATCTTGCATAATGAGATTGTTGAATAATCAAGATTTAGGTCCCACCAATTTCGTGTAATCATTGATTTCTTTGTGTATACCTTTGTGGTAATTCATTTAGTCTTAGCATGTATCATTTTGACATCATAGCATGCATGTTCATTCATTGTAGAATACATGCATAGTCATTATCTGTATATACCTGGCATTAGATTGTATCCATAGCATACATAGTCATCATACATATTCTCTGTATATGTTCATGCATTAATTATCAGTATATTCATGCACATAGGAATAGAGCATGTACATTCATAATTGTATTCTTAATCTCATGACATTTTCATTTGCATGAAAGGGGTTCGAGATATGAGGAATGAATCGGAGGAACGATTTGTTGCTTTGGAACGCAATCAAGAGGAATATGGACATGAAATCCGAGAGGTGAAGGAACAACTTGCCAAATTGCTGAAAATGGTTGAGGATATGGGTAACAGTAAAAAGGAACTTTCTCAGGGCTTCGCATCATCTTCGGATCAACCAAAACCATTAGGTCCAGAACATACAATCCTTGCTGGATCCTGCACTTGTCAATGCCACAAAGGTTGCAATCCTGATGAAATTGTGGACAAAATCATGAAAATAATTAAACCTGAAAGCTTGATACCAAAGACAGAAACCTCGAATCCAGTACCATACCTGCAAACTGTTCTAGGTCCAAACCAGTATCCCAACCCTACTATGGTCCAATCGTCCATTGGGATGACCACTACGGGATTCCAGAATCCCACACCATCACCAACAACTGCCAGTTCATACTATTTCCCTCATCAATCACCTTATCCAGTACCTGGGATAGGAACCTCGAGCTATGTACAACCTCCAAAGTCCTCGTGTCCAAATCCATACCCTCACCATGCTGTTCCGCCACATCTCCATGTAAACACTCCGGTTCGGACCTTAGTGCCACCACCAAGTGCCCCAACTCCTAGGCCATGTGTGACTAAGAAACGACCCCAGGATAAGACCCAAATGCCTTTTGATCCCATTCCAATCAGCTACCAAGAGCTCCTCCCTATACTGATCCAAAATCACATGGTTGCCTGTGTCCCATTGAAACCCCTGTTACCACCATATCCAATGTGGTATAATCCAAATGCAAGATGTGATTATCATTGTGGAATTGTTGGCCATAACGTTGAAAACTGTATGGCATTCAAAAAGAAAGTGCAAACTCTTATAAATGCCAAGTGGTTGGATCCCACGACACTGATTGATAGAGGACTGGGAAAGCGTCATTAGGATTGGGAGATTTACATCATTGAGGTGGAAAGACTTCGGTCTTATATGATGTAATAGGATTTCACTTTTTCAGTAGCCGGCTCTTATAGCCTTAGGATGTTAGGAAGAATAAAGTGCTTGTAAGGACAGTCTTAACCACTGTTCAAATTTTGTAAAACATGGTTTATACCATTGTGAATGTTGATGTGGGAATGAATTGATTATGTTTCAAATTTATGAGAGGTTGATGATTAAGTTCCTCCGATTCTTATTTCCTCCTTGATATCTCCCCCTTTGCATTTTGCATCCCATCAATTATTTGTCAGGTTGCATTCATGCATTCATAATCAGCATGATTTTTCTGTATATATCTATGCATTAATTTGCTTATTTTTTACATGCATCATGTTGGCATCAGGTTGCATTCATGGCATACACAGTCATCATGATATGCTCATGCATTAATTTTTCATATTGACATCTGGTTGCATTCATGACATACACGGCCAGCATGACTTTCTTTGTATATACTCTGTGTCAGTCATGTATTCTTCACATGCATCATAATTGACATTGTATGGCATTCATAGTGTATATGATCATTCATTGGGAAATACATTTGGAACATACATGGTCATTCATTGTATATATCCATGCATTAATTTATTATTCTTTAAATGCATCATGTTGGCATCATGTTGCATTTATAACATACATGGTCAACATGTTTCCACTGTATATGACCACACATAACTTTGTTTATCCTTCACATGCATCAAATTGCACTCATGACATTCATAGCTCATTCATCATGAAACACATTAATAAGATGAAATAGAAATTGGCTTAGCTTTGAAGAGTTTTCTTCGTCAGCTAAAAGCTATGACCCCAACAGCAAGTGCAAGTATCACATTGGGGCAATTGGGCATTCGACTAAAAAATGCAGACAACTGAAGGAAAAAAATTGAAGGTCTTGTCCATGATGGCATTTTGATTCCAGAGCTTATCGAACATTGGAAATCTGTTTTACCATAAATTGATTTCCTCTTGAAGAATTTTGAGGATAAGAATTGTTATCTTTGAAAGCATGTCAATAGGAGCATTCTGATGCATATATTTCTACACTTTGATAATGAAAGCTCTTGTCTCATGATGACATCTACATGAAATAAATAAATTTTGAATTTTAATATTTTGTGTTCATTTTATTTTAGCAATAAATTTGAAATTGTAAAAAAAAAAAAAAAAAAAAACAAAACAAATGAAACTTTGAGAAAATTTGTGGTACACAATAAATAAGTGGTTTTCACATGAAATAATGAACAATCTTGAGAATATTGATGATCATTGTTAGAAATGACCCAATACCTTCAGCCTTCTCTTTTAGGCTTTCCTAAGCCTAAATCCTTAAACCAAGAGCACTTGAAAGACCTAATGCTTCAAGGGATATGAATGATTTGACTTCATAGAAGTATTGTCATTGCAGAATAAGCAAGGATGCAAATCCTAGTCTATGCTATGAGCAAAGGAACGAACTTTTTGAAAATTTTCAAATTCCTTGAAAATCAAACAAATGAGACATTCTTTCAAGAATCCAGATTTTGATAATTTGGTGTGTGTCAAGATTGTGCTAAAACCATTCATGACCTTTCCCAATGACCACAAAACACTAATTGCCTAGACATCACTTCATGATTGACACCCTGGGGCACAATGATTAAACTAGATTATCCCCTGTCCTAGAGAAAACCTGTTTTTGGGTCATATTTTCCTTGTCTCTTCAAAGAACTCAGATTGGAAACTCAGCCTTTTCAAAACAGACCTAGACTTGCTATGTTCCTCGTTGATACAGATTCTCATGGTTAATCAAATTGGGGCATCATATATGGAAATGATGGATACATGGTGAATAAGGATGGATTAAACGCATGAATCGTTGGGGCATGCGATGAAAAATGAAAAATGAAAAAATTTGTGATATCATGCATATGAGAATTCGGATGATTCCAAAGTGCAAAATGAAATTCTGAATATCTATTTCCCCTGGGGATTGCTTTTCAAAGTGAATATTCGTGCTTGACGTGAGGAATGGCCATCTTTCATATCCCTTCACACAAAAAGAAATCATCCATAGTCACCCCTTTTGAGCCAAAAGAATTCTTTCTTGTTTGAACCTTGATCACTGATCACCCTCTACACTGGGGGGCAAATGCAAGGAAAGATTTTTTTAAAGATCATTGAGAAATGTGTCCTAGCTCAAAGACAGATGCAAAGCAAATGGAGCCCCGAATAAAGACAGGCTCACTATGTTGAAAAAGAAGGGGGCAAAATGAAAGCAAAAAAAATGTGTGAAAGACATGGCAAATTGAAAGCCAAGAGCAAGGAAGAAAAAGAGCAAAGTCAAAAGGAAAGAAATGTCCAAGAAGGGACAAATGCTTCAAAGAGAATCCTCCTCAAGAAATGATCCTTGATCTGATTACCCTCGAACACATATTTTGGGCCTATTTATCCTTTTTTTCTGAACCCTGAGCCATGGCCTACATTATATGCTTTAAAAGTCCATTTTGATCAAGCATGAATATTTAATCTGAAAGGTTTTTCCTCAGATTTTATCCCATTTCATCAAATTATCATTTCACTAAGGAAGAATTTATAATTCTCAAGTGTATGGTAGAACAAGTAAAAAAAAAAAAAAAAAGGGACTCTAGGGCGAAAACCCAAAAATGGGCTGTCTAGAGTAAATTTAGAAATTTTCGATGCCATCTATGATAGTGCCGATACCCCAAAAGAAAAGATCTTATTAAAGGAGTGGTCATCGAGGAACATCTAGGAATTCTTGAACCCCCAAATTGCCAACTCTCATTCAAAGGATTGTCTTCAAAAACTGAAACTTTTTTTCTCCAAGATTAAACTTTCCGGTTTAAACATCCCGGCCAATCTTGACGCTTGTCAAAAAGCCTTGATATGGAAACTAAAAGAATGTTGAATTTGCTTGGTTCTCAATGAATTCATGATTTATAAAACCTGTTCCATTTGTGGGCCTAGAAAGGACATACATTTTTGTTGTGAAGTTTTCTTGGAAAAGCCAGAATCTTGTTATACCAAGCCTTGCCAGTTGAAAAAACCCAGATTAATACTTAGAGAATTTTCTAACAGTGATCATCAGTCATCAAAAGATTTGTACATCATACACTGTGGAGTTAAAATTTTTGGCTTAGAAGTTTTCCTTAAATAAGCAAAATTGTTTTTCAAAAAGGGAAAATAAAAATATTTTTGAAATACCCATTTTTGATGTTGACATGAGACAAGGATTTTTCTAACCCAAAGATATAGAACTGCCAGGATAGGTCTTGACTTCCAGATATGAGAAGAAGATATCGAACCCAGTTCAGATCTCTGTTGATGAAAGTTTGAAAACTGTTGGGGCAAAGAGAATAGCCAAAATGAATTGAAGATATACTCTGATTTGAAGAGGAAAAATGAATTTGAGAGGCTAAGCCAAAGTCTAGAAAAACAACCGGGGCCATTTGCATCACTCATGAGCACTCATCTCTTTATCGAGCTTTTGCATCTGCACAGTGTCAGCAAGCATTTGCATCATTCATGGGTATTTGCATTGGCACTATTCCATAAGCATCTGCATTTTACCTTTACATTTACATTCTTCATGGAATTCGCATTTGTGTCATCTCAAGCAATTGCATCATTTCTAGAATCATTGCATTTTCATTATTGTGTGGTAATTGTAGTTACACCATTCATAAACCAGTTACATGAACACAATTAGTAGGGGCATCTGCATCACGAAACATGGGCATCAATCCAGGCCATTTGCATTTGCACTAAGAAATATTTTACATTTGCACCATGAAGCATGAGCACCTTGTTAAAAGACATGTGCATCTGCATCATTTCTCAAAGCTTCTGGTGGGGATATCCAGAATTTTACAGTTTTTAAAAGTGAACAAGTCTTCGGTGGTGATAGCTGAAGCCTCTGGTGGAGATATCCAGGGTTTTATAATTTTGAAACATGAGGAATCTTCTTCTGAAGGAGTTACCCAGATTTTTACAATAAGCAAGTCTTTGGTGGTGATAGCCAGAGCTTCTGGTGGGGATATCCAGAATTTTACAGTTTTAAAAGAACAAGTCTTCGGTGGTGATAGCTGAAGCCTCTGGTGGAGATATCCAGGGTTTTATAATTTTGAAAACATGAAAAAAATTATTCTGAAGGAGTTACCCAGAATTTTACAATGAGCAAGTCTTTGGTGGTGATAGCCAAAGCTTCTGGTGGTGATATCCAGAATTTTGCAGTTTTAAAAGTGAACAAGTCTTCAGTGGTGATAGCTGAAGCCTCTGGTGGAGATATCCAGGGTTTTATAATTTTGAAAAATGAGAAATTTTATTCTGAAGGAGTTACCCAGAATTTTACAATGAGCAAGTCTTTGGTGGTGATAGCCAAACCTTCTGGTGGGGATATCCAGAATTTTACAGTTTTAAAAGTGAACAAGTCTTCGGTGGTGATAGTTGAAGCCTCTGGTGGAGATATCCAGGGTTTTATAATTTTGAAAAATGATAAATTTTATTCTGAAGGAGTTACCCAGAATTTTACAATGAGCAAGTCTTTGGTGGTAATAGCCAAAGCTTCTGGTGGGGATATCTAGAATTTTACAGTTTTTAAAAGTGAATAAGTCTTCGGTGGTGATAGCTGAAGCCTCTGGTGGAGATATACAGGGTTTTATAATTTTGAAACATGAGAAATCTTCTTCTAGATGAGTTATCTAGAATTTTATATTGAGCAAGTTTTTGGTGGTGATAGCCAAAGCTTCTGGTGGGGATATCCAGAATTTTACAGTTTTAAAAGTGAGCAAGACTTCGGTGGTGATAGATGAAGCCTCTGGTGGAGATATCCAGGGTTTTAGAATTTTGAAAAATGAGAAATCTTCTTTTGGAGGAGTTATCCAAAATTTTATTCAACATGTGCATCTACATCAAGAAGCATTTGCATCAATCTAAGTTAGTTGAATCTGCATCAAGAAAGTTTGCATCAAATCAAGTCATTTACATTTGCATCAAAGACATTTGCACCAATCTAAGTCATTTGCATCTACATCAAGAAGCGTTTGCATCAACAAAAGACATTTGCATTTGCATCATGAAGCATTTGCATCATCTCTTAAAGCTTTCAGGTATAATCGATTTCGTTTCCTTAAGTCGAGTCGAGCCCCGAAATCATCGTCGAAGTACTTTTTTTATTTATGAACAAGTCTTCGGTGGTGATAGCTGAAGCCTCTGGTGGAGATATCCAGAGTTTTAAAATCCTTTGAAAAGGTAAAAAGTCTTCGGTGGTGATAGCTGAAGTTTCTGGGGGTGATACCCAGAATTTTTACATTAAAAAAAAAATGAGCAAGACTTTGGTGGTGATAGCCGAAGCTTCTGGAGGAGATATCCAGAATTTTAAACACAGCTGAGAACAAGACAGGTTAAGGCCCCGAGACCATCGTCGATGTCATTTCCTTTCTTGCAAATCGAATTCGTTTCCTTAAGACGAATCGAGCCTTGTTTAGGCAGGGAATTCAATTTAAGGACAAATCTTCAATTTACTGTTTTCAAAAAAAAATGAAAAAAGAGAAAAAATGAAAAAAATAGAAAATAAAAAAAGAAAATAAAAAATAAAAAATGCAAAATGCAAAAATGAATGAAGAAATGAAAAAGAAAACCCCTTTCCTTTCCATGTGATTTCACTGACCGTACAAAATTAGTGTCGGTTTATCTTTGCCTGATTCCTGATTCTCAGCAATAGCCAAAGAGGGGCAGCTGTAGACACCTAATTTTGTCCGGGCCACTAAACAGGTATGTTTTCTTCCCATATTGATGTTTCCGAGTATAAAAAGACCGTTTTCATCCTGCAGGTGGTACTCCGAGACTTAGTTTAAAAGGGCGAGCATAAAAAGTCAAACTTAAAAAAAGTCAACCCCGAAAAAGTCAACCCCGAAAAAGTCAACTACTGAAAAAGTCAACCCACTTTCAAAATCAAGATTTTAAGTTCAATTGAAAAATGGAGAAAGAATTTTGATAATCCGAGGTCTACATTGAAAGATATGGAGTTCGGAAGTTGGGATTTGGAGATTCAGTAGAAAAAAAACCCTAATCCGAGAAATTTGGGGAAAAGTGCTTAAACGATCAAACTGGTCGAAATTGAAGGTTCCAAATGAAAGATAAGCACTGACTACGGGTAATGGAGAAGTCACTTGCAAGAAAAACCGAAAGAAAAGTCAATCCGGGAGAAAACCGAGAATTAGGGTTTTTAGTGGATTTCGGTGAAATCGGGAAGAATCACAGAAATGGCCCGACTTGGTAAGACCAAAGCCCCCAATGGATGAGGAATGATTAAAAAGGATGGCCCAAGGCTCAGATTGAAGAAAATCTGAAAATCGGACTTGTTTTGAGCAAAACCGGGTTTCGGAGGTTAAAAGGCAAAATTGGAAAATTTTGGGAAAAATAGCAAATGGACTCCGAAAATTATGGAAAATTTGTCAATCTCATTCTTAAATCATTTGAAGGAGATTGGCGAAAGAAAATCTTGATTCCGAGTTCGTTTGCAAAATGGCCAAATCCCGGGCTTCTTATGCAGTAATTCAAAAAGGAAAATCCCGGAAAAATAGCAAATGGACTCCAAAAATTCTGAAATTTGGCAAATCTCATTTTTAAATTATTTGGAAGAGATTGGCGAAAGAAAATCTTGATTCCGAGTTCGTTTGCAAAATGGTCAAATCCCGGGCCTCCTATGCAGTAATTCAAGCCGATAAATCCCTAAAAAAAATACCAAATGAGCTCCAAAAATTATGAAAACTTCCAGATCACACTTTTTAATTATTTTGAAGAGATTGGTGAAGAAAAAAAATCTTGATTTGGAGCTCGTTTAAAAAATGGTAAAATGTAGGGGCATAAAATGGTATTTTTGGGAAGAAAAAATCCAAATAAATAGCAAACGGACTCGGATAATTTTGAAAACTTCCAGAACTCAATATTTTATTATTTTGGAAGTATTAAAAAAAGAAAAATTGAATTTGGAGTCCGTTTGATATTTATTTTGCATCCGGGAGGGCAAAATGGTCATTTCACCCAAGCAACCGAAAAGGGCTTTTTGGGCCCTTCAAAAAATCAGAGTTGGGCTGGAAAAAAGATGTCAACATTTTTCTTGGACAGCTGTAATTTGAGAGGGCTGAGATGCTAATCTAAGGGTGGTAATTTCATGACTTTTCATCTTGAATTATTGGCCATTTGATGGAAATTAGGTTACACAAAAATGACAACATCTTGGAGTCCATATAAGCATCATTTTCTGCCAGCCCTAAGGGGGGAGGCAGATTTTGTTTTTTCTTTTCCATTTTGGTTGATTTCTCTTAGTTTTTCTTAGTTTTTTATCTTCTTGGTTGAGAGCAAAAAAAGAAAAGTTTAGAAAAAAAGGAAAGTTTGAAGAGAAAAGCTTGAAATATTAGCTTCTTGAGGTTGCTCTTGAGCACCAACTCTTGCACTTTCATTTTCTATTCTTATTTTTTTCTATTTTAATCTCTACTTGGTGAGTTTTCATTTTAAAATAATGTTTCTTGTTCTTCCTTCATTTCCTTTCTTAAGTATATTTTTTTTTACATTTTGTTTTTACAATAAACTCACCATGGCCAAATGGCCTACATTATTTATTTTAAGTTGTTGTTTTTGATTCATTTTACCATATTGTTTATGCTATTTTCTTTATTTTTGATGTTTTAAATATTATGTTATTTCATGTTCTTAAGTTATATTTAATTTGGTTGCTTTGTTTATTGCCATTTATGTCTTAGATATCATGTTTTTGCATTTTTAATTTTCTGTTTTTATGTTGTTTAAATTTGAGCATGTTTTAGATTTAGTATATTAGGTGTTTGTGAAAATGCTTGTGTGATTTTTGTGTTATGACTTAGTTTTTCATGCTAGTATGCCAAGTGTTTGAGAAAATGCCATGCTTGTTGGAGCTTGAGGCCATTTGGCTACTCCATGTGTTTTGCATTGTGTGTTGCATTCTTTGTCATGCTAGTTGTTAGGTTTTTGCATTTGCATGATATTTGGTTGGATTTTTGAATTAAGCATGCCTTGTGTTTGTGAAAATGCCATGCATATCTTAGGTCTAGGTTGCATTTATTGCCATGCAAGTTCATGTTAGGTCTAGGCCATATTATTTATGTCATGCATTTTCCTTACCTTTAGGTTTAAATCCATGCATTTCATGCATTATGTTTGCTGCATTATTTCATGCATTTAATGTTCATGCCACTTGAATAATGACTTGAGCCAATTAATGGTTCAAGGTCATGCTCTCTTGAACACACTTGTGGAAAATTAAGTTTGTCAAATTGATTATTCTACCTTTGTGATTTTTTTTACTTAGCCAATTTTTATCTAACTTTCAAAAAGTCCTAGCTACTGTCTTCAAGTCATTCTATGAGTTTCAAATATTTTTATTTTGGTTTTTAAATGATTTTATCAAAGACAAAAAAAAAATGTGTTGGCAAAGCAGTTTTTTTTTCCACCCAAAACTCGTACATCTCCGATTTTTCTGGGAATTCATCTTTGATCAGAAAATTAAGTCGATTTTTTTCCATGTATTTTTACATGTCCTGAGTCTCCAATAATTATTTAAGAATTTTTGGAATTTTTAAAAATAGGGTAAAAAATCGTGGATTAAAACTGGAGAGTAGAGTCAGAATTGAATTTAAAGAAAAACAAAGCAGTTTTTTCTCCTCCAAAAACTCGTACATCTCTGGTTTTTCTGGGAATTCATCTTTGATCAAAAAATTAAGCCGATTTTTTATCATGTAGTTTTACATGTCCTGAGTCTCCAGTAATTTTTTCAGAATGTTTGGAATTTTTAAAAATAGGGTAACAAATCGTGGATTAAAACTGGACAATGGAGTCAGAATTGAATTTAAAGAAAAACCAATTTTCTGTTTTGGTTAATCTACTTAGAGTGGGCTGATTAGGAGGGTTAGCTACTGACTTAGGGTGATTTCTAAGCCTTTTAAACTCTAAAAATGGTTTTTCAAGTCCCGGGCTAAGGGTAGTCAAGTCCGGATTTTTTAAACTTAGGAAATTAGAGCCATTTAAAAATTTTTAGCCCAATTTTTATTGTTAATTCAAGCTTTTCAAAATTGTTTTCAAACAATCACAAAGTATTTTGGTTTTAGAATATTTAATTTGACATATTTTCCTAAGGTAGCCGGATATCTTTTTAGATATACGGATTTCCTTAATTAAAGGAAAAATACATTTCATGCATTGCATTTTTATTTTCATGCATATTATATGATAGCATTATTTTATTCCATGTCATTTAAATTATATGCCATATCATTCATGTTTGCCATGTCATTTAGGTTGCATTATATTATTTAGATTTTGCTATGTCATTTTATTTATGTCATGCATATACATATTCATTTATTTTAAATGTTTTCAAAAAGATAATGGTTTTCAATAAAAATAAAGATATTCCCGAGTTAAAATAATTCATGAGTTCTCTACCGGGTTTGCTGGAGGGAATTTCATCAATTATCATTAATAAAGGAATATCTTTCTTTCAAAAAAGAGAATGATTCGGAAAGTTTTTTCAAAACTAATAAAAATTTCTATATTTTGCCACGTTTGTTGGGGAATATAGGAAAATTTTGAATTTATAAATTCCGGATCATTTTCAATAAAAAATGGAATTATTTTTAAATTGGGAATTAACTCGAAATACTAAATTTAAAACCAACTTTTACCGAGACTTGAGATAACACACGATTAATAAGGTACCGATTTATACGGGCGTTGTGGGGGTGCTAATCCTTCCCCACACGTAACCGACTCCCGAACCTGCTTCTTTGATTTCTCTGGTTTAAAACGCAGACTTGAAATTGGTTTTTAAAATGTTTTAATTAATTTTTAAAATATTTTATAAAACCGGTTTTAATAGGTGGCCGATCACACCTAGCTAAAAAAGATTGGTGGCGACTCCATGTCTTTTTTAAGGTCATTTTCAAAACCTTCATTTTTAGAGGAATTAAGTCGACTTTTCCTCGGGTTTTTTTTAATGTCACGCTTAACGAATAATAAAGTCTTGCGATGAGACTCGTCGTTATTTTTATTTTTAGGTTGCGACAAGTAGATATAGAGTTAAAATCGAATCAATATGATAAACTATGCAAAATATGAAATGAATTGAGACACGACACAACATAGGAAAATAATTAAAACACGACACGAAAAAAACATGGACGCGACATGAATACACGAACCTGTCAAAATCTATATAAAACGAATTAATAACGTATAAAATTTATAATACTTTGAACACATAAAAAGAAATAACACGAACATGAATACGTTAAGAACACAAATTTTTCTCTAAATTGAATTACTATGATAAATTATGCAAAATATGTCATGAATTGAACACGACATGAACACACAAAATTTTATCTAAATTGAACCACAATGACAAACTATAGAAAATATGAAATCAATTGAGACACGGCACGAATACAAAATAGGAAAAATAATTAAAACACAACATGAAAAATAACATGAACACGACAAAAACATACAAAATTTTCTCTTAATTGAACCACTATGACAAATTTTGCAAAATATGTCATAAATTGAGACACGACACGAACACACAAATTTTTCTCTAAATTGAATCACAATGAGAAACTATGCAAAATATGAGATAAATTGAGACATGACACGAACATAACATAGAAAAAATAGTTAAAACAAAACACGAAAAATAACATGAACAAAACATGAATACATAAACATGTCTAAATATACATAAAACGAATTATTAACATGTAAAATTTTTTAGATAACTTTATAATACTTTAAACAAAAACAAAAAAAAAAAAAAAAAAACTCGAACACTTCACGAACATACAAAATTTTTTCTAAATTGAATCTTTATGACAAATTTTAAAAAATATGTCATGAATTGAGATACGATACGAACACACAAATTTTTATCTAAATTGAATCATAATGACCAAATATACAAAATATGAAATGAATTGAGATACAACACAAATATAACATAAGAAAAATAATATGAACACGACACGAATACACGAACGTATAAAAATATACATAAAATAAATTATTAACATGTAAAAATTTATATAATTTATAATACTTTAAACACATAAAAAAATAATACGAACACAAACATATAAATTTTTATCAATTTTTTCTCTTTCCTTTCTCTCTCATTTCTTTCTCTCTTATTTCTTTTCTTCTCTTTATTTCTTTCCATTAGTTCCTCCTCTTATCCAACTCATTCTTTCTTTCTTACCCTTTCTTTTACTAACTACGTCGTTTAACTTTGAGAGAGAAAAAAAAACAGGTGTCACACACCAAGATGAGCATGTAGTCAAAAATATATAATGTTATAGATATACCGAAAAAAACAACAAAATAGAAAAAGAAAATTTGGGAAAGTTATATTAGAACAAACAAACAAATTTTGAGCAAAAGGATTTTTTTAAATAAATATATATACAAGTATTAAATGATAATTTTGAAAAGCGTAAAATGTAAAATAAAATTTTGAAAAATTGGAGGGGCCAAGTAATAGGTTGAGAAAAAAAATCAAGAAAATCGAAAATCGATTCGAACTATAATGTTCGATTCAGCTTCAATTCGGTTTTTATTAAATTGGATTCGACTTTTAGTTCATACGTTAAAAAACCGCAATTATTTGAATAGAATAAAATTTTATTTTTTAATTGTTTTTAATTACTTTTTTTATCTTTTTTAATGTAAAAATAAATATTTATTTCTAAATTAGTGAAAAAAATTAAAAATACTATAGAAAAAAGATAATTTTAAAAATTTTAAAAATCGATGAACTGAACCGATTCAAACTGATGGAATTGGCTCAAGTTGGTTTGATTTTTGATGCTATTCAGTTTGGTTTCGATTTTTAAAAAATCGAAATATTGCATATTAATTGTAACTTTTTTTTTCAAAACCGAACCAAAAGTTATCACCCTATCAAGTAAGTATTAAAATGAAATTTACAAAAAATTAAAGAGCAGAAGGTGGTTTTATAAAAAAACAAGGGGGGCATGGCCCTCTTTCCGTCCTTGATGGCAAGGAGAGTTAATGAAATCCTATCTTAGTGGCAATTAGAGGAAAGTTTTAGAATTTTCAGATCTCATAAAGTGTCATCATACGCGAATTTGATTTAATTTTTATGTTAAACTAATTTTAAACTGCTTGAAAATATAATTCAATAAAAACATCTAATTTATAAGACATAAAAAAAAATTAGCATAATGTTATTTACTAATATTTGACAGTTTATTTTTAAACTTTTTTTAACTACAAAATAATAGCCAATTTAAAAATATTTTGAAAACTCTTTCTTTTTTAAACTATTTAAATTTGATAGAGATGTATAATTATTCAAGAAATGATATAATTAAACTCTCAAAACAAAAAAGAATATAGCAAAAATAAAATTAATTTATTTAAAATATTTGGAGAAAGATAATTAAACATTGATAAAATATATTTCGAGAAAGGTAAAAACATAAATAAATAAAATGAAACAAAAGAATTAGCATAAATTATGTTCATTATTCAAAGGTAAGGCGAACTTGCCATCTACAACTGTCTAATTGTCTATCTCGCATTAAAATAAATTTAGAAGATTTTCAAGTCGACCTACATCTACAGGTTATAACAATACATTTAAGTTAACTAACATTACCCATATAATATAATAAAGTATAGCAGAATCACTATAACTAATGAATAAAATTATCATATATGGGTAATTTAACGAATCTAACGGTAAGTTGTCGAATTCATAGTTTCTTTTATTATAGATCGTTTATCACCCTTCATGCGGAGCACATAATCTTCTATTTTAGTTTCAAATAAATATACATATTTCTTCTCATGTTGGAAATCTTTAGCTTTCACTTGATTATAAGTAGGTTTTTTCCACTAACTCTTGCCACATAGCCCATTTAGTGCTCTATCAATCTAAAAAAAAAATTGATTAAACAAATAAGCAAGTAAAGAAATTGTTTTATGCTTCAACAAATAAATAAAACGAACTCAATATAAACAAAAACGAAGAAAAAGAATGTAGAAATAATTAAAAGAATTATCTTCAAACATGGTTTTTAGGGTGTTTAAAAACTCTTATTTATAGTAGTCAAATGCGTAGGTAAAAGGAAATAAAATTATCATTTATTATATGAAATATTTTAAATTTAAATCAAATCAAATCCAAAATAATTAAATGTATGATTCATGACAATTATTTAAGTCAATTAAAAACGTATAAGGAAATAAAATTATCATTTATCATATAAAATATTTTAAAATTTAAATCAAATCAAATCCAAAATAATTAAATACATTTATTTAAGTCAATTAAAAATGTATAAGAAAATAAAATTATCATTTATTATATGAAATATTTTAAAATTTAAATCAAATCAAATCTAAAATAATTAAATGCATGATTCATGACTGTCATAACGGTTTTTTCGACCGCTAAGACGATTTTGAAAACAAAAATGGAGTCGCCACCAATCTTTTTTGTAGGTGTGATTGGTCACCTATTAAAACCGGTTTTAGTAAAATATTTTAAAATTAATTAAAACGTTTTTTTAAAACCAATTTCGAAGTCCGCGTTTTGAACCAGAGAGAAAACAAAATCGGGTTCGGGAATTGGTTACGGGCGGGGAAGGATTAGCACCCCCGCAACGCCCGTTTAGAAAACGGTGCCATTTAATCACGTGTTATCTTAAATCTCGATTTAAAGGACATGATATCGGCATTTAAAATTATTTCTCTTTTTATTTTTTTATTTTATTTTTAAAACAAAACCAAGATTATTATTTGGACTTTTTGAATTATTATTATCTTTTGAAAATGAAAGTGAACGTAAACTCATTATCGAGAATACTCGTTAAATATTCCCAACACTCTTGGTGGTATTTAGCGAGATCCTCTCACCTCAAGATATCTTAGGAATCACAACCGTGATATCCTTCGAATTTCGTCGTCGGCAATTTACATCCATTTTTTTTTATTTAAACGCACATGATATGAATATTTAAATATCGGATGCACATGGTTAAGCATACAAGACAATTGATTAAATACGTTATTATAAGATTAGACGTGCGAAGCACAGTGTAAAAAAATTCGAATATGGCAGCATATCTAACACATAAACATTCACTATATTATTCCTCTTTTATTTCGATTATTCCCAATTTTGAATGAAAGCGGATTTTTGTCGAGCACATCGCTAAATACTCCCACCACTCGTGGTGATATTTAACGAAGTTCTCTCACCTCGAGATATCTTAGGAATCACTACCGTGACGTCCTTCGAATTTCGTCGTCGGCAAATCCGTACTCATCGATTTTTATTTAAATGCGAATGATGCGAATATTTAAATATCGAATGCACACGATTTAGCATATAACATGCACGAATAAAGGCCTAATTATATGATCAAATACACGACATAATATTCAAAAACACGAGCATGACGAAATATCAGATACGTAACATTCACTATGTATTTATTTATATTTTGACTAATTCCATTTTTAGGTGAAAACGAAATTTTGTGTCGAGCATATCGCTAAATACTCCCACTACTCGTGGTGATATTTAGCGAAATTCTCTCACCTCAGGATATCTTAAGAATCACAACCGTGACGTCCTTCGAATTCCATCGTCGGCTAATCCGTATTCATCATTTTTGTTATACGAATGCACGTGATGCGGACAAAACAATATAAAAAAAAAGTGCAAAGTGCACGAAATTCATTTATCTTTCGTTTTCACTTTTATCCTTGCTTTCTTTAATATTTTTTTATTTTTACTATTATCATGTTTTTTTTATTATATTCATTTTTTATTATTTTTTTATCTCTCTTTTTTTTCAACTTTTTTTTTCAACTTTTTTATTATTTTTTATTATTTTTTATTATTTTTACTTTTATCCTTTTTTTATATATATTTTTACTACTATCATATTTTTTTTTTATTTATTTATTTTTTATCTCTTTTTTTTTATTTACTTTTATCATTATTTTTATATTTATTATTATTTTTTTACTTCTACTAATATCATATTTTTATTATTATTTTTTCATTCTCATTTTACTAATATCATATTTTTTATTTTTTATTAAGTTTTACTAATACCATGTTTTTCATTTTTATTAATTTTTACTATCATCATATTTTATTAATTTTTTTTTTAATTTTACTAATATCATATGTTTTACATTTTATTATTTTCATCTTTTACTAATATCATGTTTTATTTATTTTTTTTTATTTTACTATTACCATATTTTTTTTTATTTTTTCAATATCATATTTTTTATATATTTTTTATTTTTATTTTTAATAACATCATATCTTTTATTATTTATTTATTTTTATTTTTACTACTACTTATTTTTTTATTTTTGTTCTTACTAATATCATATATTTTTTATTATTATTTTTTATATTTTATTATTATTTTATTATTATTTTTTTTAAATATACATACATATATATATATATACATATAAATATATATATATATATATATATAAATAAATATAAAATAAATCGGGTCAGGTCGACACGCGGACCCATACGCGAGTCCCGTGGCCCGACCCGCTAAAATAAAGAGACCCAAAATAATAAAAAATAAAAAATAAATAAAAACATACGGGTCGGGTCCCCACGCGGACCCACACGCGGGTCCTGGGACCCGACCCGCTGGAGGGGTATTTAAAACCTCTTTTTTTTTCATTTTTCAGCTGACTCGACCTTCTCTGAAACCAATTCTGCCAGCCACGCCGTCGCCACCGTCGGAACTCCGTTTGGGGGATCGAAATGAACCGAAATCACTCTCCTCGACCTCCTCTCTTCCGATCTGCTGACGGTTTCGCCCGAAGTGTGCTCCAACTCCGTAGATCTGAGCCTAAACTTTCGGATCTAGGAGACCGAAACCTGTTTTCTTTGCTTTTTTTCTTTTTGTTTTCGCTTTTTTTTTTGTTGTGTTTTCTGACCTTTGTGGGTTTTTTTTTGTAGGGATTTTTTTTGTTTTTGCCTCCCCCTTTCATCCTCAGATCAGGGGTTTTTTTATAGTGATTGGTAACGTGTTGGCTGGGGGCTTAGATGGTCAGGGTCGTGGAGTGCGGGAAAAGGTTATGTCCGGTTTGGGGGTCGCTATGGTGGCGTGTGGGGGTGGGTTTAGCAGGTAAGGACTGTTTTGGGGTGGCTGGTGGTTGGGTGGCATGTTGGCTGGTGGTGGCGGCAGGGGGGTTGGCTGCTGCAGGAGGGTTAGGGTTAGGGTTTGTCAGGTTTGGGGTTTTGGGTATGGGCCTGCTTGGTAGCAAGCCCTGTTGGGTCTGTGGGCCTGCTGGTTAGCAGGCCCTGTTGGGTCTGTTGGGCCTGCTGGTTAGCAGGCCCGATTTGGCCTGTTGGGCCTGCTGGTTAGTAGGCCCGATTTGGCCTGCTTGGCTAGCAGGCCCAAACGGGCCTTGGGTGGGCTTGTAGAAGGCCCGTGTCGGGTTCGGATCCGACCCGGGCCAAAAAGGGTTGCAACAATGACAATTATTTAAGAATGTCCACGTGTCAAAAAATTAAACCATCCATATAAGACATTTTCCTTTTCTCCTATAAACTTTGACTTTTATATATTTATATAAGATATAAAATTACCTTCAAACATACTTTTTAGGGTTTGTAAAAACTCTTATTTATAGTAGTCAAATACATAGGTAAAAGGAAATAAAATTATTATTTATTATATGAAATATTTTAAAATTTAAATAAAATCAAATCCAAAATAATTAAATGCATGATTCATGACAATTATTTAAGTCAATTAAAAACATATAAGGAAATAAAATTATCATTATATGAAATATTTTAAAATTTAAATCAAACCAAATCCAAAATAATTAAATGCATGATTCATGACAATTATTTAAGTCAATTAAAAATGTATAAGGAAATAAAATTATCATTTATTATATAAAATATTTTAAAATTTAAATCAAATCTAAAATAATTAAATGCATGATTCATGACAATTATTTAAGAATGTCCACGTGTCAAAAAATTAAACCATCCATATAGTACTTTTTTTTTTTCAGAGGCTTTGGCTTTTATATATTTATATAAGATATAAGATTAAAACATTGTTTAATGACAAGTAAGGTTTTCCCTTTTAAATATAAAAAGTTGACTATAGCTAAAAATATTAGCTATAGAAAAAAGTACCCAAATTTTAAAGAATAAAATCAATCGAATTTATTGATAGAAAATCAAGCCTTATTAAGGTAAATTTATTTTTTTAACATAATTGATGGTTGATTAATACAAAATTCTCTCTTAAAAAGAATTACTTTAAATTAATCAATTTGTCAAAGTATATAGTAAATGGTAGATTTAATTTTGGTAGTTAATTAGTGTAAAATTTTAATTGATTAATGGGCACATGATATAGCATCAATTTAGGCAGTCCACGCATCAAAAGAATAAAGGGTTAATATATAAATTAGCCCCTGTACTTTAGACCTTTTGTCTGTTTGGTACCTGAATAATTTTTTTGTCACTTTGGTACTCGAACTTTCATTCCGTCAATCACATTGGCCCTTTGCCTTAACACCGTTAGTTAAAAGCTGACTAAGCAAAAAAAACTCAATCAGAGCCTGACACGTGGCAAAACTGTCACATCATTAGTGCCACGTCATTATATAAGAAAAAAATTCAAAAAATTTTAAAAAATTTTAAAAAAATCAAAAATAAAATTTGAAAATCTCATTTTTTTTAAAAAAAAAATTATAAAATAAAAATAAAAAAACCAAAATTCAAAATAAATTATAAAAATTGAAAACTTTATATATATATATATATATTTAAAAATCTCTAAAAATAAAAAAATAAGAAAAAGAAATCTGAATATTTTTAATAAAAATGAGAAAAAAAATCTATTTTTAAAATTTAAAATTCTATTTTTTTTAATTTTTAATTTTAATATATATTATAAAAATCAAAATCAAAATAAATTATAAAATTGAAAACTTTATATATATATTTAAAAATCTATAAAAAAATTAAAAATTAAAAATAAGAAAAAATGAATATTTTTAATAAAAATGAAAAAAAAAGTTTTTATTTTTAAATTTTAAATTTCTATTTTTTTTAATTTCGAATTTTTATATATATTTTTTAAATTTGAAATTTCTATATTTTAAATAATTATTTTTTATTTTTTTTAATTTTGAAATTTTCAGATTTATCTTTTGATTTTTTATAATTTCTTTTTTAATTTTTATAATTTTTTAATTTCTAAATTTCTAAAAAAAAATTAAAATTTTGATTTTAAAAAAGAAAATCATTTTTTTATTTTTATAATTTTTTTTGAATTTTTTTAAAAAAAAATGTGATTTTCAAATTTTGATTTAAAAAAATAATAATATATATATTTTTTGAGTTTTATAAATTTTTTTTAATTTTTTTGGATATTTTTTGAATTTTTTTGGATTTTTTTCTTATATGATGACGTGGCACTAATGATGTGGTAGTTTTTGCCACGTGTCAGCCTCTGATTGATTATTTTTTGCCTAGTCAGCCACTAATTAACGGTGTTAGGGCAAAGGGCTAATGTGATTGACGGAATGAAAGTTCAAGCACCAAAGTGACAAAAAAATTTCTTCAGGTACCAAACAGACAAAAAACATAAAGTACAGGGGCTAATTTATATATTTACCCAAGAATAAACCATCCACGTAGGATATTTTCCTCTTTTGTCAAAATCTTTGGCTTTTATATATTTACTAGTTTTTGGCCCGTGCAATGCACGGGTGTTGTCAAATTTCACTACGCAAGTGCACGTATCACAAACAAGTAATATAATGAGAAGTAGAGTGTCGAACCCATGAGAAATTGTTATTAAAATCATTAAGTACTAAAATTAACACAACCTAATCTTATCTAAACAAATAATTAAAGATGGTAATCAAAAACTAAAATTAAACGAAACTAATATTAAAAACAAGTAAATTATAAAGATGAATTCAATTAATTAATAAAAGCCTAAGATTACAACTTCCCTTAACACTTCGCTTGAATCTCTCTCTACCTCTTCACTTGATTAATGATCCTGAGTTGTTAACCTATAGTTCTATCTTATTTATAAACATCTGTCGATGGTCTTATAAAAATATTCCTCCTAACCAATTAACTATATGTCTATGATAATTGAATTAAAGAAGAACCCATTAAGCTTAGGCTCTAAAAATGGTTACACATGACAAGTAAGTATATTCTACCCTACCTGCAGATAAATTCATCCTAATAAATGAATAAGAAACATGTGTCATTCAATCCATGTCTAACACTAAACTCCCTCTGTCTAGTTCTATTTAGGTTAACAAATCAATCTAATTGGTAGCTAAGCAATTAGAAGCATTAAGAACAAGAATGAACAAACAACTCAATAAACCATTAAATCAAGCTAGAGAGAGAAAGTAAACTGAAACTATGTGTTGAGTTCCATTGAAATCCTAGTAAAAGAGATTTAGTTCATAATAATAATGAAAACAAATAATCAAATAGTTTTACCATCATCAACATCACAAGAAAAATAAAGAAGAGAAAAGAAAAAATTAAGAGTTATCAGTTCTTTAGTCTTCAATATTCAAGCTTCCAATCTTCTTGAGAGAAGTTGATGGTGGCTATCTTCTTGAGAGAGAATTGGGTTTCTAGGTCTCTAATCCTTTTTATTTTGACCTAAAATAGTCCTATTTAAAGTGTCCAAGGCCTCCTGAAGTCTCAAACTTCGTGCCCAAGCAACCAGGTAAAAATCAGGCTTTTTTGCGTTTTTTCACGATTTTGGTACTGTTCACGAGTCAGCGCCGCGGCCCCAACTTTCTGTCCGCTGCCTGCAAGTTCTGTCGCTTTCTCAAACTTTGTAAGCTGTTTTGACTGGGCAAATCTTGTCCGATTTTGACGTGCTTTATACCGTTGGAAAGGTATGGAAATCAGCTTCAAAAATCAAGATGAAGTTTTCTCATTTGAAGTCTTTAAGATCAAGTTTTTCTTGAAAGAAGCTCCGAAAGTCGAATCTGCCTGCTCATTGGAATGCACCGATTTTTGTCGTTTTGCACCTCGAAGCTCCAGATCACATTGGACCTATAAAAACACATAAATAACAACTAAATAACTTATTTTAAACATAAAATAAATATAAAAACATCTAAAACTAATCAAATCCTAATAAAATCCTCAAGAACTTAGCCGATTCAAAAGCATAAAAGCTGACAAAATAACTATATTTCCTAGAGTTATCACACCCCCAAACTTAATATTTTGCTAGTCCTCGAGCAAAACAAAGCAAAACACACTAATTAAATAACATGACTCAACATATCACTCAAGATAAATGCACTCAAACAATGGTTTCTTAATTTTCCTCAAAAGTTACCTCAAAATTTCGATTCAAAGTAGAACATAAACATAATCCAAATCTATGATTCAATTCAATCGTAAACTTCATGTTTGAATGGATTTTCAGTGTGTGTGTATAATCTCTTTGCAAATCATCACATGCAATCTAAATAAGTTTATATCAATGCAAAAATACATATTAGTACTAGATTCTCATATGTTTGCTTTTCATCTCTCTCTCCACTAATGTAGACTAACACTTCATCAAAGATCAAGTCGGTTTTTATTAAGCTTGTAATGTAAGGCTACGGTCAAGGTAGGGTAAAGATATATTTTGGTTTAAGTTCACCCATAGACACTTTACATTTTTATCAGGATTTTTGAGAGCCATAGTCTTGTCCTCAAATTACATTCTCCATTTTTTCTTTGAATACACTTCCTTTTTTGCTTCACCAATTTATTCATTTTTTTTTTCTGTTCTTCGTTTTCGAATAACCATAACTCTTTTTATTTCTCTCTTTTTTTTCACCAGCAATTCATCCAAATTCAACATGGCTCATAACTGTATCCTGTAATATCATCACATGCCTATGTAGTGAGGGTTAATCATGGTTTTTTTATTTGGCTAGGCTAAAAAATGTGGCAATCAAAGAAAATAGATATATCAATAGGCACAAAGAGGTAGACTAAGGATAATCATATATAAAGGTAAGCTTGAAAGGCTCAAACGATCCAAAGATGGCCTAAATAACTTCCTTAACTTAGTGTTGTCTAGGATTTCGCCTCGAGAGAGAATCAAACAAATTCTAGGCTCTAGACATAATTGCAATTCACATCAACATAATCAGTCTTTAAATAAGCAATGCAAATCTAAGCAAGAGATCAAGTGCTCAATTTGTGAAAATCACATCCTAACATGAAACTAACAAAAGAATTTAACACAAATTCTTCTCATGCTTATGTTTTCCCAAGAATTAAGATAAATCAATAACTAAAATTCATCATTGGATAAAGACTCCATCATACTAAGTGTAATATATCTTAAGCAAAAAAAAAAAAAAAAATTAGACTCCTAAAAAAAAAAGAAATTAAACAATCACACAACTAAAATAAATCTAAAGACACACCCCGAAGCTTAAAACAAACATTGTCCTCAATGTTTAGAAATAAAAAGAGTAAGAACAAGAAAACTCCTCTATCGATGCAAGCAACGCAGGAGAAGCTTTAGTTTTCCTCTTAGACTTTATCATGATTGTCCAAGTTGGGTGAGTAGTCACTACAAAAGAAAACAAAGTAAAAAGAAATTAATAAAAATGTAAATACTCTAAAAATTAAAAGAAAAGAAAAATAAAAAGTTTTGAACTTGGGTTGCCTCCCAAGAAGCGCTTGATTTATAGTCATCGGCTTGACTATCTCATGTCCATTATCCGGTATCCAACCACTTGATTCATGCCATTTGGCTGTTCTTTCTTTGAACAATTTAGCAGTCTTGCAGGCTTGAAAGCAAAATTCATCCCTTTCCGTGATGGAATTCAAGAATGCTTTAAGTGGATCAATGGGATAAATCTCTATGAATTCCTCGTTGTTAGCACTATAGATCCCATCGATTAGTTTTGGCTGTTGGATGCATTGGGGAACAGGCTATGATGGTGGGTCACACTGGATCCATTGTTCTTGAACTTTTTCACCTTTTTTTGCATCCACAATTTCTTCTTCAAGAAATTTGGTTGGTGGTGGTGGGTCGCACTGAATCCCGACTTCTTGAGCTTTCACAAATTCTTCTTCAATAGGCTCAGTTGACAATTCTAGGTTCTTGCTATCCTCACCGATCTCTTTTTCAATTCCAAGTGTGTTGACGTTACAATGCTCTTGTTCTTCGCTAATAGGATTAAGTTTAGTATCACTTGGAAAAGTTTCTTGAACTTGGTTGTTAATGGCATGAGCAAGCTGGCTTATTTGTGTCTCAAGTTTCCTGAGTGTCGCTGCTTGACTCTGATTGATAGCTTCCTGTTCCGCCATGTAATGCATAAACATCTCTTCCAATGAAGAATTCGTTTCTGGAACCGGTGCTTGAGCTTGTGATGAGAACTCAAAAGATATGCTTGATTGTCTGAATATGAGGACCATTGATTGTTGTTCCAAGAAGAATTTTGGTGATCTCCCCAACCTGGATTGTAGTCGTTGGAATAAAAATTATTTTGCTGTATATTGTAGTTTCCAACATACTGCGTTGATTCAGCATAGGTTGGGCACCAATCACTCTGATGTCCACCCCCAGATAGTTCACAAATTACAAAGGGGCTTTGGACAGAAGGTACACACAAAGTGTCAAGCTTCTCGTTAAGTGCAGCCACTTGTGCAGATAAAGCATTGATTGCATCCCGTTTATAATCCCACATAGTGCATCCAAATCAAAAAAACCTGAAAAAAAAAATAAAGTTTTAAATTAAGACTAAGGTTGCTTGGTATTAATATTAACAAAAATAATAAATAATTTCCCGGCAACGGCGCCAAAAACTTGTTGTCAGATTTCACTACGCAAGTGCACTTATCGCAAACAAGTAATATAATGAGAAGTAGAGTGTCGAACCCATGAGGAATCGTTATTAAAATCGTTAAATACTAAAATAAACACAACATAATCTTATCTAAACAAATAATTAAATATGGTAATCAAAAACTAAAATTAAAAGAAACTAATATTAAAAGCAAGTAAATTATAAAGATGAATTCAATTAATTAATAAAAGTCTAAGATTACAACTTCCCTCAACACTTCGCTTGAATCTCTCTCTACCTCTTCACTTGATTAATGATCCTGAGTTGTTAACCTATAGTTCTATCTTATTTATAAGTATCTGTCGATAGTCTTATAAAAATATTCCTCCTAACCAATTAACTATATGTCTATGATAATTGAATTAAAGAAGAACTCATTAACCTTAGGCTCTAACAATGGTTACACATGACAAGTAAGTATATTTCCATCCTACCTGCAAATCAATTCATCCTAATAAATGAATATGAAAAATGTGTCATTCAATCCATGTCAACACTAAACTCCCTATGTCTAGTTATATTTAGGTTAACAAATCAATCTAATTGGTAACTAAGCAATTAGAAGCATTAAGAACAAGAATGAACAAACAACTCAATAAACCATTAAATCAAGCTAGAGAGAGAAACTAAATTGAAACTATGTGTTGAGTTCCATTGAAATCCTAGTAAAAGAGATTTAGTTCATGATAATTAATAAAAACAAATAATCAAATAGTTTCACCATCATCAACATCACAAGAAAAATAAAGAAAAGAAAAGAGAAAACTAAGAGTTATCAGTTCTTGAGTCTTCAATCTTCAAGCTTCCAATCTTCTTGAGAGAAGTTGATGGTGGCTATCTTCTTGAGAGAGAATTGGGTTTCTAGTTCTCTAATCCTCTTTATTTTGACCTAAAAGAGTTCTATTTAAAGTGTCCAAAGCCTCCAGGAGTCTCAAACTTCATGCCCAAGCAACCAGGTAAAAATTAGGTTTTTTTTTTTTGCGTTTTTTCACGATTTTGATACTGTTCACGAGTCGGCGCCGCGGCCCCAACTTTTTGTCTGCTGCCTGTAAGTTCTGTCGCCTTCTTGAACTTCGTAAGCTGTTTTGACTAGGAAAATATTGTCCTATTTTGACGCATATTATACCGTTGGAAAGTTATGGAAGTCAGTTTCAAAAGTCAAGAAGGAAATTTTCTCATTTGAAGTCTTTAAGATCAAGTTTTTCTTGATAGAAGCTTCGGAGGTCGAATCTGCCTGCTAATTGGAATGCACCGATTTTTGTCGTTTTGCACCTCGAAACTCCAGATCACCTTGGACCTATAAAAACACGTAAATAACAACTAAATAATTTATTTTAAACATAAAATGAATAATTAAAATAAATATAAAAATATATAAAACCAATCAAATCCTAATAAAATTCTCAAGAACTTAGCCGATTCAAAAGCATAAAAAGTGTCAAAATAACTATATTTCCTAGAGTTATCAACGGGTTTTTAATATTTATAATTATTAAGTTGATCTATTATTTTGCTATAGTTTTTTATTCAAAATTTTATTATTTAACAATAAATATTTTCTTGTTTATTCTGTTTGTTTATACCATTAAATCAAATTTGTATACCTTTGTTTTTCTTTTTTTAGGCTAAAATATTGAAAATTGATAAAATTGAAGATATCGTAAAAATTTAAATTCATAATTTCATTGAATTTAAAGTTTAAATTTATTTATTGTTCTATCAATTTGTCTCTCTCAAATAAAAAAATATATAGTTTATAGTAATTATTTCAAGTTGATTTGATCATCAATTAATATCGAACTTGTTTAATTTTTCAATTGCTTCTCTTTTCCTCCAATAGTTTTATTGTTGAGTTTTAAGAGCCATTATGAATTTCAAATTTAATAATATTTTTTAAATAAAAATATAATTTTAACTTATTTATGGTTCAATCAACTAAATTTATACACTTGTTGAATTTTTTTGTTTATTTGTAAGTATATATGTTGATTTGAATTTAAAGATTTCATTTATATAAACATATCCATGATCCAATGAATATATATTAGTAATTTTTAAAATCGTATATGCATCATTTAATTATGAATATATATTAGTAATTTTTAAAATTTATGAACAATTAAAATGATTAGAAGATCAAATAAATATTTAACCAAAAAAGAAGGAATATCAAACAAATCTGAAATTGTCATTATGTGATAATTGTTTTGATATACTAATTCTAAAAAAAAATAAAAAAAAATCATATAATAGTAAATAGGAATGAAAAATGGTTAACTATTAATGTTAAAGTATGTATAAGTTTTCTTATGAATATTATTTTTTTTAACCTTTGCATTTCGATAGATCTTGATTGCCCAAATCATCACCAAAAATTCAAACTCTCCTCAAACTCATCGTTAATCATTTTGGTCATCACATGTGAGAACCAACCAACCACAATAAAGTGCTCACTATCAAACTAAATTCTACCGGTTTATATGATCCTAAACCTCCCGCCTTTTAAATATTTAAATATATCAAATCATATTCAAAAATGAATCTACTCTCAAAATGAATCATTAAAAAAAATTGTTCCATCAATGTATGTAATATATTAATACACAAAACAATCAAATAATCCAAGCAATAATACAAAATAAAATCTAGAAACTCTTAAAGTCACTTTTGCAAAATTGTGCAACTACACAAAAATAATAAATCTGTATATAACAATACAGAATAAAAAAAGAAAAAGAAAAACACCCTAGTAGTCGTACTCCTATGAAAATTAAGGAGTGTGGACAATAGGCATGCAAAAAAGATTAGCTTGCCCTAAGGCATTTTAGTTTCAAAATACCATGTTTATATATGGTGAGGTTGGAGATAATTACGAAAAATAATTAAAAAAATTTGAATGATTAATTGACTTTAAATTATTATACTATTAAGAATTAAATTAATATGGCAATTTCAAATTTAGAGTAATTTACGCTTGACAATTATAATGATCAATAAGTAATAATAATTAAACTTTTCCTTGAATATTATAATTTTTAAATCAATGAGAGTTCATCATTGTATTCTTTCCTTGTCCAAAAATGCTAATAATAAGATATGTGTATGATTTATGGTAGTCAATAATTATAAAATAAATTTTGGCCTGAAATTGAGTTAAATGGAGTTGAAACTTTAATTGAAAATTAATCAAATTTATTAATTAGAGATAATTACCTTATTCAAGATATTTCACATGTCAAAATGGTAAATTGTTCACATGGGACAGTTACTTTATTTTACCAAAAACTTTAAATTTTATATATTTATATTATTATATTAGATATTAAATGTATTTACATACCTTAAAAGGTGGAGCCAATAAATAAATTATAGGTTAAAAAATTTCGAAAGTAAATATTTTTTTTACATAAATATAATTTAAGAATTAAATATTTATAATTGGAAAAAGACCACAAAAAATTGTTGTTTGTATTAATGATAACAATTAACGTTTTATTACCTTTAATATGATTTAAATTGATAGGTATTTAAGGTAAATAATACTAAAAATTAAATGTAATCAATTTAGTCTTTTTGAATTATTTTTATATTAAAAATGCATCAAATAAAATAAATTACATTTATTAGAGGACACATGGCAATTTTTCAAGACCGTCCACATGTCAATAATATAGGATATCCACATTGGACTGTTGCCTTTTTTGCCAAAGGCTTTGGCTTTTATATATTTATATAAGATATAAGATTTGTCAAAATATATAGTAAATGGTAGATTTAATTTCGGTACTCAATTAATGTAAAATTTTAATTGATTCATATACACATGATATAGGGTTTTTTTATTCAAATATAGCCAAAAAAAATAATTCCCAAAATACCGTTCATTTCAGATTATTTCTCAAAATCCGCTTGTTTTAACACTAGCTGGGAAATCGCCACCCCCCATGGCGATTTCCCAGCGTAAAAAAACACATTTTGGCTAAAAATACCAAGGGAAATCGCCATGGGGGTGGCGATTTCCCTTCATGTATAATTTTTTTTAATTAATAAACAGATTTTAAATTTATTTTTTAATTTGTAAATTTTATTTTTTAATTTTAAAAATTATAAATTAAATTAAATTTCTTATTAAATTTAAAAATGGAAAAAAAATTTCTTATAAAAATTAAAAAAAACAAAATAATATTTCTTCTTAAATTTGTATATCAAAAATTTTATTTGTAAGTTTTGTTTTAATTTTAAAAATTTGTAAGTTTTGTTTTTTAATTTTAAAAATTATAAATTAAATTAAAATAATTTTTTTATAATTTAAAAAAAAAAAGAAATTTCGTAAGGTATATTTTATTATTTAAAATTTATGAACAAATTTTTGTAAATTTTGTTAATTGATTTGTATTAGATAAAAACAAAAAACAAAAAACAAAAAAATAAAAATAAAAATAAAAAAACTTGCATTACATTTTCCCTTATATGTAAAATAATAATCCAAAGTACATGATAAGTTGACAAAAACATGTAATTCATTTATTGTTGATGCGAAGTCTCCCCCAATGTGCCAGATCGATGCGGACAATTTCGACGGTTATGACCTTCATTTCTGCATAATCCACAACGTTTTGGTTGGCCTTTCTCCCTGAGGTCCATTTCATTACGAATACGACTTGATTTTGGCCGACCATGTGGATTTCTCCGCATTTCTTGATTGGGACACACTTCTGGACCATCATATTGAGATCAGTAACCTTCATTTCCAACAGTTTCGAACTCATGTCTATAAACATTCAATATAGTTTCCAGTCTATAGACTTTGTCCACATATTGCATGTAATCTACATGGACATGTGCACAGGCAGCAACTACATGTGAACAAGGGAACCTTTGTGCTTGAAACTTTCCACAATCACACCACATGTCACTAAGGTTGACTTTGTACTTCATTGCAGAAACACTCTCTTGTGGATCAACTAACTCTTCAACCAGAAAAGATTGATTTGCTCGCGTAAAATTACGAACAATGTGGGAGTTAGCTTTCCTGCGATTTTCTTGCATAGCCTGTGTGACTGTTTCACAATATGTGTGCCCTCCCTCCATCATGGCAATTTGCTTGTTCCCCATCTTAACAAAAAGTGCAGCCAACCTATAATATGTTGATTGCACTGTCGCAACCTAAAAAAAAAATAACGACGAGTCTCATCGCAAGACTTTTATTATTCGTTAGGTGTGACATTAAAAAAAAAAAAAATCGAGGAAAAGTCGACTTAATTCCTCTAGAAAAATGAAGGTTTTGAAAATGACCTTAAAAAAAGACATGGAGTCGCCACCAATCTTTTTTAGCTAGGTGTGATCGGCCACCTATTAAAACCGGTTTTATAAAAATATTTTAAAAAATTAATTAAAACATTTTAAAAACCAATTTCAAGTCTGCGTTTTAAACCAGAGAAATCAAAGAAGCGGGTTCGGGAGTCGGTTACGTGTGGGGAAGGATTAGCACCCCCACAACGCCCGTATAAATCGGTACCTTATTAATCGTGTGTTATCTCAAGTCTCGGTAAAAAGTTGGTTTTAAATTTAGTATTTCAAGTTAATTCCCAATTTAAAAAAAATAATTCCATTTTTTTATTGAAAATGATCCGGAATTTATAAATTCAAAATTTTCCTATATTCCCCAACAAACGTGGCAAAATATAGAAATTTTTATTAATTTTGGAAAACTTTCCGAATCATTCTCTTTTTGAAAGAAAGATATTCCTTTATTAATGATAATTGATGATATTCCCTCCAGCAAACCCGGTAGAGAACTCATGAATTATTTTAACCCGGGAATATCTTTATATTTTTTTTATTGAAAACCATTATCTTTTTTTGAAAACATTTAAAAGAAATGAATATGTATATGCATGACATAAATAAAATGACATAGCAAAATCTAAATAATATAATACAACCTAAATGACATGACAAGTATGAATGGTACAGCATATAATTTAAATGACATGGAATAAAATAATGCTATCATATAATGTGCATGAAAATAAAAATGCAATGCATGAAATGTATTTTTTCCTTTAATTAAGGAAATCCGTATATCTAACAAGATATCCGGCTACCTTAGGAAAATATGTCAAATTAAATATTCTAAAACCAAAATACTTTGTGATTGTTTGAAAACAATTTTGAGAAGCTTGAATAAGAAAATAAAAACTGGGCTAAAAATTTTTAAAATGGCTCTAATTTCCTAAGTTTTAAAAAATCGGGACTTGGCTACCCTTAACCCGGGACTTGAAAAACCATTTTTAGAGTTTAAAAAGGCTTAGAAATTACCCTAAGTCAGTAGCTAACCCTCCTAATCAGCCCACTCTAAGTAAGTTAACCAAAACAGAAAATTGGTTTTTCTTTAAATTCAATTCTGACTCCACTAACCAGTTTTAATCCATGATTTTTTATCCTATTTTTAAAAATTCCAAAAATTCTGAAAAAAATACTGGAGACTCAAGACATGTAAAACTACACGAGAAAAAATCGGCTTAATTTTTGAATCAAAGATGAATTCCCAGAAAAATCAGAGATGTACGAGTTTTTGGAGGAGAAAAAACTGCTTTGTTTTTCTTTAAATTCAATTCTGACTCCACTGTCCAGTTTTAATCCACGATTTTTTACCCTATTTTTAAAAATTCCAAAAATTCTGAAAAAATTACTGGAGACTCAAGACATGTAAAACTACACGAGAAAAAATCGGTTTAATTTTTCTGATCAAATATGAATTCCCAGAAAAATCAGAGATGTACGAGTTTTTGGAGGAGAAAAAAACTGCTTTGCCAGCACATTTTTTTGTCTTTGATAAAATCATTTAAAAATCAAAGTAAAAATATTTGAAACTCATAAAATGACTTGAAAGCAGTAGCTAGGACTTTTTGAAAGTTAGATAAAAAATGACTAAGTAAAAAAAATCACAAAGGTAGAATAATCAACTTGACAAACTTAATTTTCCACAAGTGTGCTCAAGAGAGCATGACTTTGAACCATCAATTGGCTCAAGTCATTATTCAAGTGGTATGAACATGAAATGCATGAAATAATGCAGCAAACATAATGCATGAAATGCATGGATTTAAAACTAAATATAAGGAAAATGCATGACATAAATAATATGGCCTAGACCTAACATGAACTTGCATGGCAATAAATGCAACCTAGACCTAAGATATGCATGGCATTTTCACAAACACAAGGCATGCTTAATTCAAAAATCCAACCAAATATCATGCAAATGCAAAAACCTAACAACTAGCATGACAAAAATACAACACACAATGCAAAACACATGGAGTAGCCAAATGGCCTCAAGCTCCAACAAGCATGGCATTTTCACAAACACTTGGTATGCTAGCATGAAAAACTAAGTCATAACACAAAAATCACACAAGCATTTTCACAAACACCTAATATACCAAATCTAAAACATGCTCACTAAGATATAAAACAAGAATCATGCAAAGAATCACACAAGCATTTTCACAAACACTTAATATGCTAACTCTAAAACATGCTCAAATTTAAACAACATGAAAACAGAAAATTAAAAATGCAAAAACATGATATCTAAGACATAAATGGCAACAAACAAAGCAACCAAATTAAATATAACTTAAGAACATGAAATAACATAACACTTAAAACATCAAAAACAAAGAAAATAGCATAAACAATATGGTAAAATGAATTGAAACAACAACTTAAAATAAATAATGTAGGCCATTTGGCCATGGTGAGTTTATTGTAAAAACAAAATGTAAAAAAAATATACTTAAGAAAGGAAATGAAGGAAGAACAAGAAACATTATTTTAAAATGAAAACTCACCAAGTAGAGATTAAAATAGCAAAAAACAAGAATAGAAAATGAAAGTGCAAGAGTTGGTGCTCAAGAGCAACCTCAAGAAGCTAATATTTCAAGCTTTTCTCTTCAAACTTTCCTTTATTTCTAAACTTTTCTTTTTTTGCTCTCAACCAAGAAGATAAAAACTAAGAAAAACTAAGAGAAATCAGCCAAAATGGAAAAGAAGAAACCAAAATCTGCCTCCCTCCCTTAGGGCTAGCCTTAATGCATGGTTATATAGCCTCCAAGATGTTGTCATTTTTGTGTAACCTAATTTCCATCAAATGGCCAATAATTCAAGATGAAAAGTCATGAAATTATCACCTTTAGATTAGCATCTCAGCCCTCTCAAATTACAGCTATGCAAAAATAATGTTGACATCTTTCTTAACCTATGTGGTTTAATCACCATGGCTTGATCAAAGAGAATGGTTAACTAACTCTTGATTTTTAACCACTTGATTAAAAAAAAAAAAAAATTAGAAGCTTCCTCCTTTCTTTGGGCTTGGGCATGCCAGCACTTCTCTTTTCCAGCCCAACTCTGATTTTTTTGAAGGGCCAAAAAAGCCCTTTTCGGTTGCTTGGGTGAAATGACCATTTTGCCCCCCGGATGCAAATAAATATCAAACGGACTCCAAATTAAATTTTTCTTTTTTTAATACTTCCAAAATAATAAAATATTGAGTTCTGGAAGTTTTCAAAATTATCCGAGTCCGTTTGCTATTTATTTGGATTTTTTCTTCCCAAAAATGCCCTTTTATGCCCCTACATTTTACCATTTTTTAAACGAGCTCCAAATCAAGATTTTTCTTCACCAATCTCTTCAAAATAATTAAAAAGTGTGATCTGGAAGTTTTCATAATTTTTGGAGCTCATTTGGTATTTTTTTAGGATTTATCGGCTTGAATTACTGCATAGGAGGCCCGGGATTTGGCCATTTTGCAAACGAACTCGGAATCAAGATTTTCTTTCGCCAATCTCTTCCAAATAATTTAAAAATGAGATTTGCCAAATTTCAGAATTTTTGGAGTCCATTTGCTATTTTTCCGGGATTTATCTTTTTGAATTACTGCATAAGAAGCCCGGGATTTGGCCACTTTGCAAACGAACTCGGAATCAAGATTTTCTTTCTCCAATCTCTTTCAAATGATTTAAGAATGAGATTGACAAATTTTCCATAATTTTCGGAGTCCATTTGCTATTTTTCCCAAATTTTTCCAATTTTACCCTTTAACCTCCGAAACCCGGTTTTGCTCAAAACAAGTCTGATTTTCAGATTTTCTTCAATCTGAGCCTTGGGCCATCCTTTTTAATCATTCCTCATCCATTGGGGGCTTTGGTCTTACCAAGTCGGGCCATTTCTGTGATTCTTCCCGATTTCACCGAAATCCACTAAAAACCCTAATTCTCGGTTTTCTGCCGGATTGACTTTTTTTTTCGGTTTTTCTTGCAAGTGACTTCTCCATTACCCGTAGTCAGTGCTTATCTTTCATTTGGAACCTTCAATTTCGACCAGTTTGATCGTTTAAGCACTTTTCCCCAAATTTCTCGGATTAGGGTTTTCTTTCTACTGAATCTCCAAATCCCAACTTCCGAACTCCATATCTTTCAATGTAGACCTCGGATTATCAAAATTCTTTCGCCATTTTTCAATTGAACTTAAAATCTTGATTTTGAAAGTGGGTTGACTTTTTCAGTAGTTGACTTTCTGGAGTTGACTTTTTCGGGGTTGACTTTTTCGGGGTTGACTTTTTTCAAGTTTGACTTTTTGTGCTCGCCTTCTTAAACTAAGTCTCGGAGTACCACCTGCAGGATGAAAACAGTCTTTTTACACTTGGGAACATCAATATGGGAAGAAAACATACCTGTTTAGTGGTCCGGACAAAATTAGGTGTCTACAGCTGCCCCTCTTTGGCTATTGCTGAGAATCAGGAATCAGGCAAAGATAAACCGACACTAATTTTGTACGGTCAGTGACATCACCTGTGAAGGAAAGGGAAAGGGGTTTCTTTTTCATTTTAATTTTTTTAATTTTCTATTTTTCATTTTTTTCTTCTCTCTTCTTTTTTTCTTTTTTCTTTTTTCCTTTTATTTATTTTTTTTTATTTTATTTATTTTATTTATTTTTTTTTCTATTTTCAATTTTCTATTTTTTCATTTTTTTTTAAAAACAATAAATTGAAGATTTTGTCCTTAAATTGAATTCCCTGCCTAAACAAGGCTCGATTCGTCTTAAGGGAATGAATTCGATTTCAAAAGAAAAATTTATGCTCGAAGGGCTTTAAAATTGGTGCCCGAAGGTCTTAAAATTGTGCCCGGAGGTCTTAAAAATTGGTGCCCGGAGGTCTTAAAAATTGGTGCCCGGAGGTCTTACCCCTGAAAAAAGTTATGCCCGGAGGTCTTAAAGATGTTGCCCGGAGGTCTTACCTGTGATTTGAAAAATTATGCCCGGAGGTCTTAAAACTTGGTGCCCGGAGGTCTTACCCCTGAAAAAAGTTATGCCCGGAGGTCTTAAAGATGTTGCCCAGAGGTCTTACCTATGATTTGAAAAAAATTATGCCCGGAGGTCTTAAAAATTAGTGCCCGGAGGTCTTACCCCTAAAAAAAATAATGCCCGGAGGTCTTAAAAATGGTGCCCATAGGCCTTACCCCTGAAAAAAAGAGTTATGCCCGGAGGTCTTAAAGATGTTGCCCGGAGGTCTTAAAAATTGGTGCCCGGAGGTCTTAAAAATTGGTGCCCGGAGGTCTTACCCCTGAAAAAAGTTATGCCCGGAGGTCTTAAAGATGTTGCCCGGAGGTCTTACCTGTGATTTGAAAAATTATGCCCGGAGGTCTTAAAAATTGGTGCCCGGAGGTCTTACCCCTGAAAAAAGTTATGCCCGGAGGTCTTAAAGATGTTGCCCAGAGGTTTTAAGAATGGTGCCTGGAGGCTTTACCCGTGATTTGGAAGAAATGCGCTGTATGCGACTTTAAAAATGATGCCCGGAGGTCTTAAGAATGGTGCCCGGAGGCCTTACCCATAATTTGGAAGAAATGCGCTGTATGCGACTTTAAAAATGATGCCCGGAGGTCTTAAGAATGGTGCCCGGAGGCCTTGCCCATAATTTGGAAGAAATGCGCTGTACGCGACTTTAAAAATGATGCCCGGAGGTCTTAAGAATGGTGCCCGGAGGCCTTACCCGTGATTTGGAAGAAATGCGCTGTATGCGACTTTAAAAATGATGCCCGGAGGTCTTAAGAATGGTGCCCGGGGGCCTTACCTGTGATTTGGAAGAAATGCGCTATATGCGACTTTAAAAATGATGCCCGGAGGTCTTAAGAATGGTGCCCGGAGGCCTTACCCGTGATTTGGAAAAAATGCGCTGTATGCGACTTTAAAAATGATGCCCGGAGGTCTTAAGAATAGTGCCCGGAGGCCTTACCCCTGAAAAAAGTTATGCCCGGAGGTCTTAAAGATGTTGCCCGGAGGTCTTAAAGATATTGCCCGGAGGTCTTACCTGTGATTTGAAAAATTATGCCCGGAGGTCTTAAAAATGTTCTTTGAAGAATTGTTGAAAATTACCCTAACGATTTTGAGAAGATGCGAATGCTTTTTGATGCAGATGCAGGTGTTGAATAAGACACGAAATGACTTAAACTGGTGCAAATGTCTTTAATGCAAATGTAAATGACTTGGATTGATGCCCATGTTTCATGATGCAGATGCCCCTACTAATTGTGTTCATGTAACTGGTTTATGAATGGTGTAACTACAATTACCACACAGTAATGAAAATGCAATGATTCTAGAAATGATGCAATTGCTTGAGATGACACAAATACGAATTCCATGAAGAATGTAAATGTAAAGGTAAAATACAGATGCTTATGGAATAATGCCAATGCAAATACCCATGAATGATGCAAATGCTTGCCGACACTGTGCAGATGCAAAAGCTCGATAAAGAGATGAGTGCTCATGAGTGATGCAAGTGCCCCCGGCTGTTTTTCTAGACTTTGGCTTAGCCTTTCAAATTCATTTTTCCTCTTCAAATCAGAGTATATCTTCAATTCATTTTGGCTATTCTCTTTGCCCCAACAGTTTTTCAAACTTTCATCAACAGAGATCTGAACCGGGTTCTATTTCTTCTTCTCATATCTGGAAGTCAAGACCTATCCTGGCAGTTCTACACCTTTGAGTTAGAAAAATCCTTGTCTCATGCCAACATCAAAATGGGTATTTAAAAAAAATCTTTTTATTTGTTTTCGCATTTTGAAAACTTCTGAACAAAAAATATTAACCCCACAATGTGTGATGTACAAATCTTTTGAAGACTGATGATCATTGTTAGAAATTTCTCTAAGTATCAATCTGGGTTTTTTCAACTGGATTGGCAAGGCTTGGTATAACAAGATTCTGGCTTTTCCAGGAAAACTTCATGACAAAAATGTATATCCCTTCTAGGCTCACAAATGGAACAGGTTTTATAAATCATGAATTCATTGAGAACCAAACAAATTCAACATTCTTTTAGTTTCCATATCAAGGCATTTTGTCAAGCATCAAGATTGGCTGGGATGTTTAAACCGGAAAGTTTAATCTTGGGAACAAAGTTTCAGTTTTTGAAGACAATCCTCCGAATGAGAGCTGACAATTTGGGGGGTTCAGGAATTCCTAGATGTTCCTCGATGACCACTCCTTTAATAAGATCTTTTCTTTTGGGGTATCGGCACTATCATCGATGGCATCGAAAATTCCCATTCTACTATAGACCGCCCGTTTTTTTTTTTGGGTTTTCGCCCTAGAGTCCCATTCTTTTCAATTTTTCTCTTTTTTTTTTACCATGCACTTGAGAATTCTAAATTCTTCCTTAGTGAAATGAGAATTTGATAAGATGAGATAAAATCTGAGGAAAACCCTTCAAATTAAACATTCATGCTTGATCAAAATGGACTTTTAAAGCACGTAATGTAGGCCATGGCTCAGGATTCAGAAAGAAAGGATAAATAGGCCCAAAATATGTGTTTGAGGGTAATCAGATCAAGGATCCTTTCTTGAAGAGGATTTTCTTTGAAGCATGTGTCTCTTCTTGGACATTTCTTTCTTTTTGATTTTGCTCTTTTTCTTCCTTGCTTTTGGCTTTCAATTTGCCATGTCTTTCACACACATTTTTTTATTGTGTTTTTTGTTTGTTTTTCTTGGCTTTCATTTCATCATCTTTTCCTCTTCTTTTTTTTCTTTGACAGAGTGCGCCCGTATTTATTCGGGGCTCCATTTGCTTTGTGTCTGTCCCTGAGCTGTCACTCATTTCTCAATGATCTTTGAAAAGATCTTTCCTCGCATTTGCCCCCCAGTGTAGAGGGTAATCCTTGATCAGGGTTCAAAGAATTAAGAATTCTTTTGGCTCAAAAGGGGTGACTATGGATAATAATTTTTTTCTTGTGAAATGGATATGAAAGATGGCCATTCATCATATCAAGCCCAAATATTCTCATTGAAAAGCAATCCTCAGGGGAAATAGATATTCAGAATTTCATTTTGCACTTTGGAATCATCCGAATTCTCATATGCATGATATCATGATTTTTCTTTTTCTTTTTTTTTCTTTTTTTTTTTGTTTTTTTCGTCGCATGCCCCCAATGATTCATGCATTAGCCCATCCTTCTTCACTATGTATCCATCATTTCCACATATGATGCCCCAATTTGATTATCCATGCGAATTTGTATCAACGAGGAACATGGCAAGTCTAGGTCTGTTTTGAAAAGGCTGAGTTTCCAATCTGAGTTCTTTGAAGAGACAAGGAAAACATGACCCAAAAGCAGGTTTTCTCTGGGACAAGGGATAATCTAGTTTAATCATTGTGCCCCAAGGTGTCAATCATGAAGTGATGTCTGGGCAATTAGTGTTTTGTGGTCATTGGGAAAGGTCATGAATGGTTTTAGCACAATCCTGACACACACCAAATTATCAAAATCTGGATTCTTGAAAGAATGTCTCATTTGTTTGATTTTCAAGGAATTCAAAAAATTTCAAAAAGTTTGTTCCTTTGTTCATAGCCTAGACTAGGATTTACATCCTTGCTTATTTTGCAATGACAATGCTTCTCTTTTTTCATTCATTTTTCCTTGAAGCATTAGGTCTTTCAAGTGTTATTGATTCAAGGTTTAGGTATAGAGAAGCCCAAAAAAGAGGGGGATGGTGTTGGGTCATTTCTAACACTGATCATCAATCTTCTTGAGACTATCCATTATTAAAACTTCCTTAATGCTTGTTTTTGTAAATTCACGTTTATTTAAAACACAACAAACACAAAGCATTTAAAATTCATTTAATTCATGTAGATGTTAACATGAGACAAGTGCTTTTATCATCACAGTGTATAAAACTACATGCGTCAAAAATGCTCCTATTGACATCCTTCAAAGGTAGTAATTCTCCCCCTAAAACCCTGAAAGAAATTGATTTAGGGCTAAGTGGCCTTCCATTGATCGATAAGCTCCGGTGTCAAAATACCATCACGGATAAAACTTTCAATCATTTCCTTCAGTTGTCTGCATTTTTCAGTTGAATGCCCAACTACCCCTAGGTGATAATCACACTTGCTGTCAGGGTCATAACTCCTTGCTGATGGATTCGGAGCTATTTTCAAAGGTACCGGGGTAAGGTACTGATTCTTTATTAGTAATGGCAGTAAGTCAGGGATGGGGATTGGAATTCTTTCTTGATTTTCTCGCGGTCGTTTTCTAGAAGTAGGCCTTGTTGCAAGGGCTGGTATAGGATTAGGTGTTTGGGTAGGTAGGTAAGGATAAAGGCTTGGAGATACCTTAATAGGGTAACATGATTGGTATGAGGGAAATTGGGAATATGGGATGAAATCTTCCATAGTTTGGACATCTTCCTCTTTCTTTCTTGGTGCCTTATTTCTCTCGGTATTGGATGTTCCTTCTCTTTCAAGTTTCCCATTCTTGATAGCATTCTCAATCATCTCCCCTGAAATTACCATGTCCGCAAAATTCTTCGAAGCATTGCCGACAAGTCTGTCATAGTACGGGGCGTGCAGTGTATTCACAAAAAGGATAGTGATTTCCTTTTGTGTCAAGGGCGGTTGTATTTGGGCAGCCAGGCTCATCCACCGTTGTGCATATTCTTTGAAGCTCTCAGTAGCTTTTTTCTCCATCTTTTGCAAAGTGAGACGATCAAGTGTCTTGTCGGTCATATGCTTGTACTGGTTTAGAAAAGCCCCAGCCAAATCATTCCAAGAGCGAATCTGATCCTTGCTCAACTGACTATACCACCTAATTGCGGACCCGCTGAGGCTATCCTGAAAGCAGTGAATCAAAAGCTTATCATTATCTATCTGACTTGTCATCTTTCGGCAGAACATAGTGATGTGGGCTGATGGATCGGTCGTCTCGTCATATTTCACAAAGTCAGGGATCTTGAACTTAGGAGGAATGACTAAATCGAGGACCAAGCATCGTTCTTTCGCCTCCACACTCCCGAATACATCTTTTCTTTCTATTGCCCGGAGCCTTTCATCTAACAACTGATATTTCCCTTGGGAATCTGCCAACTCAACCTCATTTACTGCAACCCTTTTCAACTTTGCCTGTTCAGCCGGATCATCTGATTTTAGGACATTGACGGGGTTAACAGTGTTCTGGGCATCACTTATTGCTACCTCATCTTGGCCCTTTTGTACCTTTAACCCTTCTCCGGCGACAAAGTTTTCGGTGTATCCTTTTCCCTTCATTACAGCAGACATTAGCTCCATCAGTTTAGTCATCTGATCCTTAGATTCTGCTTGAGATTTTGCTAGCTGTTCTCGCAATTCTCTCTGTTCCCTTTCCATTTTTTCCATTCGGGCAACTTGTTCATCCTCCATAGCACCGGCCTGTATTAAAAGTGTACTCAGTACTTCTTCTGATTTGAAATGGAAATTCTTTCAAAGACTCCTAAAGCCAAGCCAACTTCTATTTTATTTCCCCCAAATGTATCTCATGATGAATGAGCCATGAATGAAATTTCATGCATGTGAAGCCTAAACAATATGATGTATGGATATGTACAATGGAAACATGCTGACCATATATGTGATAAATGCAATCACAATGCCAACATGTTGCAAACAAAGAATAAACAAATCAACAAATGGATATATGCAATGACTGATCATGTGCATTTTAGCATGTTTCCCAATGAATGATCATATATCCTATGAATGCAACACGGTGTCAATTATGATACATGCAAACAATGAATGATTGATATAGAGTATATACAAAGAAAATCATGCTAACCATGTGTGTCATGAATGCGACCTAATGCTAACATGATGTATGTAATAAGCAAATTAATGCATGAACATATACAAAGAAATTATGCTGACTATGTTTGTTATGAATGCAACCTGACAAATAATTGATGGGATGCAAAATGCAAAGGGGAAGATATCACGGAGGAAATAAGAATCGGAGGAACTTAATCATCAACATCTTATAAATTTGAAGCATACTCAATTCATTCCCATATCAATGTTCACAATGGTATAAACCATGTTTTACAAAATTTGAGCAGTAGTTAAAACTGTCTTTACAAGCACTTTATTCTTCCTAGCATCCTAAGGCTATAAGAGCCGACTACTGAAAAAGTGAAATCCTATTACATCATATAAGACCGAAGTCTTTCCACTTCAATGCTGTAAATCTCCCAATCCTAATGGCGTTTTCCCAGTCCTTTATCAATCAGTGTCGTTGGATCCAACCACTTGGCATCTATGAGAGCTTGCACTTTCCTTTTGACTGCTATACAATCTTCGATGCTATGGCCAACAATTCCACAGTGATAATCACATCTTTCATTTGGATTATACCACATTGGATATGGTGGTAACAGGGGTTTCAATGGGACACAGGCAACCATGTGATTTTGGATCAGTATAGGGAGGAGCTCTTGGTAGCTGATTGGAATGGGATCAAAATGCATTTGGGTCTTATTCTGGGATCGTTTCTTAGTCACACATGGCCTAGGAGTTGGGGCACTTGGTGGTAGCACTAAGGTTCGAACCGGAGTGTTTACATGGGGATGTGGCGGAACAGCATGGTAAGGGTATGGATTTGGACACGGGGCCTTTGGAGGTTGTACATAGCTCGAGGTTCCTATCTCAGGTACTGGATAAGGTGATTGATGAGGGAAGTAGTATGAACTGGTAGTTGGTAACGATGGAGTCGGATTCAGGAATCCCGTAGTGGTCGTCCCAATGGACGATTGGACCATAGTAGGGTGGGGATACTGGTTTGGACCTAGAACAGTTTGCAGGTATGGTACTGGATTCGAGGTTTCTGTCTTTGGTATCAGGCTTTCAGGTTTAATTATTTTCATGATTTTGTCCACAATTTCATCAGGATTGCAACCTTTGTGGCATTGACAAGTGCAGGATCCAGCAAGGATTGTATGTTCTGGACCTAATGGTTTTGGTTGATCCGAAGATGATGCGAAGCCCTGAGAAAGTTCACCTTTACTGTTACCCATATCCTCAACCATTTTCAGCAATTTGGCAAGTTGTTCCTTCACCTCTCGGATTTCATGTCCATATTCATCTTGATTGCGTTCCAAAGCACCCAATCGTTCCTCCGATTCATTCCTCATATCTCGAACCCCTTTCATGCAAATGAAAATGTCATGAGATTAAGATTATGAATGTACACGCTCTATTCCTATGTGCATGAATAAATTGATGATTAATGCATGAACATATACAGAGAAATTATGATGACTATGTATGCTATGGATGCAATTTAATGCCAGGTATATACAGATAATGACTATGCATGTCATAAACGTGTCCTACAATGAATGACCATGCATGCTATGATGTCAAAATGATACATGCTAAGAATAAATGAATTAATACAAAGGTAGGTACAAAGAATGACCATGTATATCACAAATGTATTCTACAATGAATAATCATGCATGTTATGACTGTAACACTATGTCAAAATGACACAAATAAATTAACCAATGATTACACGAAATTGGTGGGACCTAAATCTTGATTATTCAAAAATCTCATTATGCAAGATTTGCCTCCTAATTTATGATTTTTTTTTTAACATGCTTTTTTTTGTGTTTTTTTTTTTATTTATGAAAAACCAATCACATTATTTTCAAAAGAATTTCAGGGTGGATCCCACTATGGTACCATATGCAAATGTTCATGTGACACTACCGGTTTTATGAAATCATCAAATGAAATTACCAACTGTTTATTGCAAAGAATGAGATCAATAACACAACCAAAAATGTACATGCTCTATTCACACATGTATGAAATGTGCAACATGCAAAATGCTTGAAAAAATATTTTTTTTTTTTTTTTAAAAACAGCTAATGAACATCTGCCCCAGCAATATCTGCTTATTTAGGCATCACGATGTCTTCGAGGCGGAGTATCACATTTATTACGGGCGATGTACGTACATCGTTGCCCGATCTACCACACTTATTCGGAGTGTAAAATAGGTAACAAAAGGTTTAGAACTGTCCCTCTATGTGTTCCTATTTTCGGTATATCTAACAGAAATCCGGCATGGCTTCGCCTAGGTTCACTATATGAGGGTGAATCGGTTCTAAGGCTCCGAATTGTTCCTCACTGTCGCCGGTGAAGGCTAGTAAGGCACCCCGATAAAAGCGGGTTCAATTCGTTAGAGTATATTTTCCTATGCCCATGCGGAGGATCATCACGAAGGCATTAGGTACTTTATACTCCGAAAATGTTTCACTAGCCCATACGGAGGATCAATCACGAAGGCGTAGTTACTTTACTCCCACTTAAAAGGACGGAACCCGGGTATAGGATTCATGTTATGCAAATGCACGTGTAGTGTGTGTGGAGGAATAATAAACCTTTCACCACCTATTCTACAAACCTTATTCTAAATGCCCTAGCAATTAAAACATTCAAGAATAGTGTAACGCATTAACCAACAAGCAATTATAATATACAACCTTAAATAACTAGAGAACAAAAATAAAATGCATGCACATGAGTATGAACATATTTAAAAACAATTTATTATTTTCAAAATTCTCCTTATTAAAAAAATGTGGGAATTAAAATCAAATACCAATTAAACCAACAAAACCGAGACTTTGATAACACACGACTAATTCTAGGCCTGACTCTCTAATATGTCCCCAGTGGAGTCGCCAAGCTGTCGCAACCTAAAAAAAAAATAACGACGAGTCTCATCGCAAGACTTTTATTATTCGTTAGGTGTGACATTAAAAAAAAAAAAAATCGAGGAAAAGTCGACTTAATTCCTCTAGAAAAATGAAGGTTTTGAAAATGACCTTAAAAAAAGACATGGAGTCGCCACCAATCTTTTTTAGCTAGGTGTGATCGGCCACCTATTAAAACCGGTTTTATAAAAATATTTTAAAAAATTAATTAAAACATTTTAAAAACCAATTTCAAGTCTGCGTTTTAAACCAGAGAAATCAAAGAAGCGGGTTCGGGAGTCGGTTACGTGTGGGGAAGGATTAGCACCCCCACAACGCCCGTATAAATCGGTACCTTATTAATCGTGTGTTATCTCAAGTCTCGGTAAAAAGTTGGTTTTAAATTTAGTATTTCAAGTTAATTCCCAATTTAAAAAAAATAATTCCATTTTTTTATTGAAAATGATCCGGAATTTATAAATTCAAAATTTTCCTATATTCCCCAACAAACGTGGCAAAATATAGAAATTTTTATTAATTTTGGAAAACTTTCCGAATCATTCTCTTTTTGAAAGAAAGATATTCCTTTATTAATGATAATTGATGATATTCCCTCCAGCAAACCCGGTAGAGAACTCATGAATTATTTTAACCCGGGAATATCTTTATATTTTTTTTATTGAAAACCATTATCTTTTTTTGAAAACATTTAAAAGAAATGAATATGTATATGCATGACATAAATAAAATGACATAGCAAAATCTAAATAATATAATACAACCTAAATGACATGACAAGTATGAATGGTACAGCATATAATTTAAATGACATGGAATAAAATAATGCTATCATATAATGTGCATGAAAATAAAAATGCAATGCATGAAATGTATTTTTTCCTTTAATTAAGGAAATCCGTATATCTAACAAGATATCCGGCTACCTTAGGAAAATATGTCAAATTAAATATTCTAAAACCAAAATACTTTGTGATTGTTTGAAAACAATTTTGAGAAGCTTGAATAAGAAAATAAAAACTGGGCTAAAAATTTTTAAAATGGCTCTAATTTCCTAAGTTTTAAAAAATCGGGACTTGGCTACCCTTAACCCGGGACTTGAAAAACCATTTTTAGAGTTTAAAAAGGCTTAGAAATTACCCTAAGTCAGTAGCTAACCCTCCTAATCAGCCCACTCTAAGTAAGTTAACCAAAACAGAAAATTGGTTTTTCTTTAAATTCAATTCTGACTCCACTAACCAGTTTTAATCCATGATTTTTTATCCTATTTTTAAAAATTCCAAAAATTCTGAAAAAAATACTGGAGACTCAAGACATGTAAAACTACACGAGAAAAAATCGGCTTAATTTTTGAATCAAAGATGAATTCCCAGAAAAATCAGAGATGTACGAGTTTTTGGAGGAGAAAAAACTGCTTTGTTTTTCTTTAAATTCAATTCTGACTCCACTGTCCAGTTTTAATCCACGATTTTTTACCCTATTTTTAAAAATTCCAAAAATTCTGAAAAAATTACTGGAGACTCAAGACATGTAAAACTACACGAGAAAAAATCGGTTTAATTTTTCTGATCAAATATGAATTCCCAGAAAAATCAGAGATGTACGAGTTTTTGGAGGAGAAAAAAACTGCTTTGCCAGCACATTTTTTTGTCTTTGATAAAATCATTTAAAAATCAAAGTAAAAATATTTGAAACTCATAAAATGACTTGAAAGCAGTAGCTAGGACTTTTTGAAAGTTAGATAAAAAATGACTAAGTAAAAAAAATCACAAAGGTAGAATAATCAACTTGACAAACTTAATTTTCCACAAGTGTGCTCAAGAGAGCATGACTTTGAACCATCAATTGGCTCAAGTCATTATTCAAGTGGTATGAACATGAAATGCATGAAATAATGCAGCAAACATAATGCATGAAATGCATGGATTTAAAACTAAATATAAGGAAAATGCATGACATAAATAATATGGCCTAGACCTAACATGAACTTGCATGGCAATAAATGCAACCTAGACCTAAGATATGCATGGCATTTTCACAAACACAAGGCATGCTTAATTCAAAAATCCAACCAAATATCATGCAAATGCAAAAACCTAACAACTAGCATGACAAAAATACAACACACAATGCAAAACACATGGAGTAGCCAAATGGCCTCAAGCTCCAACAAGCATGGCATTTTCACAAACACTTGGTATGCTAGCATGAAAAACTAAGTCATAACACAAAAATCACACAAGCATTTTCACAAACACCTAATATACCAAATCTAAAACATGCTCACTAAGATATAAAACAAGAATCATGCAAAGAATCACACAAGCATTTTCACAAACACTTAATATGCTAACTCTAAAACATGCTCAAATTTAAACAACATGAAAACAGAAAATTAAAAATGCAAAAACATGATATCTAAGACATAAATGGCAACAAACAAAGCAACCAAATTAAATATAACTTAAGAACATGAAATAACATAACACTTAAAACATCAAAAACAAAGAAAATAGCATAAACAATATGGTAAAATGAATTGAAACAACAACTTAAAATAAATAATGTAGGCCATTTGGCCATGGTGAGTTTATTGTAAAAACAAAATGTAAAAAAAATATACTTAAGAAAGGAAATGAAGGAAGAACAAGAAACATTATTTTAAAATGAAAACTCACCAAGTAGAGATTAAAATAGCAAAAAACAAGAATAGAAAATGAAAGTGCAAGAGTTGGTGCTCAAGAGCAACCTCAAGAAGCTAATATTTCAAGCTTTTCTCTTCAAACTTTCCTTTATTTCTAAACTTTTCTTTTTTTGCTCTCAACCAAGAAGATAAAAACTAAGAAAAACTAAGAGAAATCAGCCAAAATGGAAAAGAAGAAACCAAAATCTGCCTCCCTCCCTTAGGGCTAGCCTTAATGCATGGTTATATAGCCTCCAAGATGTTGTCATTTTTGTGTAACCTAATTTCCATCAAATGGCCAATAATTCAAGATGAAAAGTCATGAAATTATCACCTTTAGATTAGCATCTCAGCCCTCTCAAATTACAGCTATGCAAAAATAATGTTGACATCTTTCTTAACCTATGTGGTTTAATCACCATGGCTTGATCAAAGAGAATGGTTAACTAACTCTTGATTTTTAACCACTTGATTAAAAAAAAAAAAAAATTAGAAGCTTCCTCCTTTCTTTGGGCTTGGGCATGCCAGCACTTCTCTTTTCCAGCCCAACTCTGATTTTTTTGAAGGGCCAAAAAAGCCCTTTTCGGTTGCTTGGGTGAAATGACCATTTTGCCCCCCGGATGCAAATAAATATCAAACGGACTCCAAATTAAATTTTTCTTTTTTTAATACTTCCAAAATAATAAAATATTGAGTTCTGGAAGTTTTCAAAATTATCCGAGTCCGTTTGCTATTTATTTGGATTTTTTCTTCCCAAAAATGCCCTTTTATGCCCCTACATTTTACCATTTTTTAAACGAGCTCCAAATCAAGATTTTTCTTCACCAATCTCTTCAAAATAATTAAAAAGTGTGATCTGGAAGTTTTCATAATTTTTGGAGCTCATTTGGTATTTTTTTAGGATTTATCGGCTTGAATTACTGCATAGGAGGCCCGGGATTTGGCCATTTTGCAAACGAACTCGGAATCAAGATTTTCTTTCGCCAATCTCTTCCAAATAATTTAAAAATGAGATTTGCCAAATTTCAGAATTTTTGGAGTCCATTTGCTATTTTTCCGGGATTTATCTTTTTGAATTACTGCATAAGAAGCCCGGGATTTGGCCACTTTGCAAACGAACTCGGAATCAAGATTTTCTTTCTCCAATCTCTTTCAAATGATTTAAGAATGAGATTGACAAATTTTCCATAATTTTCGGAGTCCATTTGCTATTTTTCCCAAATTTTTCCAATTTTACCCTTTAACCTCCGAAACCCGGTTTTGCTCAAAACAAGTCTGATTTTCAGATTTTCTTCAATCTGAGCCTTGGGCCATCCTTTTTAATCATTCCTCATCCATTGGGGGCTTTGGTCTTACCAAGTCGGGCCATTTCTGTGATTCTTCCCGATTTCACCGAAATCCACTAAAAACCCTAATTCTCGGTTTTCTGCCGGATTGACTTTTTTTTTCGGTTTTTCTTGCAAGTGACTTCTCCATTACCCGTAGTCAGTGCTTATCTTTCATTTGGAACCTTCAATTTCGACCAGTTTGATCGTTTAAGCACTTTTCCCCAAATTTCTCGGATTAGGGTTTTCTTTCTACTGAATCTCCAAATCCCAACTTCCGAACTCCATATCTTTCAATGTAGACCTCGGATTATCAAAATTCTTTCGCCATTTTTCAATTGAACTTAAAATCTTGATTTTGAAAGTGGGTTGACTTTTTCAGTAGTTGACTTTCTGGAGTTGACTTTTTCGGGGTTGACTTTTTCGGGGTTGACTTTTTTCAAGTTTGACTTTTTGTGCTCGCCTTCTTAAACTAAGTCTCGGAGTACCACCTGCAGGATGAAAACAGTCTTTTTACACTTGGGAACATCAATATGGGAAGAAAACATACCTGTTTAGTGGTCCGGACAAAATTAGGTGTCTACATGCACTAAAGCAGTAATGGGAAGATGACGCGTTCCCTTCAACACCGAATTGATAGATTCAGCTAGGTTGGTTGTCATATGGCCATAACGTCTTCCTTGATCATATGACTGCGCCCACTTCTCCTTGGGGATCCTATCAAGCCAATTAGCCGCCTCTGCATTTTCTCCATGAAGATTGTTGATAACTCGTATAATTATATAGTTTTTAGTTATGTTTTATTATTGTTTTGTGTCAAATACGAGTTATTATTGTTTAGTCTAATTGTGTTTATGATCTTTTATATTTTTATGTAATTTGGTGTTTTTCACAAGTTTCTTTGAGTGATTTCAGATTACTAGAATTAAGGGCAAATCCAGTTCAGTTCCAGTTCCGACACATTTTGCCATATCAGCTATATCTGGAGTTTCACTGAAGCAATAAGGCTGAAATTTGTAGCCGTGCAAAGCTAGGAGGCATATCTAGCTTTTTCATGTTTTATACTTCTTGAAACGGAGTCGTTTTCCCTAGCGAAATCGACCATCAAGTTGGCTGATGTGCAATGACGTCTGTGCTGACCTGTTTTCGTATTTTGCCCATATCTGCTTATCCACATCAGCAAATGAGCTGATTCCAATGGCTATGAATCCGTAACTGATACGGGAACCTTTGTCTAGAAGACCATATGATCAGATCAGGCCTCTAATATTGACGAAATCGACCATCAAGTTGGCTGATGTGCAATGACGTCTGTGCTGACATGTTTTCGTATTTTGCCCATATCTGCTTATCCACATCAGCAAATGAGCTGATTCCAACGGCTATGGATCCGTAACTGATAGGGGAACCTTTTTCTAGAAGACCATGTGATCAGATCAGGCCTCCAACATTGACGAAATCGACCATCAAGTTGGCTGATCAAAATTGTCATACAATATGACGAAAATTGTTAGAAAAATTCACCCACCTATTATACCTACCTTTGAAATTTGTAAAGCTTGTCTCTTGTCATTTAGCCTTCCAAAATGTGTATAAATAGAGGGCCTTGGATGATTGTAGAGGATCATATTGGAGATTGGTAGGATATTAGCCATTTTAACAAAATTCTCTAAGTTTTCTTCTTCTTTCTTTTCTCTAGTTTTCTTTTTCTTTAGAAAGAGCAAGAGGTTGGATAATTAATATTCTTCTTCTTCTTCTTTCTTTCTTTTATTTTCTTCTTAGATTCTATTTAATTTTATGTTTATAATGCCTATTCTAGGCTAAACTTCTATTTGGTTAAGGGTGATTTCAAAGCCCTAGACATGTTTTGTGATTGATTTTCAGATTCTATCTATCATTAATTTTCTATCAAAGTTGCTTATGTTCTTCTACAAGAATTGTTCATGATGTTGTCTTGATTTATTTAGGTGTACAACTAGATAGATCTTGATAATTATCTATTGCTAGTTTAGGAGTCTTGATCCGTGTAATTGTCTTGATTTCCTATTCATAAGTGGCAATTTGTGATTAATGATTATGGTCAAGTTTTCAATAATTGCAAAGTGGAACATAACCTAAGTTGAACAATCCGAGCTTATGTGTTTGTTGCTTAGATCAACCTATCTTTCTCATCATAAAGCTGCCATTAAATTGAATTTAGAGAGCTTATTCTAGGTTGTTTAATGGTTAGAGATTAAATAGAGAGCTTGTTCTATTTAACGACAAACTAAGGAAAGATTGGGGTAACAGAGCTTGTTGTTATCTACGGTTGTTAACTTTGATAGTTGGTTGATAATGATAGATCTGAAATTGATTCTTAATGATGTCTAGTGGTGGAGAATGAAACCTTAACCATATTTTTCATATTTGATTCTTCTTACTTACTTGTTTTCTTACTTTTAGTTTGCTTATTTTTAAAAGTATATTTATTTTTATTGGCTGGTTATACCGCCTAATTTGTATATTAACTTTGTTTTATTTTTATTGGCTGGTTATACCGCCTAATTTAGTATATATATTTTCATTGGCTGGTTATACCGCCTAATTTAGTTTATATATTTTTATTGGCTGGTTATACCGCCTTGCATCTTATTCTTATTATTTACTTTAGTTTAAATCTGGCTTCAAAAACCCCTTTTCTTTTATTGTTCTTGAATTTAAGTTTTAAACTATTAACTTATAAACTAAAACCCAATCCCTGAGGACTCGACCCTTGCTAACTACTATACTTACAATTTATCTTTTTAGTGCAAGGTTAAATAAGATACACTCTTTTGGGTGCATCAAGTTTTTGGCGCCGTTGCCGGGGATTGCTTTCTTTAGTTTATTTGTTACTTGGTTTATTCTTATTTTCAGTTCTAATTAGTTTTATTTTCTTGTACATACAAGTTTTTCTTTTCAAATTTAAAAAAAAAAAAAAAAACAATGGAATTGAGCAATCTAACACTTGAAGAGTTGGTGGCATACATGAACATGGAGAATCAACAAGCCAATCTCACCTCCCCAGTTCAACAATTGGCCATGGGAGGATGTCAAGGCCATCAAGTGTTCCAAGACCAACAGTATGATCATTACTCAAACACTTACCATGAGGGATGGTGGGATCATACTAATTATGGCTACTCGAAAAATTACCAAGAAGTAGATCCTTATGCCAATTACACTCATCCATCTAGCTTCAATCAATCATGGTCTCAAGAACCAGATCTTTTTCAACCACCACATATGACTCAAAACTCAGGTACTTCTTTAGAAGATCTTGTCTATTCTCTTGTTACTGATTCTTTGCAATTTCAACAGGAAACAAGGGCAAGCATCCAGAGTTTGGAAAAGCAAATGAGCCAATTGGCTAGTAGTATGGTGGGATGGGTAGCACAAAGATCTGAAGAACTCCCAGCCCAAACGATGGTTAACCCAAAGGAGAATGCTACTATTGTGACCTTGAAGAATGAGGAACAAGATGACGATGAAACAAAATTAGAGATGGATTCTATTCTTAAGGATAATGAAGTCAAAGATCCAAATAAGAGTATTTCGGCACCTGAGGTAACGTTTAAGGTTTCACTTTTTACTAATGTTTCTTCTCCACCTTTTCCTAGTAGATTTGCAAAGTTCAAGGAGGAAGAACATGAACAACACATGCCGGAAACCTTAAACAACTTGTTTGTGGAGGTCATTCAACAAGTATCAAAATATGCTCCATTCCTCGATGACATATGCACCACAAAGGATGATGAAATAATACTTGTAATGGAGAATGCATCCACTGTTGTGCAAAGAAAGCTTCCTCTCAAACGCATAAATTTGGGAAATTTCATGTATGAGCCTGACAAGCCTAAAATGCCAAGAAGGGGTGTTGGTTAGGTTCAAAACACTAAATCAAGTGGTAATTGGGGGAGGCAGCCTAATTAGTGAAAGCATTGCCAAACTGCCATCCTCAGATTTGCTCTCTTTTTCTTTATCTTTTTCTTATGTTTCTTTGCTAATTGTGTTTAGTGTTTCTAAGTTCATTTAGGCTGCATAAGTTTATTTTGTTTATTAGTTATTTTCACTTACACATAATTCTTTCATTTGGGATTAATAGCATTACATTAATGACAATGTAAGAATTATGTGTGGGGGGAAGAATTTAGGATTTTATTTAGAGTGTTTTGTTTTTGAGTTTTTTTATGTTGTTTTTCTTTCTGATCCTTGTTTTGAAAATAACTAGATGTAAATATAATTTTTTAACCCCGGTTAAACGGCGGATAACGGTACTCCGTGATTATTTAAGTCGGTTCCATCAGCTACCCACAAAACTGATATTGTATATAAATTTCTCTTTCAATTTTCTCTTTCATTTTTTTCAGGATGGATGATATTCTCACAAGATTGCAGAAACGATTTCCTCCTTTTCCTCGAAATATTTTACTGAAGCTTTACCAAGTTCGACTTGAAAGATTAAGAATGCTTATGCACAAAGGGATTCCTGACGACATACGTTGGATAATTGAAGCCAAGGTACGTGAAGATGAATATCTTCCTGTTTTGCATTTACCAGGTACAGGTAGAAGCACTTTTGCAAAGAAGCGACGAGCAAAGCGCATGAGTTCAAATTGCCACAAATGTGCACGATGGACGTGTAACGGTAAATGTCGTTCTATTGGGATTCCGTCCTCTAATCGAGATGATAAAATTGAATTCATTAAGGATGGACTGAGTAAGGAGAATTTGGGTAATATCCAACTTTCTCTTGAGACGCATCCTAGTGGAGACGTACAAAGAGAAATTCTTGATTTATGGCCGCAATTCCAAAGGGAATGGCAACATCTTGGGAATCTGATGTTAAAAGACCCTGTTTGCCAGCTTGTAAGAAAACTGGATGGGAAGCATATCCTCGACTCATAGAAGGCGTTTAAGCCGTTTCTGGACGTAAAACCAGAGGAAGATGTGAGCCACAATCACAACTACAATAAATGACTTCTCAGCTTTTGGTTTGATTTGCAATAACTTTATTTTGGTTTAATTTACGTGTTGTTCGATTTGTGTAACTATTCTCGTTTTTTTTTTATTTGTCTTTTACGGTTGATTTTTTTTCTCTTTTTGATTTTCTTCCTGAAATCACGCAAAAATCTTTTGTTAGGTTAACATTTTCTTCTGACAGGTCAGATACACTTTCGGCGACATTATTACTCTTGTCTGATTCACTACTGAGTCCTCTATATATTACACCATGTACTCATTCTCTTTCAGGCACTCGAAGAAAAAAAAAATGGCAAGTACTTCATCCCAGCGCATTAAAAAAATTTGTGTCTTTGGAGGTGCTTATCCAGGAAAAAATAACATATTCGCTGATGAAGCCATAAGAGTTGGAGAAATACTTGCCCAACAAAAGATCCACTTGATTTATGGAGGCGGTAGTACGGGTTTAATGGGAGCAGTCGCTACAGCAGCACACGCCGGAGGAAGTCCAGTTCTAGGAATCGTGCCAAAACTATTCACAAGTTTTTGTGGACCTACCGTGGGTAAGGAAATACAAGTCTGGAGTGTCCCTGAACGGATAACAATCATGTACCATTCTGCCGATGCATTCATTGCTTTACCAGGAGGTCTGGGTACATTGGAAGAAATAGCTTGCGTGGCTTCTTGGTCATCTTTGGTCACAAATAAGAAACCCATTGGTTTGCTTAATATTAATGGTTATTTTAGTAATTTGCTTTTATATTTAGATAATGCTGTGGATAATGGATTCATGTTTTCAGAGGCAAGGAGAACCATAATTTCTGCTACAACCATTGAAGATTTACTTAAAAAGCTCCAAGCTTATGAGTGTTTATCTGCTACGGTTGTTTCGCAAACGCTCGGAAAAAGAAAAAGAGATATGGACGAGCAAGGAGTGGATTGCACTTTGTCTTTGTGACATTATCTAACATTTTGCTTGTTGTGTCTCAGTTATAATAAGTGGTTAGCAACCTCTGCAGGTAATATCTCCTAAATTCTACCTTTAAAATTTGACATTGGGGACAATGTCATATTTTAGTAGGGGGTAAGGGACATATTTTGCTAATTTAATAAAAAAAAAAATTTTAAGAAGTATTCATTCTGAACAAGGTCTGAGTAAGGGAGACTTGAGACATACCTTGTCAGTTTGATTTCTTCTTTTCAAAAAAAAAAAAAAAAAAAAAAAAAAAGAGTTTGTTGTGTTTTAAGCAATTTAGAAGTATTCATTCTGAACAAGGTCTGAGTAAGGGAGACTTGAGACATACCTTGTCAGTTTGATTTTAATCTTTTTATGTTTACTTGTTAATTTTTGTTTAGTATTTTAGGATTATTTAGGTTGCATGAGTTTGTTTTGTTTTGAGTCTTAGTTGTTCCTATTCTTATGTTATTAGTTCTTTTCTCTTACACATGATTCTTTCATTTGTGTTAATAGACTTACATTGAGGACAATGTAAGAATTAAGTGTGGGGGGAATGATTTAGGATTTCTTTTATTTTTGTCTACTATTTTTTTTTTATGAGTCTTTATTATTATTATTATTTTTAGTGTGTTTTAGTTCCTTTTTAATACAATGATGAGATATGAATTGCATAGGTCTAAACTGGTTATTAGTGAGAAGATTTTCATGAGAATTGAGCTTGATGTCAACCTTTTTATGAGCCAATGTTAATATAATATGTTGATTGAGAAAGAAGCATGTTTAGACTTAATCTGACTTGTATAATCATCCTTGTGAGTTTTTGAGCCTATAATGATTGATGCTTTATACAAATCAATCTAATTTCTTTCTTGAGTGCTCTTATGATTACAGGATTCTCTAGAACTTGCTTTAAACCGTTTGAGACTATATTGATACATGTGACAACATGAATATGATAGAGGCATTAGGATTTTTAGCCAGAGCCAAACAGCCATCCCTTATTGATGTTCCAAGAGAACACACCCTTAGTGAACCAATTTGAGCCTACATTGAATAAGCTATCTCTTTGGTAACCATAACTTGTCCCTAACCTAAATATACTTATATCTTTACCTTTGTTCCAAAGATGAATTAGCATGTTTTGAGACAAGTTGCAAAGACAAGGGATATTTTTAGTTAAAAATTTGGGTTAGAAACAAGAAATAAGTGTGGGGGGGAAAGAAAAGAAAAGTCAAGAAAAAAAAATGAAATACTGGCAAATACATTCCTATGTAAAAAAAATATATATATGAATCATCTCTTGAATTTGTGGAAAAAGAAAAAGATGTTACAAAGTCGTTTAGAATGAAGAAAAGGCCCAACATAAATATCCGGCCTAGGTGACTATGTACTTGTAAAGAGTTTTGAGAAGTTTCTTTGTATAATCTTTTTATGTCTCTAAACTTTATGAACTCTTTGGAACCTTTGTGATATCTTTATCCTTTTGTTCTTCAACCACATTACAAACCCCTTGGCCCCATTACAACCTTGATTAAAGACCTCTTGATTTATGAAGTTGCATGATCTTTTAGTGGAGAATAGGTGGACAAGCAAGCATATGGTAGAAGTGTTTTCATGAGATTGATTGAGTGTAAACACTTTACCACTACTTTAAAGAGTGAAAATCAAGAGAGTATCCCATGTGAGAAGTTGAGATTAAATTTGAACATGCACTATTTTCATTGAGATATGTTATGCTAATATTGGCTTAACTCAAACAATTTACATTCAAGCATGATTTTTTGTGAAATTTTTTAAGCTATTGATTAGTTTATAAGACTTGTTCAAATATTGTCTCTAATTTGTATTGAAAGGATTAGGAGTAAATATTTTTAGTATATGTAGTTTATTTATATGAAGTTTATTTATATTTTAATTTTTCAATGTTTGTGGGTATCGTTCTAGTAAACCCTCACGAGACTAAACTCGTCCACTAGGGACACCTAGGGGTTTAAAGGCTTGTGTCACATGCTAAGTGCCACCGTGATTTCCTACGAAAGTGGATTAGATTAGATTTTCTTATTTTATTTTTATTGAGTCGTTGCTAGGGACTAGCAACAATCTAAGTGTGGGGGTGTGATAACTCGTATAATTATATAGTTTTTAGTTATGTTTTATTATTGTTTTGTGTCAAATACGAGTTATTATTGTTTAGTCTAATTGTGTTTATGATCTTTTATATTTTTATGTAATTTGGTGTTTTTCACAAGTTTCTTTGAGTGATTTCAGATTACTAGAATTAAGGGCAAATCCAGTTCAGTTCCAGTTCCGACACATTTTGCCATATCAGCTATATCTGGAGTTTCACTGAAGCAATAAGGCTGAAATTTGTAGCCGTGCAAAGCTAGGAGGCATATCTAGCTTTTTCATGTTTTATACTTCTTGAAACGGAGTCGTTTTCCCTAGCGAAATCGACCATCAAGTTGGCTGATGTGCAATGACGTCTGTGCTGACCTGTTTTCGTATTTTGCCCATATCTGCTTATCCACATCAGCAAATGAGCTGATTCCAATGGCTATGAATCCGTAACTGATACGGGAACCTTTGTCTAGAAGACCATATGATCAGATCAGGCCTCTAATATTGACGAAATCGACCATCAAGTTGGCTGATGTGCAATGACGTCTGTGCTGACATGTTTTCGTATTTTGCCCATATCTGCTTATCCACATCAGCAAATGAGCTGATTCCAACGGCTATGGATCCGTAACTGATAGGGGAACCTTTTTCTAGAAGACCATGTGATCAGATCAGGCCTCCAACATTGACGAAATCGACCATCAAGTTGGCTGATCAAAATTGTCATACAATATGACGAAAATTGTTAGAAAAATTCACCCACCTATTATACCTACCTTTGAAATTTGTAAAGCTTGTCTCTTGTCATTTAGCCTTCCAAAATGTGTATAAATAGAGGGCCTTGGATGATTGTAGAGGATCATATTGGAGATTGGTAGGATATTAGCCATTTTAACAAAATTCTCTAAGTTTTCTTCTTCTTTCTTTTCTCTAGTTTTCTTTTTCTTTAGAAAGAGCAAGAGGTTGGATAATTAATATTCTTCTTCTTCTTCTTTCTTTCTTTTATTTTCTTCTTAGATTCTATTTAATTTTATGTTTATAATGCCTATTCTAGGCTAAACTTCTATTTGGTTAAGGGTGATTTCAAAGCCCTAGACATGTTTTGTGATTGATTTTCAGATTCTATCTATCATTAATTTTCTATCAAAGTTGCTTATGTTCTTCTACAAGAATTGTTCATGATGTTGTCTTGATTTATTTAGGTGTACAACTAGATAGATCTTGATAATTATCTATTGCTAGTTTAGGAGTCTTGATCCGTGTAATTGTCTTGATTTCCTATTCATAAGTGGCAATTTGTGATTAATGATTATGGTCAAGTTTTCAATAATTGCAAAGTGGAACATAACCTAAGTTGAACAATCCGAGCTTATGTGTTTGTTGCTTAGATCAACCTATCTTTCTCATCATAAAGCTGCCATTAAATTGAATTTAGAGAGCTTATTCTAGGTTGTTTAATGGTTAGAGATTAAATAGAGAGCTTGTTCTATTTAACGACAAACTAAGGAAAGATTGGGGTAACAGAGCTTGTTGTTATCTACGGTTGTTAACTTTGATAGTTGGTTGATAATGATAGATCTGAAATTGATTCTTAATGATGTCTAGTGGTGGAGAATGAAACCTTAACCATATTTTTCATATTTGATTCTTCTTACTTACTTGTTTTCTTACTTTTAGTTTGCTTATTTTTAAAAGTATATTTATTTTTATTGGCTGGTTATACCGCCTAATTTGTATATTAACTTTGTTTTATTTTTATTGGCTGGTTATACCGCCTAATTTAGTATATATATTTTCATTGGCTGGTTATACCGCCTAATTTAGTTTATATATTTTTATTGGCTGGTTATACCGCCTTGCATCTTATTCTTATTATTTACTTTAGTTTAAATCTGGCTTCAAAAACCCCTTTTCTTTTATTGTTCTTGAATTTAAGTTTTAAACTATTAACTTATAAACTAAAACCCAATCCCTGAGGACTCGACCCTTGCTAACTACTATACTTACAATTAGTGCAAGGTTAAATAAGATACACTCTTTTGGGTGCATCAATTGTCATACATGAAATGAAAATTCGGTCGCCTCAACTCGTATCCTAATAAATTTTAAAACAAAAAACTTGTGAATTTCAGTATTATTTTATATGCTAAACGAAATATAAGAGATAAGGGTAGTAGGAATTAGGGTTTGTGAGACTAATGAAGTCTGAAAAGTTGTAGCTTGAGTTAAGGGCACGACTTCTTCTGTGGGAACGTCGTATGTAGTGTGAACATTGAACGACCCAATATCATAATCTTCTATGGGAAAGTTTTCTGTTGTGCGAACATTTGAAGGGCCGCAATCATCGTCAACATCATCTATGTCAGCATATAACTCAAGTACACCAACATTTGCAAATGTCTCATGAGCATAAAACATGCATCTGACATCATCATCATCTTCAAGTGGAAATGTTCTATATCGGACACATCCTTCACCAATAGAAAGAGGATGCCTGTACTTAACCTCTGAAACTCTTTTTCTATTTCCAGCTTTAATTTTTGTATGAATTTGCAGCTTCAGTTCCTCTAATGTGACGTCGTCTTCAACACGAAAACTTTTTGGACGTTCACAATCAAAGGTAGCACCTTCGTCAGTATTATGAATTTGGCCATTATAGTAGACCAATGCGATCACTCTATTGCTCATGTTGTGTAGTAATGAAACTAAGAAAGATGAGAATGTAGGTATTATCACTCCGCAAAAGAAAGAAGAAATATAGAAGGATGAGAATGAGGAGGTTTTAGCACTCAGGAAAAATCTGATTGAAAAACTGTTGTAGGGGGTATTGTAAACCTTCATAAGTATTATGAATTTATAATGGTTCATTATGTTGTACCAGATGACAAATCTCATCCTTTGTATAGGATGGAATCTGATTCTGATATTCTGCCTAGGACTATTTGACTGAAAAAGTTATAACTTATTCAATGCAAAATGTGATTGATAAATCCCATCATTTGTCTCATCCATTGCAGAAAGAATCTAATTCCAATATTTTCTGCAGCATTTGATGGACTGAAAAATAGCTGAAACCTGTCTAAAACCCTAAATCATCAGTCTTATCCATTGCAGAAAGAATCAAATTCCAATATTTTCTGCGGCATTTGATGGACTGAAATATAGCTGAAACCTCTCTAAAACCCTAAATCATCAGTCTTATCCATTGCAGAAAGAATCAAATTCCAATATTTTCTGCAGCATTTGATGGACTGAAAAATAGCTGAAACCTGTCTAAAACCCTAAATCATCAGTCTTATCCATTGTAGAAAGAATCAAATTCCAATATTTTCTGCAGCATTTGATGGACTGAAATATAGTTGAAACCTCTCTAAAACCCTAAATCATCAGTCTTATCCATTGCAGAAAGAATCAAATTCCAATATTTTCTGCAGCATTTGATGGACTGAAATATAGCTGAAACCTCTCTAAAATCCTAAATCATCAGTCTTATCCATTGCAGAAGGAATCCAATTCCAATATTTTCTGCAGCATTTGATGGACTGAAATATAGCTGAAACCTGTCTAAAACCATAAATCATCAGTCTTATCCATTGCAGAAGGAATCCAATTCCAATATTTTCTGCAGCATTTGATGAACTGAAATATAGCTGAAACCTCTCTAAAACCCTAAATCATCAGTCTTATCCATTTAAGAAGGAATCCAATTCCAATATTTTCTGCAGCATTTGATGGACTGAAATAAAATTTTCTTTTTTAAATTTTAATAAGAAATAAAATTGTATTTTTTTAAAATTTTAATCATAAATTAAATTAAAATTATTTTATCAAATATCCAGTTTTAAACTGTAACAATCTATACTATTATTAAAAACAATGATTAAATTGATGTCACGAGTTAATCGAATACCAACTCAATAAAAAAAATCAAATTAAAAAAATTATTTTACGATACCAACTTAAAAATAACTTCTTTATTTAAAAAAGTAACTCGATAAATTTCTTTAAAAAAAATTTTTGTTTACATTTTACATCATTAAAATATTTTTGATATAAATTAAATTTTGCTTTTTATAATATTACAAAATTATAAAAAATACAATTTTTGATATAAATATTTAATAATCAATATAATCTTCTTTTTTAAATTTTAATAAGAAATATATTTTTATTTTTTATAAAAATTTAATAATAAATTAAATTACATTTTTAATATATATTTAAAAAAATTAAATAACCAAACCTAAAAAATATTTTAATTTAATTTATAATTTTTAAAATTAAAAAACAAAATTTACAAATTAAAAAATAAATTTAAAATTTGTTTATTAATTTAAAAAAAAATTATACATGAAGGGAAATCGCCACTCCCCATGGCGATTTCCCTTGGTGTTTTTAGCCAAAATGTGTTTTTTTACGCTGGGAAATCACCATGGGGGGTGGCGATTTCCCAGACTAATGTTAAAACAAGCGGATTTTGGGAAATAATCTGAAATGAACGGTATTTTGGGAATTATTTTTTTTTGGCTATATTTGAATAAAAAAACCCCATGATATAGCATCAATTTAGGCAGTCCACGTGTCAAAAAAATAGATCATCCACGTAATATTTTCCTCTTTTGCCAAAAACTCTGGCTTTTATATATTTATATAAGATTTGTATAATTATATACTGATTTGTTGATTAATTTATCGATTCAATTTAATACATTCATTTTTTATATGAAATGTAATAACTGATTATATATAACTGTAATTTTTACTTGTATTTATAATTTTATATAAAAAATATATATAATATTATCATATACTCATGTTATAGACACAAAGCTCATCTTTGAAGATTATGAGTAATATTATAAAATATTAAACTTATAAGATCTGACTTATAATAATCTTAATAATAGTTTTAATTCAAATCCTATTATTTTTGTGTCTTTCTAAGATAACTTCATTTCATTGGTAAAAGAACTCGATGTTAAATAATCTAGTTTTTATGTACTCATGTTATAATATATATATATTATAACTATATATATATCCGAATTTTTTATTTTTTTAAAGTATTCGTATTCAATATTTATGTTCGATTTATATTCGGATACGTGTATAAGGGTATGAAGATATGATCTTCTAAATATATAAAAAACTTAAAAAAAAAAAAATTAATTATATCAATATAGTACCTGTATCCAACACTCACTGTCGAATCCGAATAACATAGCATGTTATGAGGGATGGCAAAAAAACCCGAACCCGTCGGATTCCGACCCGACTCTATAGGGACGGGTTTTTTTGTTTGAAATCGGGTTCGGGGCAGGTTATTTTTTAAAAAATTATCAGTGTCGGGTTGAGTTGGTTTTAGTGAAAACCCGCCCTGACATTTTTACCAAAATACCCTTAATGATTTTATTATTTTTTTAATATTTCTTTTAGGGTAATATAACTTTTTTATATTTTGTTTAGTGCCGCTTGCCAACACCAACACTGCCTCCTCCTTTTTTCCTTTTTTTTTTTTCCCAAATCCCTAATTTATTTCTTTCTTGAAGCTTGGTTCCGACTGATCTCATCAGCTCCTCTTAGTCAGTCAGGTATTCTTCTCTTATCTGGTTATTGTGTATGATTAACTTGAACTTTTGCCTTTAATGCATGTTAGAGCTTTTGTCATTTGTGCTATAGTTGCTTAAAGCTTGTTTCCAATTAGGGCCGTAATCGAGCCGAGCCCGAATAATGAGAAGCTCGAGTTCGACTCGAAATTCGTAGCTCGAAACTCGGCTCGAGCTCGATCGAGTATTATTTTCTAGGCTCGAGCTCGGCTCGAGATAAAATCAAAATATTCGAGCTCGTTCGATTAGGCTCGATTACTCGATTTTCATATTCGAACTCGAACTCGAGCTCGAATTAATTTTTTTCATTTACAAATTTTTATATTAATTAAATTTAATAAATAATAAAATTTCTTCAATGATACAATGATCAGGCAATGAACAAATTTCAAAAAGATATTTTTCATATATCGGTCTAATAGTTTAAGTTCGAAATTCTTTTTAGTTTTCCTCTTTGTTTTCTGTAATTTTCTTAGCAACCAAACAGAAAGTCTAAGAATTCTAAAATATAATATTTAAATAAAAGAAAAAAAGAAAACCCAGCAAAAAATCTCTCAAATCCTTACTACAATTTCCTTCACACATATTTAAAGTTATTTTCCCTTATGGATTACTTCCTTTTTCATCAACCAAATTACAACTGTAACATTAATTCCTTAAAAAAGGAGATACACAAATAGAAAGAAAAAAAACCGAAGAGGGCAAAACAAAACTTGAGTTTTGGTCTTGACATTATCAATAGTATGAGAGCTCTCAACCTCGAGAGTAATATCTTCCCTGTAAGCATTCTGCATCTCTTTCCTTTCAAATTATTTTTTTCAATTTTTTTTTTTTTGTAAAGAAAGAATTTGATTCTGGTGGTAGGTAAAAAAAATATATATATTTTAGATTATTGTGATAAGAACTGGGGAGAGTTGGGACTGGAAGGGGGAGTTGCGACTGGGAGGAGAATAGCGGCAGCAAATGTGAATGAGGAAAAAAAAAAAAAGGTTTTAGGGTTTTTAAGTGTATATATATCTAATAAGGGTAAAATAGTAAATTTATAATTAAAAATAAAAAAAGCTCGAATAGGCTCGCAAGCTACTCGAGCTGGGTATTAGGATGCTCGAACTAGGCTCACTCGATAGCTCGAGCTCGGCTCGACAATAACCGAGCCGAGTTCGAATTTTTTCGAGTCGAACTTTAGTAGCTTACGAGCACAGGTGTCTTATTTACACCCTTAGTTCCAACTACAAATGTTACCTTAAAAAGTTTTCATGGACAATCTGTTCATGGATAGGAAAAAAGCACTAAATATAGGTAAAAGAAAGACAATGTTCATGATTTTATTGTTATTTTCTTATTACATCTTATTTTTAATTATTCCATTTTAGAATCAATTTCAATGAGAGGAACCTCTTTCTACGAAAATGATGAAAGTGAGATAGAGGAAAAGATAACTTATTTGGTAAATGATATTATTGTTTTTTTCTAATTTCATTTTTATTGTCTTTATTATATTATTGTTTTTGTATATTGATTTTATGAATTTATTTATAGGACTAGTGTGGCTAGAGGAGAATGGAGAATATGATGATGGAGGGATTCCTTTTTGTGGTCTTTGGAAATTTTCATCATCTTATAATGTTGGATGAATGGATGTCAAAACTATTTAATTTGCTCTTTATTATTGTGATGGACTTTAGATGTTTATTTTGTTTCATGCTTGTCAACTATGTAGTAAGTTTAGTTTATTGTGGTGTTCAAAACAATTTAAGTTTGCTTCTTGAATTTGGTTTGGTGAACTTTAGTTTTTTTATTTTGTTTCATGGAAAATTGTGAGTGCAGTGCAATAGAACTGGCATTGTAACAAAAAAAAAAAAAAAAACTAAGAATTATAAATTAAGCGCGTATAATTGTTTAGCAGTATCCATAACAACAAAAAAAATTGGTCAGAAACTCAAATCTGTAAATTTTTTGGGGCGGGGCAGGTCAGGGTCGGAGAATCTTTTAGGGGTCGGGGTTAAAATCTTAAATATTTTCGGGTTTCGAGTCGGGGTTAGGACAAGCAAAAAAACCGTCTCGTCCCACCCCGTTGCCATTTTACTAGTATCTGCCCCGTTTTTCACGTGATGAACTCACAGTCACAATCTCTCTTTCGACCTTTAAGGTTTACACTTTAGAGTTGAAGAATTTCAAGTAATGAGGGTGAGGGTGTGGCCTAAAAGAAGAAAAATTAAGAAATGATCGTTTATTTATGGCTTTCCATTCTCTGACTCTGATCTTCGAACTTTGAGGTCTCAAATGTTGTTTTATCAGTACAACAACCGTCTTCCCAACACCTACTTCCTAACTCACATAACATTTAATGTGCTTTGCTTTGCTGGAACCATCCATCACCATTGTTAGATCAGACTCAACTTAATAGGATAAGGGATTTCTTGATTGATTTTAGATACCTAGACCTTATTTTGACAAGGGTTTTCCAAGGTTTTGCAATCTTACTTCCCCTTTTTGTGTACTAGAATTCGAGGTTTCTGGAGCGGGAGGGAAGGTAGTAAGTACAAGGTCATCTATCTATCTATCTACTCTAATAAAAATTGAGTTATGAGGGACTCGATTTTTTTATCAAAATATAGCTAAAAAAAATTATTTAACAAAATATCGTTTTTTTCAGATTAATTTTCAAAATCCGTTGTTTTTAAATTAGTTGGGAAATCGCCATGGCCCATGACGATTTTCCAACTGAAAATTTTAATTTTTTTTAAAATACCAGGTAGAAAATCGCCATGGGCCATGGCGATTTCCCAACTACAATTTTCAAAATTTTCAATTTTTTACATTGAAAAATCGGCAATCGCCACCCACAGTGGCGATTTCCCAAGGTTCAATTTTTTTTTTCTTTTAATTTTAATAAATAATAAAAAATTAATAAAAAATTAATAAATAAAGATTTAATAATTTTAATATATAATTTTTATCCCATGGTGGTAGAAGTGTCCATGGGCCGGGCCGGGCCCATGTATGGTATCAACACCATATTTGCTTGCCCAAGCCACAGTGAAAATTTTTCAACATTTATTTAATTTTTTTAATTTTATAAAATAATAAAAATTATATAATTTTTAATTTTAAAAAATAAAAATAAAAATAAAAATATAACAATTTACCAAATATTTAAAAAATTATATTTGTAATTAGACCTGTTCATGGGTCGGGCCGCGACCCGAAATTTTTTCCCTTACTCAAGCCTATTTCGAGTCGTGCCGACCCGAAAGCCCATTTCACTATTAAAAAAACTATTTTTATATATTTTATAATTTTTTGAATTTTGTTATTTAAATTTTTTTTAAATTAAAAATTATATAATTTTTATTTAAAATTTATTATTTAATAAAATTACAAAAACACTTGTCCAAGCTCGGACTAATACGACATTTTGGTTGGCCTTTCTTCCGAAGGTCCATTTATTACGAATACAAGTTGAAAGAATTCGATTGACATTACGGATAGACCTGCTCATGGGCCAGGCAGCCCGTCCGGCCAGGCCCGAATCACTATTTATATATTAAAATAATTATATTCAGGCTCGCGAGCCGGGCCTTGGCAAGAAGTTGAAAAGTTCCGGGTCGCGGCCCGGCCCATGAGCAGGCCTAATTACGAATATAATTTTTTAATTTTTGGTAAATTGTTATATTTTTATTTTTTTAAATTAAAAATTATATAATTTTTATTATTTTATAAAATTAAAAAAAATTAAATAAAGGTTGAAAAATTTCCACTGTGGCTTGGGCAAGCAAATGTGGTGTTGATACCATACGTGGGCCCGGCCCGACCCATTGACATTTCTACCACCATGGGATAAAAATTATATATTAAAATTATTAAATCTTTATTTTTTAAATTTTTATTTAAATTTTATTATTTATTAAAATTAAAAGAAAAAAAAAGTGAACCTTGGGAAATCGCCGTGAATTCCCCCTTGGGAAATCGCCACCCACGGTGGCGATTTCCCAATGTAAAAAATTGAAAATTTTGAAAATTGTAGTTGGGAAATCGCCATGGTCCATGACGATTTTCCAACTGCTATTTTAAAAAAAAAATAAAATTTTCAGTTGGGAAATCGCCATGGGCCATGGCGATTTTCCAACTGGTTTAAAAAAAGCCGATTTTGAAAATTAATTTGAAAAGAACGATATTTTGATAAATAATTTTTTTTGGCTATATTAAGATAAAAAGACCGAGGAACTCAGTTGTAAATTTCCTTTAAAAAAATTATTTTCTTTGTTAGTGGGGTACTCAATTGTTATTTTTTAAAAAAGTTTTTATTATTATTATTATTTTGTTTGGTAGTTGGGGCAAAAAGATAATTTGAGTTAATCAGTTAAATGATTTGAAAAAAAAAAAAGAGTTAATTACACCAATGATCATCAAAATATAGGGCATATTTTATACTGGTCTCAAATTTAAAAACGTAACAATCAGATCCCGATTTCATAATTTGGTATCAACTATCAATTTGATATGTCCATTAGCACAACCGTGAAAATAACCGTTAAATGACAGAGGGCATGTGACGTGTAAATTATAAAAATGCCATTTGCTGATGTGATTTTTTTTCCTTTATTCTTTTTTTCCTTCAAATTTTATATTTTTCTTTTCTCTTTTTCTTTATAAATAAATACAAAAAATAAAAAATAATTTATATTATAATTTGAATTAATTTTTCAAAAATAAATTTTATTTATAAACATATTAAGTATTTATTTAAATTAATTTTATAAAAAAAAAATTTTAATTTTTTTGTTTCTTTCCTTTTTCTCTTTTTTATTTTATTTTATCTTCTTTATAAATAAACTAAAACATAAATAATAATTTATATTATAATTTAAATTAATTTTATAAATATTAAATATTAAATAATTTATAGTTTATAAAATATTTATTTAAATTAATTTTATAAATTTTTTATTACTTCTTTATTATATTCTTCTCTTTTTTCTCCTCTTTATAAATAAATACAAAAAATAAATCATAATTATATTATAATTTAAATTAATTTTATAGAAATTAACAATTTATAAAAAAAATATATAATATTTATTTGCATTTATATTATAAAAATATTATAATTTTTTTTTTTGACTTTTTTCTCTTTTTTTTTTCTTTTCCCTTTACTTATTTTATTTTTTATAAAAAAATATAAAATATTTACTTTTTTCTCAGGCAACCGACGGCAGGGAAGGAAGAAGAAAAAAAAAGAAGAAAATAAAAATGAAAAGAAATTGTAGTTTTATTTTTTTTATTAGTGTTGTTTTAATTTTTATAATTAAGAAGAATAAAGGAAAAATAGAAAGAAAATAAAAAATAGTTGTAGTTGTAGTGTTTTTTTTATTATTGTTGTTTTAACTTTTGATAATTTATTATTTTTACAGAAATGAATAAATATATATTTAGTAAAAAAATTATATAATTTTATATTTTTATATATTAAAAAATGTATTAATATTTTTTATTATTCTCTTAACGATTTTTTTTAGGAAAATATGATTTAAAATAATCATATTAGTTTATTTATCACTTTGTATCTATCAAATTAAGTTTAAAAATATTAAAAACTATAAAAATATAATAAGAAAAAAGAAAAAAGAAAAATTAAAAAATATTAAATATTTTATTTTACTCTATTTCCATTCATTTTATATTTTTTAAAATAATTTTAATTTAAAATAATTTAATAAAATTACTTAAGTATATTTTAAAAATATATATATAACTCCCGCAGCATGCGCGGGTAAAATTACTAGTGTTTCCTTAATCTGTGGTTGGCGAATCCTTGTATCTTTCTACCAAAATAATTTTCTGAACTCTGGAATACAAGGAATTGTTGAGGATTAGATTCGATAATTTGAGTATGTGTCGCGTAAACCTGCTCATGGGCTGAACCACTCGACTGGCCCGATAGGTTTGGATTATAACGGATCGGGTCTGAACATGATTTTTAGTGATCCGACCTAGTTCGAATCACTGTTTAAATTAAAAAAAATTAATTTTTTATTTAAATTTAATTATAAAAGTATTAATCTAAAAAATTTTAATTTTTTTTAAAATATTATTTGAATAGTAATTCGAGGCAGCGGGCCGGGCTTGGGTAAGGTGAAAAAAATCTGGGTCGCGGCCAAGTCCATCCCTTTATATATATATATTTTTTTATATCAATCGTGTAAATGTAAACATAACATAAACTATTAAGAGTTTATTTTTTGTACACTGGCAGTGTAAAATTTTTAACTTCACAAGCGGATTAAGAGATTGTCATATGTCCCATTTATATTTTTTATTATACTCTAAGGGTATGTGTTACCCTGTTAACCCTGCTTGTGAAGTTTAAAACTTTCACTGACAGTGTACCAGATAATAATTCAATTATTAAATTTATCAAATTTCTAAGCATAAATACGATATGTGTATTAAATGTATTGTATTAATTATATTAATCATATTTAAATATATCATATTATATTTATTACGTTATTTTTATATTTATTAAACTTATTGTATCCTTATTAATATATATATATATATATATATATATATATATGATATTAGCAGTCAGATAGCACAATAAATTCATTAGTTTACATTTTCTTCCCTTAAAATAGTTCAACCCCCAACTCCTTTTTCATGCTTGGCTGGGCCCTTAGCTGAGCATGACCATAATGGAAACTGTGTTTTCTCTTTCACAATGACTACTGAGTCACACCAATTTTCTCAGCATTTTGAGCAAAGACCTTTAATAGCAAACTAAAGATTTAAAGATTTGCACCTCTAAAATTGTTATTGAAATCAAGATCAAATTTATGACTCAAATTTGTATTTTATTAATGTATTTCAATTTTATTAAATTTTACTACAATATTTTTAATTTTGTTGATTTTTAGATAAAAATAACAAAATATAAATATTTCACAATAATTTTTCATTAATGTAAGTGACCAATTTTCATCAATTTTGTTATTTTTTGTTCAAAAATTAATAAAATTGAAAGTATAATGGTGAAATTTAATAAATTTAATATTGATCAATAATATAATGACAACATAAATGGAAATTGGTCTCTTACATAAATTAATAAAATGTGTGTAAACATAAATGGAAATCTCTGGTAAAAAGAAACACATAAATAGAAAATCATTTTTCAAAATTAACAAACTATTACATTTGATACAATACTATGTGAACATATCTAGATCAACCAGACAAGATATGTGTATGGACTAGAATACTCGTTCAAGTTTGAAAGTTTGTTCGATATTTTAGAGGATTTAAACATAAATATTAGATCAAAAAACAGGTTTGGACAAAAAGATGAAGCTCATTTTAAAAACAGGCTGGGTGCTGAGTATAGCATTTTTTGTCCAAACTCGATCCGTTTTACTATTAGTTATACAGAATTTTGAAAGGGATCGATCCTTAAGGATCGATTTTTTTAATAGAAATTGATCTTTTTGTATAAAAATTGTAACGAGCCTGTACGAGCATAGGCAATTTTCTTATATAATCGAATTGGGTCTAAACATAAAATTTTACTCATATTTCGAATTGAATTTTTAACAATCACAAAACTCTTTAATATCCTATCTGGATCAAATTTTTTTTTAAGAAGTAGGAAAATACAAAAAGTGATAGATAAACTAGAGACTTAACTAAATGCTTTACATTTCATAATATCAATCTGATTTTTTTTTTACCTGAATAAATATATATATATATATATATATATATCTTTCTGATTTAACAACTCAATATTTGCATGCTTTTACTATACAAAAGAGGGCATCCTTGGGACCAGATTATTTATGTTACTAAAAGAGAAATCTTAATGGACTACCACTGTCCAAGGCCCTTTGAGATCATTCTCTGGGCCAGAAAGATTTTCTTGCCTTAAAATTGAGCAAATATTTTGTTAGAAAGCATATTTTTCAGTGTCTTTTTAATAAAGTCAAGTAATCTGTATCTATACCTATATTAATGAATAAGCTCAAATTGTTATTATCAGTCTTAAACACCTAAGCAAAAATAGTGTTAATTATGTATGAGAGATAATCTAATATACAAATTTGCATTTGGTAAAGTAGCCATAAGTAATATATTTTGGTTGGATGATATATATATATATATATATAAAAGTGAAAAAGGTTTGAAGGAAAAGATTTTTTGAAACTTAATATTACTTTATTTTTGAAAATCAATAAAACTTTATTAATGAGTGGGAAACGAGTGTGATAAAGATCCGTGAACGCAACCAATACAATAAAAGTTGCTTATAACAGATAAAATGATATATATGTTTAACAATTTTAAAATAAAAGTTCTTGAATTTTAATTATTTTGGATTTTACAAGATCATCGACAATGTTGTTAACTTTGAATCACTCCTGTTACTCTGAAATAAAACTGAAATTAATATTAAAAGGAAAATGAAATGTATAGACAAGAGAGAAACAAAGGGAACTTTCTATGAGTTTAAAACCTAATTAAAAGACATCATATATACTAAGTACAGCTAACTAGCTAGCTAGCTAGCCTAGAAAAGAAAAGAAATTACACTGAAATTAATATAAGAGAATGAAATGACTAGCATGCTAATGAGTAGAAAGAAACAAGCTGATAGAGAGTAGGTTCCTGACAGGGCCGCCGGCGTCGGAGCATGTTTAGCAACTTCCCCTGCGGCAGTTGATGGTGCTGGAGACGGAGTTCCACTAGATGGAGGGTTAGCTGCAGCAATATAGCAAAGAAAATTTTATTTTTTTTAACCAAGTCTTATACCTTAATCAAAATTCATATTCATGTGTGATCAATTAGTCAATCTTTTGTAGAGTGCTGAACTCATAATTTTAACATTTAGATTACTGTTTTAAGTTTAAAAAAAAAAAAAGAATAAATTCATAACTTCTTATTTGTAGACAGATAAGTTGTTCACATTTTAAACTTAATGTAGCTCTCATTGTATTTGATCACTTTCTCTGATAAATATATATTTGATTAAAATAAGCTTGTCAAGAGTACCATTTTTTTAGCCTACTTGAACAGTAAAACTGATCAATTAAGTGATTAAAATGTGTTTAACATTGTTATTAGCACGGTTTTTGAAATCAAAAATTGTGTTTAATCGCAAAAGTAATATTAAACACATAAAAAAAATTTAATTTTTGCTATTAAAATCATAGTTTGAAAACTCAAACAAAAAAATCAAAAATCAAAAAGAAATGATTATCTGTAAACTTATATTATTTTTATGTATATATTTTTGAATATTGCAATTAACTGCAGCACTTTTTTCACAATAATATTAAAAATTTTAAATTCTTAAATTACAATTTTCACGTACCAGGAGCTATAGCAAGTGAAGAAGAAACTGCATTGGCAACAATCCATTGTTATTAAACAAGTAAAAGAAACATTGGGTAATAACGAAAACTTTTTAAATCAAATGGTGATTATTTAGTATTTACCATCACATTTAATCATCGGAGGAGCAAAAACCTGACAAGCAGAAGGCAGAGTAGCAGCCTTTGTCAGATTCACGTCTATACCCAATTCAGCACTACTTTTTAATGCTTCACAAATGCACTCGGCATTAGATCTCAGTATTGCTTTAAAACCAGAGCAACATGAAGGAATAGGCTTTTCTTCCGAGCTGCCATTAATCAAGAACCCAAAACAATCCGCCATATCATATATGATAGTGGAGCAAATCACTGATGGATCTAACAAGGCCGAGGGCGACGGCGACATTGATGGAGTTAACGAAGGCGATGACGACGGCGACGCTTCGAGCTTTGCCACCACAAGGTAGGTCGTGAGAATGCAAATGGCGATCGCAATTTTCATATTTTGTTTTTTATTTTGTTTTTTTTTTTATTTGAGGAATATATTGAGTAAAAAAAATAATTAAAGTTTGAAGTGGTTGAAATTGAAAAGTGACTGAAAAAAAAATAAAACTCAATAGTTTTAGATAAGATTTGAAGATAATTTTTTAATTTTAAATTTCACTTCTTTTTGAATGTTCATCTTCTTGAATTTTTCTAATCATTACCCCAAATCAAATTGTGTTTCTTTTAAATTTGGTTGCAAATAAGAGAGCGGAGAGTTTTTTTTTTTTTTTTTATAATTCTTAAAAAATAATAATAAATTGAGTCGACGTCATAAAAACACTTGAATTGGATCAACTGATAAGCCTAATTAACAAATTAACATTCATTTCGGACTTTTTTTTTTTTGGGTTTTGGCTGAATGCTGATCTGTTAAGATTGGATGAGATTTTTTTTAGCTGAAAGAATTTATTTTTAATATATTGATAGTATAATTTTTTAATTTTATAAGCGGATTAAACACAATGTTAAAAAAATCGGACCGGAGGACGAACTGGTTAGATCTCCGGTTTTCGGTTCAATAAAGTTCATTTTTTAAATATTAAATATAGTTAATAATTAACAAAAAAATGAATTTAGCTTAATGGTATGGTCTTTAATCTAATTCTAAAAGGTTAAAGGTTCAAATTTTATTAATTACAAATAAAAATTTTAAAAAAATAAAAATACATATAAAATCGGTTTTTAACCGGTTGAACCGGTTCGATATAAATCTGATTCTGATATGTTCGTCGGACCGGATTGACCACCGGTTCTTAGTTCAACCGATCCGATCGGCCGGTCCGATCCAGTTTTTTAATCATTGTTAAAAATGATCACATGTTTAATCTTTTTTAATTAAATTTTTTATTATAAAATTTAAAAAATTCATTGTTGATGTATGAGATAATTTTTTAAATTAAAAAATTATGTTATACATCTAGGTTGAGTTTTTAAACTTTACAAAAATATTAATGGATTAATGTGTTATTCAATCAGGATATATTGATGAAAATTTATAAATAAATTAATTATTAAATAAACATATGATCATCTAATAGGATAAATAATTTTTTAAAATTTTCAATTTATTTTCTTATAAAATCAAGAGATCAAGATCAAATGCGACCAAAAAAAGAAATTATAATTCAAATATTAATAATTTATTTAAGGGCTTGATTTTAATATTTAATCAGTAAATCTTAATAAAAACTTCTTCTATTCTTTATGTGAAGGATTATAGAGGAGCCAAACCCAAGTGGTAGAAATTTAAATAATGAAATTCAACAATAAAGGGTGAGAAATAAGTAACAGAGAAAAAACAAATTAAAGATAATCTTTTACCATCCATAAATCTTATCTTATCAATCTCAAGATTCAAAAAAAAAAAAAAAATGCTTTTTGTTATTCTAATATTTAGAAAGGGTAATTTCATTTATAGACAAAAGCATGAAAAAGTGGCTTACATAATGGAAGGAAAAGTGAAGAAAAACATTTTCTTGTAATCGTGAGGTGTATGTAACCACACATGTAGATGTAGGTAAAGAGACTTAGGCCTATTTTAGAATTACTTTTGACATAATTTTTGAGATTAAAAATTATTTTTCATCGTAAACGCAATACTAAATAAATAAAAAAATTAGCTTATACTATTGAAATCATGGCTTGAAAAGCCAAATTCAAAAGCCAAAAAATATAACTTTTGGACTTTAAAAGCTGGCTTTTCGATAAAATTACTTTATTATCCTCATATCTATACACTTTTATTATTTTAAACATTTTTTTTTTACATTTCAATTTTCAGTTTTTCACCACACTTTTTTCAACTCAAACTTTTTCCAACCCAAGCTTTTTTCAACAGCAATGCTAAACTAGCCTTTAAAGTTAGATCAGATATGTTTGAATACGATACTACGTTTTATAAATAAAAAATAATATAAAAAATAGGATATGATATATTTAAATACGATTAGCACAAAACATTTATTATATAAATTATATTCGTGTTTAAAATTTTGACATATTTAATAATATACAAATAACATACATAAATTATCAAATTTACGTAAAATTAAAAAGGAAAGCAGACGAGACTCAATTTATGGGAGCCTCGAACTTTCGTAGCAACAGCCAATAAATAAATGGTCAAATTATGGTATTAGTCCTCGTACTATAGTTAAAATGTGAATTTAGTCCCTCTACTTCTACTTTCGATATTTTGAATTTTATTCCAATTTTAAACGATGTCAAATTTTCGCCGTTAAGTATGCTGACGTGGCGTTGGCCATGCTGACGTGGAGAGCTTAGTCAGCAAAAATTTTGGAAATTGATGATGTGGATTTTTTTTCCACGTGGCTTACTAACTTGGATTATCAAATGATGTAATTAGTCCCTATACTTATATCAAAATACTAATTTAGTCCCTCTACAATGATTTGAAAAATTTTTGGTACTTGAATTGTTCGAGATTTCAAATTTTGGTATAATCTTAAGGTTCATTTACGAATCCAAAATTTTTGCAAAAACCAAGACCAAAATTTGAAATCCCAAAAATACAGGTATCAAATTTTTTCAAATCATTGTAGAGGGACTAAATTCGCATTTTGATATAAGTACAGAGACTAATTACATCATTTTATCATCCAAGTTAATAAGCCACATGAAAAAAAAAATTCACGTCATCAATTTCCAAAAAAATTTGTTGACTAAGATCGCCACATCAGCATGGTCAACGCCACGACAGCATAATTAACGGTGAAAATTTGACACCGTTTAAAATTGGACTGAAATTTAAAATATCGAAAGTAGAGGTGCCAAATTTTTTCGAATTAAAGTAGAATGACTAAATCTACATTTTAACTATAATACAGAGATTAATATCATAATTTGACCTAAATAAATATATAAATCCCAAGCCAAGCTTGGGTTTTAAAAACATTTTATGAGTGGCCATTTCTCAACCTGTGGGTGGCTCATTGTGGACCAATGCCTCAGCTCACCTGTAGTAATTTGGACATATGTGTCCTGCCATGGCATGGCCTTGGACTGCCCTATATATTGGCTGGGCCTCTTTTGTTTTTTTATAAGAACCATCACCATTTTTTCAATAATATTTTTGCAGCTCCCTATTTACCCTATAATTTTTTATCCTTAACATTAATGTTATGTTTGTTAAGAAAAAAAAATGTTTTTTTTTTTGTATTTAATAAAAAAAAATAGAGAAAAAGGAGATTAAAGATAACTTTATAAATAAAATATTCAATTTAAATATAAAGATTATTTACTTTCCATTTTAAAAAGATTAAATTTGGAAACTTCATTTATTTTTTCTTCTATTCTCTTATTTCTCTCTTACTAAACAACAAATATATATATTATTTTCTTTTCACAGCATTTTTTTCCTTTTTTTTTTGTTCTTACCAAACATAATTTCCCAAAATTTTCTTCCCACTCTAAGTAAACTATGCAAATATCATATCCATTACCTAACTCCTCAGGTTGCTTCACCTACCTGATTGTACCTTAACAATCCTTATTGGCTTCTAACTTGTGGGAAATGGAAATCAAAATCATCATCAAAGTTATTCTAGTTGCACTTCCATAATTAATAGTAAGATTTTGCTAACAAATGTCTTATGAATATTTTTTAAGATTACTATATATAATAATATCTGTATTTAATGTATTAAAATTGATGAATAAAATTATCATTAATCCATTTAATACAATGTTATTACTATAAATAATATATTAACTAATTTTAAAAAATATTTTAATGACACTCGTTAACAAAATCCTTAAGAGTATTTCATTAAGGTGAAATTATCGGTTCAATGTGACATTTCATGTCGGTTGTGTTTGGTCTTGTGGCCATTAAAATCTCTACTCAATCATTGTAGGGGCCAATTAATGGGTTTTGGCATTTAGAGAGGAGCATGTTAGAAGAAAAAGGGTAACAATGAAAGACACTTGAAACCTACTATTAAAGAAAAGAAAAAAAAAAAAAAAAACTCACAAGAGTTAATTTAGTTTATTTTTTAATATAGTTAGGGTCTATGTTACATGGATTCGGGTACAGGTGTTTGATACGGGTATGTATTCAAGGGTCGAACTCGTCATTTGCTTAAAATTTTGGACACGCGAAGTCGTCTAAAAAATATCTGAAAATAGAATACTGATAAAGGGATACGTTATCTAATAATGCCACAAAAATATATTAATGTTAATTTTAGATACTTAAATTCAATTTTTTATAATTAATGTTAATTTTAAATATTAAATATTTTATTCTAATAACCTTAAATCTTAAAATTTTGTATATTAAATTTTATATGATCAAATAAAAACCCAAAATATAAAAGTCTAACACTTTTTTTTTTGGGCCAAACTGGGGCAGATTAGGATTTTTTTTCCTTTTATTCTTCCTTCTTTATTCTTCTTCTTTCTTCTCATGCCCACTAAACCAGCGTAAAAGTAAAAAAAAAAAAAAAAATCCCCTTTTCCTTTTTCTCTCTAAACTCTCTTCTCCAGCACCCAGAAAACTAGATGCCGACGGACTGTCGTGCTTGCCGCCATAGATTCCTTTTTTTTTTCCTCTTTCTGTTTCTCCAACTGTATTTGTGAAAAAAGCCTTCAAGAAGTCTAGATCTAAAATCAAAATTTGCGGCAACTACCCAAAAAAATATCATTCCATCACTCCAAAGAAAACAACCCTCGTCGCTGTCAACCTCTACTCCGCCGTCGTTAGCCGCCTCCACCTCTCGCAGCCCAAAAAGACGAGTCGAAATACGCAGCACCGAGTCGAACACATATTCCGTGTCCGCACCCGTGTCGTGTCGTGTCGACAAGGGTACTACACCCTAAAGTGTCGAGTCCATGTAACAGAGGTTAGGGTATCCCAAGTTTTATTTGGGTCTGTTTTTTTTCCAACAATTTTAAGAATATATTCTCTCACATTGATCTGGTGCATTCAGGAAGGGTTAATTTATAAGGAATAATTTTTTTTTTTATCAATCAAAACTCGATCATTGTGAGAAACACTTCGATATTAAATCTTAAATTTGCTCGATGTCAGAGAATACAAAAATCACCCGAAAAAGAGATTAAATTTGAGTAAAACCGGAGATACTCAAATTGTACTATAAAAAAAAAAAAGAAACTTACTTTAAAACCTTTTTTTTTTTTTACAACGGATGTTGTAATTTGAAAAATAAGAGAAATAGTTACAAATATTAGGATTCGAATCTTAGATCTATTGAATGTCACATTCTAAAAGTGACTGTATGAACTAATTAAATTAAATCCGAAATTTTTATTTTGGCCTTTCTATTAAGGCTCCTCAGCCATCCATTAAAATCATTGTGGTTAATTTTAAATCTTGAACAATGAACACCTTTTTTGTTTAAAGTCTCCCAGCAAAAAACATTTTCTTAAATCAGTGACCCTTTTGCATCTTGATGGGACTACTTTCTTCTATAAGAAGGAAATGAATTTGTAAACAATGATTCAGGCTTTGGTTGTGAAGTGGGGAGTGGATGAAAAAACTTGAAATAACTCTTTTAAAAGTGAAAGGTCATTAGAGGAGTTGCTGTCCAAAATGTTGGGTCGTGTCCAAACAAGTAGGAACCCGAAAACAACAAGGCTTGCCCTCCAAGTCAGAGAAGAAATGTTTAGGTTTTGATGAAAAAAAAGAAAGAAGAAATGTTTAGGTTTTGACGTTTTGTACATTCAAGAAATCCTAAAAAAAAAGTACTAGTACTAATCAAGAAAGTCCAACTGTCATTCTCGTGGGGCAAAGTTGTAATTAAAGTTTTTAATGTGATCTTTTATCAACTACCTCCTAATGAAATTCTTCCAATTTTACTTATCAAAAAAAAAAAAAAAATTTCTTCCAATTTTCATATCTTTTATGCAATTGGCATATCTAGATTCAATAATAAAACGATATCTCTCAATGAGTGTTCATGTTTGATGTGCCAAAAAAGCCTAAAGAAAAAAAAAGGCTTAAATAATTTTCTTAATCATTGATTATCATCTAAGGTACAATTCATAATGAATAATATCATAATTAAAGAGAACAAAAATTTTCTTTCTAGGAGTCTTGCTACTTTTTTTCATTGAATTATTCTTTGCAATTGCAAACATTTCTTTTAACCGGGAACTTTATGAATCATGAATCAAACCCTAAAATCAATACTAATATTAAAAAAAATACAAATTTTTTTTGAAGAATCTCTTCAAAACCAAATGAAATAAGTTTACAATGACACTAAGACTGCCAAAAGAACATGATATTGGAAATCAATGAAATTTTGTGAATCTGCAATATTTTTCTTCCATTACTAACAAAAGATAACAAGAGACTAAAAAGCCACTAGGAAGAATTACAGATTTCAATTTTTTTTTCTTGATTCACATAAAATAACATGTCCAAAACTTGCCCCATTAGCATTACAAAAAGTTAAACTTGCACTCCCCTTACATATATTAACTCCTTCTAGTAAGACGGAATTTGAGCTTGGGTAAAATTCCTTTGGGACCACGGTGATTAATATCTATACGGCGGCAACCGTCTCGCCTTTGGCAGAGACGCCTGATCTGGCGGCGGCAGAAGATGCAGCGGTGGCTTGTTTCTTGGATGCTATCGAGGAGCATTTCTCCTTTTTTTCGTCTTGGTTCATCTGCTGTTGCCTGCACTCTAAGCTGCAAAACGCACTATCACCCCTGCAACCAACAAATAAATAAGTTACATCTTGAGTTAATTACAAAGTTAATATACTGTAATAATTAACTCGACTTGAGATGGCAGTTTGAAGATAAAAAATAAGATTACGAATGCTTAAATTCGATGAATCAACTAAACTAAGTTTGGGGTTCTTAACTTTCGGATTTTCCAACATATGAATATGAACTATGGGATTCAATTGGTAATTAAAGTTTCCGAAAGAAGATTTCGGAAATTTCAAAGAGAGATGAAGAGAAATTGAGAATAAGAAGCATGCAGCAGTAACAATTAACAAATAATAAAGACAAGAACTGGGGAAGAGTCCGTGTAAGAAAGTAACTTGAAATTCCTTCCTATGTCAAATTTTTGACCCCAAATAATCAAATTTTAAAAAATCTAAGAAATTAAACAAAAACTAGGCTATCAACCAAAGAATTTTGATTTGTTTGCCAGATGGTCTAAACTTGGTCTAATAATTGTTATTCTTTTTAAGATTGGAACTTTTTTTCTTATTACCAAAAATATTTAATCAAAATATACCATTAAAAAAATGAATAGATAGTTTTAGGAAAAAATTACCTATACATGTAGATATCATGGCCAGGAACAAGGCGACGTCTGCAAAGACCGCAAGACCTTAAGAAATGAGGGGTTTCTATAAAATCAGCTGAATGCCTTCTATGAACTCTAGGTGACACCGTCGCCAACAACCGTTGATCTAATCCTTCAAGGCCGTTACCACCCCCACCAGCAGCAACAGCAGCTGCTAAACCACCAACGCCACCACCACGACTACCATTACCCTGTATCTGTGGACCCCAAAAGCCACCAAAAAGGGCAGCAGCCTGTTTTGGGTAGTTGTTAAAAGGGTTATGTGGATCAGACGGCGGCGAAGCTTCAGCGTTGCTTGTGTTTAGATCAAAAGTGATCTCTTTCATGCTCGTTGTTCTCTTCATCGGTGGCCTTGGCCTCTTCCCCAGCAACATCTTCTTCTTCTTCTTCTTCCTCTTCCTCTTTTTTTTTTTTCTTTACGGAACTCCTCGAAAAGTCTCCAAGGAAAAGCTTGAGAGAGAGAGTTAACTGAAGAAGCAATGGAGATGGGGCAGATAAAAGAAAAGCCAGAAACCGAGGAATGAATCTGAGCCGTTCATTTTTTAATTTTTTTATTATAGTTTTTGGGTATTTGCATCATATCACATTATCATGCAAATCCACGTCATTCTATATATTAAATTTAATATGTATTTAATTATTTTTTTCGGGGTAAATGTAGAGGTGGCAAAATGAACCCGAACCCGAAAACCCGCCCAGGAAAACCCGAACCCGAACCCGCCCAAACCCGATTTGACCAAAAAGTCAAAAACCCGAACCCGAAAAAGCCCGAACCCGAATGGGCCCGAACCCGAATGGACCCGAACCCGAATGGGCCCGAACCCGAATGGACCCGAACCCGAATGGACCCGAACCCGAATGGGCCCGAACCCGAATGAGCCCGAACCCGAATGAGCCCGAACCCGAATGGACCCGAACCCGAGACCGGCCCGAACCCGAACCCGAATTTAATACTAAAAATAAAAATAAACAAATTGCAATTATTTTTTTTTTACAAAGCAATAACTTTAATTATTAATTTTATTCTAATTTTTTTTAATAATTTAATTAAAATTTAAAATTTAATATTATATATATATATATGATGAAATAATAATTTTATCAAAAAGTAAATTATATTTTGTACTTATAAGTTATAACTTTAACGTCTCATATCATGATGAATTTACAATCTAAATATTTTAAATTCTTGAAAATTTTAAAGATGTGAAAAAAATTTTGACAATAATTCAATTAATCTATAAGGGTAAAAAAATTGACAATAATTCAATTATTTTGGCCTTTTGGGTTATACTTAGACCTGCTCACGGGCCGGGCCTGGGCAGGATATTTTGTGTTCCGGGCCGGCCCGGCCCGGAACAGTAATTTTTATTATAATATTATTTTATTTAATTTTAATTATAAAAAAATAAAAAAAATAAAAAAAATTATTTTTTTATTCCAATGAACAGTGTTTCGGGCCTAAACGGGCGGGCCGGGCCGACCCAGGGCCAGGGCCAGGCCTGGGCAAAGAAAATAAAAAAAAACTGGGCCGCGGCCCGTCCCGGCCCATAAGCAGCTCTAGTTATACTTATGCGGTTAGGTTAGGGTGGGTTTAATTGGATTATGGCTTTCATGTGATTTTATTTTAGCGGGTGGATTTAATGGGGTTTTGGGTTTTATGACCTTTTGGTTTTGGGTATATTTATTATATATTAATAAATAATCATATTAATTATATATTTATTACGTATAATTTAAATATAAATTATATTTTTTAGTACTACTTTATAATTTATACTTTATACTGATGAAAAAAATATAAGTACTCGATATATATATATATATATATATCTTGACTATAAGCATAAATTTTTTGCATTTTATAAGTATATAAACGAATAGATGAAGGCCAGGATTTATTTTTAAAAGTTTTTTATTTTATAGTGAATATAAATTATAATGTATTTATATTTTGAAATTCGAGCTCATCAAATCAATTATTTTAAATATCAATATATTAATTTATAATATATCATATTTTTTATAATAAATTATTTCAAAATTTGATTTTATATAACAAATTAATTTCTTATTCTTTTGGTGCTAACAAATATTAATTTTAAAAAATAAATATAATTAAAAATATCATATAATAGCAAAAGTATAAAAATAAAAATAAAAATAATAATAAATTAATAATTTGTTTTTAGATATAAATATTTAAATTACGTAAAAATGATTACATCTAATATAAAATAAAATAATGTAAAACATACCCGTACCCAGATCGAACCCGAACCCAGACCGAACCCGAACCCGAACCCGAACCCGAATGGGCCCGAACCCGAATGAGCCCGAACCCGAATGGACCCGAACCCGAATGGGCCCGAACCCGAATGAGCCCGAACCCGAATGAGCCCGAACCCGAATGGACCCGAACCCGAATGAGCCCGAACCCGGATGGACCCAAACCCGAATGAGCCCGAACCCGAATGAGTCCGAACCCGAATAAACCCGAACCCAAATGAACCCGATCCGAACCCGCCCGAACCCGCCCAATTGCCACCTCTAGGTAAATGATATGGTTAGCTTAGGATACTCTAATTCTCCAATGACAGGAGTCAATTTCTTTTAGTTTTAACTGCCAATTATTTGTTGGCACGTCAGCATGATTTATATATTTCTTATTTGGGTGGACAGGGTTTTGGAAACTCCTCGAATTAGTAAGTCATCATGTCAGCTGTCCTCACATGAAATAATTTATTGCAGCAATGTTGGAAGAAAATACTATATTATATATATGAATTTTGTTACTAATATCTTTAAACATTTTAAAAAGTATTTAATATATTGTAGACACCTAATTTTGTCCGGACCACTAAACAGGTATGTTTTTTTTCCATATTGATGTTTTCAAGTATAAAAAGACTGTTTTCATCCTGCAGGTGAGACTCCGAGACTTAGTTTAAAAGGGCGAGCACAAAAAGTCAAACCTCGAAAAATACACCCGAAAAAGTCAACCCCAGAAAGTCAACTACTGAAAAAGTCAACCCACTTTCAAAATCAAGATTTTAAGTTCAATTGAAAAATGGAGAAAGAATTTTGATAATCCGAGGTCTACATTGAAAGATATGGAGTTCGGAAGTTGGGATTTGGAGGTTCAGTAGAAAAGAAACCCTAATCCGAGAAATTTGGGGAAAAGTGCTTAAATGATCAAACTGGTCGAAATTGAAGGTTCCAAATGAAAGATAAGCACTGACTACGGGTAATGGAGCTGTCACTTGCAAGAAAAACCGAAAGAAAAGTCAATCCGGGAGAAAACCGAGAATTAGGGTTTTTAGTGGATTTCGGTGAAATCGGGAAGAATCACAGAAATGGCCCGACTTGGTAAGACCAAAGCCCCCAATGGATGAGGAATGATTAAAAACGATGGCCCAAGGCTCAGATTGAAGAAAATCTGAAAATCGGACTTGTTTTGAGCAAAACCGGGTTTCGGAGGTTAAAGGGGCAAAATTGGAAAAATTTGGGAAAAATAGCAAATGGACTCCGAAAATTCTGAAAAATTTGTCAATCTCATTTTTAAATTGTTTGGAAGAGATTGGCGAAAGAAAATCTTGATTCCGAGTTCGGTTGCAAAATGGCCAAATCCCGGGCTTCTTATGCAATAATTCAAAAAGATAAATCCCGAAAAAATAGCAAATGGGCTCCAAATCTTTTGAAATTTTGCAGATCTCATTTTTAAATTATTTGGAAGAGATTGGCGAAAGAAAATCTTGATTCCGAGTTCGTTTGCAAAATGGCTAAATCCCGAGCCTCATATGCAGTAATTCAAGCCGATAAATCCCGAAAAAATACCAAATGAGCTCCAAAAATTATGAAAACTTCCAGATCACACTTTTTAATTATTTTGAAGAGATTGGTGAAGAAAAATCTTGATTTGGAGCTCGTTTAAAAAATGGTAAAAAGTAGGGGCATAAAAGGACATTTTGGGAAGAAAAAATCCAAATAAATAGCAAACGGACTCGGATAATTTTGAAAACTTCCAGAACTCAATATTTTATTATTTTGGAAGTATTAAAAAATGAAAAATTGAATTTGGAGCCCGTTTGATATTTATTTTGCATCCGGGGGGCAAAATGGTCGTTTCACCCAAGCAACCGAAAAGGGCTTCTTTGGGCCTTTCAAAAATCAGAGCTGGGCTGGAAAAGAGAAGTGCTGGCCTGCCCAAGCCCAAAGGAAGGAGGAAGCTTATGATTTTTTTCAATCAAGTGGTTAAAAATCAAGAGTTAGTTAGAGATTTTTTGATCAAGCCATGGGTATTTTTGAGCCTAAGTCCCAATCCCACATCCCTTTGTAATGTCAAGCCAAGGAGGTGCTCACCTTATAAATAAGGAGTCTTGGCCTTTGGTTGAGATCACCCACTACCCCTTGTGAGATAGTCTATACACTTGTATTAGGATTATCCGGGTGGTGAGTCATAGTGTTTTTACTTTGAGGGTTTGTAGCTTAATCCGTTCAAAAGCTACTCTGAGGGTTTATAGCTTAATCCGTTCAAAAGCTACTTGCTGAGTTTTCATTTTAAAATAATGTTTCTTGTTCTTCCTTCATTTCCTTTCTTAAGTATATTTTTTTTACATTTTGTTTTTACAATAAACTCACCATGGCCAAATGACCTACATTATTTATTTTAAGTTGCTGTTTTCGATTCATTTTACCATATTGTTTGTGCTATTTTCTTTGTTTTTGATGTTTTAAATGTTATGTTATTTCATGTTCTTAAGTTATATTTAATTTGGTTGATTTGTTTGTTGCCATTTATGTCTTAGATATCATGTTTTTTGCATTTTTAATTTTACGTTTTCATGTTGTTTAAATTTGAGCATGTTTTAGAGTTAGCATATTAAGTGTTTGTGAAAATGTTTGTGTGATTCTTTGCATGATTCTTGTTTTATATCTTAGTGAGCATGTTTTAGATTTAGTATATTAGGTGTTTGTGAAAATGCTTGTGTGATTTTTGTGTTATGACTTAGTTTTTCATGCTAGTATGCCAAGTGTTTGAGAAAATGCCATGCTTGTTGGAGCTTGAGGCCATTTGGCTACTCCATGTGTTTTGCATTATGTGTTGCATTTTTTGTCATGCTAGTTGTTAGGTTTTTGCATTTTGCATGATATTTGGTTGGATTTTTGAATTAAGCATGCCTTGTGTTTGTGAAAATGCAATGCATGTCTTAGGTCTAGGTTACATTAAATGTCATGCAAGTTCATGTTAGGTCTAGGCCATATTATTTGTGTCATGCATTTTCCTTACATTTAGGTTTAGATCCATGCATTTCATGCATTATGTTTGCTGCATTGTTTCATGCATTTCATGTTCATGCCACTTGAATAATGACCTGAGCCAATTAATGGTTCAAAGTCATGCTCTCTTGAGCACACTTGTGGAAAATTAAGTTTGTCAAATTGATTATTCTACCTTTGTGATTTTTTTTACTTAGCCAATTTTTATCTAACTTTCAAAAAGTCCTAGCTACTGCTTTCAAGTCATTTTATGAGTTTCAAATATTTTTATTTTTAAATGATTTTATCAAAGACAAAAAAAAATGTGTTGGCAAAGCAGTTTTTTTTTTACCCAAAACTCGTACATCTCCGATTTTTCTGGGAATTCATCTTTGATCAAAAACTTAAGCCGATTTTTTCTCGTGTAGTTTTACATGTCCTGAGTCTCCAATAATTTTTTCAGAATTTTTTGGAATTTTTAAAAATAGGGTAAAAAATCGTGGATTAAAACTGGACAGTGGAGTCAGAATTAAATTTAAAGAAAAACAAAGCAGTTTTTTCTCCTCCAAAAACTCGTACATCTCTGGTTTTTCTGGGAATTCATCTTTGATCAAAAACTTAATCCAATTTTTTCTCGTGTAGTTTTACATGTCCTGAGTCTCCAGTATTTTTTTTAGAATTTTTGGGATTTTTAAAAATAGGGTAAAAAATCGTGGATTAAAATTGGACAGTGGAGTCAGAATTGAACTTAAAGAAAAACTAATTTTCTGTTTTGGTTAATTTACTTAGAGTGGGCTGATTAGGAGGGTTAGCCACTGACTTAGGGTGATTTCTAAGCCCTTTTAAACTCTAAAAATGGTTTTTCAAGTCCCGGGTTAAGGGTAGTCAAGTCCGGATTTTTTAAACTTAGGAAATTAGAGCCATTTAAAATTTTTAGCCCAGTTTTTATTGTTAATTCAAGCTTTTCAAAATTGTTTTCAAACAATCACAAAGTATTTTGGTTTTAGAATATTTAATTTGACATATTTTCCTAAGGTAGCCGGATATCTTTTTAGATATACGGATTTCCTTAATTAAAGGAAAAAATACATTTTATGCATTGCATTTTTATTTTCATGCATATTATATGATAGCATTATTTTATTCCATGTCATTTAAATTATATGCCATACCATTCATATTTGTCATGTCATTTAGGTTGCATTATATTATTTAGACTGTACTATGTCATTTTATTTATGTCGTACATATACATATACATTTATTTTAAATGTTTTCAAAAAGATAATGGTTTTCAATAAAAATAAAGATATTCCCGAGTTAAAATAATTCATGAGTTCTCTACCGGGTTTGCTGGAGGGAATTTCATCAATTATCATTAATAAAGGAATATCTTTCTTTCAAAAAAGAGAATGATTCGGAAAGTTTTCCAAAACTAATAAAAATTTCTATATTTTGCCACGTTTGTTGGGGAATATAGGAAAATTTTGAATTTATAAATTCCGAATCATTTTCAAATAAAAATTGAATTATTTTTCTTTAAATTGGGAATTAACTTGAAACACTAAATTTAAAACCAATCTTTACCGAGACTTGAGATAACACACGATTAATAAGGTACCGATTTATACGGGCGTTGTGGGGGTGCTAATCCTTCCCCACACGTAACCGACTCCCGAACCCGCTTCTTTGATTTCTCCGGTTTAAAACGCAGACTTGAAATTGGTTTTTAAAATGTTTTAATTAATTTTTAAAATATTTTATAAAACCGGTTTTAATAGGTGGCCGATCACACCTAGCTAAAAAAGATTGGTGGCGACTCCATGTCTTTTTTAAGGTCATTTTCAAAACCTTCATTTTTCTAGAGGAATTAAGTCGACTTTTTCTCGGTTTTTTTAATGTCACGCTTAACGAATAATAAAGTCTTGCGATGAGACTCGTTATTTTTTTTAGGTTGCGACAGCTTGGCGACTCCACTGGGGAATATTAGAGAGTCAAGCCTAGAATTAGTCGTGTGTTATCAAAGTCTCGATTTTGTTGGTTTTATTGGTATTTAATTTTAATTCCCATATTTTTGTTAATAAGGAGAATTTTGAAAATAATAAAATATTTTTAAATATGTTCATACTCATGTGCATGCATTTTATTATTGTTCTCTAGCTATTTAAGGTTGTATATTATAACTGCTTGTCGGTTAATGCGTTACACTATTCTTGAATGTTTTAATTGTTAGGACATTTAGAATAAGGTTTGTAGAATAGGTGGTGACAGGTTTGTTTTGTTTCTCCATACACACTACACGTGCATTTGCATAACATGAATCCTCTACCCGGGTTCCGTCCTTTTAAGTGGAAGTAAAGTAACTAAGCCTTCGTGATTGATCCTCCGTATGGGCTAGTGACACACTTTCGGAGTATAAAGTACCTAATGCCTTCGTGATAATCCTCCGTACGGGCATAGGAAAATATACTCTAACGAATTGAACCCGCTTTTATCGGGGTGCCTTACTAGCCTTCACCGGCGACAGTGAGGAACAATTCGGGGCCTTAGAACCGATTCACCCTCATATAGTGAACCTAGGCGAAGCCATCCCGAATTTCCGTTAGATATACCGAAAATAGGAGCACATGGGAAGGACATTTCTAAACTTTTTGTTACCTGTTTTACACTCCGAATAAGTGTGGTAGATCGGGCAACGATGTACGTACATCGCCCGTAATAAATGTGATACTCCGCCTCGAAGGCATCGTGATGCCTAAATAAGCAGATATTGCTGGGGCAGATGTTCATTAGCTGTTTTTTTTATAAAAAAAAAAAAAAATCGTTTTTCAAGCATTTTTGCATGTGGCACATTTCATGCATGTGTAAATAAAGCATGTACATTTTTGGTTGTATTATTGATCTCATTCTTTCCAATAAACAGTTGGTAATTGAATTTGATGATTTCATAAAACCGGTAGTGTCACATGAACATTTACATATTGTACCATAGTAAGATCCACCCTGAAATTCTTTTGAAAATGATGTGATTGGTTTATCAAAAAAAAATAAAAAAAAGAAAAAAAAATGGAGGCAAATCCTGCATAATGAGATTTTTGAATAGTCCCACCAATTTCGTGTAATCATTGATTTCTTTGTATATACCTTTGTATTAATTCATTTATTTTTGCATGTATCATTTTGACATCATATTATAGTCATAGCATGCATGGTCATTCATTGTAAGATACGTTTATGACATGCACAGTCATTATCTGTATATACCTGGCATTAGATTGCATCCATAGCATACATAGTCATCATAATTTCTCTGTATATGTTCATGCATTAATCATCAGTTTATTCATGCACATAGGAATAGAGCATGTACATTCATAATTGTATTCCTAATCTCATGACATTTTCATTTGCATGAAAGGGATTCGAGATATGAGGAATGAATCGGAGGAACGATTGGGTGCTTTGGAACGCAATCAAGAGGAATATGGACATGAAATCCGAAAGGTGAAGGAACAACTTGCCAAATTGCTGAAAATGGTTGAGGATATGGGTAACAGTAAAGGTGAACTTTCTCAGGGCTTCGCATCATCTTCGGATCAACCAAAACCATTAGGCCCAGAACACATAATCCCTGCTGGATCCTGCGCTTGTCAATACCACAAAGGTTGCAATCCTGATGAAATTATGGACAAAATCGTGAAAATGATTAAACCTGAGAGCCTGATACCAAAGATAGAAACCTTGGATCCTGTACCATACCTGCAAACTGTTCGAGGTCCAAGCCAGTATCCCCACCCTACCATGGTCCAATCGTCCATTGGGATGACCACTACGGGATTCCTGAATCCCACTCCATCACCAACAACTACCAGTTCATACTATTTCCCTCATCAACCACCTTATCCAGCATCTGGGATAGGAACCTCGAGCTATGTACAACCTCCAAAGGCCCCGTGTCCAAATCCATACCCTCACCATGCTGTTCCGCCACATCTCCATGTAAACACTCCGGTTCGGACCTTAGTGCCACCACCAAGTGCCCCAACTCCTAGGCCATGTGTAACTAAGAAACGACCCCAGGATAAGACCCAAATGCCTTTTGATCCCATTCCAATCAGCTACCAAGAGCTCCTCCCTATACTGATCCAAAATCACATGGTTGCCTGTGTCCCATTGAAACCCCTGTTACCACCATATCCAAGGTGGTATAATCCAAATGCAAAATGTGATTATCATTGTGGAATTGTTGGCCATAACATTGAAGACTGTATGGCATTCAAAAAGAAAGTGCAAACTCTTATAAATGCCAAGTGGTTGGATCCCACGACACTGATTGATAGAGGACTGGGAAAGCGTCATTAGGATTGGGAGATTTACATCATTGAGGTGGAAAGACTTCGGTCTTATATGATGTAATAGGATTTCACTTTTTCAGTAGCCGGCTCTTATAGCCTTAGGATGTTAGGAAGAATAAAGTGCTTGTAAGGACAGTCTTAACCACTGTTCAAATTTTGTAAAACATGGTTTATACCATTGTGAATGTTGATGTGGGAATGAATTGATTATGTTTCAAATTAATGAGAGGTTGATGATTAAGTTCCTCCGATTCTTATTTCCTCCGTGATATCTCCCCCTTTGCATTTTGCATCCCATCAATTATTTGTCAGGTTGCATTCATGCATTCGTAATCAGCATGATTTTTCTGTATATATCTATGCATTAATTTGCTTATTACATACATCATGACTAGCATTAGGTCACATTCATGACACACATGGTTAGTATGATTTTTTTTTTGTATATACTCTGTATCAATCATTCATTGTTTGCATGTATCATAATTGACACCATGTTGCATTCATAGAACATATGAACATTCATTAGGAAATATGCTGAAATGCACATGATCAGTCATTGCATATATCCATGTGTTGATTTGTTTATTCTTTGTTTGCAACATGTTGGCATTGTGATTGCATTTATTACATATATGGTCAGCATGTTTCCATTATACATGTCCATACATCATATTGTTTAGGCTTCACATGCATCAAATTGCATTCATGGCTCATTCATCATGACATACATTTTGGGGAAAATAGAATAGAAGTTGGCTTGGCTTTATGAGTCTTTGAAAGAATTTCCATTTCAAATCAAAAGAAGTACTGAGTACACTTTTAATACAGGCTGGTGCTATGGAGGATGAACATGTTGCCCGACTGGAAAAAATGGAAAGGGAACGAGAACAGCTAGCAAAGTCTCAAGCAGAATCTAAAGGTCAGATGACTAAATTGATGGAGCTGATGTCTGCCGTAATCAAAGGAAAAGGATACACCGAAAATGTTATCGCCAGAGAAGGGTTAGAGGCACAAAAGGGCCAGGATGAGGTCATAATAAGTGATGCCCAGAACACTGTTAACCTCGTCAATGTCCTAAACTCAGATGATCTAGCTGAACAGGCAAAGTTGAAAAGGGTTGCAGTAAATGAGGTTGAGTTGACAGATTCCCAAGGGAAATATCAGTTGTTAGATGAAAGGCTCCGGGCAATAGAAAGAACAGATGTATTCGGGAGTGTGGAGGTGAAAGAACGATGCTTGGTCCTCGATTTAGTCATTCCTCCTAAGTTCAAGATCCCTGACTTTGTGAAATATGACGGGACGACTGATCCATCAGCCCACATCACTATGTTCTGCCGGAAGATGACAAGTCATATAGGTAATGATAAGCTTTTGATTCACTGTTTTCAGGATAGCCTCAGTGGGTCCGCAATTAGGTGGTATAGTCAGTTGAGCAAGGACCAGATACGCTCTTGGAATGATTTGGCTAGGGCTTTTCTAAACCAGTACAAGCATATGACCGACATGGCGCCTGACCGTCTCACATTGCAAAATATGAAGAAAAGAGCTACTGAGAGCTTCAAAGAATATGCGCAACGGTGGATGAGCCTGGTCGTCCAAGTACAACCGCCTTTAACTCAGAAGGAAACCACTGTCCTTTTTGTGAATACACTACAGGCCCCATACTACGATAGACTTGTCGGCAACACCATGAAGAATTTTTCGGACATGGTAATTTCAGGGGAGATGATTGAGAATGCTATCAAGGATGGGAAAATTGAAGGAGAAAGAACATCCAATACCAAGAACAGGGCATCTGAAAATAAAAAGGAAGATACCCAAGTCGTGGAAGACTTTGCCCCATCTCCCCAATTCTCCTCGTATCAGCCATTTAACTCTACCCTGAACAATGTCTCTCAAGGTTTTTATCCCTACCAACCAATGACTGCAACTACACCAGAATTTACATCTGTCTATCAATTGAACATCCTCGGGAATAATCGAAGTGGGCATAAAAAGCGAAAAATAAATCAGGTTGACCCGATTCCTGTGACATACAGTGAGCTACTACCTCAACTCATCCAGAATCACCTTGTGACACCCATGCAAATAGCGCCTCTGAAGCCCCCTTATCCGAGCTGGTATGATGCTAATGAGTGTTGTGGGTACCATTCTGGCAATCAAGGTCACTCAACAGAGAACTGCCCCGCTTTGAAGTACAAGGTCAGAGATCTCATCAAGGCTGGTTCGATAAGTTTTGAAGATGGGGAAGCCAAGTGTCATAAGAAACATTGTGCATGATCATATTAGGTTTTTGACACATGTAGTTCTATACACTGTGATGATGAAAGCACTTGTCTCATGTTAACATCTACATGAATTAAATAAATGTTGAATTTTAAATGCTTTGTGTTTGTTGTGTTTCAACAATAACTTGAATTTGCAAAAACAAGCATTAAGGAATTTTTAGTGATGGATAGTCTCAAGAAGATTGATGATCAGTGTTACGAATGACCCAATACCTTCTCCATTCTCTTTAGGTTTTCCTAAGCCTAAATCTCTTAAACCAAGAGCACTTGAAAGACCTAATGCTTCAAGGGATATGAATGATTTGACTTCATAGAAGTATTGTCATTGCAGAATAAGCAAGGATGTAAATCCTAGTCTAGGCTATAAACAAAGGAATGAACTTTTTGAAATTTTTCGAATTCCTTGAAATTCAAACAAATGAGACATTCTTTCAAGAGTCTAGATTTTGATAATTTGGTGTGTGTCAAGATTGTGCTAAAACCATTCATGACCTTTCCCAATAACCACAAAACACTAATTGCCCAAACATCATGATTGACATCCTGGGGCACAATGATTAAACTAGATTATCCCTTGTCCCAGAGAAAACCCGTTTTTGGGTCATATTTTCCTTGTCTCTTCAAAGAACTCAGATTGGAAACTCAGCCTTTTCAAAATAGACCTAGACTTGCTATGTTCCTCGTTGATACAAATTCTCAAGGTTAATCAAATTGGGGCATCATATGTGGAAATGATGGATACATGGTGAATAAGGATGGATTAAACGCATGAATCGTTGGGGCATGCGATGAAAAATGAAAAATGAAAAAATTTGTGATATCATACATATGAGAATTCGGATGATTCCAAAGTGCAAAATGAAATTCTGAATATCTATTTCCCCTGGGGATTGCTTTTCAAAGTGAATATTCGTGCTTGACATGAGGAATGGCTATCTTTCATATCCCTTCACACAAAAAAGAAATCATCCATAGTCACCCCTTTTGAGCCAAAAGAATTCTTTCTTGTTTGAACCTTGATCAAGGATCACCCTCTACACTAGGGGGCAAATGCAAGGAAAGATTTTTTTAAAGATCATTGAGAAATGTGTCCTAGCTCAAAGACAGATGCAAAGCAAATGGAGCCCCGAATAAAGACGGGCTCACTCCGTTGAAAAAGAAGGGGGGCAAAATGAAAAAAGAAAAAAAGGAAAAATGTGTGAAAGATATGGAAAATTGAAAGCCAAAAGCAAAGAAGAAAAAAAAGCAAAGTCAAAAGGAAAGAAATGTCCAAGAAGGAACAAATGCTTCAAAGAGAATCCTCCTCAAAAAATAGATCCTTGATCTGATTACCCTCAAACACATATTTTGGGCCTATTTATCCTTTCTTGCTGAACCCTAAGCCATGGCCTACGTTACGTGCTTTAAAAGTCCATTTTGATCAAGCATGAATATTTAATTTGAAAGGTTTTTCCTCAGATTTTATCCCATTTCATCGAATTATCATTTCACTAAGGAAGAATTTAGAATTCTCAAGTGTATGGTAAAAATGAAAAAAAAAAAAGAATGGGACTCTAGGGCGAAAACCCAAAAACGGGCGGTCTAGAGTAAATTTGGAAATTTTCGATGCCATCTGTGCCGATACCCAAAAAAAAAAAAAAAAAAGGTCATCTTAAAAAAAGGTGGTCATCGAGGAACATCTAGGAATTCCTGAACCCCCCAAATTGTCAGCTCTCATTCGGAGGATTGTCTTCAAAAAACTGAAACTTTTTTCCTCCAAGATCAAACTTTCCGATTTAAACATCCCAGCCAATCTTGACGCTTGTCAAAAAGCCTTGATATGGAAACTAAAAGAATGTTGAATTTGCTTGGTTCTCAATGAATTCATGATTTATAAAACCTGTTCCATTTGTGAGCCTAGAAAGGACATACATTTTTGTTGTGAAGTTTTCCTGGAAAAGCCAGAATCTTGTTATACCAAGCCTTGCCAGTTGAAAAAACCCAGATTAATACTTAGAGAATTTTCTAACAGTGATCATCAGTCATCAAAAGATTTGTACATCATACACTGTGGAGTTAAAATTTTTGGCTTAGAAGTTTTCCTTAAATAAGCAAAATTGTTTTTCAAAAAGGGAAAATAAAAATATTTTTGAAATACCCATTTTTGATGTTGACATGAGACAAGGATTTTTCTAACCCAAAGATATAGAACTGCCAGGATACGTCCTGACTTCCAGATATGAGAAGAAGATATCGAACCCAGTTCAGATCTCTGTTGATGAAAGTTTGAAAACTGTTGGGGCAAAGAGAATAGCCAAAATGAATTGAAGATATACTCTGATTTGAAGAGGAAAAATGAATTTGAGAGGCTAAGCCAAAGTCTAGAAAAACAACCGGGGGCATTTGCATCACTCATGAGCACTCATCTCTTTATCGAGCTTTTGCATCTGCACAGTGTCGGCAAGCATTTGCATCATTCATGGGTATTTGCATTGGCATTATTCCATAAGCATCTGCATTTTACCTTTACATTTACATTCTTCATGGAATTCGCATTTGTGTCATCTCAAGCAATTGCATCATTTCTAGAATCATTGCATTTTCATTATTGTGTGGTAATTGTAGTTACACCATTCATAAACCAGTTACATGAACACAATTAATAGAGGCATCTGCATCATGAAACATGGGCATCAATCCAGGCCATTTGCATTTGCAATAAGAAATATTTTACATTTGCACCATGAAGCATGAGCACCTTGTTAAAAGACATGTGCATCTGCATCATTTCTCAAAGCTTCTGGTAGGGATATCCAGAATTTTACAGTTTTTAAAAAGTGAACCAGTCTTCGGTGGTGATAGCTGAAGCCTCTGGTGGAGATATCCAGAGTTTTATAATTTTGAAAAATGAGAAATTTTCTTCTGGTAGGGATATCCAGAATTTTACAATGAGCAAGTCTTCGGTGGTGATATCCAGAATTTTGCAGTTTTAAAAGTGAATAAGTCTTCGGTGGTGATAGCTGAAGCCTCTGGTGGAGATATCCAGAGTTTTATAATTTTGAAAAATGAGAAATTTTATTCTGAAGGAGTTACCCAGAATTTTACAATGAGCAAGTCTTTGGTGGTGATAGCCAAAGCTTCTGGTGGGGATATCCAGAATTTTACAGTTTTAAAAGTGAACAAGTCTTCGGTGGTGATAGCTGAAGCCTCTGGTGGAGATATCCAGGGTTTTATAATTTTGAAAACATGAGAAATTTTATTCTGAAGGAGTTACCCAGAATTTTACAATGAGCAAGTATTTGGTGGTGATAGCCAAAGCTTCTGGTGGTGATATCCAGAATTTTGCAGTTTTAAAAGTGAATAAGTCTTCGGTGGTGATAGTTGAAGCCTCTGGTGGAGATATCCAGGGTTTTATAATTTTGAAACATGAGAAATCTTCTTCTAGATGAGTTATCTAGAATTTTATATTGAAAAAATCTTTGGTGGTGATAGCCAAAGCTTCTGGTGGGGATATCCAGAATTTTACAGTTTTAAAAATGAAGAAGTCTTCGGTGGTGATAGCTGAAGTCTCTGGTGGAGATATCCAGGGTTTTATAATTTTGAAAAATGAGAAATCTTCTTTTGAAGGAGTTATCCAGAATTTTTTTCAACATGTGCATCTACATCAAGAAGCATTTGCATCAATCTAAGTTAGTTAAATCTGCATCAAGAAAGTTTGCATCAAATCAAGTCATTTACATTTGCATCAAAGACATTTGCACCAATCTAAGTCATTTGCATCTACATCAAGAAGCGTTTGCATCAACAAAAGACATTTGCATTTGCATCATGAAGCATTTGCATCATCTCTTAAAGCTTTCAGGTATAATCGATTTCGTTTCCTTAAGGCGAGTCGAGCCCCGAAATCATCGTCAAGGTACTTTTTTTATTTATGAACAAGTCTTCGGTGGTGATAGCTGAAGCCTCTGGTGGAGATATCCAGAGTTTTTTTTAAAAGTCCTTTGAAAAGGTAGAAAGTCTTCGGTGGTGATAGCTGAAGCTTCTGGAGATGATACCCAGAATTTTACAGTTTTAAAAATGAGCAAGACTTCGGTGGTGATAGCTGAAGCCTCTGGTGGAGATATCCAGAGTTTTAAAACCCTTTGAAAAGATAGAAAGTCTTCGGTGGTGATTGCTGAAGCTTCTGGAGGTGATACCCAGAATTGTTACATTTAAAAAAAATTAGCAAGACTTTGGTGGTGATAGCCGAAGCTTCTGGAGGAGATATCCAGAATTTTAAACACAGCTGAGAACAAGACAGGTTAAGGCCCCGAGACCATCGTCGAGGTCATTTCCTTTCTTGCAAATCGAATTTGTTTCCTTAAGACGAATCGAGCCTTGATTAGGTAGGGAATTCAATTTAAAGACAAATCTTCAATTTACTGTTTTTTTTTTTTAAAAAATAAAAAAATTAAATAAATTAAATTAAAAAAATATAAAAAAAATGATGAAAAAAATTGAAAAAAAGGAAAAAGGAAAAAGGAAAAATGAAAAAAAATGAAAAAATAGAAAATGAAAAAAATGAAAAATGAAAAAGAAAACCCCTTTCCTTTCCTTCACATGTGATTTCACTGACCGTACAAAATTAGTGTTGGTTTATCTTTGCCTGATTCCTGATTCTCAGCAATAGCCAAAGAGGGGCAGCTGTAGACACCTAATTTTGTTCGGACCACTAAACAGGTATGTTTTCTTCCCATATTGATGTTTCCAAGTATAAAACGACTGTTTTCATCCTGCAGGTGAGACTCCGAGACTTAGTTTAAAAGGGCGAGCACAAAAAGTCAAACCCCGAAAAAGTCAACCCCGAAAAAGTCAACCCTAGAAAGTCAACTACTGAAAAAGTCAACCCACTTTCAAAATCAAGATTTTAAGTTCAATTGAAAAATGGAGAAATAATTTTGATAATCCGAGGTCTACATTGAAAGATATGGAGTTCGGAAGTTGGGATTTGGAGGTTCAGTAGAAAAGAAACCCTAATCCGAGAAATTTGGGGAAAAGTGCTTAAATGATCAAACTGGTCAAAATTGAAGGTTCCAAATGAAAGATAAGCACTGACTACGGGTAATGGAGAAGTCACTTGCAAGAAAAACCGAAAGAAAAGTCAATCCGGGAGAAAACCGAGAATTAGGGTTTTTAGTGGATTTCGGTGAAATCGGGAAGAATCACAGAAATGGCCCGACTTGGTAAGACCAAAGCCCCCAATGGATGAGGAATGATTAAAAAGGATGGCCCAAGGCTCAGATTGAAGAAAATTTGAAAATCGGACTTGTTTTGAGCAAAACCGGGTTTCGGAGGTTAAAGGGGCAAAATTGGAAAAATTTGGGAAAAATAGCAAATGGACTCCGAAAATTCTGAAAAATTTGTCAATCTCATTTTTAAATTGTTTGGAAGAGATTGGAGAAAGAAAATCTTGATTCCGAGTTCGGTTGCAAAATGGCCAAATCCCGGGCTTCTTATGCAATAATTCAAAAAGATAAATCCCGGAAAAATAGCAAATGGGCTCCAAATCTTTTGAAATTTTGCAGATCTTATTTTTAAATTATTTGTAAGAGATTGGCGAAAGAAAATCTTGATTCCGAGTTCGTTTGCAAAATGGCTAAATCCCGAGCCTCCTATGCAGTAATTCAAGCCGATAAATCCCGAAAAAATACCAAATGAGCTCCAAAAATTATGAAAACTTCCAGATCACACTTTTTAATTATTTTGAAGAGATTGGTGAAGAAAAATCTTGATTTGGAGCTCGTTTAAAAAATGGTAAAAAGTAGGGGGGCATAAAAGGACATTTTGGGAAGAAAAAATCCAAATAAATAGAAAACGGACTCGGATAATTTTGAAAACTTCCAGAACTCAATATTTTATTATTTTGGAAGTATTAAAAAAAGAAAAATTGAATTTGGAGCCCGTTTGATATTTATTTTGCATCCGGGGGGCAAAATGGTCGTTTCACCCAAGCAACCGAAAAGGGCTTCTTTGGGCCTTTCAAAAATCAGAGCTGGGCTGGAAAAGAGAAGTGCTGGCCTGCCCAAGCCCAAAGGAAGGAGGAAGCTTATGATTTTTTTCAATCAAGTGGTTAAAAATCAAGAGTTAGTTAGAGATTTTTTGATCAAGCCATGGGTATTTTTGAGCCTAAGTCCCAATCCCACATCCCTTTGTAATGTCAAGCTAAGGAGGTGCTCACCTTATAAATAAGGAGTCTTGGCCTTTGGTTGAGATCACCCACTACCCCTTGTGAGATAGTCTATACACTTGTATTAGGATTATCCGGGTGGTGAGTCATAGTGTTTTTACTTTGAGGGTTTGTAGCTTAATCCGTTCAAAAGCTACTCTGAGGGTTTATAGCTTAATCCGTTCAAAAGCTACTTGTGAGAGGGTTTGTGGCTTAATCCGTTCAAAAGCTACTCTGAGGGTTTATAGCTTAATCCGTTCAAAAGCTACTTGTGAGAGGGTTTGTGGCTTAATCCGTTCAAAAGCTACTATGAGGGTTTCTAGCTTAATCCGTTCAAAAGCTAGTCTGAGGGTTTATAGCTTAATCCGTTCAAAAGCTACTTGGTGAGTTTTCATTTTAAAATAATGTTTCTTGTTCTTCCTTCATTTCCTTTCTTAAGTATATTTTTTTTACATTTTGTTTTTACAATAAACTCACCATGGCCAAATGACCTACATTATTTATTTTAAGTTGTTGTTTTCGATTCATTTTACCATATTGTTTGTGCTATTTTCTTTGTTTTTGATGTTTTAAATGTTATGTTATTTCATGTTCTTAAGTTATATTTAATTTGGTTGCTTTGTTTGTTGCCATTTATGTATTAGATATCATGTTTTTTGCATTTTTAATTTTCTGTTTTCATGTTGTTTAAATTTGAGCATGTTTTAGAGTTAGCATATTAAGTGTTTGTGAAAATGCTTGTGTGATTCTTTGCATGATTCTTGTTTTATATCTTAGTGAGCATGTTTTAGATTTAGTATGTTAGGTGTTTGTGAAAATGCTTGTGTGATTTTTGTGTTATGACTTAGTTTTTCATGCTAGTATGCCAAGTGTTTGAGAAAATGCCATGCTTGTTGGAGCTTGAGGCCATTTGGCTACTCCATGTGTTTTGCATTATGTGTTGCATTTTTTGTCATGCTAGTTGTTAGGTTTTTGCATTTTGCATGATATTTGGTTGGATTTTTGAATTAAGCATGCCTTGTGTTTGTGAAAATGCCATGCATGTCTTAGGTCTAGGTTACATTAAATGTCATGCAAGTTCATGTTAGGTCTAGGCCATATTATTTGTGTCATGCATTTTCCTTACATTTAGGTTTAGATCCATGCATTTCATACATTATGTTTGCTGCATTGTTTCATGCATTTAATGTTCATGCCACTTGAATAATGACCTGAGCCAATTAATGGTTCAAAGTCATGCTCTCTTGAGCACACTTGTGGAAAATTAAGTTTGTCAAATTGATTATTCTACCTTTGTGATTTTTTTTACTTAGCCAATTTTTATCTAACTTTCAAAAAGTCCTAGCTACTGCTTTCAAGTCATTTTATGAGTTTCAAATATTTTTATTTTTAAATGATTTTATCAAAGACAAAAAAAAAATATGTTGGCAAAGCAGTTTTTTTTTACCCAAAACTCGTACATCTCCGATTTTTCTGGGAATTCATCTTTGATCAAAAACTTAAGCCGATTTTTTCTCGTGTAGTTTTACATGTCCTGAGTCTCCAATAATTTTTTCAGAATTTTTTGAAATTTTTAAAAATAGGGTAAAAAATCGTGGATTAAAACTGGACAGTGGAGTCAGAATAGAATTTAAAGAAAAACAAAGCAGTTTTTTCTCCTCCAAAAACTCGTACATCTCTAGTTTTTCTGGGAATTCATCTTTGATCAAAAACTTAATCCAATTTTTTCTCGTGTAGTTTTACATGTCCTGAGTCTCCAGTATTTTTTTTAGAATTTTTGGGATTTTTAAAAATAGGGTAAAAAATCGTGGATTAAAATTGGACACTGGAGTCAGAATTGAACTTAAAGAAAAACCAATTTTCTGTTTTGGTTAATTTACTTAGAGTGGGCTGATTAGGAGGGTTAGCCACTGACTTAGGGTGATTTCTAAGCCCTTTTAAACTCTAAAAATGGTTTTTTAAGTCTCGAGTTAAGGGTAGTCAAGTCCGGATTTTTTAAACTTAGGAAATTAGAGCCATTTAAAATTTTTAGCCCAGTTTTTATTGTTAATTCAAGCTTTTCAAAATTGTTTTCAAACAATCACAAAGTATTTTGGTTTAGAATATTTAATTTGACATATTTTCCTAAGGTAGCCGGATATCTTTTTAGATATACGGATTTCCTTAATTAAAGGAAAAAAATACATTTTATGCATTGCATTTTTATTTTCATGCATATTATATGATAGCATTATTTTATGGGAAAATATGAGAAACATGCAAGGAACAGTAGATTAATTGTTAAATAGTACTATAATTTAAAATTATTTTGAAAAAGGAAATGTAAAAGTTTGATATTATTACAAAGGAAATGGAAATAACATGTTTAACCTTTGTTTTTCCTTGTTAAAATTTGACGACAGAAATCGACCCAAACCCCCCAAACCGAATAGCTTCCTCTTCTTCTTTTTCTTCTTCTTCTTCTTCTTCTGCTTTTGTTATTCTCTTTGTTGCTGTTAAAAATCTTCACCCAACCAACGTTTTTAACCTAGTTTTATTTTGTTCAAAATCATTCACCCAGTTGAGAAGTTAAGGTTTAGGGATTGAAAACCCATTTCAAAGTTTGTTTAATTTGTGAGTTTAGTTGGGTTTAGGGTTTTGATCGAAATAGGAAGCTCAGGAAGAAGATTGAGGTAAAATTTTGTTTGTTATTTTGATTTTGATTTGTGGGTATTATGTTATTTCAGTTATAATTTATGGGTATGTTGTTATTATAAAAGAACTAGAAATATGAATATGTTATTATAAAAGAATGGTGCGATTGTTTCATCCTTTGTTGTTAAAGATCTTTCAGAAACTGTTAAATTTCATTGTGATAAATTACATAATTATTGGCTACTAGAATGAGAATAATATATTGACATTGTTCCAACAAATATAATCTGTATGTATATTATATAAATTAGACATTTATAATTTGATATGACATATCTTTTCTGTTCTGTTGTTACTCTATTGACATGATATTTTTCTGTTATTAGAAGGTTGATGTGTATGTTCCTGGGGGAGCAATATACAAGGAAAGCAACTTTACAAAACCAGGTGAACTTCTTCTGACCTTGTTTTAATTTTTGTTTATGTGTTGTTTTATAGATTCAATATATATCCATACACGAATTACTGTTGTTTTCTGTCCTAAAAGTAATCGTATAGAGAATTCATTTTTGTTAGATTTATCATTGAAAACTTGGTTGGTCTTGTGATATTGTTTGTTCTAATGTTCTCTGCCATAAAAAAAAAGCAATTTGTTGTGATATTGTAGTTTGTTTTCTGTCCTAAAAGTGATATTAACATTTTAGCTAAAATTTGTGGGTCGTACCTGACACTCTTATATTGTGATGCGAACATAAGTCAAAGTGAAAGGGGGAAAGATCATTTATTCAGTAAGGTTGCCATCAATTGTAAGAATGGCTTGAATTCATTAATTTTTCGAGAGGGCAAACAATGTAGAGGTAAATAAGCATTTTATGTCCAAAACATTTTTAAATTTCAATTTATATGAACCTAAACAGAGCGTTTGCTATAACTATATTGACATTCCAGCGAATTAAATGATAAATGAAGGTTGGTGGTGTTAAGAATAGGAGTTTCTGCTGTAGAATTCAATAATTTAGATGCATTTTTGTCTGTTTAGTTTCTTCCATTTTATAATTTTCAGCTGTGTACCCTTTGTTATGAATTATATTGTACTTAATAAATTGTCAATTTGGTTTACATGTATGATTTCTTAACCTTCAGTTGTATCCCTTATTTAGTTGATGAGAGGCTACTGAGTTTGATTTGTTATATTTTCCATGCACATGGTTTCCTTACACCAAACTTGGTTATTATGGGCAGGTTTGGATATGTATAAGCAGATATTTGTAAGAGTCTATGAACATATATTTGCAATTTGACATTTTTACTTAATCATAAGTTATAGAACTGATAAACCATTTACTTAAACTGCTTTTAAAATGAATTTGAAAGCTTTGATATTTGTTTAACGTCATGATAGTGTTTGTGCCTCTATTTAATTGAAATGATATTCATGCTTGTTGATTGCTTTCTTGCTTGCATATACAAGACTGAAGAAATTGTCAGTATAAAGAAGTACATATAGTTGGCAAGAATGTACATATAGTTATGCTACATGTACATATTGTTATGCTATATGTACATATTGTTATGCTATATGTACATTTAAGTGGGCTTATTTTGTTGAAGCATTTCTTATAAATTGTGTTAGTTTAAAGTCGTTTTAAATGACAAAAACGATAACGACATTGATTATGTTTAAGAGTTTGGCTTTTGGCCTTAGGGAGCAAGAGTGTTTTAATTTACTAGTCTTAGTCATTTTGTATGAATCATTATATTTTTGTTACTTTGGTAAATTTAAATAGATGGAAGTCTTTAGAGCCTAATTTGTATTGGGGTTTAGAGTAGATTTTTTGAGTAGGGTGAATTTGAAAAACAACCAGTGTAATAGGATTTTTTTAATGGATACCATTGAGAAAGATTATTGGGGTAATATGAGAAACATGCAGTGTAATAGGAATTATGTTAAAAGATACGAATGAAATAAATTATTTTTGAAAAGGAAATAGAAAATTTAAAAATTGATAAAGAGGAAATCGTAATTACCATTTTATGAGTAGTGTTAGGTTAAAAAACAAAGTCAATTTTGGCTTCTTTTCTCTCCCGATTTGATAATTCTGTTTTTCTCTGTTTTGGCTTTTGTCTCTGATTGTGTTCTTGAGTTTAGCTTCCACTTGGGTCCCGAATTTTTGCTTCAGTTTTTCTCTCATTCTGTTCTTCACTCTTTATTTCGTGTCCTTCCTTTCTCCCTTTGCCTCATTTTTTTTCATCTATTTCTTCCTCACTTTCTTTGCATTTTCGGTTTAGGGTGACTGAAACTAAAACCTTAGACGACTCAAAATCGGAGGATAATCCTTACCCGAGTGAAACCTCAGAAAATCTTCTCATATTCTTGGTCCTGAAGAGCTTTAGGTAAACTCCTTCCTCTTTGGATTTGTCATGGCATAATTTTATTTGATTTTTGAAATGTTTTGTTTAGATTTCATACATTGTTTTATATTCCTGCACGTATTTGTTTTCCTTGCAGCTAAATTATGCTCTAATGTAATGGGATTTGGGTAGCATCAATTGAGTTCAAACATGTGCATTGTGTCTGTAATATACAGCGTATGTTTATTTGGTTTATCAAGTTCTAGAAATCCTGTGTTATTGAAACTTCTGGAAGTCTGGTAGCGAAATATAAGTTATATTTTGATGTTAGGAATTTGTTTGGTAGCATTATTATTGAATGACTTGTATACTGACATAAATGTGTGGATGTTTTGTTAAAATTGCTTTGTTAAAATTGGTTTGTTAAAAGTGCTTTGTGACATAAATGTGTGAATGAGTTGCATACTGACATAAATTCGTTCTTACTCCCGATTATTCTTTGCGAAATTCTATTTTTTATGAGCCATTGGCCATTAGTAGGATTCTAGACATTATGACATAGAGTCCATAAGTTCCTCCTTTATGTTGGGGTTCAACTGCGATATTTCCCGACCATTTGCATTGTCAATTCTGTTTTTGTTCACCTTTTCATTTCGGACTTTGAACATAATAGCTGCAGTATTGAAAATATACATATAATACATTGTTAATTGAATCGGATTTAGGATAGAATTGATTAGAGTTTTGAAAATGTACATATAATTCTGCCAAATGTACATATAATCAAAGTATGTAGCCTACGTTATAACCATTTTTTTGCTGCAACTAAGATCTTCAAATTTTCTTATTTGTTTAAGTCTCTTTTAAAAAGAAACAACATCCTTTCTTTAGCATTTGCTTTTGTGTTTGTATTGAAGTTTTATGTACATTCTGTCAATTTGTTATGTACACAGAAGTGGACCTTTTTTTTGTTTTTAATAATTTCTTAGTGAAGCTATTATTTTACAGTTGTTTTAAACGATTTCGAGATTAAACGGAGGATTATAGTTAGGGTTTTGGTGTTTGTCTAAGTAATAGTATAAGTAGAATACTTAGATGATTTTATGGTTTGGAAACACATAAGAGCTTAATTGATTGAGATTTAGAAAGAAATTGTCAGTAATATGAAAATGTACATATACTTTTGCGGAATGTACATATGGTTATGCTATATGTACGTACTGTTATAGTTCTATGTACATATAAGTGGGCTTATTTTGTTGCAAGGTCACCTGTATTAACAGCAGGAGCACTCAAAGTTATTGGAGTAGATACTTTTTCTGCCGTTACATCAATATTTGGTACTTGCACTGCATGCTCCTTTGATACATCACTATCCTGTTTCTTTCTCAACTCTGCTACTTCATTAGGGATCTGCCAACTACTAATCTGATTGAAAAAAACACAACAAAAAGAAGGGAAAAATATCAATAACTAGGAAATATAAATAACTTCAATGAGCATTTGTTAACTATGTTCAATATTTGTATCCTTGTAAGTTTCCTCATCTCCTAAAAGGTGAAAATAAGCAGAGCATTGATAGGATTAAATTTCATACATTTTATAAGCCTCATTTACTAAAGTTTTAAGTCTATTTTGATATCAAGTTCTTAAAGCAAAACTGTGAGATTTATGACATTTTTCATAATGAATAACCATTAAAGTGTTAATCTATAGTTAGATTATAACCTTATACTTCCTCTTATTAAAGGCACATGATTTGTTAACTGAAGTTTCTTTTATATTACATTTTTAGATATTGATTTGAACAATTAGATGAGGTTCCTGAAGAACTTGTCATTGTTGATTGCATTTCTTTCTTATTCCCCTGAGGTTCTTCGCTACAGTATATTAGGGTTACTCTTTAAGGTACAGGAACAACAACAAGAACTGCATCCTATTCTTCCCAATTGCAGCAATACACTACCCTTTTTGTTAAACCATTAAAAACCTAAATCCTCCAGAGTTTTCCAGAGCAATTCGCTCTAACTATATCGATATAGCCCTGGTTCTTCTGTTTCTCTAAAACTTACAGCAACCACAATCCTCAATTGCAGCAACTTCTTAGTTCTTAAAGCCCTACAAGTGCAAATAAAATTCCAGACACAACTCTTTCTCATTTAACCATAAGCAATAAAATCTCTCATACTTTCGAATTCTGACCCACTGGATTTCATAAACAACTCTTTCATATCCTAAAGCAGTGAATGTAATTTATACCACCATTAAGAGTATACATTTCTGCTTCTGGTGGGCTATACTCTCAAATATGCCTTTCAGCTTTGGAGAAACACTCCTAAGACACTTATTAGTCCCACTCCCACCCTGGTGGGCTGCACTGCAGTGCAATGCAATCAAACCAATCCTTTGGACAAACAGTCCTCACAAATTGGTTGTAGTAGATTGATTAGGTTGATTACCCACCATATTAACTGTTGAATGTTATTTGTTGTATTCAGCAAAAGATGTAGGCTTCTGAGAGCCATTATTTTGTTGTAATAAACTAATGCAATGCATATTTCCCTGTGAAATTCCGAAAACAAGATTGTTGACTGTGAAAAGTGAGAAACTGCAATTTTCAGTTTGCACATGCATACACAATTCAGGTTTTATTTCTTTTTGGGTCAAAATAAAAGGGAGGGATAGACGTTTTCTTACAATTTCTTTGCAATTTCACCTACATTTGTTTATTATTTATAGCAGAATGTTAACTTTTTAGCTATATATTTTTGGGTTATCAGCTTTATTTGTGACACATACAAATTTCGGGGAAGAACAAATGGAACGACGTCATAGTTCACGCCATATTGCAAGAAAAAATAAAAGTCTTGAGGTAAATTATTTTTCTTTCATTCGACTTTTTTTTTTTAATGATAATATAAATTATTGGTAGATTGAACGTAATCTATTCATTACGAAATTGCAGTGTGATGTTCAATTGCGCACAAGATGTAGCCCTAGTAAATTGGTTAGGGTTATGAACGAAGTGGTTAGGGGTGATGTTAGGAAGGAAAATGCCGTGCGAGAGATAGGTTTTGGTGGGTTTCTAAGTTTGAGTTGTACAATTTTGCGTCACCATCTATGTGAGTGGCTTATTAAACAATGTGAGCCATTAAATTGTGTTTTAAGATGGTGTAACCATATCTTAGCTATTAAAGATACAGATGTAGGTTTAGTGTTTGGTGTTCCATGTACAGGAGAAGAGGTTAGAGTAGATGTTGTAAATGAAAATGATGAGATAAAGGGTTGGTGTGATAGATTTTTAAGGGTTTGTTCATTGAAAGAAGTAGAGCTCTTGTTACATAATGTAACAGATATAGATGATTGGAAAAGGTTGTTCGTCTTGTTTGTTATCGGTACTGTCATGGCGCCTTCTAGTAGGCCTGAAGTAAATAGAAAGTTAGTTACCACGATTTATAATTCATCCCAAATTCGTTCCTACAATTGGGGTGGGTTTACACTTAAGCAGTTGATGAATGGCATTAGAAGGTACAACGGCAGGCAAGATACAACATACATTACAGGCTCCTTACTCTTCCTTCAGGTAAATATGTATTATATTGTTTGATTCTTTTTTCAATGTCTTTTACTAATAAGTAAAAAAAAAAGTGATTATATTTATTATCCTATTGTTAATATAGAACATTTTGGATAGATGTTTTATTTGGATAGAGTTATCCCATCCGAACGTTTTGTTGTTCGTGCAATGCCCCGATTAATGGGATGGGATGATGCGTCCGTGAAGAAGCGCCTAGAAGTTGAGGAAGAGTTAGGGGGGTATGGGTTAGGGGAGGTAAGTAATGTTTGATTCATGCTTGTATTTATTTATATCAATACTCTTTGCGCATTCTAATTTATAAATAGATTATTAGTTCGTATTAAAAAATGTTATTGAAATCTAGTTCTGTATGTAGGTTGTAAGTGACATTGATCCCCCTATGGATGAGTGTTTTGGAGAAGTTTCAACCATGCAGCTTGATCCAGAGGCAATGGTATGTCGACATTTTGTCATTGAAATTCATCTAAGACTGTATTACCTTTCATAGCCTTTAAAATTGTTGCAACAGAATCCATAAATATTTAAAATTTAGAATTATGTGTTTAGGCTTTATTTGAAAGGATCAAAGGCCGTACGGAGAGGATGATTAAGTGGAATCAAGAAATGGTCCAGCTTCATAAAGACAATGTTCTTGATTTCATGGCATTGGCGAAGTTGTCTCCAGCACATGTCAATGCTCAAATGGGAGATCAGTTCGATGATTTCACTAGAAGGATGGAGAATGTGGAGAATGAAGCTTCTCCATCATCTATGTTTAGGCCATTTGCAAAAGGCTCAACTTCACAGACAACTGCACCTCTATCAAATTTTCAAGTGGAAGAATGTAATGTTCCTTCCAATCTTGAATTTGAAGATGGAGTGGAATTTGTAGAGGAAATTCGTGGAAATCGAAAGAGGGAAATACATGATTCCCCTGTTATTAGGAGATCTCCACGAATTCCTAGAAAAATTACGACTTCTATGAATCTTCAATCACCATTCTATGTTAATTGGCCAATTGCGACATTGAAGAAAGTAGAAAAAGCTGTTGTTAATTATGCTTGGGATGAAAATGCAAATCATGAGTAAGTTACACAATCCAATTGACTCTCAACTTTTTACATAACATTATTGTGACGACAATGCGATATTTGAACTATGTTTATTAATGATGTAGGGAAATATTGTCCGCAATGCATGGTTGGTCATTGACGAGGTCGGACATACTCTCTTTAGCCGGTTCCAATTGGGTGAATAACATGGTATAATGAAGTTCGTTAATTACACATTTGCATTAACGCTTTTATCGTATCGTATCGTAATTAATACTTCTTTGGAGTATGGCAGGTTGTAGAGATGTATGTTCGTGTAATTAACGCCACCAAAATGTATATCGGTAGGAAATCGATTGGAACTCGTGTTGTTTTGAGTTCACAATTTGCGGTATTAATTTTTATCCCTCCTAATTACATCTCTATAAAAAAAGTTTAATTCTTATTGTATGTTGATTAAGATTATAAGTATATAGTATAGGTTATTAATGAAATGTGGCCGTTCAATGTAGTCTAACATCGTTAATTACAAGTTTGGGAGGAAGACAACTGATGAAGTCGCCAATGATTTTGCTAATTATCTTGCAAATGAACCGAATAATGCTGATATTATGCAAGCTCAACTGGTATGCGTACATATATGCTTATTTTTATCGATATTCACATTAGTATAAGATGTATATATATATATATATATTTGAAGTTGTTATTTCTGATTTCTCATTAATAATCAATTCATCCTTTTTAGATTTGCTTACCCTTATGTGCAAATAATCATTGGGTTGCATATTGCGTGAATACGGTGTCTGGTGAGATCGAAATCATCGACTCAAGAAGGTCGTCGTTTGGGCGTCTGCATGTTGGTTTCCCGAAACGTTTGGTAATCTTTAACTCATATTCTCAACTACCTTGTTCGTAGTGGAATATTTGTGTGACATGCTTCAAATTGTGTTTTCAAGTTAAAGTGTTTTCAGCATTATTACGTGCTTGGAATCATCCTGCTGCAGATGCAATGAAAGAGTTGAAGGAAAACCGTGTACAATTTGATTGGCAATCAGATGACGAGTAATCTCTTAATTTTAATTCATTTAAGAGTTATACATGTTTCTTTAGTTATCAGTACTATTGATGCAATAGATTTTCTCATTTGTCTTACAGTTCATCTGATTGCGGGGTATTTTTAATTAAGCACTTACAATCCTGGTTTGGCCGAATCAGTCCACCGCTTAATCGGGTGAATGTCATATAAATCACTTCTTTTTCCTCTAACACTAATGCAGAGAATTTTAATGAGTGTACATAATTTTTTTAGGATGATGCGAAGAAGTACCGTCTGCAGCTCGCCGCCCAGTTGATTTTGGATACAAGAAATACAGAAAAAGAGCAAGTTCTGAGCAAGTCCAGGCTTTGTGGATTCTAAAAATTGTTTTCTGCACTTTCATGATTGTTTATGTTGTTTTAACCTTTAAGCCTTCATGCTGCAGAAGTTAATTTAGGAATGCAGGAATGTACGTATGGGATTTTAGAGCTGTACATCTAAGTGATCTGGTTCGGGAATAGTAGGATTGATGTAAAGGCTGTCTATCAGGTTGTAGAATGAAAAGTTTGAAGATATTTAAGTGAAATGCACCACAATTAAGTAATTTTTCTGAAATATAACAACTTAGTTTAGTTTCTTTTAGCTTGTTTGTTAAAGTTTGATTCAGTTTTTTACTTTCATAGTGTTTCACAGCTCGTTGGTTTTGTTGCTCTGCCATCGGCAACCCTAATTTTGGTTATGCAAACTTGTTGTGTAAGAAAATACAAAAAAAAAATTGAGAAGTTGACATGGGCTGAAGATAGCGTAATAAAGCAGAGGGTTTTCAATTGGAGAGAAAAATTACATAATAAAACCATAAACTAATAAAACCATAACAAATAATACCCCCAAAAATTACATAATAAAACCATAACTAATAAATACCCCATAAAATTACATTATAAAACCATAACTAATAAATACCCCCCAAACCTAAATCAAGTTCATTGTCAGCACCTAATCAGTTCTAATCTTCATCATCTTCTTCCTCTGTTTCTTCCGCTTCTTGGGGAGCCAAAGCTGTTGGTGGTGGTGGCATAGTGGGATATTGGGTCGTGTCAGCACCCATATGACGAGCACAAAGATGGATAAGTTGTTCAACAGTTTTGAAGCATTCAGTTTGATGGGCATGATATGCAAGGTGATGCGCATTCTGAAGTTCAAGTCTGGTTATGCGCTCTGCCATAGTTAACTCCTGAGGTTGTGGGGTTGAGGATGAACTCGCACCAGGTCCGGGTGGGGGACGATCAATTTCTCGGGTCAAACGATACATAATGGTATCATCAATGGGACCCTTAGGATGTAACAACTCTTCACCATTATCCCATTGGACACCAGCCTCGTCACACAACCGAGTGATTAAGGAGGGGAACCATAGGCCCTCCCGTGTTGTTCTAACACTATGCATTACGGCCCTGTAGATAAGCTGGCCAATGTCAATCGATTTGCCTGTAGTAATAGCATAAAGAAGAATTGCTCTATCTTTGGTGACATCGCTAACATGCTTACATGGAAGCATTTTGGCCGCTATAAAATGCATCCACACCTTAACCTCTTTATCCAGAGTGTTGGCCTTGAACGAAACAAGCTCCCCTTTCGATATTTTCCAAGTAGTCCCCTGTGGGCATAAATGTGTTGTGACTACAGTCATGTCAATGTGGCCATTCAAATACCGACTAAAGTCATCATCCACAATATTCGGTGTCTGGTAATATTGATTAATTGTCTGCGGATCAAACGGTACTTCACATCCTCGGACGAAAATCGTATCACCACTGGCTTCGGCTGCATTAGCATAAAATTCTCTAACCACCGGTAGCACTGCGGATTGAGGTGGAGCACAAAATTTCTGCCAATTGCGCGAATTAATTACATCTTGATACTCACGATGACGCGGATCAAGATTCAACCCCCTCTCTGGAATAGGGCTTTTTTGGAGGAGAGATTGGGTATGTCGTAATACTGCCGCTTCCGACACGAACTTAGTAATATCAAAAGTTCTATTAGTACTGCTACCCTTGAGTTTCTTCTTCAATCCCATGACAGTAGTTGTAAGTTGGTTAATATCTACCAAATTCAACAATTTTCTTCAATCAACCAAACACCTCTAAAGCAATAGTTAAATTCTTCTACAATTTCATCACTAAATAAATCAATCAACACGACATAATCAAAGACAATGTCATCAGTAGCAAAATTTTAAATGTTGAGTATAATTCAACAAAACCCAGCATAAAAATTGCCATGATTTTCAAATAAACCAATCAACAATAACCCATACTTTTGCATTTCAACCCACAACAACCAACAAATATAAAGAAACAATATAAACTTACTTGAATTTAAAACTTTGATGAAATAATTCGTTTGCTTCAAGTTAGATGAAATTGAGAGAAAGATGTATGCAGAAGAAGTTTGTTGGGAAAGATGAGAGATGTGAGAGTAATATCAAATGGGTTTTCTATAAGAATGGAAAATTATGTTGGGAAAAATGTTGGGAGAGAAGAGATTCTGAAGAGAGACAAAAAATTGTTATAAACATAAGGGTGAAGCTATTTTGGGGTTTTTAAATTAGTTGATGGTGTTAGGGTTAGAAATATTTAAAAAAAAAACCGTTTATTACCCATGGCGCCGTGGCTCAAAGCCGCGGCGTATTGCTACTGTCTACTGTAGACAGTAAACATAGAAACGTGTGCCGCGGCGATAAGCCGCGGCTTCGTGTTTCAGTATGGATTGGGGTTTACAAATAATAGCGAGCCGCGGCCCCACGCCACGGCGTCGTTTTTCTGTCAACCCTAAACCCCAAACCGTAATACAGAGCCGCGGCGTCATTTTTTTTCTCTCGCTTAGGGTTTAACCGTAAGTGTGAGCCGCGGCCCTACGCCCCGGCGTCGTTTTCCTGTCTGGATTCATAACCGTAATACAGAGCCGCAGCCCAAGGCCACGGCTTCGTATTTCTGTCTGCTGCGTAGTTGTTCTGTGTGTTTCAGAACCTAATTCCGTACGAGTGCGCCGCGGCATAAGGCCGCGGCGTATTTCTGTCTGATTCACAACCTGTTTTGGGAAGGCTGCATATTAATTTCATTCGCTTGACGCCACGGCTTTGAGCCGCGGCGCGAACATTCTGTCTTTTTTTTTTATTTTTTATAATTGGGTAAGGAGAGGGGTTGCTTGGGTTTGAACCCAACACTCTTGGCCACTCAGCCAAGAGCTTGTTGGCAAAGTCTTCAAATTTTTGTTTTCCTGCCCAGTTCGATTATTTTTGTTCATCCGTGCCGCCAATTTTTTTGTTAAAACTTAAAAAAGTATATAACTATATATATGAAATTACTAAAATAAAGTTCAAATGAAATATAAGTTTCAATGTAAATATAATTTTCTACTAATGTACATAAGAAAATACAAATGTACATATTATTTTGCCTTAATGTACATATAGGTATGCAGGAATATACATATTGTCTTCTGGCCATGTACATATAAGTTATATTGTGAATTAAATATTTTGTTACTAAAATTGATGTTTAAATTTAGGAGAAACTACAAATGTACATATTCGTTTTCGTAGTTGTAAATATAAGCAAGAATGTACATATTGTCTTCTGTCCAAGTCCGTAGCACTAGACAATAACAAATAAGAAGAAATATCATCAACTTCGAACGGAGAAAGTTGATATTTTCTTTCATTCATTCCAAAAATATGATGTTGTACACAATACAGGAAGTTACATACACCATAAATAAGAAGAGAAGAGTAGACTAAACAATAGTCCCACCTAAACCCAAAAGCTTCTGAAGCTTGTGAACCTAAATGCCACAGACCTATTAAACAAAAAAAAGTCTACACATTGCTGTACAAAATTCTTGGCATGCCTATACAATAAACAAAAAAAGCTATAGACATCGATTCAGTGCTTTCACAAAAAATATAGCACGTTGAACCATTCAATTTCTAACCTACAAACATATTTGGGTGCTCGAACAAAAAATATTGCACCTCTAACCTTGTAAACCCTAAACCTACATATACAATTGAGGTGCGTCAAAAAATGAAATATAGCACCTTCAACATTCATATTCTTCTGATAGGGTTGAAAAAAGGATCAATTCACTTTACAAAAAAAGTTGCCACTCCTTTACAAAAGGTAAGGTATGTAACCATGAACCTGCATTTAACACATGAAGAAGATATAAGTTATACTGTGTTGGCATAGAACCATAGTTCAGAAAAAGTAAATTTAAATGGTAATCATGTAAAACTTACAATTGCTTTACACTGGATTTGGCGATCTGCATGAAACTCGATTGTGACCAATTTGCTTACACTTAGAGCAATGAATTTCTCGTTTCTTGATAAATTGTGATTCAATGCGCTTGACTTTTGGTCTACCGGGTGGCCTCTTCGTTAAAGGAGGCTTCAACGATAAATGACTGCTGTCTGATAGGGTGAAATCAAGCAAGTTATGAGTCTCAACTGGAGCCATTGTAAGTGAATAAATCAACTCCTGTTTCGTTGACTTATAACAATCATCAACGAACTGATATATGTCTCCATGTTTTGCTTCAATGACTGCAGAAGCATGGGCACAAGGAAGTCCACTCATTTGCCATCCTAAACATGTGCATTGTCGAGTCCTCAAGTTAACAACAATGTCTTTGTTGCCGTGACTTACCTTAGCGGTGAAATCGCTATAACAAGAAACATGGAAGTATTTACTTCTTCCAATACTCTCCAGTAATTTTTCCTCAACATTCTTCCCAACTCCATATTTCCAATTACTGACATCAGACTTAGCTTTATAAATTTTTTTAGCCAATTTTTCTCTATGCTCATTGATGAGGGAAATGATGTTGTGTCGCCTCTCCTTGACTAACCATGCATTGAAAGACTCTGCAACGTTGCTAGTAATATGATCCCAACGAGGATGACTGAATTTTGACATGACCCAATGTTCTGGCTGATTATCTAACACCATTCACCTAGCTCTTTTTTGTACATGGTCAAATTTGTGAATGCAACATTGTAATCCTCTTCAAGTCTAGCATAAACCACTGCATCCAACAACTGTAGGGCTTGCTCCTTCACTTTTTTCCCACTATGCATGAATTTGCTAACTTCAGCACTAAAATTTTCCTTAATATGTCTGTAACAATAAGCATGACAAGCCGATCCAAATATTGTGCCAACACTAGTGATAATATTCTGGTTCCTATCAGAAATAATGGTTACCGAAACATCTCTGGTAACATTTGACTTTAAAATTTCCAGGAACCACATCCAATTGTCTAAACTTTCTGAGCTAACAATTGCATATGCAAGTGGGAACAGCTGATTATTTGCATCTATTGAGCTAGCAGATAATAACGTCCCTTTATAAGGTCCACTCAAATGGCAACCATCAATAAAAATCAACCCTCGACACCCATTCAAAAAACCAATAATTGAGCATCCATAAGCGATAAACAATTGCTTAAAATGATTACCATTATCATAAGTGCAGATTACGACACTTTGGGGGTCAGCATCTTTGATTTGCTCACACAACCATGGAACAAATTTGTACGAGTCCTCGACTTTCCCATGCAGCAACTTCATGGATTGCTCTTTGCATGCCCAAGCTTGCTGGTAGGTCAATGGAATTCCACATTCAGATTCTAATGCAGCACGAATTTGATGTGGCGTTGTGTCCGGTTGCAAATTCATTTTCTCCGAAATTATGGCAGCAACAAATTTTGACTTCGAAGAAGGTCTACTTTGAATTGCATCTTGCGCACAGTGGTTGTGCACATTTAGAAATGTCCCCACAACCATAAAGTCAGTACATCGCATCTTCGAAGCAGTTAAATGCCAAGGACAGCCTTCAGCCTTGCAGACCACACTAATAAAAGACTTATTATTCCTCTTAAACTTATATGCAAATCCATTCGCAATACTAAATTGATAAAGACCCAGCCTAAAGGCAGATGCATCTTTGAATTTCTGACCGCTGCCAATAATGTGATCTTTCCAAATTTCGCTTGGAAAATGATTTTTGTTCGCAGCAGTACATTCAACAATAACACCAGATATCTTCGAACTAGAACATTCAACGGAAGAACCTACATTACGTTCCCTCTCAGAATAGTTTCCACTTATGTCTTCGTTGTCAATAACCCCACTGCAATTATAACAAAAACATGAGTAAGACGTAACGCAATTATATACTTTTATGTTATAAAGCCTTTATATTTCTTACCAGAACAGATCTTCGTTCGAATGATGCACTATATTTCTGTCATTGTTGTTGGCGGATTCAATCACTTCAGTTCGAAAAATATACAAATTGCATAATCGATTAGTAAAATTTATCAAATCTGTCAAACCGGCATCATTCACCAAATCAATTAGCTTGGTTTTGTCAAACTCCAGTGTATATCTAAATACATGACCATCAACACTCTTCCCTAATTTTTCCCCAACTTGATGCACTAATTCTTCAAAACTAGTGTTTTCATCGATCATCACACCCACTGTTCTTCCACCTCGATATTCTATACAGTCGCCATTAACAATCAAGACCTCACCATCAATATGACAATAACAATACACTCTTTTGTTAACGCTTGATTCACTCATTTCAACTTTATAATGATCGAACAATATGTTTCTGCAATGTATAAAGCAACAATAGACTTTTACGTTTGAACCCAAAAGTAAAAAGACCAATCAAGAGAAAATATAATATAATAATATGTACGTATAGCAAAACAATATGTACATATAGCAAAACAATATGTACATATAGCAAAACAATATGTATATGTACATATAGCAAAACAATAAGAAAGAATGTACATATAGCAAAACAATATGTATATGTACATATATCAAATTGATATGTACATATTGCATACCTATATGTACATTTTATAAGATTCATAGAAATTTCAATTTTACAAGGACTAAACAAATGTAACATAAGAAAATTTACTCCATCACTTCCATATCTTCGGAGAAAGAAAGACTTATCTCATTTACGCAACACTTAAATATTCGCATATTATAAACAGTGAAGATCAAGTTGAATTACAACTTTAATATCGCAAATACACGAGAAATACAATTTCATATAGTTGACTATGATGGTGGAGGAGGATAAGAACTCAGTCCCCGCACAAATATGCATCCAAATTATTTTGAGTAGCCCAAATTTGTTGAAGTTCTTCATACATGGCAAAACGTTTAGAGTTATAGTAAATACTGCAAGATCAGAAGCAAAGTTATATGTACATATACCTATAAAATATGTATATCTAGCCTAGCTATATGTACATTTAGCATAACTATATGTATATTTTAAAAAGAGTATATGAACAAATCTCTCAGAAATGTGGAAAACTATTTGCGCACTTATAAGTACATAGAAGTATAAAAGTATGTAATTATAACAAAACTATATGTAGATTCAACTAAACTATATGTACATGTAACATTCATATTCTTTAATTTCTTAAAGCAAAACAATGACAGTACATTTACAATACCAAAAGGAAATTGTACACCATCAGAATTATTCGTAAAACAAGTTGACATATACGAAGAAAAAAGAAAGGGCAGATAGAATGGGGAGGTCAGGAAGTAAGGGAAGGGATGGAAAATGGGGAAAGGAGAAGGGGAAGAAGATTATCGGACGCAAAATATCAAGTTTTGTTTTTGCTATTATGTTGATTTCATTAAGGGTATATTTGTATTTTCGATCTCCTTAGTAATAAATTCTTATTTCTTCAATTTCCTTTTACAAATATTGTTAAGATTTAGGACCATTTAACTATTATTCCACTCTTGACAGCATCTATTTCATATTAAAATTGTACTAATTCTTCAAAACTACAAATGTACATATTGTTTTGCCTAAATGTACATATAAAGATGCAGGAATGTACATATAAAGATGCAGGAATGTACATATTCTGTTGTGGCCATGTACATATAAGTTAAATTTTTAATTAAATATTTTTTTTACTAACATTGATGTCCTATACGTCATTTAAATGCATCCTTTTTTTTTCTCTCTCTCAATATTGTGGGACATGCAACATAAAAGAAATATAGTAAATACTACGATGACAGTAACATAATTGCAATTAAAAGAGTGTTGCTCCCTAAAGCCAAACCTGTAATCATACTATGTTTGCATGTCATTTTTTTAATTTAAAACGACTAAAAACTAACAGGAATTATAAGAAATGCTTCAACAAAATAAGCCAACTTATATGTACATATAACAAAATAATATGTACATGTAGGAAAACAATATGTACATTATTCCAAACTATATGTACTTTTTTATATTCTAACAATTTCTATCCTACACCCCAATGATTTAAGCTCTTACATGTTCCTCCTCTATAAAATGACAAGTTTCATGACAATTTTATATGATAGTGGAAGCACATTAATAATCAGAAACCTACCTCAGGCTCAAGGCAGTATGCTTTGTATGACATATTTGGGGTAATCTTTTCCATCATACTTTGGAATTCCATGTCCCCATCATTCCCTTCAAGTAAAACACAGATATTATCTGTAAAATTCTATCACACCAATTTAGGGTTGAATTTAGTAGAAACTAAAAATGTACATATGGTTTTGCTTAAATGTACATATAAGTATGCAGGAATGTACATATTGTCTTCTGCCCATGTACATATAAGTTATATCTAAATACATTAGCAACAACACTCTTCCCTAATTTTTCCCCAACTTCATGCACTAATTCTTCAAAACTAGTGTTTTCATCGATCGTCACACCCACTGTTCTTCCACCTCGATTTTCTATAGAGTCGCCATTAACAATCAACAACTCACCATCAATATGACAATAACAATACACTCTTTTCTTAAGGCTTGATTCACTCATTTCAACTTTATAATGATCGAACAATATGTTGGGAGAAAGAAAGACTTTTCTCATTTACGCAACACTTAAATATTAACATATTATAAACAGTGAAGATCAAGTTGAATTACAACTTTAATATCGCAAATACATGACAAATACAATTTTGGGAGAAAGAAAGAGTCATAGAAATTTCAAAGCAAATTTTATGTACATTTTATAAGAGTCATAGAAATTTCAATTTTACAAGCCCCAAACAAATGTCACATAAGAAAATTTACACCATCACTTGAGGAAAAGGGTGCAAATGGTCTATATGTTGGGAGAAAGAAAGACTTTTGTCTTTTACGCAACACTTGCAATTATTCACATATTATAAACATTAAAGATCAAGTTCAATTACAACTTTAATATCGCAAATACATGAGAAATACTTTGGTCATATACTTCACTATGATGGTGGACATATACAAACATGAACCACCAAAACCAATAAATTCACATCATTGCAGTCAATAATTTTAAAAAATTAAATTGCTCGAGGGTTAGAAAAAAAATACTTCAAAATTTCTTAATTCCTTGCAAGAAAGATAAGATTGATGAGAATATTGTGGATATATAGAACAACTGTGAAATAGGATCAATTATGGTCCACATTCATAGGATGTTTTAAATAGATTTCATCTAGGTCAACTCCATAACTATATGTACATATAGTAAACAATATGTACATGTAGCATAACTATATGTACATTCTTGCAACTTATATGTACTTTTTTTACACTGACAATTTCTTCATAGTCCTATATATGCAAGCAAGCAAATAACAAGCATGAATATCATTTCAATTAAATTGAGGCACAAACAACTATCATGACATGAAACTATTTTGCCTGTAAAAAAAATTCAACTGCAATATATGGTGAACTTAACAAAATTAATAAAGATGTTCTTACAATATTATGAGCAAGCAATTCTACAAAGTTGTAGATGTTATCTCCTAAAAGACCACAAATGGACATATTAAATGTCAAATCCTATATAATTGAAAGGATTAAAATAAAATGAAATGAAGTCAAAGGATAAATATATATGTTAGCCAAATAAAAGCTATAAACTTTCTTTACTTAATATCCATCTATTTTTAATGATTGGGTGTAAGGCTAAGTACAGCCTCAGTCTTCTGGCTGGAAAACATAATACTTAAGCACATTAGCCATATTACCATCAGCGTTATCTTCCATACAACGATATGTCATTTTAATGCAGGTTTTATTCTCAATTATATACTTCGCAACTCGATTCATCCATGTTATTATAAATTTTTTGATTTTGATGATAAGAGAAGGGGATGTAGCATGAAAGAAAAAGCTCAAACTAGTAAGACTAGAATTTAACCTTGCAGAGCATTGCTGCACATTAATTGGTTGATAAAACAGTATTTTCTAAAGGGGACTCTGAAGAACAAGAAGTTTGCAACATCAAATCTTGATAAATTAGTTTCAGCTCCAGTAGTATCACAAGATAATACAATTGCATTCGTAGAAAACACATAAACCTATAAAAACATACCAGCTTCAGAAGATTAATCTTGGTCTCAAAGTCACATTTAAAATTATCATACAATTATATCAGTGCATCTCCAGCCTAAAATTTAAGAGAAAACAAAACATCATAAAAAGTTAGATAACCTAGCCAACATGTACCGTATGGGTACTCAAGGTTCTTAACTTTTCCTTCTCCTTCCTTTCCCACGAAAGTTATGATACATTTCAAGAAAGTTACTGAAAAAGGTCAATGAAGTTATTATGCAACACAAGAATCGATAACACAACCCATAGTTATGAATTTTATGTTTCTTTTCTTCATCTTAACTTTTAATCACCCAATCACAATTAACAATCTCCAAATGTACTTGGAGACCGTAGGCCGATAACAACACTTAAGAGTGAGCATTTTTAGGTTTACAGAAAAAGTTTGTTCTTGCTTCTCAGATATGACTAAGGAATGTGCTCACTAACTAAACAAATTCCCATCAACAATTACAATTTCTTATTTTAGGTATCACAACAATAATATAAAAAACCTAGAAATATAAAGTTCACACTTAACATAACATTGGTATCAAAAGATTAGAAGAAGTACCTCCTCCAATACCCTTTCGATGCAACAGAAGAAGAAAATTTACTCCAACCAGTTGATATGGCTTGAGAACTGGCTGAAAATTCGAATCCACCACCCCACATGCTACATCAATATCATTCTGCAAGAGTAAGACATATTCCAATTTATAAACAAGCCTTGAAAACAAAAGGTTGATGTGGAAAAAATAATGCATTCCCCAAAATTTAGCTATGTAGTATATCAAAATAACTGGCTCCCCTAAAATAAACATAAAAAATGAAATTTCAAGCGCCACCAATTTGCAGCTATTCTGGTGATTTTCATTAAACTAAAGCTTAGACAAAAAGCATAATCACAAAAATTCACCAAATTAAGTTCACCTGAACTTACTATAACCTAAAAATCTCTTCTTCTGCTTGCCTTCTCCTTCACAGACAATAGATTTGAGAGGAGGTTTGTGGTAAGAGATAAGGAAAAAAAAAAAGGGCGAAAATGGAGGAAAGAATAACAAAAGCCAAACTGACGAGGGGGAGGGAAGAGTCTGAAGATATAAACATATTATTTCATTAAGGGTATTTAGGACTTTACAATTTCCTTCACAATAATTTTTCATCTTTTCATTTCCTTTCTACAAATAATTGTAAGTTATAGTACTCTTTAACAATAAAGTCACTGTTCCTTGCACGTTTCTCATATTTTTCCTTATTTTATTCCATGTCATTTAAATTATATGCCATACCATTCATATTTGTCATGTCATTTAGGTTGCATTATATTATTTAGACTGTACTATGTCATTTTATTTATGTCGTACATATACATATACATTTATTTTAAATGTTTTCAAAAAGATAATAGTTTTCAATAAAAATAAAGATATTCCCGAGTTAAAATAATTCATGAGTTCTCTATCGGGTTTGCTGGAGGGAATTTCATCAATTATCATTAATAAAGGAATATCTTTCTTTCAAAAAAGAGAATGATTCGAAAAGTTTTCCAAAACTAATAAAAATTTCTATATTTTGCCACGTTTGTTGGGGAATATAGGAAAATTTTGAATTTATAAATTCCGAATCATTTTCAAATAAAAATTGAATTATTTTTCTTTAAATTGGGAATTAACTTGAAATACTAAATTTAAAACCAATCTTTACCGAGACTTGAGATAACACACGATTAATAAGGTACCGATTTATACGGGCGTTGTGGGGGTGCTAATCCTTCCCCACACGTAACCGACTCCCGAACCCGCTTCTTTGATTTCTCTGGTTTAAAACGCAGACTTGAAATTGGTTTTTAAAATGTTTTAATTAATTTTTAAAATATTTTATAAAACCGGTTTTAATAGGTGGCCGATCACACCTAGCTAAAAAAGATTGGTGACGACTCCATGTCTTTTTTAAGGTCATTTTCAAAACCTTCATTTTTCTAGAGGAATTAAGTCGACTTTTCCTCGGTTTTTTTTAATGTCACGCTTAACGAATAATAAAGTCTTGCGATGAGACTCGTTATTTTTTTTAGGTTGCGACATATATTATTATAATAACAATTTTTATTAAATATAATAGTTCATAAATTTTTTTATTTTTAATATATTATTATGGTAAATGTTAATCAATGTCTAGTGATACTGATTAAAGTTATATTTATAAAAAAAAATAATTAATATATTATTTTTTGAATTCTGTAAAAGTAATATATTAAATGTAAAAAAAATTAAAAATGACAATTAAATGATTTTTAATTAGAACCTATAAACATCAATTAACCGAACTCTATTATCATATATAATAATTTTAAAAATTATTTTTAAGACACTCGTTAACAAAATTTTATATAAAAAAATTAATCATTATATGTCCAAATTAGAAAGCAAACTAACTTGGAGAAATTTGTTTTAACTTTCTTAGGAAAATCTACACTTAATTTTGCGAAAATTTAAGAAATTAATCAGTAATTAATACAATTTTCTTAAAAACATCAAGTTAAAACTCAAATTTGTATCCAAAAAGGGTGAAATTCATTGCTTAAAAAAGGTTAGTTATACTAACATCTAGAAGGGCAATAACTTTAAGGAAAGTTGCTTAATACATAAGTATTATATAGTATACTAAGCTTTTTTTGGACCATGCGATGGAATCTAATAACTTTTTTTTTTTTTTTAATTGCATCGTAAATGCATTTGTAATTTGAATAGTACCTTACAATACAGTTGAAGCAATTGTCCTAGTTGAGGATTGGAGGGATAAGGATCTAATCCCCTGAGTGGACCTTTCGATGAAAACTTTTTCATTTTTTTTTTTTACTTAAATTTTTTGTTAATTCTTTTTTTTTTTTGTTAATTTACTTTTCAATTTTTTATTTAAAAATTTTCAAATATTTATTTATTTAATATAATAAAATAAATAAATTATATAATTATAAAATAATTAGTTAATTAATTAAAATATTTAAATAAATATAAAGTGAAATGTGTCAAAAAAATTTAAATATTAAATATTATTAAAATATACATAAAATATACTTTTAAATTAATATCCTTAATGATCATTTTTCATTTTCATTCACCGCCACCAATATTTTGTTATCGAAACACATATTTCAATACTGATTTTAATCTCAATGTTACAGTATCCAATCTCACCATTACAATATTAACTAATCTCACTATCATCATTATTTTCAAACTCATCGAAATCAATTTTATCGTTCATCCAAATGTACCATAAGATAAAATACTTAATCCCAAATGACAGTGAAAAATTCACAAGTAAAATTGAGATGTGTATCATGTGCTTTAATTATATAGAACACTCTTTTTGAAAATGGGCTTTAAACTTTTATAATAAATAATTGATACATTATTTACTCCCAAGTCCAAACTTTTGCCTTCCATTTTTACTTCTTCCAACTTTTAAAGGAGAGTGAAAATTTGAGAAGAAATTCTAGTACAATTTTCTTTTTTTGGGTATAGGAGAATAGAATAATTTTACGATATCACTAGTTTAAGTAAGCAAATATAAAAAATGGTTATTAGACTATAATAATTAAATAGTATCTGAATTTACATGTAAATTAAAAGATCCTTAACATTAAAAAGGTCATGTTTATAGTCTTCTCTTTCATTTGTATTTATTTATTTGTGTTGATTTTTTTTTTTTCCGAAGAGACTGATGTCAAATGTCAAAGCTGCTTGATGGAGTACGTGTTTATATGTGTGTTATGATTTGTATTATTTTTTGTGTCAGTAGTATATATATGTATATAAATTATTAAATTTGTTAAAATTTTAAATACAAATATATGTATATTAAATATATCGTATTAATTATTTTAATCACGTTTAAACATATCATTCAGTCTTTATTATATTTGTTTATTCATTAAACATGTTGTTTCAAAAATTGAAAAGTCCAGCTAAAACTTTCTTTGACTTCAAAGTTCAAATATATATTGAGTGGGAAGATTATTTCCCCTTTTTTTCTGCCGATCTTGATGTTTAAGTTGTAAGAATGCTTGTTACTTCAAAAGCAATCCCTCTCATTTATATACCTATATATTTTACTATACCAAATAGTTTTGAATTTAATATGCGGATGCTTATACACGTACAATTAATAAATTTGAAAAGTAGATAGGAAAATATTCTAATGCTTTAATTTCAAAGTACATAAAGTTGATTAAATATTACTAAAAAGATTTGAAGAGTTTAAGCAATAAATAGTTCTATAAGCAAATATTAAAAGGTATGAGAAATAATTATAATATTCATTTACAGGGACATTATTAAATTTTATAAATAAAATTAGTATGATAACACATACCTTCAAGATATAATAAAAAAATTAAAAAAATAAAATATGTGATAATCTCTTAATTTATTTGTGGGGTTAAAAAAATTCAACATTAGTGTATAAAAAACGAACTCAAAACATATTGCTTATGACTATGTTTGAGTAGAAAATGTTTACCAACTTCATCACCCATTAGAAAAATATTAAACTCTAACAATATAAAATTATTATATATTACTAACAAAGTAAGAATCAACAAAGCTATATATATTCAATGATAAATTAGTTAAGATATGACAAATATATATTACAGATAGATCAATATTCTTTCTTACTACTATTTATATATATATTTTTAATTTTAGATTATCATGTTATTTTCCATATCTTTGCTATTTAAAATTAAACTTAAACACCATTTATGGGATGAAGAGGGTTTTAATTAGCAACTTTATATAAGACAAACTAAACTCTATCTATTTATCTGATTTTTAATGACCCACAAATATTGACAATAATTTTGAAAGAACACTTAGACAAGATTATTAATATTATGCAACTGAGATGACTGAAAAAAAATTATATAAAGAAGGCCGTAATTTGAGGATAAGAGAAGAGATTGTATATGCTAAGATTTTAACTTTAAACCTACTGAGTAGTGAGTCCCACCTCTTAAAGATAATTGTATGAATCAACTGAATTAAATCCAAACTCGCTCGATGACTAAAATTTTTAACATGCATATACTTATAATTATGAGTTATATCTTTGCCAAAAGAAACGTATCTGTTATATATATTATTCTTACAGCATCCATGACAGTTAGAAGAAATGCGTTGATGAAGTGGAAAGTTTGGGATCTGATCTGAGTAAGCTGGATAGTGAGATTTTGAGCTATCAAAATCTAAAGGCATTTGGTTCTTTTAATATGGAGAATTATATGCCAGAAATAATTAAAAAAGAAGTGCAGATTCTCGTAGCATATAATATATAACTTTTTTTTTATCATAGATGGGTAACTGTTTTGCTTCAAATCTGAGATTTGCATCACCTAGTTTTGAAAATGCAAATCAGTTTGGGGAATCATATGAAATATTTACAGGATTACATAAGATTTTTCCTGGATATTTAGCTTCCGAAACACAATAGAAAAAAAAAAAATTCTATAATAATTTCACTCTATAATTTGATATAATATGGAGTCTTTTTCACTCTTTCTTTCAATATATATATATATATATATATATATATATATATATATTATTCTCAGCATTTGTAACATACTTGCCATTGTTCTTTGTTTAAAGTAAACCCACTTTTTCTTCAAAATGATGACCTAAGAAAGAGATATAAAAAGTTATAAGATAATTTTAGACACAGCACAAAAAAATAATACGAATACGATATGAATATATGAATGTATTAAAATTTATATGACATGAATTATTAACGTATCAAAATTTATATAAATATATAACACCTTAAACATAATTATCATACGAAAAAATAATAAAAACACAACACATGAAATACACAAATTCTCATATTTAGAAAGGGAGACAGAAAGAAGACGTGATACAAATTTTAAGAATCAGTCCATCCTGATTTCGTGAAGCACAATGCAATGCGTACGTGCGTGCAAAATTATGTTATTTGAATTTCTTAAATTTTTTATAAATATTTGTGTTTAATATTTATGTTTAATATATATTTAGATATTAATATGAGTATGATTTTTTAAATATATGAAAGAATTAAAAAAGAATTAAACATACTTAGACACATATCTGACACAATCAAATCCAGATATCATAGGTTTAGAGTGTCTGACTTAGTCTCTCCCCAAATGCTAGTTCTTTGTTTGTTTTTAAGCCTTAACTTAAGGGCTTGATTGCTTTAAGGCCTGAGGTTTAATTTAATCAAAGGTCAGAGAAATCCAACTATCCAAGTCACTTCAGCAACTTATTCCTTTCCAAATTGTAATGCTTTCTCCAAAGAAAATGGGAAAAGAATGTACTATTTATATTTTCATATCTTAGCATGAAGATCTTCCTCCTGTCATTTTTTTACTCAGATTCCAATTTGAAATGAAGAATCTGGATTAAATCGATATTCAATATACTATTCAAATTAGTTTTCAAGAACCCAAATCATGTAATCCTAGAACTCACCCTTTAGTGAGCACATATATAAACATCTTGATCCTGAAAGTCTGTAAACTTGGTTAGATTATAATTTTTTGACAGATCAAAATAGATTTTTACCATTTTTGGATTGAACAATACTTAAAATCAAGAGAGCTTTGAGGAATAAGGGGAGCTAAGGCCCCTTCCAGCCCTCCTTAGATCCGTCTCTGGCCGTAGCTTGGGATAAAGAAATTGGTTGTTGCATACGTTAAGTTTCAAAACCAAACTTACTGGATGTTACATTTTAAAAGTGATTGTATAAATCAATTGAATTAAATTCTGAATTTAGAAGATTTTCCTGTTTTCTGTACATTTCCCAACTCTCTGCTATGATGCCTTTCCATTGCAAAAAATATATATGCATGTACATATCAAATGGATGAATCAAAGATAATGATTGCTAGATGTAGCAATTACTTTGAACTAAGGAGTTTGTTTATGGGGTTTGGACCCATTTTTTTTATTAGTGGTCCATTCCATATCCTTGACTTGAGAAACAACACATGTGAACAGCTCAGTTGAAGTTGAGATGTCTATATTTGTGTTACGAATTGTTGTTTTCTTAATAATTTTGCCAATGAAATTGTTAAGCAAAGGTGAACTTTTCTTTCTTTCTTGTGAGCTACGTTTACCCTCACTCAAGTGGGAGATTTCCGAAGGAATCATCAATTGCTTCTACAATAATGATCAGTTATTGTTTGGCACTAGACACGTCCAAACTCGAAAGTCCGTCCATATTTAGAAGGATTTTGACAAAAATATTAGGTCCGAAAAATGAGTTTTAACAAAAATATTAGGCCCGTTTAAAAAAATAGATCGGGCCTTGGCTCCAACATTCAAACCCCAAGCCCAGCCAGACCCGTTTTCTAATTAAATAATTTTTTAATTTTATAGATTTTATATAATTTATGTCATATAAAGATTAAATATATATGTATATATAATATTATAGTGTAAACATTAAAAAATATGTTAAGTTGTTCATGTTTATAAACTTAATAAAAGAAAAAATATATAAAAATACTAAAGATTAAATAAAAAATAATATATATATTTTTAAAATTTTTAAAAATAATATGAGCCTGTCTAAATGGGTTTGGACTATCCATTTATAAATATGAGTGAATTTTGACAAAATTTGAGGTTCATATTTCGGGCTGGACTAGGCTTGGATAAGCATATATGATGTTATACCATACATAAGTCTGACCCGAATCCGGCCTGGCCCATAGAAACCTCTATTTGGTACCCACCAATCACAAGAATAAAAACCTACTCCATCCTTAGTAATGTCTTTTCCTGAATTCTTTTTTAATAGGATCAAGGATATCATTCAAATTTTATCTGAATTTAATTTTTTTTAACGATTTTAAATATGTATTTTTCACATGATTTGGTGCATTTAGGATTAGACTCTCATAGTACTCTTCATAAGGATTTTGTCTGGATTTAATTTCTTTTTTGAACGATTTTAAATGTGTATTCTCCCACTCCCAAAATACTCTCCACAAATCAGATTGATAAAAAAATACACTAATCCCTCGTACTCAATTACTTAATTAAAATCGAAGAAGAAAACCTTTAACATAATTACATTCAACTTTTTCGTATTGTTAAGCTATAATTAAGTTGATATGTAATGTAATTGTCATTGATGTAAAAGATTAAAAATATATAAAAATACAATTATACTCTCTCAGTAGTCAGTACCATTTTGTATGACCATGTTTGATTATTTGGTCAAGCGAATTTAATTTTGATAATTATTTTTTAAAGTATTATATTAAATTAAAAATTTTGAAACACAAAATTTACAAATTGATTCAAAAAGTGAATAAGAAATAAACATATATAGTGGGAGGGAGAGAATAACTGGTTTTAGTGGTATGAATTATGTTTAAACAATTATTGGCCTATGAGTAGAATCTCCGACAATAGGGCGCCCACCAACAAAACAAAATATCTTCATTAATCATAGAAATGCAGGTCGTATAATACTGTTAAGGATTGTCGTGATTGCTTTATTTATTTTTATTTTATTTTTATATAAATATTAAAAATATTTATTTTTATAAATATCGATTATATTTATAATTACTTCTCATTTCGCTCTCACTTAAAAAAAAAAAAATTAACCTTCTCATTGGATTTTATCATCCCTAAGGGTTGATGAAAAAGGATTAACCAAAAGAAAATCTAACTGCGGGATGACAGATAAATTTATGTAATAATTGGTGTCTCCTGCTGTGACATGGACATAGACAAAAAAAAAAACCTATGATGCATTAATTGATGTCTGCATAAAGGGTTAGACTGTCAATTCTTTCTTCCATGGATTCCACTCAAAGCTTGATTCTTGAGTTCCATTTCTGAGGTGAAAATTAAAAAAATAAATAAATAAAATTGAGGTTGTGCATATCGTTTATGTTATTTGAATTTTTTATTTTTTTAATAATTTTTTATTATTTTACATATATTTAAATATAGATATATGTATAATTATTTAAATATTTTTAAAATTTTGAATATATTTGAATCAAACATATGTTTATATTTAATATTAATATTAATCCGAATTCGAATAACATAGCAAATTGTAAATTGCAAACACATCATTTATAGCAAGAAGCTGTCAGCTGTTTTTTTTTTTTTTCCTTCCAATTCATATCTGTAGTTCACTGACTATTTCCAGGTTGTTGGAGCTGTTAAATTTAATTTTGTGACTTGGTGAGAATTCAGGTTTTACATTTCAAATGCTAAATTTGGATTTAATTTTAACAGTTACTACTTACCATACTTTCTTCTATGCCTCAAGTTGGGCCCCCTTTTGAATCCTAATTGTTTCATTTCTTTGGATTACAGCTCACAACAAATGGACTTTTTTGATGACCCAAAAACATTAATTAGAAACTGACCCAAGAAAAAAAAAAGGACATAAACCATGAATTGTGCTACCTCTAAGGTACAAATTAATAAAATTATGGGGACATATTGTACTCTCTACTATGCAATTAAAAGGAAAAAAGAAAAGTTTTGACCAGAATATAGAGACGATTTTTGTTTTGTTTTGTTGAGTAGTCCATCTTTTGATGAAATTCATGAAATATTATTATTGTAAATTAATTAGTTGAAAAAAAAGTTAAATTAGAAAATGAAACTTGAGAATGAGTGTATGTCTTCTGTTATATTCAGGGTTATTGCTACTGTATCGATATCGATTGTATAAGTTAAATTAAAAAAAGTAGTATAGGATGCCAATAGTGTTCATGGGTCGGATTGGGTCGGATCGGGCTTAGGTATGGTATCAATACCATATATATATGCCAAAGCCAAGTTTGAAATATGGGTCTTAAATTCTGCTCAAATCAGCTCATATTTGTAAATGGATAGTTCAAACCCGTTTAGGTCCATCAATATTTTTTTCTAAAGAAATTTAAACAAATATTTTTTATTATTATTTAATTTTTAGTAATTTTATCTCTTTTTTCTTTTATTAAGTTTTAAAACATGGATAACTTAGCATATTTTTAAATGTTTACACTATAATATTATATATATTTATTTTTTATATGATATTTAAAATATATAAAATATATAAATAATATATTATATAAATAAAAAACTGGTCGAGCCATGCTCGGACCTTGATTATTCGAGCCAAGACCAACCCATTTTCTAAATAGACTCTTTTTTTATCAAAACTCATATTTCGGGTTTAATATTTTTATCCAAATCTTTCAAAATATAGACGAACTTTCAAGTTTGGATGGATAGCCCGAACTTGAGCAGGTCTAGATGCCATGCAACAATCCATTTGGTGGGGGGGGGGGGGGGTTTGTCTGTGTTAGGGTTGGGATTTGGGAACATGTTGACATTGCAACCTTTATTTCTTTGCTAGATATTCATGTTATAACCTAAGGTCTAAAGCTTGATATAACCATTCCTGATCAGCCAGTCCAGGCTCCAATGTCTGTTAACATTCCTCAAAGTCCAATAAGCCCAACCAAAACTCGCCCTCCCACTATTTTCATCAAAGGAATGAATATGACAACATTGCAGGAGATCGATCGATCGATTCTTACCAACAAAAGTGAGAGGACCATTAGGTGTCGTAACATGATTCAGCTGCGAGGATCGGTATTGTTGTAGATAAGATCAATGTTCTGTTGGACAGTCATGTTGTTAAACATGTCTTGGAAAAGATTGTGATAATGTATATGAATAACATACTACAAGAATATTCACTTCTATTGACATTTATAAGTGTCGGTAAAAGATAAAAAACTGGCTCTATTGATATCGCCAATAGTTCATTGACTGCCGGTTAGAGGAGTATCGATGAAAAGTTTCTGACGACCCTGACCACCAATGCCAGAATAATGTTTGTATTTGTCGACATAAGTTTTTCCGACGCTTTAAAATGACATTATATTTAAAAAGTTTTTACAAACATTTTAAAATATCGGTACAAGTCTTATTTGTATTGATTTTATATAATAGTTTACATATTTGTTAAATGAATTTTATTGACATTTAAAACTGTCATTACAAATTAATAACTTTTAAAGGTAATTTAAATTGCCTTTAAAAATGATAATTTACATAAATATTATAAAATTATTATATAAGCTTTTTTGACATTTCAAATTGCCTTGAAAGTATTATATTTTTTTCTTGCTTTTTGCAAATTGAATTTAAAGAGCTCAACAAATTGAAGTTCAAGTTATTGATTGCTAACCTGAAATGATTTTATTTATATAAGGTCATTGTAAAGTATTCAAAACCAACAAAAAAACTATCATCATGTAATCAAAGTTAACAAAAAAAAAAAAAAACAACCTCATAAGAAAGTATAACATCCTAATTTTCATAGAGAACAACCTTAACATTGGTCCAATTATAAAAAAAAACCTAATGTAATAACTTCATTCACAAAGCTTTCATTTTTTTTAGTTATTTGCATATATTGACCTCAATGAACTCGATGATCATATGAATAACTAGACTAAGCCCTGGTTTCAAAAAAATTTCATTCAAATCCTTGCTTGCTTATGTTTCATAAATCTTTTCCATGAGCTTAAATCATAGTCTCTTTCTATAGGGTGAGCATTCAGTCGGTTCGGTTCTAAAATTTCGAAAATCAATTAAACCGAATAAACTTATAAAATCGACCGAGCCGACCGACAAAGAATCTTAAAATCTAAAAATCTGAAACCGACTTAAATCAGTCGATTTAATCAGTTTTAACTATTTAACAAATAAATTATTATTGTATTACATATAATATGTAATATGTAATATATAATATATTATATAAATGATATATTATATAATATATAATTTAAAATTATTACATAAATATATTTTATATATATTAAATATAATTAATAAAATTAAAATTAAAAGAGTTCAGTTAGTTCGGTTTATTCGATTATCAATTTTAAAAATCGATAACCTATCGAACTAACCAAGTAAAATGATTTTCAAAATGGATTAATTTCAAAACCGAATTAATCAAATTTAATCAATTCGCTCGATTAAATCGATTCAAATGGATTAATACTGACCCTTATCTTTATGGACCATAGTCCAAACCCCATAGGAAAAAACCAACACTTTCCAGGCCTGTCTCTATGAACATGGGCACTCAGCCCTTAACCTTTAACTAAAGAACCTGGATTCATTCACCTCTTCATGTATATGAACACATATAGGACTGCCCCACAAGCCTGATTGGCGGTGGAAAATGAAAAAAGAAAATGCTCCTTATGAAAAACAGTTGCCAAATAATAATAATAATAATAATAATAATGCCATCCACCCCAAACCTTCTCAAAGACCCCCATGTGACCACCGACACATTTCCATTTGCCAGCTGCAATCAATCACGATCCGAGTTCTATACTCTACTCTCTCCATCTCTACTCTCCCCTCTAACTCTACCAATAAAACCTCGCCACATCATCACTTTAACCCCTTCCATTCACCAAAACACCCTTACTTCCCTTCAAAATTACCAAATCTACACCAACGTTTTGACGTGGCATCCAAAAACAGCAATTTTTATTATCTTATCTACCACACACGAATACACTCTCTTAACGTGGCCTTAGCCAGTTTTCAATTTTTCACTTTGGTTTGATTTCCTTATATCACTCCACTTTATCATCAATCTCTCTTTACCCTTTTTTTCATTTGTTGAATTTAATCTCCAACTTTCTTTCCATTTCTTCATCATAGAGAAAACCCAGGAAAAAAAAAGAGAGCAAAAAATATGGCAAAAATATTGTTGCTTATTGCACTATGTGTGCTTCCAGCTCTGGTTAGTGCTACACGCATGGTGAAGAACCCATTTGTGGTGCAAGGACACGTAAACTGTGACCGTTGCCGTGCTGGGTTTGAAACCCCAAAGACTAGGAACATGGCTGGTACTTTCTATTTCTGTCATTTTTCTTTGCTTTTTTCTATGTTTTCCTATGTCAGTTTTTGTGTGTTTTGTTTGTGACATTGTTAGATCTGGTTTCTTAGTTTGTGAACTGGTAGATCTGTCAAGTAGTTTTGGGTTTTGATGTTATATATGAAACATAAAATAATGGTAACAACCATGACTTGTTGGACTCGTTGTCAATTGGTTTTTTTTTTTTTCACTAGTGACAACCACAAAGTTCAAATCTTGAAAAAAACTGCAAAGGGTAAGTACTAAGTAGCCTAACAATATGAAAATTATAGTTTTTTTTATGGATCAACTTTTATTTATCTCTAGACGATTGATTCAAAGTTGTAATTTAAAAAAAAAAGAAGGGGAAAAGCTTTATGGTTCCAAAATAATAGCTTTGTTCATAGTTTTATGAAACCCTAAAATGCTGGTTCATGGAGATGGAACAAAGTGTTGTCATTATCTGATTAACTCCATTGGCTGTTGGTATTGTGGGAATTGGACTTAGTTTAAACCTACGTTATCCGGATTTTTTTTTTTAAAGTATCTGACATCTATATTGGACACACGTTCGGACATGGATACGAGGGTATGATTTATCAAATATATGAAAAAATTTAGAAAAATTAAGTATACCCGTATCTGACACTCATTCCGAGTCTGGATAACATAGTTTTTTTTATCTGTTGGGGTGATTAATGGTACAATTTGTTGAATTTGGGTCTTGAAATTTGGTTTACTGATCATGTGTTTTATAGGTGCCAAGGTTAAGGTGGAATGCTCTAACAGGAAGACCGGTGAAGTTGTATACAAGAGGGAAGGATACACAGACTCAACTGGACAATACAAGATTTTTGTGTCTGAGGATCACTTGGATGAGATCTGTGATGCTGTTCTTGTGAAGAGCTCCCAGCCTGAATGTGCTCAAATGTCGCCAGGACGTGAACGTGCCCGTGTGATTTTGACAAACTTCAATGGCATTGCATCCAACATACGTTATGCCAATGCCATGGGCTTCTTGGCCGATGAAGCTGAAGCTGGCTGTGCTGAGATTATGAAGTTGTACCAGGAGGAAGATGAATAGTGTGGTTTTGTGATTATTTACTCGTCTAATTAATTGACTAGTCGGCATAAGAATATGATGATGTCTGCTATTTGTTATTGAGGTGTTTCGTTATTTATTTCCCTGTTTAGAGGAATTCTATTAAAATTTTAATATAATTATGCTACTTCTTCTGTCTCACAATTATTTAAGGTAATTGCTGTTCTTTTTCCTTGATGAGTCTACCTTAAAATTATATCCTTTTTCTGGCAACTCGTATAACATCCTTGGATTCTCGTGGCTGAGGTGCCTAATTATAACTTTTGGAGTCAAAAACAGAGAATCCATTGGCTGTTTTATTAAGTTCTGTTCTTAAGGTTTGAGTCCCCAACATGTTCTTGGGTTCGGTTTCTTGAGCTTGAGTCCCAAGCCCTTGCTGATATTCGCGTATGAAACATTGAAGATGTACAAATTATGGGGTAGCTTGAGTGGTCTAGTTGGAGAAGCTACACACTGGAACCAACTGCGGCCTGAACCAGCCCCGGCCATCCTCTTGACAGCTCCAATGGTGGCTCAGAGAGCCCTGGATCAAATCCAACTAAAAGGGAACGGAATTTAATTCCTTCACAAACGTGGAAAAGAATAAATAATTTGGAGGTCAAAGTTTAATATTCTTCAACTTGTCAATCGATTCTATTAGCAGTGTAACAGATGATGGCCATTCATTTCATGGTTAAGAGTACAGTATGGATGCCAATTTCCATTTTTTCCTCTTTGCGTTGAGAATGCTTACTCGCTGCCAAGGCATATGTTTTTCAAAGAGAAGAAAAATAATAAAAACATGACATAAAACACGATGTAACATGAAAAAATAAAGATGAACTCGTTATGTATACACGAACGTGTCAAAATTTATATAAATATATAACCTCTTAAATATGATCATGAAACAAAAATTTATCAAATCTAAGTTATCCAAACAACTATATAGGAAAAGAATGTATGTAATGTGAATATAAAACTATTGGATCCAAAAGTTTTCCCTTCCTTTAGAGGGCGTTTGGTATGATGAAAAGTGATCACTTTCCATGAAAATTAATTGGTGGGAAAGTGATTCCCATATTTGGTATGCTAAAAACTGTTCACTTTTCTGGGAATGTAACTTTCCTTGGAGAGTTACTTTCCCACAAACATTGAAATGTGATTTCCATGAGAAGTGGTGGGAAAGTAACTTTCCCATGTAGTTGAAAAGTCAAAAAAATGTTAAGACAGAATTATCCTTTTCCAATTTGATTTAAAATTATCAATTGAAATATTATTTTAAAATATTTAGTACAAATATTTATTAATAATAAATATTATTAAAATATTTAAATATATTTAATTTGCATCCAGCCTTTAAATTTTTCAATTACTTGAGAGTAACTTCGAAAATTTATTATTAATAAATATTTTTTTATCATAAAAGTAACTCAAATTACCAATTGAAATATTATTTTTAAATATTTAGTACAAATGTTTGTTAATAATAAATATCATTAAAATATTTAAATAATATTTAATTTTCATACAGCTTTTTAACTTTTCAACTACATGAAAGTAATTTCAAAATTTTATTATTAACAAATATTCTTTATCATAAAAATAACTCAAATTACCAATTAAAATATTATTTTTAAATATTTAGTAAAAATGTTTATTAATAATAAATATCATTAAAATATTTAAATAATATTTAATTTACATATATTTTTTAATTTTTCAACTACATGAGAGTAATTTCGAAAATTTATTATTAACAAATATTTTTTATCATAAAAATAACTCAAATTACCAATTAAAATATTATTTTTAAATATTTAGTACAAATATTTGTTAATAATAAATATCATTAAAATATTTAAATAATATTTAATTTGCATCCAGCCTTTTAATTTTTCAACTACATGAGAGTAATTTCGAAAATTTATTAATAAATATTTTTTATCCTAAAAGTAACTCAAATTATCAATTAAAATATTATTTTAAATATTTAGTACAAATATTTGTTAATAATAAATATCACTGAAAAATTTTAAAATTAATAAACTTTATATTTTTTTGTCAAGGGTAATTTCGAAAATTACCATCACATGCTCAGGATTTTAATCAGTACTTTTTCATATATACCAAACGTTGTAAAGTTATATTTTCAGAAATCACATTCTCAAAAATCATATTCTCAGGAATCACATTCTATGAAATGTGATTCCTGAAAAAACACCAAATGTCTGAGAGCTGACTTGGAGTTCAACTGTCTAGGGCCTCTAGGCCGGGGTGCAAGCGATTGGCAAAGTAAAACCAATGGACTCAGTCTTAGCCCTTGGGCCAGTAAGGAGTCCAAACTCTTTTCTGCTCTTTCTTTTGAATGATTTGAAAGGAAATTTCCATTTCTCAAAACTATGCATTGTGCATAAAAGACCCACTTTTACGGATAGAAAATAGTAAATAAAAAAAAATTGAAAAAAAATTGAAAAAAGCAAATGATACATGTACATCTTATTTGAATAATTAAAATTAATAAAAAAAAAATTTAATAACCATTGTTTGGTTAAACAGTGGAAAGAAAAAAAATTAATTTATTATAATAATTGTTTTCAATTATATTCTTTTTTATAAAATAACATATAATATCAAAATTATTTATAAAATAAACTAAAAAATTACCAAATACTAAAATTATACATAAAAACCATACTAAGTCATTAATAATAATTAATAATTAAATAGTATGTTGACCAATAACATATCAACATATACTTGTTTAATACAAACTTATTTTACCAAAAGTAATAAAAATATTTTAGATATATATATTAATTGTAAAAAACAAAAATCAATCAAAAAGTACATAATAAATGCAAAATACAAAAAATTATACATGAAAAAAAAATTCGTATAAGAAAAAAATTAATAAAATATATAAAAAAATGCAAATCAAATTTACATTTGAAAGTCACCAAAAGAGTATATTTGACTGCTAAAAAACAAGTGTAGAAAAAAAATTTGACCTTTAGGTTTATAGGATAAAAAAAAAATCTTAATTTTTATAGAACATAAAGAGAATGAAACAGATATTTTACATATGAAAATATTTTTTAACTTTCTTTTGATTTGTATTTCCCCCAAATTGGAGTTTATAAAAATTGAATATTTAAAGGGAAAGAAAGAGATTTCCCCCAAATTGGAGTTTATAAAAATTGAATATTTAAAGGAAAAAAAAGAGATGCTCAATTCCCCTCACTTTCTCTTACTATTTTTTTTATCCAAATAAGGAAAAGGGAAAATATGAAAAACATGCAGTCCACAGAGAATTATTGTGAAATGGTATAATGAATAAAAGTTATTTGAAAAAGAGAAATGAATAATTAGAAATTATTATAAAAAATATTGTAAAGACAAAATTACCCTTTATGAAAAAACTTACTTTTTCTTTTTCTTTCATTAAGGAAATATTATTTTTTAAAAATTTTAATTGAAAATAAATTTAAAAAATAAAATATTTAAATATATATATATTTTTTAAAATTTAAAAAAATTTAAAAAAATAAAGAAAAATTAATTTTAGGCATATTATTTTTATTTTTTAAAATTTTTTAATTAAAAAAAGTAAATAAAAAATTTAAAAATTTATTTTTTAAAATTAAAAAATTTTTATTTTCAGAATTTTTATTTTTTAATTTAAAAGTAAATTAAAAAATAAAAAAAAAAGAGAGGAGAAATTTTTTTTATTAAGGATAATTTTGTCTTTACAATATCTTTTTAACAATTTCTAATTATTTATTTCTCTTTTTCAAATAACTTTTATTTATTATACCATTTCACAATAATTCTATGTGGACCGCATGTTTTTCATATTTTCTCTTAGAAAAAACAAGAGAAAAGTTTTTCACTTTCTTTTCTCTCCCACTATCCCAATCCAAACATAGGATTACAGTATTGGTAACCATTTTCAAACATAGATGAAAGAGCAGAGCATTTGAGTTCTCCAAGCAGAGCAAATACAGAGACCGGGTCATAAGAAAGAATTCTATGATTCCACAGCTGAACCTGAAGAAGGTATATGTACAAAGTCAGTTAACGTCACTGTTACGTGATGATAATCGAAATAGCAAGTGAAGTAACTACGACAGATGAAGATTCGGAAGCCATAGTGAAGAATGAATCGAAGTGATGCAAACTCCTGCACTCACGACGTCAACCTAAGGTTTTTTTTTTTTACGGCTACTAAGGTTCTTGAATGACTTCGATACTATATTAAGCATCCAACCTAAAATCAATTGGCAATAGATGAAGGGCCCAACTTTAATATAAGAACACATGAAACTTAAAACTTAACAGATGTTGAATAACATCAATGGTCACAATTACGGAAATACTCCCTATGCTATGAGATTTCCTTTTACAAATTCTGTACTCGTCTTCCTTCTCTATACAAAATTTCGTAGGAAAGTTATATTTCTACCTAATCTTTGCATAGACAACAACAAAGAAAAGAAAGAATATTCAGTTAACCAACCGTATCTTGCATACCTCAAAATCACTTCATCTGCATGTTCAAAGAATGTACATGGCTGCTTTCCAACTGTGTTGATTATACATAACATCCTGCAGAGCAGACCCCTTCAATAATCGTTAGTCATCCTCGAGATTTTGCAAGCATTTGCAAATTTAATTAATGTATAAAGAAAGCATCTTTCCAATGTGACCAACCTAAATGAACACATTCATGAACCGAGAGTCAGCCGCATATTGTGGAGAGAGATACAGGGTCAAAGGGCACAAAAAACTGGGATGACTGCCCAACTATATTGCTCCGACTCTTCATTTTTCTTAAAGTATCCGTATCCGACACCCGTATCCGACGCATACCCAGATATGGGTATGGCGATATGATCACCCTTCAAATACATGGAAATCTTTAAAAAAATTGAACATACTCATGTCGGACACATACCCGTACCGATACTCACACCTAAGTCCGAGTAACATAGCTGCCCAACTGTATCAAGCAGACTTTCATCCAAGTAATGGCAGATTGGGATAATTTGCTCTCTCAATTGTCAAGCTAAGTGATCTTGGCTGGGCAGAACCATCCTTGATGCCAGCATTCAGCTCCTGGATTACACATCAATAATTATATGTAAAACAGCCATAATGATCACAAATGAAATTTTACATCAAAAGTTGTTCTGTCCAAAACTTTAGCCTGATGATTTGTTTCGTACCTTTGAAGACGGTAAGCTGGTGGGTGGATCTAGTCATCTAGGGTATGATTTCATACATCCTACCCCAAAATCATCCATCTCCTTGCAAGAAATTGCAGGAATAAATTTCGCAGACACAGATTATTAACAAAAAAAGTACCCAGGCCTTGAGCGAAAGTTTGTTGGTACCCCCTTGCAAATCCTCTCATCTTGTTCATCTTAGGGCAATTATCATAAACAAGTCTGGCACCAACTTGTCATAAATTGTGTATGGCTGAACAGATTAATATCAAGAGCTACTGCACTCAATCCTTGTGGAGCCAAGAGCTCTTCACAAATTTCAATCACAAGGATTAGAAATAAAGTTTTGCTCCCAGGTTCTTCACTGTGCACAAACAATCAATGGCTAGGAATCTCTTTTGCCCATAGCACCAGCAGAATTTTGCTTCTTCTGTATACCATATTGCCAGGCATCTCTAGATTTATCACCTGACTGATCAAAATCATCCAAGGAAATCTCCATAGGTGACTTAAATGGCCGATAATTCCCATTCCTAGAAATTACTGATATGCCTGACTTGTCTTCATCTTCTGATGGTGTTCCTGACCTGGAATCCATGTGCATATTTAATGATCTGTCTCGATCCAGCAGACCTTAAACTCCTCATATTAGAAGCCTTACCCTGTGATGGAGGGTAACCAAGTCCCCTTGGCCCTGAAAACTCTATGGAGACTAAGTCTTTTGGGAAGTCCTTGGGGAGAGATTCCATGTCCATATAACAATTCCTAGCTTTGGCATCAGCAATTAAGGCTGCCCAGTCATCAGATTGCAGCAGAGCATTGGCATTACCCATAACCTGTTCAAACATCAATGTCAATTCCAGAAAATAAACACAACCTCAAGCAGTTGGAGGATGATCTGAGCTAGAATGTAATAGCATAGAAGATTAGAAGAAAGAACTCATACCCATAAAGCCCTTCTGGCACGAGTAAGAGCAACATTCAATCGACGAATGTCTGCAACAAAGCCCACCCCGTGACTTGAGGCACGGACACAAGACATAATAATAACATCACGTTCCTGGCCCTGGAAAGCATCTACAGTATTAATATATAGATCCTTCCCTTCCTCTGATTTTATAACACTCTCAAACTCACGTTTTAGGCATTTTAGTTGCAGCTTGTATGGTGTGATTATACCCACTGTGATTTTTGGCACACTCGAAGATTTTAAAGTTCTCTGTAGATGCTCATACAAGTGCAAACAAAACACTGCTTCATGCACATTCTGATATGAAACAGATCCACCTCTATGAGACTCCCGGCCATGGGTAATATCATAGAATAAATAAGGTTTAAGTAAAAGGTCCTTGTAGTAAACCTCGTCAGGTAAGTTGGCAACACTTTCACTATCAGTAAGACGTCCTTGGTAAAAATACCTAGAAGGAAAATCCCTAATTTGGGGATGCATCCTATATTGCACATATAACAATATAGTTGGGCATCCTGCTTGCTGGAACCTTTCAAAAAGGCTTCTACTGTATAAGAGGGTCCCAGCAGCCTTGCTGATGACTGTTGCAGGAAGCTGCTGGGGATCCCCAACAAGTACACATCTTGCTGCACCAAGAGAAAGGGGAGGAAGTACTGCAACTTCACTGGCTTAAGCAGCCTCATCAATGACAACCATATCAAAACCATGGGTAAGGCGAGAGAACAACTTACGAACGCTACTTGAGACAGTAGTGAAAACAACCTCAGCCTCATTGGCAAAACTCGCCTCAAGTTTAGCACGGGCTTCTTCTAAGTTGAAGTTACTGCCAACACGGAACCTGGCTTCTATAATGAGAAGGCGAGACATCTCAACTAGAACCTTATCTCTGTTTTCAACAACTTCAGCCAGTTTCTGCAACAATACGTCCCGGTTCTGGTCCCGAGCAACAAGAATATCAGGGTCAACACCAACGGATCCTTGGGACTGAATAGCAGCAGCTGCAGCAGTAAGTTCCCTTTGAAGAGTAGCTATCTGCTGAGATAACATAGCTTCACGAGCCCTTACAGTGTGCATATGTCCTAAAATTTCTTCACAACTCTTGAGCAGAAGTTGTTCGGTTCTCTGCTCAACGGAAACTACCTGGGCAGCCCGTGTTTGAGAGTCTACCCCAACTCGGGCCACATCAGGATGGTAGGTTTCCTAGGATCTTTGTCCATTCTGGAATAGCTTTAAGTATTGCTGAAGTATGTTGCTATTGTTCCCTGATTGATTAGTGGTCTTAAGTTTTGTTCAAGTATTGTTTAAGTATGTATAGCTTAAGTACATGTTGCACATGATGTTGGATGTAGCAGTTTAACTGCTTTCTGGATAAATAAAACACTTACTTATCCAAAAAAAAAAATCCTCGATCAAGAACACGTGCAAGAAGCTCATCAGTTGCAGCATTAGAAGGAGCACAAACTAACATTCTGGGTTTGGGGCAGAGTTTTGGAAGGGTGCGGAAAAGATTCTGGTCCATGTTCTGAAGGACTTCATCAATCGATCCCATTGCAACATTGTCAGGATTGCTCTCATTAGCTTGCTTATAGCTCTCAGGTGCTAATTTCTTAAGCAAAGAGGTATAATAGTGTTGATATTGAACCAGATGGATGACATTTAGCATCCCCCAGACTGTATGCGTTTTACCTGTTCCAGGAGGCCCTTGAACAAGTGTAAAAGGCCATGGCTCTTGCTTCTTTGTCACCCCACTACTTGTTCCAGCAGCTGTATGCGTAGCTGCCCATTGGATTGCTGCAAGCTGAGGCCCATTAAAGGTCCTATGTAAATAATCAACAAAATTTGATGTGAAGCATTCGGGCATAGCAGGAGTTTGCTGCTCGTGTTTTGGAAAGTGATCTAGACTTGGTTTAAGGATTGCAGTTTGCATCTGTGCACAAGAGAAACTTTATTAGCCTTAGTAAGATGCATCAAGCAACAAGAACTATATCTAGCCACAGAAATCTATAAAAATGATAATAATAAATAAGTACCTGGGAATTAAGACGACAAAATGCATGCAATGCCACATACTCACGCTGGGTGGTTGCAAGAGATCCAAGAACAGTTAGATATACCAGATAGCCCTGGGTTGAAGTTTCCGCAGAATGTGATCATCATCAACCTTGCTGTAAATAATAATATGTATTTTGACATTAAAAACAAAAAGAGAAAAAAAATAATGCTTGTGAAAATTTGGCTAAGCTTTTGCAATAATCAATAGTAGCACAAAAGCCTAAGAAAACAAGTGCATTCAAAACCGCACATTATCAATAAGGATATTTCTCTAATTACCTGTTTGAATCATAGGAATCCCCAACATAAAAGTGAAGGATTGCACCAAGAGGATCACGAGTATCAATGGGCATGTGTCGCCTAACAGTACCAACCACACGTCCAGTAACCTCAGCCTCCTTATCTTCTTCGATTGAAGAGGTGTTGTTCCGCTTGTTTCTAACTGCTTGATACAAGAAATAAACATTCTTAAGATATATATAAATTTGTAATTATTGTTCCTAAATAAATCTGAAAAGAAGTCTTATTCCAATATCATACCTGATCCAGGCCTTGGGGCCGATAAAACTGCAACGTCACTCTCCTTAAATACCCACTTGCACTCATTAGCTGGAAGAACTATCACATCATACCATCCTAAACCAACAAAAGGAAATTTTCTGCCAATTAATAAAACTAGTAGAAAGATTTACTCTCAATCCCAAAAATAATTGACCTAGTTTCTACTCTGGAACCAAAAAGTTATCCAGAATCAAGAGTCAAAACTATAATTGTCAAACTTACTAAATCCTGTCACCTACAGTAACTACTTTATCTAAAGACTACAAAGATGTAGACTAAGAAGAGTTATAAGGCACTTTTACCTCTTTCTCGCCTTTCAATTCTTTTGATACGGACCATTATATGTGTATCTTTTGAAGCTGATTCGGCTAACTCTTCCCATGTGCTGTACAGTTGTGCACGACATTCCTCAAAAAGCAAAGGCTCAAATACTCTGACATACTCTTCTACAGATTCAAACCGCTCGGGAACACACTGGAGTTCAGTATCCTCTGATGCATGAAGTGATAAAATTAATTGTCAAGTATAAGGGCTAAAAGTCCATAAAAATTTAATAAATTTAACAGAAAAAAAAAAGAAGATAAAACAAACAAGATAGAGATGAATGGAAATCCAAGCTAACCCTCGAAACTAACGAGACTATCATAACAAAGTGGTTACTTACACATTACCTAGAAATGATTAAATGCAATCTAGAAGCTGCAAACCAAAAAAGAAAAAAAGCAGGAACTTTCTTCAATTGCCATGACTGAAACAAAGAAACAAATAGTTCTGATCATACATTTTACATCGCATTAACTAAATATACCTTCTTTTACAATATAGTATATCAATGGCTTCAAAAATCGTACGAATTATTAGGGCTCAATTTAATATTCTAAGGCTTAGCAAATAGTAGAAAATCAGGAATATGTGCCCAGAGAAATCTCTTAAAACATGATGTGCCCAACAAAAAATTCCATTAAACACACAATTCCACTTCAATAAGCAATAATTGAGTAAATGAGAAAACTAGGAAACTCCAAAGATATGCCACATGAATAGTCTCTGCAATAGAAATTTTCTCATAAATAACCAGATCATGAGAACTATTGCTAATAGGTATTGCAAATAAATAAATAGCAACAGTACAATTAAAAGCCAACTTTTAGAATAAAAATATACATCTCGTCCTCTTCCATGTCCTCCGCGCGTTACCATTCTCTTAGAGTAATAATTTAAGGGGCATGAGAAAAATAATAATTAAAAAAAAAAAACTGAAAAAGCAAGTGGAAGGGAAAAAAAGAATATGAATATCTGGAAAGACTGGAATCAAGAAGTTTAGAAGTAGTCAACAGCTATCTGTAAACATATTTATGTTACCTGGGTGACGCCAAAACTTTTCATTGGTCACCTCTCGTATAAAACGTTCCACAGATGTGTCTTGATATGAGGTACTAGTAGCAGTTATCTTTTTAGAAGGAAGATGTTTCTTGTTTACCATCTTTGTCTCCATAGAGCTTTGGCTGATTGGAGCTGGCTTTCTATTAGAAAACTGTGAATTCTTAAGCTGCCTCGAATCTATAGGTTGCTTCCATGAACTCTGTCTTGGAATGGTTGGTAGATGAGCCTCTGAAAGATCAGTGCCACTATTTAACCTCCTAGGCCTGGCAAGTAGTCCAGAATTCATATCACCATTACATTCAGATTTAGGATCACATAACTCCACTGCAGGATTGCTTCCTTCATTACATGGTACATCAACTTGCTTCTGATCCTCATTTATTGGCTGACCTTGCTTTTCTCCAACACGTTCACCCCAGGTGGAGAAATAGTACGAAGTTCTTTCACAGTGCGAGTAATAACTGGAGTTGGAAAGTTTTGCCTTCTTGGAGTAGAAGTTTTTATAGGGCCAGCTTGTTTGACATCTTCCAAATTAAGAAACATTGTCTTCCTATTCCGTTTCTTTCCCAGCATTGCTTCTTTCTGTTGGTCTATCTTCCTCTTTCCTGGATTATTCGCACACTTAAGTGCATCAATACCTTTAACTTCTCTTTGTTTTGGCACCAAGCCAGGTTCTTCCTCACCATCAATGGGTATATCACCTTTACCATTGCCTTCTGAATTTCGCCCACTGTTGCCCTTCTGATCATTCAGATTTTGGTCCAGTCTTAATGGAGAATGATTGTTTTCAGCGGCACTAACACTTTCAACAATCATACCTGAAGCACTAGAATCCATCACTTCCTGTACACCTTGCTCTTGTGAAGCTTCAACCTCTTCATGCAGACTACTATTTCCTTATGCATCAGCAGAATCCTCAGCATCAGACCATTCACCTTCTTCTCTTTCCACAGCTTGAGCATTTGCAGAACCCGAAACAAAGGAAGCTGCTACATGTGCTTTTGTCTCCCTACTGTTATTTGACTTTGAAGAAGATGATGCCAAATTGGAATTCAGATCTCCTGCCATCTTGAGTTCAACACCTACTTCAGGAAAAGGAGAAGCTTTAGGCCGAATAAAAGGCTGAAAACCTGAACCAGATGACGCATGTGAGAACCCATGGTTATTTACTATTCGTTGAGAACCTGCTGATGTCACAAACAAGTCAGAAGTATGGGGATTTGCAGATGGAAGTGCCTTTTGTGGCTGGAAGCAGGCAGCACGATCACTCTCCTCATCGTCTTCGGCCGGGGGTTCATTAAGATCAAATAATAGTCTTCCTCGGGAGCCCATTTCATATATAAATGCATACAAGCTATATGACAATTCCAACAAAATCTAACTGGATCTACTTGCGTTTTTCGTTTCAGCAAAAAATGCATATGGAATACCAAGCTGTACATATAGTAAAAAATCATCAGCTTAACAAAATCCAGTTAAGAAACAAAAGTTTGAAAATCTGGTAAGAAACAACGTAATGTACTTGCTAAATATCTCCTTCTATCATGAAATACAAACCAAATGACAACCAGCTCGACTGCCAAATGATACATCCACGTACATAGACATAACTTTCATAAATTAATAAACACTTTAACAAAAACCTAACAAATCTAAGATTACTATCTATTTCCAAACAATATGCATCAAAATCATTCAAAATAATGCCTAAAAAAAAAAAAAACATAAACAATCGCAATAAGGCAACAAGATTACTTTCGAAGGTGCATTTAAACTCAACCAATACCAATCACAGTGTATGGTACTCAAACTAAGCAAATAATTTAACTTGATTGAATGCAATATCAACATTACTAGAAAAACCTGAAGAACTTCACCCGCCCCCAATCGCAACTAAAAGTTTAAAAAAGAACTCCAATCGGAACTTAATTAGAATCATAAGATCCGTAAATTAGACTAACCTAAGCTTAATCTCGAGAAGCACATAATAGTTTCACCTAATTAACTCTCAAATTAGCGCCAGATCAAAACTCCTTAATCCAATACAAAAACCTAGGGTTCAAAACAAGCATAAAATCTAAACACTTAAGCTCCATTTTCTTTCACCTCCTTTCAAATGCGCGAATTTTTATAAACTAAAACCTTTCGCAGATCAAAAACTGAAAACCTAATAACTTCCTTTAAAACACGTCAAATATATGTTCCAAACAATGCATTAATCCAAAGGTCAAAGTCTCTGATCTTCGATTCAACAACGACGAATTTCCTTTCTCCAACATTTTTCCAATATTCGAAACATATAAATCCCCCAGAAAAAATATATATATATATATATATATATATATAGAAAGAAAACAAAAATCAGTTAAGAGAGAGAATATATATAAAAGAAAACAAAAATCAGTTAAGAGAGAGAATTTCCATTTTATAATTTTTAATTAACTATTTTTTATAAGTAGGGATGGCAAAAGCCGATCCGATCGTTGGATTTTGCATCGATCCGCTCCGAATGGAGAGGGTTTTTTTGAAGTGGGGTGGAGCGGAGCGGTTTTGGTAAATGTTTGCTCCACTCCGCCCCGCCCCGACTTTGAAATTACTATTTTATCCTTTAAAATATTTTATATTTTTTCTTATATTTTTAATATATATTAGATATATATACTAAAATCATATATATACTAATATTTTATATCTATACTTTTAGTATATATGTATTATATATATTATATTAAAGATTTTTATATATTAAAATTATGTTCATGAATAAATTATAATATAATTTTTTACAATATTAAGTTAAAAATAATTAATATAAATTGAGGTGTAGCGGAGTGGAGCACCGTGAAGCGGTTATGGATGTAACCGACATCCATGGATGTGGATGTTTCCAACATCCATGCAAGAGCGGGGTGGAGGTGGATAAGGCAATATCCGCCATTGCCCTGCTCCATTGCCATCCCTACTTGGGAGCCGTGTGAGTATCCATGAGAACAGTATAGAAAAGAAGTGCTAAAACTATCATTTTAAGATAATTACAAAAAAAAATTAATGATGCAAAATATTATTTGTTATTGCTATAACAAAAATTTTATTCAAATGAAATGAAATATTAAAAGTTGATTAAATAAGATATTGTTATTAAATTTATTTATGATTCAAGTTATTTATCAAGCTTACGAGTTTAACTAATTCGAGAATAAATTTGTTAAGTTCGACCCAATTTATAATATTATTTTACTAAGAAATATATATTTTTTTTATTTAATAAACTTATTACATGTAGTTCTAATAATTTGTGTATTCGTATTATTTTTTGTATCATAATCGTGTTTATGCTATTATATATTTATATATTTCGAAACGTTAATAATTCGTGTTATATATATTTTCACACGTTCATATCGTGTTCATATATTTTTTTCGTGTCATGTCGTATTTTAATTATTTTTCTCGTATCGTATCCAACATTGCCAATATATTGATTATAGTGGATAATTTTTTTTTTTGAAAATTTTAATCCATTTTATTTTAATGGTAAAACTATAAAAATATTATATATTTTTCTGTAAGGTCAAGCGAGGTTTATGTCGGACCTAGGCATGGTATCAATACTTTACATGCTTGCTCAAGCCTGAGCAGACCAAAAATTCAGGTTCAAAATTTTGTCCAAGCCAATCAATTACTACTAAATATTACAATCTAGACCTATCCACGGGTCAGACTATTCGTCCAAGTTCGAAAAATCGTCCAATATTTGAGTGGTTTAGACAAAAATATTAAGCCCAAAAAATGGGTTTGGGCAAAAAAATAAAGCCCATTTAAGAAACGGGTTGGGCCTTGGCTTCAACATTCAAGACCCGAACTCTGCCTGGTCCAACCCATTTTTTTTAATTATATAAAATATACTGATTGGAATATTTATATATAATGTAATTTATATCATATAAAGAATAAATATATTTATAATATTGTAGCATAAACATAAAAAAAAAATATGGTTTTAGGCTAGGCTACCCATTTACAAATATGGTCGGACCTATGCAGAATTTGAGACCCATATTTCAGGTTGAGCCTGACTTGGGCAAGTATATATGGTGATACCATATTTAAATCAGGCTCGAACCATGTCCAACCCAACCCATAAACACCTCTATTATAATCTTAACATGTTCAGATAACTTTTATTTTGTACAAAATAATAAAATAAAACATGTTATTTTTTATTTATTCTGTAATATTTTTTTATTAAATTTTATAAATATAAATAACTTAACATATTTATAATATTTAAATATAATATAATATATTTATTTTTTAGGTTCCCTTGACAAATGTCTATAAGTACTAATTAAGGATAGGTCTAGACTGTAACCTTTAGTAGTAATTGATTGGCCTGAACAGAATTTTGAGTCTGAATTTTTGTCTACTCAGGCTTGAGCAAGCATGTAAAATATTAATACTATGCCTAGGTCTGGCATAAACCTCACGTGACCCTACAGAAAAATATAAAATATTTTTATAGTTTTACCATTAAAATAAAATGGGTTAAAATTTTTTTAAAAAAATTATCCACTAAAATCAATATGTTGGCAATGTTGGACACGACACGAGAAAAATAACTAAAATACGATACAAAATATGACATGACACGAAAAAAATACATGAACACGATACGAACGTGTGAAAATCTATCTAAGACGAATTATTAACGAGTCGAAATATATAAATATATAACAGTATAAACACGATTATGACTCAAAAAATAACACGAATACGATACGAATACACAGATTATTAAAATTACATGTACAGATTATTAAAATTACATGTAATAAGTTTATTAAAATAAAAAAGTATTTCTTAATAAAATAATATTATAAATTGGATTGAACTTAACAAGTTTATTCTCGAATTAGCCAAACTCTTAAGCTTGATAAATAACTTGAACCATGAATAAATCTAATGACAATATATTATTTAATCAATTTTTAATATTTCAAATAAAGTTTTTGTTATAATAATAACAAATAATATTTTGCATCATTAACTTTTTTGTTATAATGATAAAAAAAATTTGGTCCCAATCGGGTACCTATACTATAATTCCGTCAAACAGATTGGTATCTGACACTAACACCTTTAAATAAATGCTGATATGACGTATAGTAACTAATGAGAGCGTGATACGTGGCACAAATGCCATGTCAGCCCTATTTCAATGATGCCACATCATCATTGAAATAAAAAAAAAAATTCAAACAAAATAGAAAAAATCACAATTTTTTAAAAAAAATTCAGAAAATTAAAAAAAAAATATTTTTTAAAAATTCATATATTTTTTTTATAAAAAATCCAAAATTAAAAAAAAGGAAAAAATTATAAAGATTCAAAAAAATTCACAATTTTATTTTCTTAAAAATTAAAAATTTAAAAATGGATAAAATTAAAAAAAAAATCTAAAATTTTCATATTTTTAACATAAAAAATAGAAAAAATTCACAAAAAATTATAAAAATTCAAAATAAAATTATAAAAAATCTAAAAATTAAAAAAAAAATAGAGAGAAAGAGAGGGAAGAGAGAGAGGGAAATGGGGAGGCGTCGGTCGATCGCATCTGCCCCGGGCCGGCCAGGCTATGGCCAGCCGACCTCACCCTGCTCTTTTCTCTCTCTTTCCCTCTCTCTCACTGGCCTAAGACCGACCCCCTCGTCACCCCTCCCTTTCCTCTCTCTTCTTCCTTTCCTTTCATTTCCTTTCTTTCCCTTTCCCTTTCCCTTTCTCTTCCTCTTTTTTTTTTCTTTTCCAGTTTTCTTTTTTTTATTCTTAATTTTCTTTTTTACAAATTTTTAAATATATATATAAATATTCACTTTTTTAATTTTTTTTATATATTTTTAAATTTTTTAGATTTTTTAATTTTTAATTTTTTTTTTTCAATTTTTTCAATTTTTTTTAAAAAAAAATGTGATTTTTTTGAATTATATTATTAATTTTCATAATTTTTCTATTTTTTTTTTTGAATTTTTTGATTTTTTTAATAAAAAATTGTGATTTTTTAAAATTTTTGAATTTTATTTTATTTTTTATAAATTTTTCCTATTTTTTTAAAATTTTAGAATATTTTTTGAACTTTTTAATTTTTTTAAAAAAATTATGATTTTTTTTAAATTTATTCCTATTTTTTGAATTTTTATTTTATTTTTTGAATTTTTAACATTTTTTTTGTTATTGATGATGTGGCATCTAGAATTAGAGATGACATGACATTTGTGCCATGTGTCACGCTCTCATTGATTGTTATTTGCCATATCAGCATTTATTTAACGGTGTTAGTGTCAGTTACCAATCTGTTTGAAGGAATTATAGTATAGGTACTCGATTGGGACCAAAAATTTTTTAGGTACCAAAATGGTAAAAAGGGTATAGTTCAGGGGGCAATGTTTTAATTAAGCCTTTATTTTTGGTAAAATTACTTTAAAAAACTTTTTTTATTATAATTATTTAGATTTGATAATTTATATATGTGTATTGTATTTTATATTTTTTTATCAATTATGTAAATATAAATATAATATAAATTACTAAATATATTAAAATTTTAAATTCAAATATAATATATATAAATACATCGTATTAATTATATTAATCTTATTTAAATATTTTGTATCGTATTTATTATATTATTTTTATATATATGCCCGTATCGTATTTATATGTTATTTAAAATTATCGGATGTAATTATCAATACTTGCCTACATCATAATTCTTGAATTTTTCAAGAAAAAGCAATGAAAAAAAATGGATCAGAGATTAAATTGGTTTGACTTTCGGATCATCAGTTCAATCAGTTTAACTGGATTATTCAAATAAAAAATAAATTAACTATTAAATATGTGATTATGATATTAAATAAGTATTAAATATAGTAATTAGTTAATAAAAATATGTATTTGTCTTAATGGTATGGTTTTTAATATATGATTAAGAGGTAAAGGTTCAAATCTCATCCCTTACAAAAATAATTTTAATAAAAAAACAATAAAAATGACAAAAAATGGTTTTATATCGATTGAACCGATTTTATATCGATTCATTGAATCCCTAATATTTTTATATGTGTCGGAGCGAATAAGCCATCGAACCGATCGACCACCTACTGACTCGATTTTTTCAACATTAAAAAAAAATTATAAAAAAGTGAGGAAAAGAAAGTTTAATGGTCATGTATGATGTATCATGAATCATCTGCCATGACTTGGAAAAAAAAAAGTGACATATTTTAATGCATACGACCAAAATGACTTTTGTCTTCATACTCATGTTTTCAGAATCATGCTATATTTGAATTGTTTAAGATAATTAATTTATTAGTATTATCATATTGTATTACACAATAGCAAAAAACAAATTCATAAAAATGAGTTAAATATTTCAATGTACTTGTTATGTATGTTTTTATAATGGCGACGAAATAATAAATTTTTTTATATAATGTTTAAAAAAAAAAAAAAGATGATGCCTTTTTAAGTTTATAAAAGGAATATAAGTTCTATACATTTCCTTATTTTAGTATTTAGAGGGAAAGGAAAAGGAAATGACAATGACTAATGTGCTACTTTTTTGTATTTTTGCAAGTACATGGGAAATAAAAGGGTATTTTTGTAACTTCCACAAGGAATGAGATAAGTAACCTTTTTTAAGCAGATAACAATCATCAATAAGAAAATGATAAGCATATTGGAATTTAGCTAAAAAAAAGTTTAAAGGTAAAAAAGTAAATCATAATGGCAGACTCCCACTTAGCAGTAGATTTTGCTAATTTGTTCTATTAAATTTGATGTCAGTTTGGATTGATCTTTGCATTGCATTATGAATCTTTCTCTATTAAAGTTTGAAAAATTATGAATTCGGATTTTAACCCAATTGATTTATGCAATCATTCTTATAAGATAATATCTAATAAGTTTGGAGTTTTAATCAGTGTGGTCGGTACCATTCCAGTATCGGTGGTACCGGCCGGTACGTCCCAAGTTTTAGCTAAACCAGTACAGGCAGCTTTTAGTTCCGTTCCAGTATGTACCGATCCGTACAGGTTGATACAAGATTTTGATTTTGATTTTTTTTTTTTATAAAAAAATTCACTTATTTATTTTTTTAAACCAATTTCAATTTTTTTTTTGTCATGATCATTTTTATTTTTTTCCATAATTATATTTAAAAATAAAATATGTTCATTAAATTAGGTTATTGAACATAATTAATAATAATTTACTATATTTTTTAACATTTTAATATTTATTTTACCTATTTGATATTTAAAAATTTTAGATATTAAATATTTAAAATTTATATTTGCATAAAAACATATATATATGTAATGGATGTATATTTGCATGTGTATATAATATATATTTTATTAAAAAACTTTAAAATAGGTTATACATATAAATATATGAAAAAATATTTACAAAAATACCGGTAAACCCGAAACGGTTCGTCGAAACATACCGGTATCGATACGTACCAGTACCAAAAAAAAATCGGTACGCCTACCGATACGATACTGACTACTTTGGTTCTAATCTTAATATCTATAAATCATTCCCTTATTTTTCAAGTTACGATCCTTTTTGTAAAAAAAAAAAAAAAAAAAAAAAATTATACTTGTTATATTTAACACTACTTAAACCTTTACAACACATATCAAAACGCGATCTGAAATTCAAATTCCGAAATCTCTTTAATAATTTTTTAATCGTAAATTCAACTCACCGATCCTCTCACAAAAAAGACCTCAAGAATACCCACAATCAATTTTCAATAAGATAATTGGACCAATAAAAAAGTACAAATTCATAAGATTTGGTTAAAGTGATAAAAATAGATTGAAACCTTGAGATGATGAGATTAAAAGGTTTGAAGATCAAATTGTGTCATTATTATCTATGTATATCTTTATATATTCCGATATCTTTTGTTCATAATCCGAAATGAATAGATCTATTGGTATTGCTATTAAATTAGTTTAATCCAAACCCACTTAGATTTCATTAACATAACACAAACACGTGATATATAGGAATTTTGAAATATGTGCTACTTTTAAGTTCATTTCTACAAGGCTTTGCCTGATTCTTTGTTTTGGTACTTGCTTTTTTTTTCCCTCCCCTATTTATTTCTCATTTTTTGAAGTTGCCAAATGCAAAAACAGATACTAGTAAAAAGCAAAATCATGTTGATTCACTCTTAAGAGGTCTGCAATTTTAAGGAAATAGTTAAATTATAACATAATGCAAACATAATGCAATTTTAAGTAAAAAGCAAAAACAGATAAGGAAATAGTTTTCTTTCAAAAAAAATAAAATAAGGAAATAGTTAAATTATAACATAATGCAAATATAATTGTTCCATATATATGTAAAATTATACATTTTGAACCCGGATTTAATTCAATTGATTCACTCTTAAGAGGTCTGCAATTTTAAGAAATTATTTCCTGTATTTCTTGATTTTACAGATAATACAGTAAACCAGTAGGTAACCAATCACATGTAATGTTTCTTTTTTCCATTTTCATACATAGTTAGGAGTTAAGACATATAAATGAAGCATTTGTAAATTGTTCTTTTTACCTGTTCTGATTTATAAACAAAATAGTCTAGATTTAGAGGACCATTGTGACACTTTCCTTCTTTTATACAAAGGGAGTCGCAGCATGAGAATAAAAGAAAGAGTTGCAGATGTTAAGATTCAAATTTTAAATCCATTGAATATTATTTTTTAAGAGTGATTACCTGAACCAATTGAATTAATCTCCGAATTCATTTGTGCCACTTTGTAGTTTGGTTACTAGAAAAATAAAGGCTATTAATTTGTAGTTTAGTTAACCAGAAAGAAGAAATCTATTAATTCTGCCTCACGTTTCTAATGTGCTTTTGAAGGTTATATATATATATATATATATATATATATATATATATATCTCAATGTCACAAATCAAGAGTGATAGAATATTGCTACTTGATCACAATTGACATGAATTCCTTGAACTCTAAGAGAAGAGCATGCATAATCACACCCTAGCTAGCTGCCTATCTATTTACCAATCAATCATATTACCCACTTTTAGATCCGGATTTGTCACGGGTCAACCTACAAACTCACGCCTTATGCATGTTTTTATTGATAAAGTGGTTATTAAACAAGGCAATTAATTACCAAAATATTTTGTAAACAAGAAATCAAGAATGCTGTGAGGGTGCTAGGTAGAGGTGTCCGGTCGAGTCGGATATCAGCATCATATATGTTTGTTAAGTCTGGTTCGGCTTGAAATATATGTCTCAAATTTTGCCTAAGTTCGCCCATATTTGTAAATAGATAGCCAAAATCCGTTTAGATCCGTCCATATTATTTTTTTATTTTTTTAAAATATATTTTATTTTTTATTTAATAATTTTTTATTTTTTTATTAAATTTTTAAACATGAATAACTTAACATATTTTTTAATTTTACACTATAATATTATATATATTTAATCTTTATATGACGTAAATAACATAATATATATAAAAATAAAAATAATATATTATTTAATTAGAAAAATGGGCCGGGCCGGTTTCGGGCTTTGAATGTTGGAGCCAAGGCCCGGCCCATTTTTTAAATGGGTCTCATAATTTTTTTGCCTAAGCCCATTTGTCGGGCTTGATATTTTTGTCCAAGTCCTCTCAAATATGGACGAGCCTTCGAGCTTGACGGATAACTCGACCCTTGGACAGGTCTAGTGCTAACTTAATTAGAGTGGTGATGTGAAATTATCAAGCAATTATGGGTCCGTTTGTTTCACATAAAATGATTTTCGAAAAATGATTTCTGCATTTTCTGGTGTTTGGTTTGCGAAAAATTGATTGGTCAATGAAAAATGACTTACTGGTTAACGAAAAATAAGGCTTCTTTTCTGAAAATTGTCTTCCCTTTAGGGAAGACAATTTTCAGAAAAAAGAACTAGGGCTACTCGAATCGGGATTTGAACATCATATTTTAAATCAAAAGTTAACTTGACTCGAGCCAAATATTATTATATTAATAAAAATATTTATTTTTTAATTATAAAAATATATTAAAATATTAATATAAACATATTTTTAATATTGTAATTTTCAATATTTTATTTAAATATTATTAAACTTACATATTTATATTTTAATAATATAAAATGTTATATTTTTATTTTAGTAATAAATAATAAATTATTAATATAATGACTATCATTTATTATTTTAATAAAAAATATTATTTCATATAGCAATATTATTATTTTAATAATAAATTGTAATATTATAGATATTTTGTATTTTAAATAGTATTTTTAATATTTTATTGAAAAATGTTTTTATAATACTATTTTAATAATAAATATATATAAATTATAATTTATAAAGATTTAATAATAAATGTTTTTTAGTATAAAAATATTATTATTTTAATAGTATAAATATTAATAGAAATAATATTTTAATAATTATTAAAATACTTTAAATATTTTAAAATATTAAAATAATTAATGTTTTAATAATAAATAATATTATTTTTAGTATTTAATATTAATATAATGTTTTAGTTTTAAATATTATTATTAAAATATTACTATTTGAAATATTAATATTAAAAATTAACATTTTAATAATGAATATTTTTAATATTTTAATATTTATGTCATATTACTATTTGAAAAAAGTAGAAATAGTATTTTAATAATAATTATATTAATAGAAATAATATTTTATTAATATTTTAATATTTATATTAATATTACTATTTGAAAAACTAGATATAATATTTTATAATAATTATATTAATATAAATAAAATTTAATAATTATTATATTAATCAAAATGATATTTTAACAATAATTGTATTAATAGAAATAATATTTTTATAATAATTATAATATTTTAAATATTAATATAATTAATATTTTAATAATAAATAGTATTATTTTAAGTATTTAATATTAATATAATATTTTAGCATTAAATATTATTATTAAAATATTAATATTTCAAATATGAATATTTTAATAATAAATCATTTTTAATATTTTAATAATTAATATTTAATAGTTATAACAATATTGATATTTGAAAAATGCAGATTTTTCAAAAAATAACAAAACAACAGAAAATATTTTTCATTAAATTATATAAACATAGAAAAAAATTTACTTTTTTGAAAAATTTTCAGAAAAATCAAAAAATATTTTTTGAAAATTAATTTCTACGAAATAAACGAATTACGTACCATTTGCAGATTTCCCTCCTTCAAAAGAGTTCGATCCCTTGTATCCCTCTCACATATGACACTGCATATTTCCCTGTAAACAATGGATCCTCACCAGCTGTCTCTTGCCCCCCCCCCCCCCCCCCCCCCTTTCTCTCTATATATATATAAAATTGTTAATGTTTGGTGCCCAAAAGTCATGCCCGTTGCTTGTCCATCATTTTGTATATTGCTCTAGCTTCTATTCCAGCTGCATGTAAGCAACCACAAAAAAAAAAAATGATCGGTAGTATTAAGCATCCTACTTAAAATCAAACGACAATAAATGAAAATACTCAATATTTTGAATATAAAATCATTTATATTTTGCTTATCCTTTCTCTTTACAGGTCTGACAAAAAGTTCTTTCTTCATCCTCTGTTAATAGAAGATTTGTTTGCTGGGAAGATGATCTTTATTGGGCTGTGTTAAATTTCAGAGGAAACTCTTTCCAATCTACTTTACTGAAACTTGCTTGGACTTCTTCAATTTACTACAATTGGTGGGAAAGAAATTCTAAAAAACATTCTAAAAAAAAACTATTGAGAAACTATTTCAATTGGTTGCTATTGCTGTAAAGTCTCGATTTTGTGTTTTTCTAAAGATTTTAGGCTTTATTGTAAATAATACTTTTTGTAGTCAATGGGGTATAAGCCGAGAAAGATAATTTTGTAAGGGTATATCTTTGTTTTTCATATAGCAGTTTCTTGCTTTTATTTTTTAGATTTTGAAATAAAATTTCAATTATAAAAAAATAATTTGAATATAAAATCACACAACCTAAAACTTAGCATGATAACACCATTTTCATTGGTCCAATTACTTGTAGGCGAAGATAAAGAAACCTACCATCTCGAAAAGGTAAAAAAAATAACAGGAAAGAACAATAGAACAAAACCTGAGCTCTAATATTATTTTAAGTATTCCACCTAAAATCTTATTCTGGCTTTCTGAGGGCCGCCCAAATAAATGTTTTGCATACATATTCTGACATTCTGCCATATGTTTCATTAAACCAACAACTAGAAAGTAGAATAAAATTAAACAAAGTTTCTTCCCAAAACATACATAAATAGATATATCTTATGTACTTGATAAACTATTATGGGAATTTGTGGCCTACATAATTTTGGGGTTTATCAGTATCCACATGTATCAAATTATAATAGTAATTGGGTGCTTATCATCTCCTACAACCAAGAAATGTCTTCCTTCTTCCATTACCATCATACCATATTCATTAGCCCTACTTAGATGCTCACAAGGGCTAACCTCAAACTGAATTTCAGCCATTTCACCTGCACTTAAAATAACACTTTGAAATCCAATCAATTGTTTCTTTGGCCTCCCATCTCCATGGTTTCCATGCTTTGAAAATAGCAATACTGGATGCTTACCTGCCATTTCCCCATGATTTTTTACTCCAACACAAACTGTGAACTTCCTTTGATCACAGATTTCTGCACCTAACTCTGAAACTAGCTTGTATCGTATGGACTCTGAGGTCGCAGTCGTATGTAAACTTGAAGAATGATTCAAATAAAGATTGTTTTGGGACACACGAGTGAACTCATAAGAATACTTTGAGTAACTAAGGCCATAACCAAATTCAAAGACTTTGTCTCCTTTATAGAATCTGTATGTGCGCCCAGGATAGTCTGAAGACGATTCGGGCCTCATCCTCATGTCTGTCATCGGTACTTTGGTGAAATCTTGTGGATACCAAGTTATAGGTAATCTCCCTCCTGCATGGTTAATCATAACATTTCTTTTAGCAATAGACAGCATTAGTTCTTTTGCATAGATTAAAAGGAAGCACTTTGTTTTTAAGCATGGTCAATGGCTTGTTACCTGGATTGTGATCACCAAAGATTACTTCTGCAAGTGCAATACCTCCTCCTTCTCCCGGATAACCTGCCCAAAAAATGCCTCCGATTCTCGGATCATCCTTAGCAAAAGATGCATCAATTGGACCTCCAGAAAGAAGCACCAAAACAACTGGTCTCTTTGCGGCTTTTGCAACACTGGTGATGAGTTCCTGTTGCCTCCCAGGAAGAAACAAATCAACACGATCAAGCTCCTCTCTTTCCACAGTTTGGTCTAATCCCATTATCAACACTACATAATCTGCATGTTTTGCTACGTCTACTGCTTTGTCGATCGCACCAGTAGAACAAGAAACTGTATCGCAACCAGGGTGGTAAACAGTGTTCTTAACATAGCTCTCTAAAGCTTGCAAAGGAGTAACAGACTTGCATGGAGGGCCTGCATAGTTTCCGATAAGTGTTTGTGGCGAATTGGCATTAGGGCCGATTACAGCAAGAGACATGGTTGGCTTTGGAAGTGGAAGGAGTTTTGCATCATTCTTTAAAAGGACAATGCCATTACGAGCAGCTTCAAGTGCTAGAATCTGGTGCTCTGCGGAGCAGATTTGGTCAGTCCCAATATTGCCAAAAGGATGTTGCACTGGATTTCCATCGAAAAGGCCTAACCTCATTCTAACAGCGAAGAGATTATGGAGAGCTCGATCTATTTGAGACTCAGGCAGTTTTTTCTGCAGTACTGCTGATTTGGTATATTTCTGCAAGTATGATCCACAGTTGACATCCATGCCTGTAAATGTTCGTCAAACATAAACATAATGGCATCTATTAACATTGTCCTACTAAGATCTCATTTAGATTGCAGAAATTACATATGACAAGTATCACCTTTTAAGTTCTTTTATGATGATTGTCATAGAAATGATCAAAGATAACAAAATTTGATCTTATTCTTTAAAATACTGGGCCTACATGTTTTCCCCAGAAGTATTTCCAGTTAGGATTCTAGGTGCATAAAATGTTAAAAGACAAGTGCCAGTCATTTTCAATTTTCCCCTCTTGGTGTAAGGAACTGCAGCAGTCTAAGCGTCCAGAAGAAGAAAGGAAGACAAATTAAAGTCTTAAGAAGGCTGCCATGGGCAAAAGCCCCACTTACTAAGTGTACGAGGCTATGAGTCCATGGGGCACAGATTCACAGTGATACAATGTCTAAGACCCAAAATCCTCGAAGATAATGTAACAGTGTGATAAGGATGAAGAAGTTGCATAACAGAGGGGCAAAAAATGAAAATACACAGAAAAAAATATAAATAGAAACTATGTTGCTCCGACTATTCATTTTTCTTTAAGTACCCGTGTCTGACGCATATCCGAAAATGGGTATAGGGATATGATTCACCAAGAACCTTCCAAATACATGGAAAAACTTAGAATCAATCAAACATAACCATGTCGGACACATATCCGTATTCGACACTCACACCCAAGTCCGAATAACATAGAATAGAAACACAGGCACATGTTGCTGCAATGCTACAAACATAAGATTACAAGGGCTGAGGACCCGCATACCAGCTTTGAGAACATCAACGACAGCATCTTCGGGTGTTTTGGCATATCCTTGATCATTATGGATGATCGCGACTGCATCACAGTCCGATGTGATATACCTGATTAAAATTTTCAACCAGTGGATAGATAGAGGCCAATATTAGAACTAGTAACTTTTCCTAACCTATTAAAAAATGTCATCGAGGTCTCGACAAATGACAGGAAAAGAATATGCACTTTATTGAAAATACAAATTACCCTTTAAAATCCCATTCTCCTCTTGCTGTCTTTGATAAGAGATTGGAATCTGCACAGCTTGGGACACCATTCACTTTGTTGTAAGCACACATTATGCCACTGGCTCTCCCATCCCGTACGCAGCTTTGGAATGGTGGTTGGTATGTGTCGGCTAAATCTTGCACAGTAACCTACAAATATCCAAACAAAAAAATTTACCCCAAAAGCAAAAGTTAAATGCTGTTCTGCTTGAGAGAGTTTTTGACATTTAGAGACTAAAGTAGCTTTTAATAAAGTGGAATAACAACCGCATTTTCCTCCACTACAACAACTTGCTTCAAGAGTTTGTCTTCCAACCTATGTTGCTTTGATTCTTATTTTTCTTAAAATATTCGTATCCGACACCCATATTCGACACATATCTGGACATGGATATGAAGATATGACCCTCCAAGAAACCTCCAAATACATGGAAAACTTTAAAAAAATTGAATATATCCGTGTCGCACACATACCGTATCCGACACTCATAATCAAATCCGAGTAACAAAGCTTCCAACCAAGGTAAAAAGACGACATAGAATCAAATTCCAAGATGATAATCCTAATGCTACATAGGCTTGAAGGCTTTCTTTTTAATTCTTTTATCTTGCCTTCTTTCTGAAGGAAATATGATTATTAAACAATACCCATGAATCAAGGCAAAACCCAATAAAGAACATCCATTGGTCTTTATTATCTAATTTTCTTATCAAATATAAAATTCATAAAGCAAACTTAAAGCTAGAAGGAATCTTTGAAACATGCTCCAAATCCAAAATGCATAAAATCAGAAAAAAAAAAAAAAACATTGGCTGGTTAACACTTACACGAGCATCAAAGACAAACCGGTTCGCACCCTTCCAATTATCCAAATCATAAGCTGTAAAATGCTTACAACAAGCTGAAGCTTGAAGGTGTCCATTGAGCTTCCCTCCTTGAAAAATATCCCCTTGAACCCCTCTCACATATGACACTGCATATTTCCCAGTAACAAGTGGATCCTCCCCTGGTGTCTCCTGCCCTCTCCCCCATCTGGGGTCCCTAAATATGTTAATATTTGGTGCCCAAAATGTCATCCCGCTTGCTTGTCCTGCATTATATATTGCTCTTGCTTCTCTTCCAATCGCCTTCATTAACATCATTATAATTAACAATAAGAAAAAGAAGTGAATTTTCATAGAATTGACTAGACTTACTTGTCCAATGCGGTACCATTGATAAGCATCAAAAGAAGCAGCAGTGAGAATGACTTGAGGGAAGCTAGTGGCAGCTTTAATAGTAGCATCAAACTTGATGCCAGGGCCAACATTGGCAACACCATGTAATGCCTCCGACCACCACTCGTAGGCTGGGATACCCAGCCGTGGTATTGCAGGAGCTGAGTTAACAAGTTGAGGGATTTTCTCATCTAATGTCAGCCTGGAAACGAGGTCCCTAGCCCTTTGGGTAATGGGTAGTGTGGTTTGGCAAAAAGGGTAGTCTTTGGTTGATGGGTCCGATGAATCACATGAAAATGGAGGTTGAGTTGAACCAACATGGATGAAAAGTAGAGTGAAACTGATCAAGGAAACGAAAGAGAGTTCTTGAAACATCATTTTGAGAAAAGTAAGCGATGAAACTGAAGCTGAAAGTAAACTTACAAGTTCAGTGAGAACTGAGATGTTGTTTCGGTGTTATCATTTGTCAGAACTGAATGACCTGATTGCCCTTGCATTATACATTTCTAAATCGGGGATTTGGGTAAACTTTTTTAAGGGTCAACATCTCTACGAAGAGGGCAGCTCTTGGTGTAACGGTTGTGTATTGGGCTTTTCATTTGATTGGGTGAATGGCCACGTAAAGGTTTCACTTACCAGAGGTAGGCGGTAAAAATCAATCCGAGTTCTTTTAAGGATTTTGTTAAAGCTTCTTAGTCAGTCTTAGACATTAATTAATATATTAATGAAAATACTATTATATATAATAATTTTAAAAAATATCTTTATGATATTTATTAATAAAATCTTTCTTTTAATTTCCTAAACTTTCGATCCTATTTCATTTGATTTAATAAAAAAAAAGTTAACTCTGAAACAATTTAATTTCAAATTAATTTGAAATGACGAATAATTATATTGATTTAATTTTAAATTTTTATTATTTAAATATAAAATTATTTAAATTTGATGATTCAAATTTGAATAACCCAAATATTAAATTAAAAAAAACCGAATAAAAATAATCCAATCATAACTTTAAATCCGAAATAATTTGAATCTCAAATCATCCGAATTTTTTACTAGAAACTTCCAACCCAAACCGACACTTCATTTGTCACCAATAATTCCACTCGAGCGTTAGAACGAAGAAATTAGCAGAGTGAGGTGAATTGCATTTTGTTCGTTTCGGCTTTTGGAATCGTGGTTGGATGTCAATGTCATGATTCGAGTAGTCGAGTTGCTTTCCTTAATAATGGGTTGGAACTTGGAGCCCAATCCATCATCGTACAGCGTCTAACTTCGTATGACATTTGGGACCAGGGACCAATGAAAGGCATCATCCAGACTCCCAAAATTTAAAAAAAAAAACCTTTTTAAATTCATTACATATATAATTTATTATATTTATATATAATTTATATCATGTTTATATGTAAAAATATATATATATATATAAAAAATTATATAAATACATAACATATTTATTATATTTATATGTAATTTGTCATGTTTATATATAAAAAAAATTACATATAAGCATGACAACTTTATGCAATTTATCATATTTATATGTAATTTTATCATATTTATATATAATAGAGCCTATTTTAAGCTCACCCTAAAGAGCTTACCTTAAAACTCCCCCTAATAAACGCTTTGTGGGATGAACAATTAAGGGTGGTTTAAGTTTTCCATTTTTTTTAGTCCAGACTCACCCTATAGGATTATGAAGAGTCGGACCAATAAAAGGCATGCACATTTTTTAGGTTAAAGTATTTAAATAATTTTTATATTATAGTTAAAAGTGTATTTTAATCTATATATTATAAAAATGAGTAATTTAATCATTATATTTTTGAAATTGGTGCAAAAAAATAAAATTGATAATGGTGTTAATGGAAAACTGTCTAAATGCTGACGTAGACATGTAAAATTGACAAAATAGATAACTTGCAAAAAAAATGAAGACGTGTCAATTTTTTTTGTTCAAGTGAAATTTAGAAACTGACAGAATAGATGATTTGAAAAAAAAAAATGAGAACATATTTTTACGGGTAAGGGAGGGATTTGAGGGAAAAAATTATGTTTTTCTAAATTTCACCTGAGTAAAAATATTTGACACGTCATAATTTTTTTTTTCAAGTCATCTTTTATGTCAGTTTCACATGTTCACGTCAGCATTTAGACGGTTTTTCATTAACACTGTTACCAATTTTACTTTTTTTGCAGCAATTTCAAATATAAAAAGATTAAATTATTCACTTATATAGTACAAAAATTAAAATACACTTTTGATTATAGTACAAGAACTACTTAAATACTTTAATCTATTTTGACGGACCATCTGCATGCACAATTCAATTTGCATTTACTGGATTTACTGTTCTGAGATATCATCTACATGAGTAATCCAACTTGCATATTTTTTCTTGGATGATCTCCTTCATGTGCATGCTGAAGTTTCTCCTTTCTTAGATTAATTTTTGCATATTTTTCAGTAATCAAGTTATAGAGATGTGTATTTTGTCTTTGCCAATCGGCTTTTGAACCTCAGTTTTTTTTTGGGGGGGGGGGGGGGGGGGGGTAAATGTGTTTTATTGGATCTGTATAGATCTATCCATTGTTGCTGTGTAATTATTTTATTGTTGGTTTTATACTTGCATATCGTTTTCTCACTTTCCATGAAAGAGGTCCGGAGCTGTAGCTGCATTTAAATAACCTCATTTAGGTTTTTGTTGAGTAAGCGAAGACAATCGCATAAATAATATACGCTTTAAATCGTGCTACTAATCATTTAGGTTCTTGAATAGATGCTAGGTAGTGTTGTGCTATATGAGCCACAAAGGGCAGGTCCTAGTTAGTTCACCATCTTTAACTGTGTTGTAATCTCGGCTTTTTTATACTAATATAGCCAAAAAAAAAATTAAACCCCAAATTACCTATACTTTTAGATTATTTCCCAAAATGCGCTTGATTTAAAATTAGCTGGGAAATCGCCACCCCCCATGGCGATTTCCCAGCATAAAAAAATTGATTTTGGCTAAAAATACCAAGGGAAATCGCCATGGGGGGGTGGCGATTTCCCTTGGTATTTTTTTCAAAATTTGATAAAAATACCAAGGGAAATCGCCACCCCCCATGGCGATTTCCCTTGGTATTTTTAACCAAAATTGTAAAAAGAATGAAGGGAAATCGCCATGGGGGGTGGCGATTTCCCTTCAGTAATTTTTTTTTTTTTTTTAATAAATCAACAAATTTTAATTTTTTTTAATTTGTAAATTTTATTTTTTTAATTTAAAAATTATAAATTAAATTAAGTTTCTTATTAAATTTAAATATGGAAAATTTTATTTCTTATAAAAATGAAAAAAACAAAATAATATTTCTTCTTAAATTAAAAAAATCAAAAATAATATTTGTAAGTTTTGTTTAAAATTTTGTAAGTTTTAAAATTTTGTAAGTTTTGTTTTTTAATTTTAAATTTTATAAATTAAATTAAAATAATTTTTTATAATTAAAAAAAAAAATTCGTAAGGTAAATTTTATTATTTAAAATTTATGAACAAATTTTTTTAAATTTTGTTAATTGATTTGTATTAGATAAAAACAAAAAACAAACAACAAAAACTTGCATTACATTTTCATGTCCATCAAATGCTGGAGAAAATATTGGAACTTGATTCTTTCTGCAATGGATAAGACTGATGATATAGGTTTTTAGACAGGTTTCAGCTATTTTCCTGTCCATCAAATGCTGGATAAAATATTGGAACTTGATTTTTTCTGCAATGGATAAGACTGATGATATAGGTTTTTAGACAGGTTTCAGCTATTTTCCAGTCCATCAAATGCTGGAGAAAATATTGGAACTTGATTCTTTCTGCAATGGATAAGACTGATGATATAGGTTTTTAGACAGGTTTCAGCTATTTTCCAGTCCATCAAATGCTGGAGAAAATATTGGAACTTGATTTTTTCTGCAATGGATAAGACTGATGATATAGGTTTTTAGACAGGTTTCAGCTATTTTCCTGTCCATCAAATGCTGGATAAAATATTGGAACTTGATTCTTTCTGCAATGGATAAGACTGATGATATAGGTTTTTAGACAGGTTTCAGCTATTTTCCTGTCCATCAAATGCTGGATAAAATATTGGAACTTGATTTTTTCTGCAATGGATAAGACTGATGATATAGGTTTTTAGACAGGTTTCAGCTATTTTCCAGTCCATCAAATGCTGGAGAAAATATTGGAACTTGATTCTTTCTGCAATGGATAAGACTGATGATATAGGTTTTTAGACAGGTTTCAGCTATTTTCCAGTCCATCAAATGCTGGAGAAAATATTGGAACTTGATTTTTTCTGCAATGGATAAGACTGATGATATAGGTTTTTAGACAGGTTTCAGCTATTTTCCAGTCCATCAAATGCTGGAGAAAATATTGGAACTTGATTTTTTCTGCAATGGATAAGACTGATGATATAGGTTTTTAGACAGGTTTCAGCTATTTTCCAGTCCATCAAATGCTGGAGAAAATATTGGAACTTGATTCTTTCTGCAATGGATAAGACTGATGATATAGGTTTTTAGACAGGTTTCAGCTATTTTCCAGTCCATCAAATGCTGGAGAAAATATTGGAACTTGATTCTTTCTGCAATGGATGAGACAAATGATGGGATTTATCAATGACATTTTGCATTGAATAAGTTATAACTTTTTCAGTCAAATAGTCAAAGGATGGGATTTGTTATCTGGTACAACATAATGAACCATTATAAATTCATAATACTTATGAAGGTTTACAATACCCCCATACAACAGTTTTTCAATCAGATTTTTCCTGAGTGCTAAAACCTCCTCATTCTCATTCTCATCCTTCTATATTTCTTCTTTCTTTTGCTACACAACATGAGCAATAGAGCGATCGCATTGGTCTACTATAATGGCTAAATTCATAATACTGACGAAGGTGCTACCTTTGATTGTGAACGTCCAAAAAGTTTTCGTGTTGAAGACGACGTCACATTAGAGGAACTGAAGCTGCAAATTCATACAAAAATTAAAGCTGGAACTAGAAAAAGAGTTTCAGAGGTTAAGTACAGGCATCCTCTTTCTATTGGTGAAGGATGTGTCCGATATAGAACATTTCCACTTGAAGATGATGATGATGTCAGATGCATGTTTTATGCTCATGAGACATTTGCAAATGTTGGTGTCCTTGAGTTATATGCTGACATAGATGATGTTGACGATGATTGCGGCCCTTCAAATGTTCGCACAACAGAAAACTTTCCCATAGAAGATTATGATTCTGGGTCGTTCTATGTTGACACTACATACGACGTTCCCACAGAAGAAGTCGTGCCCTTATCTCAAGCTACAACTTTTCAGACTTCATTAGTCTCACAAACCCTAATTCCTACTACCCTCGAAGATGAGCCAGCTGGTGTTGATCCTGTTCGTCCACGTGGAGTCCATGGTGAAGATGTTGGTGAATTTAGTGAGCAAGAAGATGATGCTGAATTCGCAAGTGATGACAATACTGATTCTGACCCAGACGTCGTCCCTGCTGAGATCAACACTCATGGAGATATCAACACTCATCGAGATATTCCCCCATATCAGGCTGCATCCCATATGCATACACTGGATCTAGAGGCAATGCATGTGCCGGAATTTCCAGAGTATGTTCATACATTAGCTACGCCTCTGACATTTGATCCATCTGCACTTGATCTGTGTGTTGGGTTACAATTCCCAACGAAAGAGGCTGTGGTTTCAGCTATCAAGCACTATAACATCAAAAACTCTGTAGATTACAGAGTAATTGAATCTGAGCCGACGAAATATTATGCCAAGTGCTTAATGTATGGGAATGGGTGTAATTGGAGAATAAGGGCAACTTTTATGAAGAAGAAACATCTATGGGAGATTAGAAAATATGAAGGGCCTCATACTTGCACATCGGCGAGGATTTCACAAGATCATTGCAAGTTAGATTGTAACATGATCTGCTCATGCATTTTGTCATTGGTCCAAGCAAATCCGGAGATTTCCGTTTCAGTTTTGATCGCTGAGATGCGAATCCGGTATGGATACATGACCTCCTACAAGAAAACATGGCAAGCAAAGCAAAAGGCAATTGTTCGAGTATTTGGCGATTGGGAAAGATCGTACAATGAGCTACCTAAATGGTTAGGTGCAATGCAACATTTCGTGCCTGGTACAATTGTGGAATTGCAAACGATACCTGCATATCACGGTGATCGATTGGTCCAAGGTAAGAGAATATTCCATCGACTATTTTGGACATTTAAGTCGTGCATTGAAGGGTATCCGTATTGTAAACCAATTGTGCAAATAGACGGTACTTTCTTATATGGAAAATACAAAGGCACATTATTGTTAGCTATTGCACAAGATGGCAATCGAAACATACTGCCAATTGCCTTTGCCATTGTGGAGGGTGAGACAACAGAGGCTTGGTCATTCTTTCTCAGTAACTTGCGCAGACACGTGACAAAACAGCCTGGCATTTGCTTGCTGTCTGATCGACATGAAGCCATCAAAGCTGCGATTAGACGCGATGGTGGATGGAATCCTCCACATGCATATTCAGCGTACTGCATTCGACACATTGCAGCGAACTTTATGAAAAAGTTTAACAATAAGGAATTGCGTCGACAAATTGTTAACATGGGTATGGAATCAAATCATAGTTATTTTATCTCTTATATTTCGTTTAGCATATAAAATAATATTGAAATTCATAAGTTTTTTGTTTTTAAATTTATTAGGATACGAGTTGAGGCGACCGAATTTTCATTTCATGTATGACAATCTTCGTGGAGAAAATGCTGAGGCGGCTAACTGGCTTGATAGGATCCCCAAGGAGAAGTGGGCGCAGTCATATGATCAAGGAAGGCGTTATGGCCATATGACAACCAACCTAGCTGAATCTATCAATTCGGTGTTGAAGGGAACGCGTCATCTTCCCATTACTGCTTTAGTGCAATCAACATATTATAGGTTGGCTGCACTTTTTGTTAAGATGGGGAACAAACAAATTGCCATGATGGAGGGAGGGCACACATATTGTGAAACAGTCACACAAGCTATGCAAGAAAATCGCACGAAAGCTAACTCCCACATTGTTCGTAATTTTACGCGAGCAAATCAATCTTTTCTGGTTGAAGAGTTAGTTGCTCCACAAGAGGGTGTTTCTGCAATGAAGTACAAAGTCAACCTCAGTGACATGTGGTGTGATTGTGGAAAGTTTCAAGCACAAAGGTTCCCTTGTTCACATGTAGTTGCTGCCTGTGCACATGTCCATGTAGATTGCATGCAATATGTGGACAAAGTCTATAAACTGGAAAATATATTGAATGTTTATAGACATGAGTTCGAAGCTGTTGGAAATGAAGGTTACTGGCCTCAATATGATGGTCCAGAAGTGTGTCCCAATCAAGAAATGCGGAGAAATCCACATGGTCGGCCAAAATCAAGTCGTATTCGTAATGAAATGGACCTCAGGGAGAAAGGCCAACCAAAACGTTGTGGATTATGCAGAAACGGAGGTCATAACCGTCGAAATTGTCCGCAACGATTTGGCACATTGGGGGAGACTTCGCATCAACAATAAATGAATTACATGTTTTTCTCAACTTATCATGTACTTTGGATTATAAGGGAAAATGTAATGCAAGTTTTTTTTGTTTGTTTTTTGTTTTTATCTAATACAAATCAATTAACAAAATTTAAAAAAATTTGTTCATAAATTTTAAATAATAAAATTTACCTTACGAATTTTTTTTTTTAATTATAAAAAATTATTTTAATTTAGTTTATAAAATTTAAAATTAAAAAACAAAACTTACAAAATTTTAAAACTTACAAAATTTTAAACAAAACTTACAAATATTATTTTTGATTTTTTTAATTTAAGAAGAAATATTATTTTGTTTTTTTCATTTTTATAAGAAATAAAATTTTCCATATTTAAATTTAATAAGAAACTTAATTTAATTTATAATTTTTAAATTAAAAAAATAAAATTTACAAATTAAAAAAAATTAAAATTTGTTGATTTATTAAAAAAAAAAAAAAATTACTGAAGGGAAATCGCCACCCCCCATGGCGATTTCCCTTCATTCTTTTTACAATTTTGGTTAAAAATACCAAGGGAAATCGCCATGGGGGGTGGCGATTTCCCTTGGTATTTTTATCAAATTTTGAAAAAAATACCAAGGGAAATCGCCACCCCCCATGGCGATTTCCCTTGGTATTTTTAGCCAAAATCAATTTTTTCATGCTGGGAAATCGCCATGGGGGGTGGCGATTTCCCAGCTAATTTTAAAACGGCGTATTTTGGGAAATAATCTAAAAGTATAGGTAATTTGGGGTTTAATTTTTTTTTTGGCTATATTAGTATAAAAAAGCCGCTAGTCCGGACTCACCCTATATTGCTTAAAAATATGACTCAACACAATGACATGTAAGTATGATGTATCACGAGTTCACTTGGATCACATGCAAAAACAAACAGTACAAATGCATATGCTGCGAAATAAGAAAAGTTTCATACACTGATTAATGCATGAAAAGTTTGCCACATAAAACAAAAATGATAAAAAAAAATGGAAATATCTATATACTGACTAATTGCTATCAATCATAGGGCTTTTTTATACTAATATAGCCAAAAAAAAAATTAAACCCCAAATTACCTATACTTTTAGATTATTTCCCAAAATACGCCGTTTTAAAATTAGCTGGGAAATCGCCACCCCCCATGGCGATTTCCCAGCATGAAAAAATTGATTTTGGCTAAAAATACCAAGGGAAATCGCCATGGGGGGTGGCGATTTCCCTTGGTATTTTTTTCAAAATTTGATAAAAATACCAAGGGAAATCGCCACCCCCCATGGCGATTTCCCTTGGTATTTTTAACCAAAATTGTAAAAAGAATGAAGGGAAATCGCCATGGGGGGTGGCGATTTCCCTTCAGTAATTTTTTTTTTTTTTTTAATAAATCAACAAATTTTAATTTTTTTTAATTTGTAAATTTTATTTTTTTAATTTAAAAATTATAAATTAAATTAAGTTTCTTATTAAATTTAAATATGGAAAATTTTATTTCTTATAAAAATGAAAAAAACAAAATAATATTTCTTCTTAAATTAAAAAAATCAAAAATAATATTTGTAAGTTTTGTTTAAAATTTTGTAAGTTTTAAAATTTTGTAAGTTTTGTTTTTTAATTTTAAATTTTATAAATTAAATTAAAATAATTTTTTATAATTAAAAAAAAAAATTCGTAAGGTAAATTTTATTATTTAAAATTTATGAACAAATTTTTTTAAATTTTGTTAATTGATTTGTATTAGATAAAAACAAAAAACAAACAAAAAAAACTTGCATTACATTTTCCCTTATAATCCAAAGTACATGATAAGTTGAGAAAAACATGTAATTCATTTATTGTTGATGTGAAGTCTCCCCCAATGTGCCAAATCGTTGCGGACAATTTCGACGGTTATGACCTCCGTTTCTGCATAATCCACAACGTTTTGGTTGGCCTTTCTCCCTGAGGTCCATTTCATTACGAATACGACTTGATTTTGGCCGACCATGTGGATTTCTCCGCATTTCTTGATTGGGACACACTTCTGGACCATCATATTGAGGCCAGTAACCTTCATTTCCAACAGCTTCGAACTCATGTCTATAAACATTCAATATATTTTCCAGTTTATAGACTTTGTCCACATATTGCATGCAATCTACATGGACATGTGCACAGGCAGCAACTACATGTGAACAAGGGAACCTTTGTGCTTGAAACTTTCCACAATCACACCACATGTCACTGAGGTTGACTTTGTACTTCATTGCAGAAACACCCTCTTGTGGAGCAACTAACTCTTCAACCAGAAAAGATTGATTTGCTCGCGTAAAATTACGAACAATGTGGGAGTTAGCTTTCGTGCGATTTTCTTGCATAGCTTGTGTGACTGTTTCACAATATGTGTGCCCTCCCTCCATCATGGCAATTTGTTTGTTCCCCATCTTAACAAAAAGTGCAGCCAACCTATAATATGTTGATTGCACTAAAGCAGTAATGGGAAGATGACGCGTTCCCTTCAACACCGAATTGATAGATTCAGCTAGGTTGGTTGTCATATGGCCATAACGCCTTCCTTGATCATATGACTGCGCCCACTTCTCCTTGGGGATCCTATCAAGCCAGTTAGCCGCCTCAGCATTTTCTCCACGAAGATTGTCATACATGAAATGAAAATTCGGTCGCCTCAACTCGTATCCTAATAAATTTAAAAACAAAAAACTTATGAATTTCAATATTATTTTATATGCTAAACGAAATATAAGAGATAAAATAACTATGATTTGATTCCATACCCATGTTAACAATTTGTCGACGCAATTCCTTATTGTTAAACTTTTTCATAAAGTTCGCTGCAATGTGTCGAATGCAGTACGCTGAATATGCATGTGGAGGATTCCATCCACCATCGCGTCTAATCGCAGCTTTGATGGCTTCATGTCGATCAGACAGCAAGCAAATGCCAGGCTGTTTTGTCACGTGTCTGCGCAAGTTACTGAGAAAGAATGACCAAGCCTCTGTTGTCTCACCCTCCACAATGGCAAAGGCAATTGGCAGTATGTTTCGATTGCCATCTTGTGCAATAGCTAACAATAATGTGCCTTTGTATTTTCCATATAAGAAAGTACCGTCTATTTGCACAATTGGTTTACAATACGGATACCCTTCAATGCACGACTTAAATGTCCAAAATAGTCGATGGAATATTCTCTTACCTTGGACCAATCGATCACCGTGATATGCAGGTATCGTTTGCAATTCCACAATTGTACCAGGCACGAAATGTTGCATTGCACCTAACCATTTAGGTAGCTCATTGTACGATCTTTCCCAATCGCCAAATACTCGAACAATTGCCTTTTGCTTTGCTTGCCATGTTTTCTTGTAGGAGGTCATGTATCCATACCGGATTCGCATCTCAGCGATCAAAACTGAAACGGAAATCTCCGGATTTGCTTGGACCAATGACAAAATGCATGAGCAGATCATGTTACAATCTAACTTGCAATGATCTTGTGAAATCCTCGCCGATGTGCAAGTATGAGGCCCTTCATATTTTCTAATCTCCCATAGATGTTTCTTCTTCATAAAAGTTGCCCTTATTCTCCAATTACACCCATTCCCATACATTAAGCACTTGGCATAATATTTCGTCGGCTCAGATTCAATTACTCTGTAATCTACAGAGTTTTTGATGTTATAGTGCTTGATAGCTGAAACCACAGCCTCTTTCGTTGGGAATTGTAACCCAACACACAGATCAAGTGCAGATGGATCAAATGTCAGAGGCGTAGCTAATGTATGAACATACTCTGGAAATTCCGGCACATGCATTGCCTCCAGATCCAGTGTATGCATATGGGATGCAGCCTGATATGGGGGAATATCTCGATGAGTGTTGATATCTCCATGAGTGTTGATCTCAGCAGGGACGACGTCTGGGTCAGAATCAGTATTGTCATCACTTGCGAATTCAGCATCATCTTCTTGCTCACTAAATTCACCAACATCTTCACCATGGACTCCACGTGGACGAACAGGATCAACACCAGCTGGCTCATCTTCGAGGGTAGTAGGAATTAGGGTTTGTGAGACTAATGAAGTCTGAAAAGTTGTAGCTTGAGATAAGGGCACGACTTCTTCTGTGGGAACGTCGTATGTAGTGTCAACATAGAACGACCCAGAATCATAATCTTCTATGGGAAAGTTTTCTGTTGTGCGAACATTTGAAGGGCCGCAATCATCGTCAACATCATCTATGTCAGCATATAACTCAAGGACACCAACATTTGCAAATGTCTCATGAGCATAAAACATGCATCTGACATCATCATCATCTTCAAGTGGAAATGTTCTATATCGGACACATCCTTCACCAATAGAAAGAGGATGCCTGTACTTAACCTCTGAAACTCTTTTTCTAGTTCCAGCTTTAATTTTTGTATGAATTTGCAGCTTCAGTTCCTCTAATGTGACGTCGTCTTCAACACGAAAACTTTTTGGACGTTCACAATCAAAGGTAGCACCTTCGTCAGTATTATGAATTTGGCCATTATAGTAGACCAATGCGATCGCTCTATTGCTCATGTTGTGTAGCAAAAGAAAGAAGAAATATAGAAGGATGAGAATGAGAATGAGGAGGTTTTAGCACTCAGGAAAAATCTGATTGAAAAACTGTTGTATGGGGGTATTGTAAACCTTCATAAGTATTATGAATTTATAATGGTTCATTATGTTGTACCAGATAACAAATCCCATCCTTTGACTATTTGACTGAAAAAGTTATAACTTATTCAATGCAAAATGTCATTGATAAATCCCATCATTTGTCTCATCCATTGCAGAAAGAATCAAGTTCCAATATTTTCTCCAGCATTTGATGGACTGGAAAATAGCTGAAACCTGTCTAAAAACCTATATCATCAGTCTTATCCATTGCAGAAAGAATCAAGTTCCAATATTTTCTCCAGCATTTGATGGACTGGAAAATAGCTGAAACCTGTCTAAAAACCTATATCATCAGTCTTATCCATTGCAGAAAAAATCAAGTTCCAATATTTTCTCCAGCATTTGATGGACTGGAAAATAGCTGAAACCTGTCTAAAAACCTATATCATCAGTCTTATCCATTGCAGAAAAAATCAAGTTCCAATATTTTCTCCAGCATTTGATGGACTGGAAAATAGCTGAAACCTGTCTAAAAACCTATATCATCAGTCTTATCCATTGCAGAAAGAATCAAGTTCCAATATTTTCTCCAGCATTTGATGGACTGGAAAATAGCTGAAACCTGTCTAAAAACCTATATCATCAGTCTTATCCATTGCAGAAAAAATCAAGTTCCAATATTTTATCCAGCATTTGATGGACAGGAAAATAGCTGAAACCTGTCTAAAAACCTATATCATCAGTCTTATCCATTGCAGAAAGAATCAAGTTCCAATATTTTATCCAGCATTTGATGAACAGGAAAATAGCTGAAACCTGTCTAAAAACCTATATCATCAGTCTTATCCATTGCAGAAAAAATCAAGTTCCAATATTTTCTCCAGCATTTGATGGACTGGAAAATAGCTGAAACCTGTCTAAAAACCTATATCATCAGTCTTATCCATTGCAGAAAGAATCAAGTTCCAATATTTTCTCCAGCATTTGATGGACTGGAAAATAGCTGAAACCTGTCTAAAAACCTATATCATCAGTCTTATCCATTGCAGAAAAAATCAAGTTCCAATATTTTATCCAGCATTTGATGGACAGGAAAATAGCTGAAACCTGTCTAAAAACCTATATCATCAGTCTTATCCATTGCAGAAAGAATCAAGTTCCAATATTTTCTCCAGCATTTGATGGACATGAAAATGTAATGCAAGTTTTTGTTGTTTGTTTTTTGTTTTTATCTAATACAAATCAATTAACAAAATTTAAAAAAATTTGTTCATAAATTTTAAATAATAAAATTTACCTTACGAATTTTTTTTTTAATTATAAAAAATTATTTTAATTTAATTTATAAAATTTAAAATTAAAAAACAAAACTTACAAAATTTTAAAACTTACAAAATTTTAAACAAAACTTACAAATATTATTTTTGATTTTTTTAATTTAAGAAGAAATATTATTTTGTTTTTTTCATTTTTATAAGAAATAAAATTTTCCATATTTAAATTTAATAAGAAACTTAATTTAATTTATAATTTTTAAATTAAAAAAATAAAATTTACAAATTAAAAAAAATTAAAATTTGTTGATTTATTAAAAAAAAAAAAATTACTGAAGGGAAATCGCCACCCCCCATGGCGATTTCCCTTCATTCTTTTTACAATTTTGGTTAAAAATACCAAGGGAAATCGCCATGGGGGGTGGCGATTTCCCTTGGTATTTTTATCAAATTTTGAAAAAAATACCAAGGGAAATCGCCACCCCCCATGGCGATTTCCCTTGGTATTTTTAGCCAAAATCAATTTTTTTATGCTGGGAAATCGCCATGGGGGGTGGCGATTTCCCAGCTAATTTTAAATCAAGCGCATTTTGGGAAATAATCTAAAAGTATAGGTAATTTGGGGTTTAATTTTTTTTTTGGCTATATTAGTATAAAAAAGCCCCGGACTAGCTATTTTACCATCCTTAGCCGTGTCATAATGCATTACGCTCTTGATTTTGCTCAAGAAAGTCAATGGCTATGTTACTCAGAATCGAGTATGAATATCGAATATGGGTACGTGTTCGACACGAGTATATTTAATTTTTTAAAAAGTTTTTCATATATTTGGAGGGTTTTTGGAGAATCATATTCCATACCCATATCCGGATATGTATCGGACACGAATGTCAGATATGAATACTTCAAAAAATTGAAGAGTTGGAGCAAGGTAAATGGTGTTGCTCTACTAATTAATTCTATGCGATCTTGAGAGTTTTAGGGTGTTGAGTCATACCTTTATAGCTAAATCTGGTTGGTCCTAATTACTTAACTATCCTGAACTGTTCATAATCTTTTATCATTTTATAATTTTCACATAGACATTAGATTTTATCCGGGCTTTATTGTTAATTTTAATTAATTGTTCAATTTTAATTCTAATTTTTAATAATATTTTCGAATTAAATAAAAAAAAAGGAAAAGCAGAAAAAATAAAAGAAAAAAGAGAAAAATCGAAATAGGAAAGACAAGGTTGGATCGAATTAGAACTCTCCATTAGATCAAGATCAGACTTTGGATTATTTTTAATAAAGATAATAAATAGTTTTTATCTTGATTTTAATAGGATTTCAAAACCCAAATGAATTAAAACTCTAGACCCAATTGAACTAGGATTCCTCTAGGATTTTGGCTATAAAAACAACCCTAAGATTCAACACAAAAGATCATCAGACTATCATCAAGGAATTTCGAAACTCAAAGGCAGTAGGATTTGGGGAAGTCAGTAGCAAATTTTTTAGGGTTTTCGAAATTTCTAGGATTTGTGAAGTTAAGGTAGTTGTTTTGCGAAATCCAATGGTGGGTACATAGTTAAGGGGGAAAGGAGCATTCGGTCGGAGCTTTGGTGGCCATCAAATGGTCACCGGAGGAGATCAGGAGGGTTAGAGCCGTAATATTCAAACTTAGATCTAGGGTTTTCTGATTCGATTTGGATGAAACCAAGTTGATTTCGGGATTTAGAAGATTGAAAGGGAAATTTTGGGTAGTTTTTGGGCACCTACGATGGCGGCAACCGACGGCAGATGATGGCAGATGGCGACAACGATAGCCAGATTCTGGGTTTCTGAAGAACAGCCTTCGGTGTTCTTGGGGGAGAGAGAGGTCAGAGAAGAAAGTTTTTTTTTTTATTTTTTTTTACAAAAGGTGAGAAATGAACAAAAAAAAAGGTAAACTACAAGCGGGTCGGGTCAAGCGGATCCGCGTGCGACCCGTGCGCCGACCCGACCCGTTTGTAGTTGTTTTGTTTCTTTTCCTTTTTTATATTTTATTTATTTTATTTGCATTATTTAATTTATACTATTTGCATTAATTAATTTATATTATTTATCTAATTTGCATTATTATTATTTATTTATTAATTTTTGGACTAATATTATTTTTAGTTTTGATTCTTGCAGGTATATTTTTAAGATTAATTTTTATTTTTTATTTTTAGAAAGCATGATTTTAGGTTTATTTATTATTATTATTTATTATTTTTAGAAAGCATGATTTTAGGTTTATTTATTATTATTAGATTATTTTGCATGATTTATGATTATGATTATAATTATAATTATTATTTTTATTATTAGATAATTTTGCATGATTTAGGAATTAATACGACAAGATCTTATAGATTAGTGCATGCTTTAGGAATAAATATGATATGATTATTATTATTTTGCATGATTTTAGTTTAGGTTTATTTTTTAGATGGCATGATTTTAGGTTTTTTATTTTATTTTAGATGGCATGATTTTAGGTTTATGTTTTTTTATAGATTATATTGCATTATTAGGAATATATATGATATTATTATGATATTATGATTATTATTTTTTCTTTAGATTATTTTGCATGATTATGAAAATAAGTATTGACTCGATAGATTAATTAGGACCTTTAAATAAGAACAATTTAGAATAATATGGGACTAATGTGGTACTATTTTTATAGGCGTTGTGGGAGTGCTCATATTGGTGTAAGCCCTGCAAGCCAATCTAGTTGGGCTTGTAAAACACTATTTATACATTCATGTATTGCACATTATAGTTTATTAATTATAATTGAGGTATTTCTTTATCCATAAGTATTGTTATAATTGTTATCAATAACTTGCGAAGATAAAGCCCATGAGACACAATGGCATTGCAAAGAATTGTAAAGAGTTACAATTATGAGGATCCTTATGCATCAATGCCGTGTTTCTAAAACTGTTTTCGGTCATTGTATTGTCAAGACAAGGCATTGGCAATGCTCAAAAACTGGCATATGTGAAGCCTTCATGCACTTGATGCATGCAACCGATCTCATAGGTTGAAAGTATAGAGATACTTAGGGATAACATATGGGTGCTTGTTAGTTGAACAAGTTCACTGAACATGACCCGCTATGAGAGTTTCATTTGGTATTTCACTCAAGTGTCTATGGAAAATACTCTCATGTGTCAATAGTGTAAGTAATCCTTTGACATGAGACACCAAGTCATCTTGTATGTGAACTGTCATACTTAGATTTCATCACGAACGAGTCCCAATCACGAGGATGCTTATAGTAGGTTGTTATTGGGTATGACATGAAGCATACGAAGATGAATGAGTGATCCAGAGAGGATTCATCACCCCAAGTGATATGAGGGGACATATCTCACATGTATCTGGCTTATATTAACTTATGGAAGTCCTTGGCCAAGGCAATACGTAAGGAGTTAATATTAAAGCTGCAGATCTAATATGGAATGGGATTAAGAGTAGACACTGTACCATGCTCTTTCCTGTCCCGGGATATTTGATGAAGGAATCGAATTACACAGACATATTGTACACGAAAGGCTTGTTGAAGCTTGATGACTCTGTTGGCATTTGGGTGGTCATGATGCATTGCTAGATGCCGCTCATGATCTATAAATATAAGTAAGAAATTCTTAATTGAATTAATTATATTTATTGCCAACATGTTAAGGGCCTAATGGGTCACACACAAATGGTGATTAATGAAATTAAAATGAGATTGGGCCAGATTAAATATTCATTAAGTGTTGTGGGCTTAGTGTGAATATTTAATAATATGTATAAAGGCTTTAGTGCAGATAGTCCAATAGTTGGCATACACTAAACCTAATTATATAAATATGCCTCTTATGTTGTTGCCGCCTCCCTATGGAAGGAAACCCTGGAATCGGTGCATCTCACACTCCCAAGTGAGGTTCGACCGTATAGCAAAAGCGAGAGGAGAATTCGATTCTTCTTGTTACTTTTAGATAACCAAGGTAGAGAAGGAAGGTTTCTCATAACCTAGACTACTAGCATCGTCTTGGAAAAACATAATCTCAACATTGTGAAGGTTTTTGAATCACTTGTGTGGATTACAGTTAGAGGTCAGATAATTGGACGGCTTTGGTTTGCAACCAGTGAGCTTCGTGTACAAGAACAAGAACATCAAGAATCTGTCTTGAGGTTTTGGCAATCTCCATTACAGAGGTATGAGATTTTGATTGTTATCTGTTCTTAACAGGATGATCGTTTTGAATTCATAGGCAAATCCATGGAGGGATTCAGTTTCTCTTTGTTTTTATTTTATTCAGCTACGTTGTATGTTTAACTTGTTGATTAAATTATACATTGTCTCTGTTTGAGCATGAGCCAAATCCCAACGCTGGTATCAGAGCCTCGCTTATGTTATTCCTATACGATCTACGCTTTGATTGTTACCTTTGACAAAACTGTTTTGTTCTTTGAGTTGTTTTGATCCGATTGTCACTAACCAAAATTGTGAGAATTTGAACTTATAGTGTTTCGGTGAAGGCAGCAGATTATCATGGTGAATTCTTGTTGATTAATTGGTATAAAATTGTTTTAAACCGATTAATGCAACTGGCGAAAGTTTGACAGCAATTGAGAACTGTATTTGCCTGCTTTGAGCAAATTTGGTGATTTGAGTCAGAAAAACTTGTAGATTTTTCTTGGCTATTTTTAATGCATGGTTTGATGATTTTTAGGATTTAAAATTGCTTAGAATTGTTCTTGGCAAGCCTGAAAAATCATAAAACTGATTTGGCATTGAAAAGTTGAAAGCTATGAAAAGTGGATAGACAGCCTGTAGGGAGAAAGGGAGGCTGCGGCTACACCTGATAGCCATAGCCTGCGCCTTCCCTTGCTAGGGTTTTCGCTTTTATCAGATTCTCACAGCTTATGTATTTTAGCAATATTGAGTTACTAATGTTGTAGTGTCCTAGTTGAACTACAACACTAAAAATTAGTAACCATGGTATTATTGTTAAATTAATTAAATCACCAAAATAAGAATTTACATAAATATTCAATTAAATTGTTTAATTGGATGATAATTTAATTAAAGGAAATAATCCTAATTGGATTAGGATATATTCTAATGAGATTAGAATAAATGTTTATTATTTTCTTTAAATTAAATTATGGATCAAATATAATCATTGAATGGTAACTAGAGATTAAAGCATGATTTATATGTTCATAAATTGTTTGTGAATGTATGGGATGATTATGGACTTAGACCTAATATGATTGTGGATGGTTGAATTTATTTTTATGGTTTTTATTAATTAAATAGGGACTGCGTGCCCTGCCTTATCTCTAATTTTCTGGAGTTGTAAAAATTCTTTCCTCACCTAACTCCTCTCAAATGTAACTTGAGGTTTCTTTATTGCAAATGTAATTAGTTACATCAAAGTGTAAAATTAGGATTAACAAGGAATAGTTTTTGTAACTTGAAGATGGAGATCAAAGGTGCCGTGAAGATAAGGAGATTACAAGCAAGCTTTGAAGACTATGTATGTAACCACCTAGGAATTTGACCAACTAATTTCCTTTGATGGCTCAAGGAAATTAGATTAGAAAAGTTCATATTCATCCAAGTAGAAAGCATGTTATAGATTTATCTTATGCGATATTTTAAATGCTATGAATGCATGATATGAAGAGACTTATAATTAAAGAAAAAGGAAATCTCTCTTTACAATATTGAGTCACATGTTTCGCATGATAAAGTTGCCTTCCATCATCATAACAAGATAACCAGAGTTCTTCCAATAGGAGGCTTTGTGAGTCACTCAAGGTCAAACTACTGTACGAATATGTTTGAATTATGAAGTTGGGTCTTACTCAACTAATACCATGTTGCCCGGATGCGCAAAACTTGACCGCATGGTGTTAGAGGCATAGTTAGGCGAAGTATATATGATCTGCTTAGACAAGGAGTTGTCACCTAACTGATCTGGGAGTTGCATAGAGATGCAATTGATAAGCTATGTTATTTACCTAACTAGGCTTGTTGTAATTTATTGAGTCACTCAAGGTTGCAACATGTTGAAAGGGATCCCAACCCACTAGAAATACCTTGATGAGATTTTCGAGTAATAGTGAGGGCTATTATCTCGAAAAATTAGTGGGAGAACCAATAAGAGATTTAATACCTCATCTTGAATTGGTATAAATGCATGAATATAACTGATATATACTTTTTCCATATTAGGTTGTTGAAAATGGTTAACACTTAAACTGCACTGCGCGGCATTATGAATGCCATTAATCCAAAATGTTTGGATTGGTACAAAAGATTGAGAAGCATTCTCAATGAAAGGAAGGTTGCTCACTTGACAAGTCAAGAAGAACTTATAGAAGTTTATGGGTTGACTGTGTTTGTGATTGAACTGAATCTTTCTACTGTTAAATCTAATTCCTGGATAGTTGATTCAGGATGCGGTTCACATCTATGTAATGACATAAGGATGTTGAAAGGAAGTAGAAAGTTGAGCAAAGATGAAGTAGTTCTTAGAGTAGGCAATGATGCAAAAATTGCAGCATTGGCCGTTGGAACATGTACTTTATCTTTGCCGTCTGGCATGAAATTGGAACTGAAAGATTATTACTTTGTTCCAGTATTGTCTAGAAACATCATTTCGGTTTTATACCTCACTGTTAATGATGGTTTCAAGATAAGAATGAAGGGCAATAGTTGCTCCATCATTCTTAAAGACATTCACTATAGATCGGCAACATTACATAATGGATTATATGTTTTGGATCCAGAGATGCCTGTGTTCAATATAAATGTCAAGAAAGCAAGAAAGGATGATCCAAGTAAGACTTACATCTGGTATTGTAGACTTGGTCATATCAATGAGACAAGGATTTCCAAATTGCATAAACATTGTTATTTGGAACCCTTTGATTATGAATCATATGGGACTTGTGAATGTTGTCTCCTTGGTAAGATGACCAAGACTCCCTTTACAGGAAAGGGTGAAAGAGCTGGTGTTTTATTGGGCTTAATATATTCAGATGTATGTGGGCCACTAAACACAGCTGCTAGAGGTAATTACTCATACTTCATAACCTTTATCGATGATCATTCTAGATATGGTTATGTGTATCTGATGAGATACAAGTCTGAATCTTTTGAAAAGTTCAAATAGTTTAAAGCTGAAGTAGAGAAACAGACTGGGAAAAATATTCTGGCTCTTAGATCGGATCGAGGAGGAGAATATTTAACCCATGATTTCTTGGATCATTTGACGAAAAATGGAATTTTGTCGCAACGGACTCCACCTAGAACTCCTCAGCATAACGGAGTGCTCAGGAGGAGAAATCGAACCTTGTTGGACATGGTTCGGTCTATGATGTCTAAGGCTGACCTTCCGATATCCTTTTAGGGATATGCCTTAGAAACTGCAGCTTACCTTTTAAATAGGGTTCCAAGCAAGTCGGTAGATAAGGTACCATATGAGATGTGGAATGGCAAGAAGCCATACTTATCTTATGATTTGGGATGTACTGCTTATGTGAAGCAAGTACCTTCTGATAAGCTGGGAGCTAGATCAGAAAAATTTAAGTTTGTGGGATATCCTAAATAGACTATTGGATATTACTTTTACAGTCCAACTGATCAAAAGATGTTTGTGTCAAAACACGCTGCTTTTCTAGAGAAAGAGTTTCTACTAGAAGGATTCAGTGAGAGTAAAATAGAACTTGAAGAAGTTCAAAAACCACAACCTGACATTCCCTCGGAACCTGAGCCATCGGTCGAAGCATTGGATGCTCGGACTAATGCTCAAGAAACACGAGTACTCCGAAGGTCTAGTAGGGAGAGGCAAACACCAATAAGATATGGATTTCTTTTGGAAAGAGATGGTTTGCCCATTGATAATGAACCTACTACCTATAAGGAAGCGATGTCGGACATCAATTCCAAGAAATGGCTAGAAGCCATGAAATCTGAAATATATGCCATGGAAGTTAACCAAGTTTGATCTTTAGTTAATCCACCTCAAGGGATAAAATCCATAGGGTGTAAATGGGTCTACAAGATAAAGATAGACATGGATGGCAACATATAAACGTATAAGGCCAGATTGGTTGATGTGAACCCTAGGGGTTAAACCCTTTGAACCCACTAACAAATTGAAATACCTAACCCAGAAAAGCCAAGATTCAGGCAAAGAAAACTTAAAACCCTTAAAAGCCTGTTTCAAAGAACCTAGATTAAGCATGTAATCTAAACCCTAAGAACTCTCGTTTCAAGAACCTAAGTTTGATAGGTTGAACGCCACAAAGAAAGAATTCTTTGATAAGTTCCTAAGTTCTTTCAAGAACTAAAAAGAGAAAACTCTCACTGAATAAAATCAGACTTAATTGATCAAAAGATAATTGAAGTAGGCGGCTAAGACATATATTTATAGCCTCCCTACGATAACCCTAATCTACTAATTAATAATATGTAAAATATGGGCTGAACATGCTCAAGCCCAAACTTAAATAATTAAAAAGATGCCCAATAGTTTAATGAGGGTAGTCCCCACAAGCTTATTGGACATGTTACACAAGTCAGGCCCAAAAGCCTAAACTAAATAAAAACTTAACACAAGTCCAAATACTCATTTAATAGGCTACACATAGTTTAATGAATTGGTCCCCACCCTTGCCATGTCATTTAATGAACAAGTCCACTTCATTAAGCCTTAATGCCGCCACTTCAAAAACTTGGATCACATGGACCAAAGCTGGTTCCTCTTCATTCAAGCCCATCTTGAATGTCTTGACCTTGCTTAAAAGACTTGTAGATTCTGCCTAAGTCCTTTCCTTGCATTGCTTTCTTGATTCGGTCCAAATGGAATCCTTGTATTGCTTCTTGAAAACTTGGTCCATCTTGGATCCCATCATTCCCCCTTTCCTCGAAATGATTCGACCTCGAATTATCGCCTGCATTATAAGGAGAAAGATCAGAAACAATAAAAGTAGTAGAAATATTAGACTCAACTTGAAGATCCACTTTAGAAGCATTAGCATTAATGTTCTCAAGGATTTGGACAGCTTCTCTTTAAAGAAAGCTATGGAACGTCTATCTTGCAACAAAATCATCCTTATCCCTGTCGTATCACATTCAATTTTAAAAGTCTTATTAAAGTTAGGTAATGCTAACACAAGTGTAGAACATAACCTTTCTCTAATAGTAGCAATTGCACATAGTTCCCTAAAACACAAATCAGATTTATCATATGCCATGTATAAATAAGAAAAATCAGTATTATTGACATACAAACCTTGCATGTATTTGAAACTAAGTATTTGAGCACTCTTATAAGCACGAAATACATACCTCATTGGTAAAACATCAAAATCAATTTTCCCCTTACCTTGCTTGTAACAAGTAGCATAGGAAGTACATACCTTGCTTGTATCAATGTTAAGTAGTACAAAATCAAGTGAATGCTCAATCTCAATTGGATGCCCAATACCTTGTATGGAAGGCAACCCATTCGGCTTCCCCTTTGGAAATACATGCTTGAACACCTGCAATAAAGAAAAAGACAAACTAGGAAGAGGGTTGTTAGTTTGATCATTAGTAAAAACCTCACTCTCTTTTGCATAGAAACTCTTCTTTGTCTTTTCTTTTCTCTCTTGTGGCATCATTCTCTTTTTTTCAGCCACTTCTATTTTTTTCTCATGTGTTTCGGCCACACTCTCTCTTTTCTTTTCTCTCATGTTTCTTTCTTCTGTTTCGGCCTCACTCTTTCTTTTTTGCTCACTCTCATTTTTCAGCTTCAATTTCAATTGGTCCTCATAGACCTGTTTTGGAGTTAAAGGAACAAGCTTGGTTGTTTTTCCATCCTTTACAAAGCTATACCTATTCCTAAACTCATCATGAATTACCCTCCTATTATACTGCCACGGCCTCCCCAACAAAATATGGCTAGTATGCATAGGTGCTACATCACAAAGCACCTCATCACTATACCTCCCAATGGTAAAAGCTACCAAAACCTGCTTATTAACCTCTACCTCCCCACATTCAGTCAACCATTGCAACTTATAAGGTTTGGGATGTTCTAGTAAAGGTAAGCTCAACTTCTCAACTAGGATGGTACTAGCTATATTATTGCAACTTTTCCCATCAATAATCATACTACATACTCTGTCATTTACAAAACATCTAGTACGAAATATGTTCTCTCTCCGCTGCTCCATATCATCTATATTAAATTGCGTATTGAGAGAATACCTTGCAACAAGAGACTCACCTACCACGGGATCTTGTAGATTTCTATTCACTACCTCTTGTTGACCCATCCTATCTCTCATCTCCTCCAACACCAATTTTAAGCGTTCAGATTCTTGTTGCATAGCATGCAACATAGAGGATAAGCTATCCACCTTCTTTTTAGGTGTTGAGTCACTTTTGCGATACATCTTTGAAGTTGCTACAAAACAAATTGTTAGTGATAAAAAATAAATAAACTCACACACTCCCTTAGTGTTTACACTCAATTAAGATATCACTTCAACTCTTGTTTGCACTCTTTTAGTCTTTTTCTTTAATAAACTTACTTACTCTTGCCTTTTACCACTCTATTTCCTCTTTCAGGTTCTTTAGGAACTAGAAGAACTCTTCAAGAACTCAACTTGCTTAATTCTACCTAGCAAAAGACTCAAGAAACAAGAAATAATTAGTAAGAAGGTAAAACAAGTAAAAATCAAGAACAAGATGACCAAGAATTCAAATATTTCCTACTTTCCTTGATCTTTTTCGAATCTTTCTTTCTTTTTCTTGCTGTTCGAACACTTTTCTTTCTCTTTTTTTTTCCAAGAACAAGACTTCTTGATTTTCTTGAAATCTCGGATGAACTTTTTTTTTCTTGGGACTGTTCGAATGCCCCTTTGAATTCTTGAATTTTTTTTTCAAGATTCGGATCAAGAATCAACAAGAAGAAATTTTAATTGATCAAGAATTCAAGAAACGGAATCTTGATTTAAACCACTTTTCAAGACTGAAACCCCAAACTTAGACTGTCTAAAAACTATAACCCTAGGAAAAATGCCTAAAGCTATAACCTCAAGACAAAAATATCTGAAACCCAAAATCTTGTTATTGATTTTGTTATGATAGTATCTAAACCAACTTCCAAGAATGAAACCCCAAACGAAAACTGCCTTAAAACTATAACTATTAGACAAAAAAATGCCTAAAGCTATAACCCCTATGACAAGTATGTCTGAAACCCCAAAACAAAAAAGTTGAGAAAAACTCCAATACCCTCTGGTAAAGAAGATAAAAAGATTTGACCTGATTGGTTCCTAAGCTCTGATACCAACTGATGTGAACCCTAGGGGTTAAACCCTTTGAACCCACTAACAAATTGAAATACCTAACCCAGAAAAGCCAAGATTCAGGCAAAAAAAACTTAAAACCCTTAAAAGCCTGTTTCAAAAAACCTAGATTAAGCATGTAATCTAAACCCTAAGAACTCTCTTTTCAAGAACCTAAGTTTGATAGGTTGAACGCCACAAAGAAAGAATTCTTTGATAAGTTCCCAAGTTCTTTCAAGAACTAAAAAGAGAAAACTCTCACTGAATAAAATCATACTTAATTGATCAAAAGATAATTGAAGTAGGCGGCTAAGACATATATTTATAGCCTCCTTACGATAACCCTAATCTACTAATTAATAATATGTAAAATATGGGCTGAACATGCTCAAGCCTAAACTTAAATAATTAAAAAGATGCCCAATAGTTTAATGAGGGTAGTCCCCACAAGCTTATTGGACATGTTACACAAGTCAGGCCCAAAAGCCTAAACTAAATAAAAACTTAACACAAGTCCAAATACTCATTTAATAGGCTACACATAGTTTAATGAATTGGTCCCCACGCTTGCCATGTCATTTAATGAACAAGTCCACTTCATTAAGCCTTAATGCCGCCACTTGAAAAACTTGGATCACATGGACCAAAGCTGGTTCCTCTTCATTCAAGCCCATCTTGAATGTCTTGACCTTGCTTAAAAGACTTGTAGATTCTGCCCAAGTCCTTTCCTTGCATTGCTTTCTTGATTCGGTCCAAGTGGAATCCTTGTATTGCTTCTTGAAAACTTGGTCCATCTTGGATCCCATCATTGGTTGCAAAAGGTTATAATCAAGTTGAAGGCATTGATTTTGAAGAAACCTTTTCACTAGTTGCCATGGTTAAATCCATTAGAATTATGCTTGCTATTGCTGCATACCATGATTATGAGATATGGCAGATGGATGTAAAAACTGCATTCCTTAACGGGAATTTGCAAGAGGAAGTGTATATGACACAACCTGAAGGTTTTTCATCCAAGGCCACTTCTAATAAGGTATGCAAGCTGCAAAAGTCCATTTATGGAATAAGGCAAGCATCTCGGAGTTGGAACATTAGGTTTGATGAAACAATTAAAGAATTTTGTTTCATTAGGAATCCTGATGAACCATGTGTTTACAAGAAGGTAAACGGACATGCAGTTGTGTTCCTAGTGCTTATGTCGACGACATATTGCTCATAGAAAATGATGTACCTATTCTTCAGACCACCATGGTCTGGCTCTCCAAACAATTCTCCATGAAGGATATGGGAGAAGCAGCATATATTATGGGAATTAAGATCTATAGAGATAGATCGAAAAGACTGCTTCGATTGTCCCAATCCGTTTACATAGACAAGGTGCTAAAGAGGTTTAGCATGGATATCTCCAAAAGAGGTAACTTGCCTATGGTACATGGTGTACAATTTTCAAAGAGATGTATCCTAAAACTTATGAAGAAAGGACATGGATGGATAGGATTCCATATGCTTCATAAATTAGATCTATCATGTACGCCATGTTGTGCACAAGACCAGATGTATCGTACGCTCTGAGTGTGACGAGCCGATACCAAAGCAATCCTAGTGAAACTCACTGGACTGCTGTGAAGAATATCCTCAAGTACTTGAGAAGAACTAAGGATATTTTCTTGGTCTATGGAGGGGCTGAACTCCAAGTTAGGGGTTATACAGATGTTGGATTCCAAACTGATAAGGATGATAGTAAATCGCAGGGCGGTTACGTATTTACCTTAAATAGAGCTATAGTTAGTTGGAAAAGTTCCAAAGAGACTACAACTGCAGATTCAACAACAGAAGCTGAATACATCTCCGCATGTGAGGCAGCGAAGGAGGCTGTTTGGATTAAGAAGTTCATAACTGAACTTGGCGTGGTTCCAAGCATTGTTGATCCAGTACCACTTTATTGTGATAACAATGGAGCCATAGCGCAAGCTAAGGAACCACAGTCTCATCACAAATCCAAACATGTATTGCGGCAATATGACTTGATTAGAGATATAAATCAAAGAGGTGATATAAGTATGGAAAGGGTACCCACAGAGGATAATATAGCTGATCCTTCCATTAAGGTTCTGTCCCAGCAGAAACACAATCGTCACATGGAAGGACATGGGCTTAAGTACATGGGCAATTGGCTTTAGTGCTAGTGGGAGATTGTTGGTGTAAGCCCTGCAAGCCAATCTAGTTGAGCTTGTAAAACACTATTTATACATTCATGTATTGCACATTATAGTTTATTAATTATAATTGAGGTATTTCTTTATCCATAAGTAATATTATAATTGTTATAAATAACTTGTGAAGATAAAGCCCATGAGACACAATGGCATTGCAAAGGAATTGTAAAGAGTTACAATTATGAGGATCCTTATGCATCAATGCCGTGTTTCTAAAACTGTTCCTGGTCATTGTATTGTCAAGACAAGGCATTGACAATGCTCAAAAACTGGCATATGTTAAGTCTTCATGCACTTGATGCATGCAACTGATCTCATAGGTTGAAAGTATAGAGATACTTGGGGATAACATATGGGTGCTTGTTAGTTGAACAAGTTCACTGAACATGACCCGCTATGACAGTTCCATTTGGTATTTCACTCAAGTGTCTATGGAAAATACTCTCATGTGTCAATAGTGTAAGTAATCCTTTGACTTGAGACACCAGGTCATCTTGTATGTGAACTGTCATACTTAGATTTCATCACGAACGAGTCCCAATCATGAGGATGCTTATAGTAGGGTTTTATTGGGTATGACATGAAGCATACAAAGATGAATGATTGGTCCAAGAGAGGATTCATCACCCCTAGTGATATGAGGGGACATATCTCACATGTATCTGGTTTATATTAACTTATGAAAGTCCTTGGCCAAGGCAATACTTAAGGAGTTATTATTAAAGCTGCAAATCTAATATGGAATGGGATTAAGAGTAGACACTGTACCATGCTCTTTACTGTCCCGGGATATTTGATGAAGGGATCGAATTACACAGACATATTGTACACGAAAGGCTTGTTGAAGCTTGGTGACTCTCTTGGCATTTGGGTGCTCATGATGCATTGCTAGATGTCGCTCATGATATATAAATATAAATAAGAAATTCTTAATTGAATTAATTATATTTATTACCAACATATTAAGGGCCTAATGGGTCACACACAAAAGGTGGTTAATGAAATTAAAATGAGATTGTGCCAGATTAAATATTCATTAAGTGTTGTGGGCTTGGTGTGAATATTTAATAATATGTATAAGGGTTTTAGTGCAGTTAGTCCAATAGTTGGCATACACTAAACCTAATTGTCATAACGGTTTTTTGACCGTTAGACTATTTTGGAAACACGAATGGAATCGCCACCAATCCTTTTTGTTTGGTGTGATTGACCACCTATTAAAACCGATTTTAGTAAAATATTTTAAAATTAATTAAAACATTTTAAAAGCAATTTTAAAGTTTGCGTTTTAAACCAGAGAGAAAAAATAAAGTCAGGTTCGGGAGTCGGTTACGTGCGGGGAAGGATTAGCACCCCCACGACGCCCGTTTAGAAAATGGTACCATTTAATCACGTGTTGTCTTAAATCTCGATTTAATAAACTTGACATCGGTATTTAAAACTAATTCTCTTTTTATTTTATTTTTAAAAAAAAAACATGTTTTATCTTTTGAATTTTTTTTGAATTGTTATTTTTTTTAAAAACGAAAGTGAACGTAAATCTATTATCGAGAACTCTCATTAAATATTCCCAACACTCTTGGTGGTATTTAACGAGATCCTCTCACCTCAAGATATCTTAGGAATCACAACTGTGACATCCTTCGAATTCCGTCGTCGGCAAATCCGTATTCATTTTTTTATGCGTATGATGCGGATATTTAAACATGAATGCATACAATTAAATATATAAGACACATGATTAAATACATAACTATAAGATTAAACATACGAATCATAATATAAAAAAAGGGCAAGGCAAAATATTGAGCACATAAACATTCACTATTTATTCATTTTTATTTTGACTATTTCCATTTTTGAGTGAAAACGAATTTTTGTATCGAGCATATCGCTAAATACTCCCACCACTCGTGGTGACATTTAACGAAATTCTCTCACCTTGGGATATCTTAGGAATCACAACTGTGACGTCCTTCGAATTCCGTCGTTGGCAAATACGTATTCACCCCTTTATGTTTATTTATTAAAAAAATTTCTAGCCATGATACTTTAGGCCTTCTACTACAAACTCGTATTTCATGACATTAAAATATTCTACTATATTTGAACAAATTGTAAATACCAATAACAAGACATATTTAAAATAGGATAATAAATAATAACCACAAATAATAAGATATATTGAAAGACACTACAACACTAAAATTCGAATAATATAATATATTAAAATAATATGATATTCAAGAACACTAATAATATACTATGCTAAGATAACGCAATATTTAAAATAATATACTATTTAAACATGTTACTACATTAAATACACTAGTAATATAACATATTATCAAAATATACTACCACATTAAAAATGACAAAATATAACAAAATATATTAAAACATGTTATGATACTTAAATACTAATATAATAATATTATTGAAATATACTACCATATTTAAAATAACAAAAGTGATAAAATATGTTAAACTATGTTAAAATACAAAAAAAAAAATGAAACCAATTAGCATATACATTACAATATTTAAAACAAAAAACATACAAAAATAAAAAAATACTAAAATATGCTTTGATAAATAAATAATTAAAAAAAAAACAAATTTTACCTAATTGGGCCTGAAGTCGGGCCCGGGTTTGATGGCATTTGGACCCGGACTGAGTAGGCTAGGAAGTCCAAAAGATGGCAAGGTGGGCTTGGGCCCAAATATGTTTTTTTTTGCTTTTTTTCTTCTCTTTATTTTTTTCCTTTTCTTTCTTCTTTTTCTTCCTCTTTTTTTCCCTGCTTGGCCCAAAACCAGTGAAATGGGTCGCTGGGCAGGGGCCTCCTGGGCACGTGGGTCAGGCCTTTTAGGCCGGATCGGGCCTTCTGGGCACGGGTCGGGTCGGCTGGCAGACCCGAATCCTTTTTTTTGGCCTGCAATCGGGTAGGCTGTGCGGGTTTCGGACCCGGGGTGGGTCAACGCGCGGGTCTGGCCTAGCTTTAATAAAACGGTGCGTTTTGCACCGTTATAAAAACAAAATTTTTTTTCTTTAGAATTTTCAAAACTCTTTCTCTCTAACTCAGAAAAACCTCTGAATGTTCTTCATTTCTCACCGGAGAATTCAATGTTTTCTAGATTTTAGCGGTGGCTCCACCGTGGATCGTGGATCGTCGTGCTCCGGCCCAGAGTGAGCCCAAAAGACTCATCGTGATCTCCTCTTTCCGATTCTAGGCTTTGTTTTGCCCAAATTGGATCCAAACCTCCTAGATCTAAGATCGAAGATCAAAAAAAAAAACCCTAGAATTTTTCTCTTTTTTTTTTGCTGTTTGTGTTTTTTTTTTGGTTTGTTGGGTGGCTTTCGATTTTTTCTAATGAGGGTTTGTGGTTGTGTGAGTGTCGAATGGGGTGTAGGGGGAGCTGAATGGTCAGGGTGATTCTTTTGTTGCTCAGGGGGTGTTCCGAATCGGTAGAGGGGTCTCCAGTAGGTGATTATGGTTTTTAGTGGTGAGTGTAGGGATTTTTTTTGGTTCTCCTCTTCCTCCTTTTGCTTCTGTTTGGATCCTTTTCTTTTGAAGGGTTTTGGTTTCAAAACCCCAGGATTCGGAATCTGGGTCCCCAAATTTTGAGGTTGAGACGTTGCTTGTGGTGGGTGGGGTTTTCGAGAAGTGATCCACGGTGGCGTGGGGGTTTGGGTTTGGTCTCAAAAAGGATTGTGTGCTAGGGTTGTCTAGGTTAGGTCTCTAGAGGGCTCGGTTTTGGAGGGTGACGTGTGTGTGTCCTGGGGAAATGGTGGTGGCTGTCAGGGGGAGTGGCTGCCTGACAAGGGGGGTGGCTGCCAGGGCTAGGGTTTGCTAGGGTTAGGGGTTGCTAGGGTTGCAGGGGGTTAGGTCTCTGGGGTAGCAGACCCTGTTGGGCCAAATGGGAATGGGCCTGCTACTTGTTGGACCAGGCAGAAGGCCTGGTGGCTTGGCTGCCTGGATGGGCCTGCTAGGCCAACAGGCCCGATTTAGCATGCTTGGCCAATAGGCCCAGACGGGCCCTGGGTGGCCAGCAGGCCCAGACGGGCCTTGGGTGGGGCCTGGTTGGGGATTGGGCTGCTAGGTAGCAGGCCCTGTTGGGAATGGCCAGGGTCGAATTTGGGTTCGACCCGGGCTAAAAATGGTTGCTACAGTTGCCCCTCTCTGCACATTGCTGAGAATCAGGAATAGGGCAAAGATACGAGCAACGTTTTTGTCTAGGCTTATGTATGAGCGCATTCTAAAAAGGCTCTCTCCATCGGAGGTTCTATCATTTGAAAATAAACTGCTCCTCTTATCAGAGGCTCTATCATTTGAAAATAAATTGCTCCTTCTATTAGAGACTCTATCACTTGAAAATAAATTGCTCCTCTCATCAGAGGCTCTATCACTTGAAAAATAAATTGCTCCTCTTATCAGAGGCTTTATCACTTGAAAATAAACTGCTCATCTTATCAGAGACTCCATCACTTTGAAAGTAAATTGCTTATCTCATCAGAGGCTCTATCACTTAAAAAATAAATTGCTCCTCTCATCAGAGGCTCTATCACTTGAAAAATAAATTGCTCCTCTCATCAGAGGCTCTATCACTTAGAAAATAAAATGCTCATCTCATCAGAGGCTCTATCACTTCGGAAAATAAATTGCTCCTCTCATCAGAGGCTCTATCACTTTGGAAAATAAATTGCTCCTTTCATCAGAGGCTCTATCACTTGAAAAATAAATTGATACCTTTCCTTTGGTCATCATGGTGACTTTCACTTTCCCGCCATAGTCGAGTTCCATCTTTCTCTGTCCACCTACCATTCATATGATTTGCAACATGATAATTTTTAATTGTTTGCAATGTCATGGCAATGCAATGCATGTTTATGATAATGGAATGCATAACTTAAAGCTCGAATTATGACTTAATGCCCCTGTGTGTTTTTTATCAACCAATGATTCTTCCAAAACTTGACCTGATTAATCCTTTTATCCCGTTCTTTATAAACCCCCTTTTTTTCTATATTTTTTCAATTCCCTCTCTTCTTCCTCTTCAAGTTGACTAGTTGTCTGTAACTTACTTCCTTATGATCCTTTCTTAGTCAGAGTCAATGGTTTGCACATTTTCCTCAATATAATTTCTCATATCAATCATCATTTCAGTCATTGTCTTCTTCACTTCCAGAGGGTATAAATAAATCAATATCTCATATTGCCCCATTATCTCCTCATAATCTCTTTCTCTCTTTTTGATTTTCCAATTCTCAAATTTCTCTAGAGTAATCATGAAAGTTCCATTTAAGCAGTGTTCATTTATTTATCATCATTAAAATTTCATGCCAACATAATGCATTATTTAAAGAAAATTTCAAAGAAATAAAGATAACTCAATGAAAAAACTTTATGAATTGGGATAAGTATTTTTCATTTTAGCGAAAAATGAACATATTGGCATTAGTCAAAAAATGAAAGAAGGTCAGAATAGGGATAGATCCTTTCATAACGAATACTCAAACGAACTCAATCGATCTTGTAGACACCTAATTTTGTTCGGACCACTAAAACAGGTATGTTTTCTTCCTAAATTGATGTTTCAAAATGTAAAAACACTTTTTTCATCCTGCAGGTGGTACTCCGAAACTTAGTCTAAGAAGACGAGCATAAAGAGTCAAACTTGAAAAAGTCAATCCCAAAAAGTCAACCTCAAAAAGTCAACTACTGGAAAAATCAACCCACTTTTAAAATCAAGATTTGAAGTTCAATTGAAAAATGGTGAAAGAATTTTGATAATCCGTGGTCTACATTGAAAGATATGGAGTTCGAAAGTTGGGTTACGAAGATTTAGTAGAAAAGAAACCCTAGTTCGAGAAATTTGGGGAAAAGTGCTTAAACGATCAAATTGGTCGAAATTGAAGGTTCCAAATGAAAGATAAGCACTAACTACGGGTAATAGAGAAGCTACTTGGAAGAAAAACTGAAAAAAAATCGATCCGGAAAAAAACCGAGGAATAGGGTTTTTGGTGGATTTCGATAAAATTTGGAAGAATTACAAAAATGACCCAATTCGGTAAGAATAAAGCTCCTAATGTATGAGGAGTGATTAAAAAAGGATAGCCCAAGGCTCAGTTTGAAGAAAATCTGAAAATCGGACTTGTTTTGAGCAAAACCGGGTTTCGGAGGCAAAATGGCAAAATTGGAAAATTTGGGAAAAATAGCAAATGATCTCCAAAATTTTTGAAAAATTTCAGATCTCATTCTCAAATCATTTCAAAGAGATTGGCAAAAGAAAATCTTGATTCGGAGTTCGTTTGCAAAAATGGCCAAATCCCGGGTCCCCTATGTAGAAATTCAAGAAGGTAAATCCCGAAAAAATAGCAAATGAACTCCAAAAATTCTGAAAATTTGTAAATCTCATTTTTAAATTATTTGGAAGAGATTGGTGAAAGAAAATCTGGATTCAGAGTTCGTTTGCAAAATGGCCAAATCCCGGGCCCCCATTGCAGTAATCAAGCAGATAAATCCCAGAAAAATACCAAATGTGTTCCAAAAATTATGAAAACTTTATATCATACTTTTAAATTATTTTGAAGATATTGGTGAAGAAAAATCTGGATTTGGAGCTCGTTTAAAAAATGGTAAAGTTTGGGAGCACAAAAGGGCAATTTTGGAAGAAAAAATCCAAATAAATAGCAAATGGGCTCTGAAATTTTTGAAAATCTCCAGAATTCAATTTTTTTTTATTTATTTTATTTTGGAAGTATTTAAAAAATAAAAATTGAATTTGGACTCCGTTTGCTATTTATTTATGTTCGGGGGGCAAAAAGGTCATTTTACCCAAGAAACCTAAAAGGGCTTTTCTTGCCTTTTGAAAAAACGGAGATTGGGCTAGAAGAAGAGGGGTCAGCCGGCCAAGGCCCAAGGATGGGTAGATATTTTTTGATTTTTAATCAAAAGGCCAACAATGAAGAGGAAGGGAGTTATTTTTTGATCAAACCTTTGCAATTAAACCACATGGACCAATGCATGAAGAGGGAGAGTGTCAACATAATGGCTTAAGATTCTTGAACAGCTGTAATTGTGGATAGTTGATTGCCTAATCTAAGGGTTATAATTTCATATTTTAAACATCTTGGATCAATAGCCTTTGGATCAAAATTGGTTGAAGAAAAAATGACAACATCCTAGGGGATAAGGGCCATTCGGCCACTACTAGAGGAAGGGCTCTCTCTTTTCATTTTTAGCTATTCACTCTCTATTCTCTCTTGTTTTTGGCTGATTTTTCTCCCATTATTGAAAGGCAAAAAGAAAATTTTAGAAAAGAAAAGAAAGTTAGAAGTGAAAAAGCTTGAAATATAGCTTCTAGAGGTTGCTTTAAGCACCATACTCTTGCACTTTCTTTGATTTTCCATTCTTGATTTTCTATTTTCATTTGATATTTGGTGAGTTTCTTTTGATTTTTCTTTTTAAGTAAGTGTTTTTAATATTCTTCTTTAAGTTCCTTCTTGATTTTTTCTTGTAAAAAGCTTTTGAAACTTTTTTTTTTCTTTTCCTTTTGAGGTGGCCGAATGGCCTAGTTTTTTGGTAGTTGCTGTTTGCATTTTTTATTTCATGTTATTCTTGATGATGCTTTAAATCTTCTTCTAATACATAAACATGAAGCTTGTTTTAATTTGGTTGCTTGCTTGTTTCTATTTTTGAGTCTATTATCTTGTTATCATGTTTATTTTACTTGTCTTGCATTTTTGATTTTCTGTTTTCAAAATGTTTAAGTTTGTTTATGTTTTATATTTTGTAATCCATGTGTTTGTGAAAATGCCTATTGGTTTTCATGCCTTTACTTTATATTTGCATGATTTGAGTGTTATTCTTTAGCTAAGCATGCTAGTATATCATGTGTTTGTGAAAATGCCATATGCTCATTTTAAGCATGGGACCATTCGGCCACCCTTATGTTGTATGCTTTGTGTGTGCATTTTTGTTATGTTAGTTGATAGGTTTGCATTTTCATTATATTTGGTTGTGTATTTTGTTTAAGTATGCCATATGTTTGTGTTATTGCCATGCATTTTTTAGGTTTAGGATTGGTTTGCTTTGCCATGCATATTCATGCATTTTAGACCTAGGTTGCATTAAATGCCATGCAAGTTCATTTAGGTCTAAGTCTTTTTATTTATGCCATGCATTTTTCATGTTATTTAGGTTTTAAATCATGCATTTCATGCATCATATTTGCTATATTTTTCATGCTCTTCATGTCCTTGCCACTTGATTTATGACTTAGACCAATCAATGGTTCAAAGTCATGCTCATTTTGAGCATACTTGTGGGAAATTAAAGAGTTGTCAAATTGATTATTCTATCTTTGTGATTTTTTTTACTTAGCCAATTTTTGCCTAACTTTTCAAAAGTGTTAGCTACTATTTGTGAGTCCTTAGGAGAGTCTCTAATATTTTTACTTTGATTTTTAAATGATTTTATCAAAGGCAAAAAAATGTGTTTTGGCAAAACAGTTTTTTCACCCAGTACTCGTACTTTCCCTTTTTTTCTGGGCAGTCATCTTTAATAAAAAAATTAAGCCGATTTTTCCCCGTGTTACATGTCCTGAGTCTCCAGTATTTTTTTTAAGATTTTTTTTAATTCTTAAAAATAGGGTAAAAAATCGTGCTTTAAAACTGGATAGCAAAGATAGAATTGAATTTGAAGGAAAATCATTTTTCTGTTTTGGAAAAGTTACTTAGAGGGGGGCTGATTAGGAAGTTTAGCTATTGACTTAGGATAGTTTCTAAGCCTTTTTAAACTCTAAAAATGATTTTTTAAATCTCAGATTAAGGGTGGTCAAGTCCGAGATTTTAAACTTAGGAAATTAGAGCCATTTAAAAAGGGTTTAGCTAAGTTTTTATTTTTAATCTAAGCTTTTCAAAATTGTTTTTAAACAATCACAAAGTATTTTGGTTTTAGAATATTTAATTTGATATATTTTCCTAAGGTAGCCGGATATCTTTTTTAGATATACGGATTTTCTTAATTAAAGGAAAAAATACATTCTCATGCATTGCATTTTTCATATTCATGCATACTATATAATATGTGATTTTTGCTATGTTAATTTTCATGATGGTGTTATTATCTTTGATTTAAATTTTTGATATTATATGGTTTTGAATATTTCATGATATCCTATGCTTTTTATTTAGTTATTTTTGTCATATTATTTAGCATATACTATGTTCATGCATTACTATTTTTATTTTTATTTTTATTTTCATGCATATTATATGTTAGCATTACTTTATATTTCATGTCATTTCATATCATTTAGATTATATGCTATATCATTTATATTTTCCATGTCATTTCAATCATTTTATTCCATTTAGAATATATTATGTTACTTAGGTCATTTCATTTCATTTAGAATATATCATATGACTTAGGATATTTCATTTCATTTAGAATATGCTATGACATTTAAATTATATCATACCATTTAGGTTGCATTATATTATCTAGACTTTGTTATGTCATTTTATTTATGTCACACATATTCATATTCATATATTTTTTTAATGTTTTGAAAAAGGTAATGCTTTTCAATAAAATAAAGATGTCATCGAGTTAAAATAATTCATGAGTTCTCTGTTGGGTTTTTTAGGGAGGATATCATCAATTATCATTAATAACAGAATATTTTCTTTAAAACAAGAATGATTCGAAAAGTTTTTTCAAACTAATAATTTTTTTTTATATTTTGTCACGTTTTTTTGGAGAATATAGGAAAATTTTGAAATTATAAATTTCGGATCATTTTCAATTAAAATAGAATTATTTTTCTTTAAATTGGGAATCAATTTGAAATACTGAATTTAAAAATTAAGTTTTTACCGAGTCTTGAGATAACACAAGATTAATAAGATACCGTTTTATACTGGCATTGTGGGGGTGCTAATCCTTCCCTACACATAACCGAGTCCCGAACCCGCTTTTTTGATTTCTCTGGTTTAAAACGCAGACTTGAAATTGGTTTTAAAAATGTTTTAATTAATTTTAAAATATTTTATAAAATCGGTTTTAATATGTGGCCGATCACACCTAGCTAAAAAAGATTGGTGGCGACTCCATGTATTTTTCAAGGTCATTTTCAAAACCTTCGTTTTTCTAGAGGAATTAAGTCGAGTTTTCCTTGTTTTTTTTTTTTTTAATGTCACACTTAACGAATATAAAGTCTTGCGATGAGACTTGTTATTTTTTAGGTTGCGACGGCTTGGCGACTCCTCTGGGGGCATTAGAGAGTCAGGCCTAGAATTAGTCATGTATTATCAAAGTCTCGTTTTTGTTGGTTTAATTGGTATTTAATTTTAATTCCACATTTTTAAAAAAAAAGAAAGATAATTTCAAAAATAATAAAATATTTTAAAATATGTCCATATTCATGTGCATACATATTATAATTGTTCTCTGGTTATTTTGGTGCATATATTAATTTATTGATTAATTGATGACTTATGTTGTTTAATCTTGTTGGGGCATTTAGAATAAGGGATGTAGAATAGGTGGTGAAAGGTTTGTTATTTCTCCTCACACATTACACGTGCATTTGCATATCATGAGCCCTATACCCGGATTTTGTCCTTTTAGATGGGAGCAAAGTAACTAAGCCTTTGTGATTAACAATCCGCATGGGCTAGGGAAATAGACTTTAATGAATTGAACCCGCTTTTATCGGGGTACCTTACTAGCCTTCACCGGCGACAGTGAGGAACAATTCGAGGCTTTTAGAACTAATTCACCTTCATATAGTAAACCTAGGCGAAGCCATGCAGGATTTCCAATTAGATATCCCGAAGTTAAGAACGCATGGAGGAATATTTCCAATCCTTTTACCTTTTATTCTACTTTCCGAATAAGTTTATTTTTTGAAAATCGGACAAATGATGAACTTACATCACAATGCCCGTAATAAGTGTTGGTGTGTCATCCCAAGGGTGTTATAATGCCGAAATTTTATTGGCATCCTCAGGGATAATTATTGTTCTGAATTATATGTTTTTTGTATTATTCAAATTTATTCCCGTTACTAATTCATTTTCTTTTTGTTGTTTTTTTTGTTGTTTTTTCTTGGCATTCTTGTCATCATTTTTTGCACATGGAGAGTTATTGGTCTCGGAATAGTATTCAACCAAAAGGGCTTCCATGGAGGGTCAAAATGTCTCAGTGGTCGAGAAGCATTTAGAAGTTAGGAAACAGTCCAAGAAAGGTCAGCAGGATAATGGGGATTGTTTGAAGATGAGATATGTGTCAGTATTGCCAGCCGAGGTTGATCTTACTATCAAGCAAAATGATATCCGGGAATTGATGGATATATGGAATCAATGGAACATATCAGAAAAAGAAGCCTTCACTCAGACTTATGGGGACATAACACTGTTAGTTCAGGTTAAGGTCAGTGGTGAGGTGATTCGGGCTGTGGTGCAATTCTGGAATCCCGTTTATCGGTGTTTCACCTTCAACCGAGAGGATATGATTCCAACCATAGAGGAATATTCGACCTTGCTGCATATTGAGAACGTTATTCCCGACTGTATTTATTTGAAGGATACAAAGGTCTAAGATTCTGGGAGTGGAAAGAAATTGGACCGAAAGCCATGTTGTCCGAAAAGAGATAAGCTACTGTATATCATGGGATATTTTACGGACCTTAATCCACAGCCATTCAAGTAAGGAGACAGTTAGGAATATTTTTGCTTTGGCTATCTATGGTTTAGTTATCTTATTAAAGACATTAGGGTATGTGGATGTAGCGGTATTTGATGTTTTTGAGAGGCTTGAGCAGAGGATAAACCCAGCCCCGACAATTATAGCAGAAACAATTCGATCTCTGAATTTCTGTAGAATGGAAGGAAAAGGGCATTTTATAGGTTGTATATAGCTTCTTTTCATATGGGTTCAGAGCCATTTTTGTAAACAGGAGAATTTCCCTCTTCGCTCGTATTGGAAGTCTTTTGCACCAATTGGTGAATTTCTTAAGAGGGATTGGCTTGAAAATATGACTGAGGAACAATGGATCAACATATTCCGGAATATCAGGGCTGAGATGATAATTTGGAGAGCTTCATGGATAGCTCCTATGCCGACATTGTACAAATGTGGAGATAAAGCTTCGGTTCCATTATTGGGAGTATGAGGAGGAGTGAGCTATGCACCACTGCTGGTACTAAGACAATCGGAATCCCGTTAGGTTACTCCTATGACCCATGACCTTAGTAATTTGGAATTTGCTTATGGAGAAGACGGATACTCGAGAAAGGTACGTGAGATTGTAGTAGCATGGAAGGAAACTCATAGGGTGGAAGTAGCTAGATATGCCGACATCGTTACACCTGGTTACCTAGTATGGAGGGAATTGAGGGTTAATGATAGGTTGTTGACATCAGATGGAAAAGAGGTCCAGTTCATGAGTCCACCACCTAAGGAAGTGCCATCAGAGTTAGAAATTGCAAGGGCAGAATTCAAAAAAGAAAAGGCCCAAATGAGCAAGGAAATTGCTCAATTGCAAGAAGAGCTTGAGGATATAAAAAATAGGAATCAGCTCGAGAAAGAGAAAAGGAAAAGATCAAGAGAGAAAGGGACACTGCTAAAAGAGATCTTCAGGAATTACACTTGGAGAACAAGAGGTACCACTTCGAGCTCAGATTTGAGGGGACCCTCAAGCTTTCGGGGAATGGGAGCAAGAGGTCAAAAACCTCAAGAAGGAGAAGAACTATTGGATAGAGAGAGCAAAGCATAAGGAAGCCCGAGCCAATCAACTGGAAAAACAAGCTAAGGAAAGTTTACACAGTGATGCTTCTGCTGACATGTTAAAGGGCCGTAAACAAGTAGGGGTCAGATTGAAGAGTAAGGCAATCGAAAGAAGACAGTAAAAAAGGTTCAAGACCCGAGAGAGTTACTATAGGACTAATGTTTTGTAATAACATTTTTAAATTAGGATAGACAGATTATCAGATTGTCTTAAGCAGTGATCTTTTTCTTTGATGTATTTAGTTCCAGAAAATCAATGAAAGACCGTCTGGTTGGAATTATCCCGGGGCCAACACTTTTAAATGCATTCATCATTCATTTGTTCTTTCCTTTATATATTTTGTTTGTTCATTCATTTATATTTATATTTATAATCATTCACTCATTTATTCTTTATAAATTATTCATACACTTAGTCATTTATTTAGTTGTCCATTCATTTATTCTTTATAATTATTCATTCATATTCATACACTTAGTCATTTACTTATTTGTTCATTTATTCACAATTAGTCATTTATTCATTCATTCATTTTTATAAAATAAAAAAATAATTTCTAATCCACGGTTTTTAAAACTAAAGGTACAATTGGTCGCACTCAGAAAGAATCAGACTTTCGACACCCCTACAATACTCGATCTCGAGCAAGAGCTATGGAGAACGATCAGCTTGCTAGAATTGAAAGGATGGAGAGAATTCAAAAGGAACTATAGGAATAGTTGGCTAAGTCTCAAGAAGAGTTACGTGAACAAATGACCAAACTCATGGAGATTATGAGTACCATGATGAGGCAGAAGTGGCCAGGAGAAAATTCAGTTACAGGAATAGGGGCAGTAAACCAGGAAGACCGACCAAAGGTGGAACAGAAGAATGGCCAGACATCCCAGCTTATGGGAAATGAACTTCCGACTGGGGCAGCATCCTATATTTACATCCAACCAGCGGCTGAAGCACAAAATTTTGGTCCTAAAAGGGGTAATATTGGGGTTGATCCAATTGATGTGGATATTCCAGACTTTGAGGAATTGGATGAAAAGGAAAGGGAAAAGATGGCTGAGCTGAAGAGGGTTGAAACGACAGAATCCCAAAAAAAAAATATCAGTTGCTGGAGGAAAGATTGAGGGCAGTTGAAGGAGCGGAGCTATTTGGCAGTCTGGATGCCAAAGAGATGAGTTTAGTGCACGGTCTGGTGATTCCTCCAAAGTTCAAAGTACCAGACTTTGAAAAATATAACGGAACTACAAACCCATCAACACATATAACCATGTATTTTCGAAAGATGATCGGACATGATGAAGATGAAAAATTACTTATCCACTGTTTCAAGATAGCTTGATAGGGTCCACAACTCGGTGGTATAACCAACTTACCTGTACAAAGATATGTTCCTGGATGGATCTAGCCAAAGCTTTCATGGAACAATACAAGCATGTGACGGACATGGTGCCTGACCGTCTAACTCTGTAAAACATGGAAAAGAAAGCTACTGAAAGCTTTAAAGAATATTCTCAAAGATGGAAAGACCTGGCTACATAAGTGCAACCCCCTTTAACCAACAAGAAAACTACAGTGCTTTTCATCAATACCCTGAAAGCACCTTATTATGATAAATTGGTGGGTAGTGCCACCAAGGGCTTTGCAGATATGGTGATATCCGGGGAGATGATAGAGTCTACCATTAAAAACTAGAAAATGGAAGAGGGTGAGTCTGCTACCCCAAAGAGAGTTTTTCCTATAAAGAATAAGGAGGAGACACATGTAGTCAGTTTCAATCAATACCCCTATACATCTCCTACACCATACACACCTCCCAGGCCCTATACTCCTACGATATCTTATGCACCTCCTACACCTTACACACCTTACCCGGGGTATAATCCTTACTACCCCAATGTGAACCACCTTACCCAAAATACATTCCCCTATACCAATATACCACAACAGCCGTTTTCAACTAGTATATCTCCACAAATAACCCTTTCTCAAAACACTGTCCCACGCACTCAAGGTCTTGAGCTCAATGACTATCGTTCACCAAGGAACGATCAAAAAACCCTAGTTTGATCCCATTCCTACCACCTATGGTGAGCTATATCCTAAACTACTACAAGGCCAACTTGTCGCGCCCGTATATCTTAAACCTTTGACCCCACCATACCCAAGGTGGTACAATGCAAATACCAACTGCGCATATCATGCAGGAATTCAGGGGCACTCGACGGAGGATTGCATTGCCTTCAGAAAGAAAGTCCAAAGTTTAATCAATACCGGAGTTGTGAAGTTCGGGTAAAAAAATGGGCTGAATGTAGCATAAAACCCATTGCCCAATCATGCTGAGAATCGGGTAAATACAGTATGGACAGGGGAACTCAGAAGGTTAAAAAGGGATGCCAGGGAAGTCAGGACTCTGATGTTAACAGTATGGGTCGAGATGGTTAAGGCAGGAATGACGGGGGATGCAGACAGTTTAAAAATGGTTGCAAAGAGGGTGTAGAATTTGTGCCCGTTCCATAAATGTTCAGGTCATATCGTACAGGACTGCGAGGACTTTCTGGCTAAAGTCCAAAGATGATGGATGATGGAAAGGCCCAGTTTTATGAGGAGACAGAGGAGGAAGTAGAGGTTATTGAGAATGCAGCTGGCTATGGAATATGAAGACCTTTGATCATCTATTATGATGAACTAGAGAAGACTACTCCATTTGTTGAGGAAATTACGCTCAAGCTAATCATAGATTTGCCTTCTTCTTTTTCATACAAGGAAAACAAAACTACACCATGGAAATATGACTGTAGCATGGTTATGCCTGGGTCATCAAGTCAGCAAGATGTTACAAGTGTGGGGCACTTAACACGAAGTGGAAGGTGTTATGCCCCTGAGGTTGTTGAACAGAGATCAACAAGAAAAGAGGGAGGAATGGACAAAGGGAAGTAAGCAGCTGAACCAATCCATATTGAGATGGATATTTCAAAAGAAGCAGAGAGAGGATCAGCCCCGGTAAACAGGATAAAAGAGCCGATGAACGAGAAGGAGGCCTGCGAGTTTTTAAAGTTCATAAAACATAGTGAGTATAGTGTGGTTGAGCAATTGCAGTGTCAGCTAGCAAGAATCTCCATCTTATCTTTGCTATTAAACTCGGAGCCACAAAGAAATACCCTTTTGAGAGTGTTAAATCAGGCATATGTGGCTAACAACATATCAGTAGAAAAGTTAGACAGGCTGATGGGAAACATTGTGGCAGACGACCATATATATTTCAGTTATGATGAAATACCATCCAATGGTATTGGGTCCACAAAGGTTCTTCACATAACAACCACTTGCAAGGGGCATATACTACCAAGGGTGCTTCTGAGTAATGGTTCTTCATTAAATGTAATGCCCTTGGCAACCCTGTATAAGTTGCCAATTGATATGTCTTATATGCTACCGAGTTGCACAGTAGTCAGGGCTTTCGATGGTACCAAGAGAGAGGTAATGAGAATTATTGAGGTTCCTCTGGAGATAGGCCCATGCATCTATACGGTGAACTTTCAGGTCATGGATATTAATTCGTCCAATAATTGCTTGTTGGGAAGGCCGTGGATACATTCAGCAGGGGCTGTACCCTCGTCTCTCCACCAAAAGTTGAAATTTGTGATGGAGGGCCGTTTGGTCACTGTATCAGGAGAAGAAGACATAATAGCATCTATATCTACTGAATCTCCTTATGTTGAACCTAATGAAGATGCCGTAGAATGTTCTTTTCGGTCTTTAGAGTTCATAAATGCAATTTTCGTGGCTGAAGGACGAAAAATTCCAAAACCAAGGTTGTCTAAAAACACAAGGCCGGGAGTAAGAACCACATTGGGAAAAGGCCGCAGGGCTGGAAAAGGTATTGTAAAATATCTTCAAGGGATGGCTCGAGCAATGGAAGCAGTGGGAAAGAAAGATCGGTTTGGCTTAGGGTATCTTTCGAAGGCCCATGAGAGGAGGAAACAAGTTGAAAGAAACCGACAAAGGAGGATGGCCCTTATCGCGAGTATGGATATTGAATGGGAACCCATGACTTTCCCACTAATTTTTCACAACTTCCGCTCTGCTGGTTTTCTATTCGGAGAAAAGAATTCAGATGATGTACTCATAATGATCAAGCAAGCTTTTGAAAAATTTCATGTGAATAAAGGGGGGCAGGTTCAGGATATGGTAATTTGCATGACTGGGAAAGAAGGGATGGAAAGTGACAGTGCGAACTGGATAGTGCGATCTTGTCCACCAGGATATAGACTGACCAATTGGAGTGCAACTGAGTTGCTCATAGTTTTTAAGTCTATTCCAATGTAATACTTTAAAAAAAACAATCTTAATTATCTTTACCCAGAGATATTAAGAGTTTTTTCTGTAATGGGCTTTTTGTTTAAACATTTTCATTCAATAAATAACAAGCACAATGCATTTTATTCATATTGATGTGTCCATATTCTTTCATTTTTGCTATTTATTTTGTTTTCATTATATATATTTTCCTATATTGTTTCTTCTCCACTTATTTACAGGTGTACGAATGCGGAATATGAGGACTTTCCTGTTAGTAATTTTGAAATTGGTTTTGAAAGACCCATTTGCACGGGTGATTTTGAAGCTAACGAAGATATTGAGGATTATGGTCTACCTCCGAATCTATTAAGGAAAATAGAACAAGAGAAGAAACAAGTACTACTCATAAGGAACTATTGAAAATGATAAATCTGGGAAATGGTGAAGAGATAAAGAAAGTCAAAATCGGGACTTCATTGTCATCATCAATAAAGGGTGAATTGATAGCCTTGCTCCAAGAATATGTGGATGTATTTGCATGGTCTTACAAAGACATGCCAGGGTTGGATCGGATATTATGGTTCATAAGCTCCCTTTAAGGCCAGAATGCAAGCCAATTCAGCAAAAATTGAGAAGAATGAGGCCGGATATGCTGTTAAAGACAAAAGAGGAAGTGAAGAAGCAATTTGATGCTGGGTTTTTAGAGGTGGCAAAATATCCAGAATAGGTAACGAACATTGTTCCAGTACCAAAGAAGGATAGCAAGGTGTGGATGTGCGTTGATTACAGAGATTTGAACAAGGCCAGCCCTAAAGATGATTTTCCTTTGCCCCATATCGATACTCTGGTGGATAATACGGTGAAGAGTTCTTTATTTTCTTTCATGGATGATTCTCAGGATACAATCAGATTAAGATGGCACCGGAAGATATGGAGAAAACCACATTTGTTACAATGTGGGGAACCTTTTGCTACAAGGTAATGCCATTTGGGCTGAAGAATGCTGGGGCAACATATCAGAGAGCCATGGTGACCTTGTTTCATAATATGATGCATAAGGGAATTGAGGTCTATGTTGATGATATGATCGTAAAGTCATAAGAAGAAGAGGAGCATATTGCGAATCTTAAGAAGCTCTTCGAACGACTAAGAAAGTTTAGACTCAAGATAAATCCGACAAAATGCACTTTTGGAGTCACCTCGGGAAAATTGCTGGGTTTTGTCGTCAGCAAAAGGGGAATTGAGATTGACCCGGATAAAGTGAAGGCCATTCAGAATTTGCCACCACCTCGTACTCAAAAGGAAGTAAGAGGCTTTCTGGGGAGATTGAATTACATTGCTCGGTTTATTTCTCAGTTAACCGATAAATGTGATCCAATATTTAAGTTACTTCAAAAATGTGATCCAGGAGAATGGGATGAAGGTTGTCAGATTGCATTTGAAAAGGTTAAACATTACCTATCCAACCCACCAGTATTAATGCCACTTGTTTAGGATAAACCAATGATACTGTATTTATCAGTATTTGAGAGATCCATGGGTTGTGTTTTGGGGCAGCTTGATGAGACTGGAAAGAAAGAACATGCAGTTTACTACCTCAGCAAGAAGTTCATAGATTATGAGTTGAAATATTCGTCGGTAGAAAAGTTATGCTGTGCCTTAGCTTGGACTGCTCGAAGACTCAGACAGTATATTTTGTACCACACAATGTGGTTGATTGCCAAGCTAGATCCAATCAAGTACATGTTGGAAGCACCTTCTTTATCAGGGAGAACAACAAGATGGCAGGTTTTATTGTCAGAGTAAGACATTGTATATGTAAGTCAAAAGGCTATTAAGGGCAGTGCAGTGGCTGAATTCTTAGCAAGTCGGGTAGTGGAAGATTATGAGCCGTTGAACTTTGACTTCCCGGATGAAGATTTGATGTATGTTTCACAAGAAGATGAGATTCCCCCGAAGAAGAAAGTATGAAAAATGTACTTTGATGGAACATCTATTGCCATGGGGCACGAAATCTGTGCAGTCCTCATATCCCCAGAAGAAGATTATTATCCTTTCATTGCTAGATTGGATTTTGATTGTACAAACAATATTGCCGAGTATGAAGCGTGTACTATGGGCCTTCGCGTTGCATTGGACAGAAAGATCAAAATATTGGAAGTTTTCGAAGACTCAGCCCTAGTGATATACCAGTTACGGGGAGAATGGAAAACCCGAGATATAAAGCTAATATGATATCGAGAACTCATACTGAGTTTATTAGAGGAATTTGAAGAAGTGAATTTCAATTACTTCCCTCAAGAAGAAAACCGAATGGCAGATGCTCTAGCTACTTTGTCATCAATGTTTAAAGTAAATGAATGGGCTGAAGTTGTGCCAATAAAGATGAGTATATATGAGTCTCCTGCCCACTTCTGAGTATTGAAGAAGAAACAGATGGCCTCCTTTTGTATAACGACATCTTGCAGTACATCAAGAGTCAACAGTATCCAGAACAAGCAATAGAAAATGACAAGAAGACTCTAAGAAGGCTAGCAATGGGTTTTGTTCTAGGTAGTGAGATTCTCTACAAGAAAGGAAAAGACCAAGTCTTGTTGAGATGTGTCGGATCTGTCGAAGCTTAAAGAATTATAGAAGAGGTCCATGAAGGGATGTGGCACTCATGCTAATGGTCACATGCTTGCTAAACAGATTATGAGGGCAGGGTATTATTTATTGACAATGGAAGGAGATTGTATCAGTTATTCCTGAAAGTGCCATAAATGTCAAATATATGCAGATAAGATTCATGTGCCGCTATCGCCATTGCATGTCATGACTGCACCATGGCCCTTTTCAATGTAGGGAATGGATATGATTGGACATATTACCCCGAAAGCTTCAAATGGACATCGTTTCATCTTGGTGGCCATAGATTATTTCACAAAGTGAGTAGAAGCTGCTTCCTATGCGAATGTAACCAAGTCGTTGGTATGCAGATTTGTTAAGAAAGAAATCATATGTCGTTACGGATTGCCAGCAAGAATTATTTTGGATAATGCTCTCAATTTGAACAATAAGATGATGAGAGATGTATGTACTCAGTTCAAGATCACACATCATAATTTGGCACCTTACCGTCCTAAGATGAATGGGGCAGTAGAAGCAGCTAACAAGAACATCAAGAAGATTGTTGAGAAGATGACTAATGTGTACAAAGATTGGCATGAGATCTTGCCTTTTGCTCTTCATGCATATCGTACCTCAGTTCACACATCTACAGGGGCAACGCCATTTTCTTTGGTATACGGGATGGAAGTAGTGCTACCTATTGAGGTTGAGATTCCATCACTTTGGGTTTTGCTGGAAGTTGGCTTAGAAGAAGCAGAATAGGTTATAGCTTGTTATGAATAGCTGATTCTCATCGAGGAGAAAAGATTGAAAGCAATTTTTCATGGGCAGTTGTATCAGAAAAGGATGATTCGAGCCCACAACAAGAAAGTTCATCTTAGACAGTTCCAGGAAGGAGATTTAGTACTAAGGAAAATTCTCCCTATAGTGAAGGACCTGCGAGGAAAGTGGGCTAATATTTGGGAAGGACCCTATGTGGTAAGAAGAGTTTTTTTTGGAGGAGCATTGATTTTAACTCGGATGGACGGGGATGATTTTAGAAATCCCGTGAATGCTGATGAACTGAAAAAGTATTATGCTTAAAAAAAAAAGTGTGATGCTGTGCACATGGAAATTTGAATGATTCCAAGTGTAAAAATGGAAATTCTATATATCTATCTCCCTTGTGGGTTGCTTTTTAATAAGAATATTCATGCTTGATATGATGAATGACCATATTTCATATTCCTTTTACTAAGAAGAAATTATCCTTAGTCACCCCTTTGAGCCTTAGAAATTATTTCTTTCTTTAAACCTTGATCAAGGACCCACTACACTAGAGGACAAATGCGAGGAAAAATAATAAAAAATCATGGCAAAAAGAAAAGCCATCGAAAAATGTGGCAAATGAAAGCCAACAAAGCAAACAAAAAAAAAGTCCAAAAAAAAGGACAAATGTTTCAAGAATGAGTTCTCCTCAAGAAATGATCTTTGATTCAATCACCCATAAACACATTTTGTGCCTATTTTATCATTTCTTTCTGAACCCGAACCTTGGCCTACATTACATGCTTTAGAAAGTCCATTTTGATCAAGCATGGTTATTTAATTTGAAAGGTTATTCTCAGAATTCATCCCATCTTTTCAATCGATATTTTTACCTTGGAAGCATTTAGAATTCTCAGATGCATGGTAGAATACAAAAAAAAAATGAAAAAAGAATGTAAAAGGAGAGGTCTAAGCCAAAAACCCGCAAAGGGCGACTTGATACCAAATGGAGGAAACTTAAGCTGGAAACTCGCAAAGGGCGGCTCAAGTACTGATTAAAGTTCGAATCAATGCTCCGTGTAAAGGGAGAGAAAGTATCTAAAAATCAGAGGAAAGGGGAACAAATCAGTCTGACGTAACTACGAAAGTCGAAAGGTTACCCAAGTAAATTGCTCGTTCAAAAGAAATTTCAAATGGTTTGAAAAAGCAAGGTCCAAGATATTCCGCATCCGGGGCATCTACAACCTATAGCTTTACATTTGTTTCTTATATCATTGATATGAACTTTTAAAAAAACATTTGTTGCAATAAATTCTTGTTATCCTTTTCATGACATTTTTGCTTGATTCATATTTTCTTTCATACATTTTTGAGATGCATCATGATTGTTATTAAATTGAATGATGATTAGTAATAAAAAAATCTTTAAATAAAAGGATTTAGAGTATTACTAAAGAATAGATTCAAATCTTGGGAAAGGTTTGGAAAGTTCACCAAGTAAAAGAAAATAGTGAACGGGTTGGAGACTCCATCTTGAAGTCAGAAAATCTGTGAACTTCAGCGAAAGCCAGAAACTGAGACTGTTTGACAAGTTATCTTGAGTGAAGGTTTCCTTAAATGGGGCATCAGTGAACAATTGAAGACTCCATCATGAAGTCAGATAATCTGTGAACCTCAAAGAAACCATGGATTAGAAATCATGACACAATCATTTGATTGCATTCATTCTTAGGAAACATACAAACATTTGCAAAGCATGTCATTCTCATCATTGCATTTAGCTAATATTGCAGAAATCAGGAAAACTTGGACTTCCCCAAAGTGAACTCGTTCTGCTTTTCAAATGAGTCGAGCCCCGAGATCACTGTCGAGGTACGTTCCTTTCCAAATCGAACTCGTTTTGCTTCTCAAATGAGTCGAGCCCCAAGACAGCCGTTGAGGTATGTTCATTTCATTTTCAAGTTAAATTTATTTTTTCCAAATGAACCAAACCCATAATCATTCTTAGTATTTTCTTTTGTTTTAAATCGAATTCATTCTGTTTTACCAAATGAGTCGAGCCTTGAGACCACTGTCGAAGTATTTCCTTTTGTTTTAAATCGAATTCATTCTGTTTTATCAAATGAGTTGAGCCTTGAGACCACCGTCGAGGTATTTCCTTTTGTTTTAAATTGAATTCATTCTATTTTATCAAATGAGTCGAGCCTTGAGACCACCGTCGAGGTATTTCCTTTTGTTTTAAATCGAATTCATTCTGTTTTATCAAATGAGTCAAGCCTTGAGACCACCGTCGAGGTATTTCCTTTTGTTTTAAATCGAATTCATAATGTTTTATCAAATGAGTCGAGCCTTGAGACCACCGTCGAGGTATTTCCTTTTGTTTTAAATCGAATTCATTATGTTTTATCAAATGAGTCGAGCCTTGAGACCACCGTCGAGGTATTTTCTTTTGTTTTAAATCGAATTCATTATGTTTTATCAAATGAGTCGAACCTTGAGACCGTCGTCAAGGTATTTTTAAATTACGGGTAAGGCCTTCGGGCACCATTCTTAAGACCTCCGGGCATCATTTTTAAAGTCGCATACAGCGTATTTTTTTTCAAATCACGGGTAAGGCCTCCGAGCACCATTCGTAAGACCTCCGGGCATCATTGTTAAAGTTGCATACAACGAATTTTTTTCAAATCACGGGTAAGGCCTCTGTGCACCATTCTTAAGACCTCCGGACATCATTTTTAAATTCGCATACAGCACATATTTTCAAATCACGGGTAAAGCCTCCGGGCACCATTTTTAAGATCTCCAGGCACCATTTTTAAAACCTTCAGCATAAGTTTCAAGAATTTTTACATTTTCTTGAACAAGTCTTTGGTAGTGATAACTAAAGCCTCTGGTGGAGATATCCAGAGTTTTACATTTGCTTGAATAAGTCTTTGGTGGTGATAGCCAAAGCCTCTGGTGGAGATATTCAGAGTTTTACATTTGCTTGAGCAAGTCTTGGGTGGTGATAGCTGAAGCTTCTGGAGGAGATACCCAGAATTTTAAACACAGCTTAGCACAAGACAGGTTAAGCCCTCGAGACCATCGTCGAGGTCTTTTCTTCTATTGCAAATCGAACTCGTTTCCTTAAGATGGGTCGAGCCTTGATTAGTCAAGAAATTTAATTTAAGGACAATATCTTCTATTTACAGCTTTTAAAAAAAATGAAAAAATGTAAAATGAAAAAAAATGAAAATGAAAATGAAAAAAAAAAAATCCCCTTTCCCTTCCCTTCACATGTGATTTCACTAACCGAACAAAATTAGTATTTGTTTATCTTTGCCTGATTCCTGATTCTCAGCAATAGCCAAAGAGGGGCAGCTGTAGATACCTAATTTTGTCCGGACCACTAAAACAGGTATGTTTTCTTCCTAAATTGATGTTTCAGAATGTAAAAAGACTTTTTTTTATCCTACAGGTGGTACTATGAGACTTAGTCTAAGAAGGCGAGCATAAAAAATCAAACTTGAAAAAGTCAACCCTAGAAAGTCAACCCTAAAAAGTCAACTACTAAAAAAGTCAACCCACTTTCAAAATCAAGATTTGAAGTTCAATTGAAAAATGGCAAAAGAATTTTGATAATCTGAGGTCTACATTGAAAGATATGGGGTTCGAAAGTTGGGTTACGGAGATTCAGTAGAAAGGAAATCCTAGTTCAGGAAATTTGGGGAAAAGTGCTTAAACGATCAAATTGGTCGAAATTGAAGGTTCCAAATGAAAGATAAGCACTGACTACGGGTAATGGAGAAGCTACTTGGAAGAAAAACTGAAAGAAAAGTCAATCCGGAAGAAAACCGAGTATTAGGGGTTTTGGTGCATTTCGGTGAAATTTGGAAGAATTACAGAAATAACCCGATTCAGTAAGACTAAAGCCAGTAATGGATGAGGAGTGATTAAAAAGGGATAGCCCAAGGCTCAGTTTGAAGAAAATCTGAAAATCGGACTTGTTTTGAGCAAAACCGGGTTTCGGAGGCAAAAGGGCAAAATTGGAAAAAATAGCAAATGAAATCCAAAAATTTGAAAAATTGCATATCTCTTTCTTAAATAATTTCGAAGAGATTGGCGAAAGAAAATCTTGATTCGGAGTTCGTTTGCAAAATGGCCAAATTCCGAGTCCCCTATGCAGAAATTCAAGAAGATAAATCTCGAAAAAATAGCAAATGAAATCCAAAAATTCTAAAAATTTGCAAATATCATTTTTAAATTATTTGGAAGAGATTGGCGAAAGAAAATCCAGATTCGGAGTTCGTTTGCAAAATGGCCAAATCCTGGGCCCCTATGCAGTAATTCAAGCAGATAAATCTCGAAAAAAATACGAAATGAGTTCCAAAAATTATGAAAACTTCCAGATCATACTATTAAATTATTTGGAAGAGATTGGTGAAGAAAAATCTGGATTTGGAGCTCGTTTAAAAAATGGTAAAGTTTGGGAGCACAAAAGGGTAATTTTGGAAGAAAATATCCAAATAAATAGCTAATGGGCTCGAAAAATTTTGAAAACCTCCAAAATTCAATTTATTATTATTTTGAAAGTATTTAAAAAATAAAAATTGAATTTGGAGTCCGTTTGCTATTTATTTATGTTCGGGGGCAAAAAGGTTATTATACCCAAGAAACTGAAAATGGCTTTTCTTGCCTTTTGAAAAAATGTAATTGGGCTGGAAGAAGAGGGGTCAGCAGGATAAGGCCCAAGGATGGGTAGATATTTTCTGATTTTTAAATAAAAGGCCAACAATGAAGCGGAAGGTAGTTATTTTTTGATCAAACCTTTGCAATTAAGCCAAATGGACCAATGCATGAAAAAGGAGAGTGTCAACATAATGGCTTAAGATTCTTGAACAGCTGAAATTGTGAATAGCTGATTGCCTAATCTAAGGGTGATATTTCATATTTTGAACATTTTGGATCAATAGCCTTTGGATCAAAATTGGTTGAAGAAAAAATGACAACATCCTAGGGGATAAGGGCCATTCGGCCACTACTAGAGAAAGGGCTCTCTCTTTTCATTTTTAGCTATTCACTCTTTATTCTTTCTTGGTTTTGGCTGATTTTTCTCTCCATTGTTGAAAGGCAAAAAGAAAAGAAAGTTAGAAGAGAAAAAGCTTGAAATATAGCTTCTAAAGATTGCTTTAAGCACCATACTCTTGCACTTTCTTTGATTTTCCATTCTTGATTTGCTATTTTCATTTGATATTTGGTGAGTTTCTTTTGATTTTTCTTTTTAAATTAGTGTATTTAATATTCTTTTTTAAGTTCCTTCTTGATTCTTTCTTGTAAAAATCTTTTGAAACTTTTCTTTTCTTTTTGAGGTGGCCGAATAGCCTAGTTTTTTGGTAGTTGCTGTTTGCATTTTTTATTTCATGTTATTCTTGATATTTAACAAGTTTTGATACTTTAAATCTTCTTCTAATACATAAACATCAAGCTTGTTTTAATTTGCTTGCTTGTTTCTATTTTTGAGTTTATTATCATATTATCATGTTTATTTTACTTGTCTTGCATTTTTGCTTTTCTGTTTTCAAAATGTTTAAGTTTGTTTATGTTTTATATTTTGTAATCCATGTGTTTGTGAAAATGCCTATTGGTTTTCATGCCTTTACTTTATATTTGCATGATTTGAGTGTTATTCTTTAGCTAAGCATGTTAGTATATCATGTGTTTGTGAAAATGCCATGCTCATTTTAAGCATGGGACCATTCGACCACCCTCATATTGTATGCTTTGTGTGTGCATTTTTGTTATGTTAGTTGATAGGTTTGCATTTTCATGATATATGGTTGTGTATTTTGTTTAAGTGTGCCATATGTTTGTGTTATTGCCATGCATTTATTAGGTTTAGGATTGGTTTGCTTTGCCATGCATATTCATGCATTTTATACCTAGGTTGCATTAAATGCCATGCAAGTTCATTTAGGTCTAGGTCATTTTATTGATGCCATGCATTTTTCATGTCATTTAGGTTTTAAATCATGCACTTCATGCATCATATTTGCTGTATTTTTCATTCATTTCATGTCCTTGCTACTTGATTTATGACTTAGACCAATCAATGGTTCAAAGTCATGCTCATTTTGAGCATACTTGTGGAAAATTAAAGAGTTGTCAAATTGATTATTCTATCTTTGTGATTTTTTTTACTTAGCCAATTTTTGCCTAACTTTTCAAAAGTGTTAGCTAATGTTTGTGAGTCCTTAGAAGAGTCTCTAATATTTTTACTTTGATTTTTAAATGATTTTATCAAAGGCAAAAAAATGTGTTTTGGCAAAACAGTTTTTTCACCCAATACTCGTACTTTCCTGATTTTTTTGGGCTGTCATCTTTAATCAGAAAGTTAAGACGATTTTTTTCCATACATGTCCTGAGTCTCCAGTATTTTTTTTTATATTTTTTTTGAATTTTTAAAAGTAGGGTAAAAAATCGTGCTTTAAAACTGGACAGTAGAGGCAGAATTGAATTTGAAGGAAAATCATCTTTTTGTTTTGGATAAGTTACTTATAAGGGGGCTGATTAGGAAGTTTAGCTACTGACTTAGGGTAGTTTCTAAGCCTTTTTAAACTCTAAAAATGATTTTTTAAATCTCAGGTTAAGGGTGGTCAAGTCTGGGATTTTAAACTTAGGAAATTAGAGCCATTTAAAAGGGGTTTAGCTAAGTTTTTATTTTTAATCTAAGCTTTTCAAAATTGTTTTCAAACAATCACAAAGTATTTTGGTTTTAGAATATTTAATTTGATATATTTTCCTAAGGTAGCAGGATATCTTTTTTAGATATACGAATTTTCTTAATTAAAGGAAAAAATACATTATCATGCATTGCATTTTTCATATTCATGCATACTATATAATATGTGATTTTTGCTATGTTAATTTTCATGATGGTGTTATTATCTTTGATTTAAATTTTTGATATTATATGGTTTTGAATATTTCATGATATCCTATGCTTTTTATTTAGTTATTTTTGTCATATTATTTAGCATAAACTATGTTCATGCATTACTATTTTTATTTTTATTTTCATGCATATTATATGTTAGCATTACTTTATATTTAATGTCATTTCATATCATTTAGATTATATGCTATATCATTTATATTTGCCATGTCATTTCAATCATTTTATTCCATTTAGAATATATTATGTTACTTAGATCATTTCATTTCATTTAGAATATATCATATGACTTAGGATATTTCATTTCCTTTAGAATATGCTATGACATTTAAATTATATCATACCATTTAGGTTGCATTATATTATCTAGACTTTGCTATGTCATTTTATTTATGTCACAGATATTCATATTCATATTTTTTTAATGTTTTGAAAAAGGTAATGATTTTCAACAAAATAAAGATATCCCCGAGTTAAAATAATTCATGAGTTCTCTGTCAGGTTTGCTGGGGAGGATATCATCAATTATCATTAAAAACGGAATATTTTCTTTAAAACGAGGATGATTCGGAAAGTTTTTTCAAACTAATAAAAATTTCTATACTTTGCCACGTTTGTTGGGGAATATAGGAAAATTTTGAATTTATAAATTTCGGATAATTTTCAATTAAAAATGAATTATTTTTCTTTAAATTGGGAATTAATTTGAAATACTAAATTAAAAATCAACTTTTTATCGAGACTTGAGATAACACATGATTAATAAGGTACCGTTTTATACGGGTGTTGTGGGGGTGCTAATCCTTCCCCACATGTAACCGAGTCCCGAACCCGCTTCTTTGATTTCTTTGGTTTAAAATGATGACTTGAAATTGGTTTTAAAAATGTTTTAATTAATTTTAAAATATTTTACAAAACCGGTTTTAATAGGTGGCCAATCACACCTAGCTAAAAAAGATTGGTGGCTACTCCATGTCTTTTTCAAGGTCATTTTCAAAACCTTTGTTTTTCTAGAGGAATTAAGTCAACTTTTCCTCGATTTTTTTTAATGTCACGCTTAACGAATATAAAGTCTTGCGAAGAGACTTGTTATTTTTTAGGTTGCAACAGATCTAATCCAGATTTCTCTTTCGAGAAAGAATATCCACCAATGTCCTTGACTCCTCCGAGAGCGTCAAACCTCGAATTACCTTCCCTGACTTCTACAATTCAATCATGTCGCACTTTGTTGCATGCTCGGTCTTTTCATCTTGCTTTAATCGCTTCACACAGGTTATTGCTGGTTGTCTCAACTATTGTTTATCCTTTACCTAGGCCGCCCTTTAGGGTTTTCGACTTAGATCCTTCCCTTGATTCGAACCGCCCTTTCGGGTTTTCAGTTTGAACCTCTCATTTTTTTTTATTCAAACTGCCCTGTCGAGTTTTTAGTTTGATTTTTTTTATTTTTTATGCATAATATTTCTTCACTGCATCGGCATTGATTGGACTTGAGAAATCTGCGCCGTCCATTTTGGCTAAAATCATTGCCCCTCTTGAAAATACTCTTTTCACCATGTATGGACCTTCCCAATTCATGCCCATTTTCCCCTTGGATCTTGCTGATTAGGAAGAATCTTCTTCAAAACCAAATCACCTTCTCGGAACTCTCTTGGGCGAACCTTTTTATTATGTGCCCTCATCATCTGTCTTTGGTATAACTGGCCATGACACAGTGCCATCATCCTTTTTTTCTCGATCAAATTAAGTTGCTCATAGAGGGCTCGAACCCATTCTGCTTCTTCCAACTCGACTTCCATCAAAATTCTCAAAGAGGGGATCCAACCTCAATTGGCAAAATTGCTTCCATCCCGTACACCAGGGAATAAGGAGTGGCCCCCGGAGAGATACGTACTGACGTTCTATAAGCGTGCAGAGCAAATGGGAGTTTTTCGTGCCAATCTTTGTACTTATCAGTCATTTTGGCCACGATTTTCTTTATATTCTTGTTAGCAGCCTCCACTGCCCCGTTCATCTTGGGATGGTAAGGCGCCGAGTTGTGATGTCTGATTTTAAACTGGATACAAATTTCTTTCATCATGGTATTGTTTAGATTGAGAGCATTATCTGTAATGATTTTCTCCGGGAGACCGTACCGGCAGATCACTTTCTTCTTTAAGAACCTACACACCACAAACTTGGTCACACTAGCATAAAAAGCAGCTTCAACCCATTTCGTGAAATAATTGATCATGACCAAAATGAAGCAATGCTCGTTTGAGGCCCTAGGGGTAATTAGCCCAATCACATCCATTCCCCACATAGAAAAAGGCCACGGTGTTGTCATGACATGCAGAGCTGTCGGAGGAACATGTATCTTATCCGCGTATATCTGGCACTTATTGCATTTTCGGACATACCTAATGCAATCCCTCTCCACGGTCATCCAATAATAACCTGCTCTCATAATCTGCTTGGCCATCATGTGACCGTTTGCATGTGTTCCACAAACCTTTTCGTGAACCTCGTCGAGTATTCTTTTAGCTTCATTCGCTTCTACACACCTTAGCAATGTATGATCTCTACTCATTTTATACAACACTTATTTATCCAGGAAGAATCCCATCGCCAATCTTCTCAAAGTTTTTCTCTCATTTTCTGTGGCATGTTCCAGGTACTATTGATGTTTTACGTACTGTAAGATGTCATGGTACCATGGTCTTCCATCCGACTCTTCCTCAACATGCATACAGTGTGTGGGCGACTCTCGTACGCTCATCTTAATGGGTTGGATATCAGTGCTCGTATTTATCTTGAACATTGAGGCTAACGTAGCAAGGGCGTCGGCCATTTGATTTTCTTCTCGGGGTAGATAGTTGAATTCAATATTTTCGAATTGCTAAACCAATTTAACTATGAACTTGTGGTAGAGAACCAACTTCGACTCCCTTGTCTCCCATTCTTCTTTTAATTGACAAATGACTAGAGCAGATTCCCCATACACCTCTAACTCTCTTATCTTCTTTGCTATAGCCGCTTGAAGACCCATGACACAGGCCTCAAACTCTGCCACAGTGTTGGTGCATTTAAAAGTCAATCTTGCAGTGATTGGGCAGTCGGTCCCTTCTGGCGATATCAAAACTGCTCCAACACCGTGCCCCAGAGCATTCGATGCGCCATCGAAATACATCTTTCATACATCTTTCTTTGATTCTTCGTCTTCATCTTATTGAGAAATAGCCATCAAGTCCTCATCGGGGAATTAAAACTTCACCGGCTCATAATCTTCTATGGCTCTATCTGCTAGGAATTCGGCCACTGCACTCCCTTTTATGGATTTTTACGAGACATTGGTGATGTCATATTCAGAGAGTAGAACTTGCCATCTTGCTAGTCTTCCTGATAACGAGGGTTTCTCAAAGATGTACTTAATGGGTCCAATTTAGCAACAAGCAACGTGGTATGGTATAACATATACTGTCGGAGTCTATGAGTAGCCTAGGCCAGCGCGCAACACATCTACTGCCGAGTACTTGGTCTTATAATCTGTAAACTTTTTACTCAGGTAGTAAATGGCATGTTCTTTCTTGCTTGTCTCATCTTGCTGTCCCAAAACACACCCTATGGACTTCTCATGTACTACCAAGTACAAAATGAACGGTCTTCCTGGTGTCGGCGGTACCACTATCGGTGGATTGGTAATATACTCTTTCACCTTGTCGAATGCCTCTGGCAATCCTCGTCCCATTCACCTAGATCACGCTTTCTGAGGAGTCTAAAAATCGGATCACACTTAGCGGTGAGCTAGGAAATAAAACGGGCAATGTAATTCAATCTTCTCAAAAATCCTCGCACTTTTTTCTATGTCCGAGATGGAGATAAATTCTGGATAGCATGTATCTTGTCAGGGTCTACTTCAATTCCTTTCTCATTGACAATGAAACCCAGTAGTTTATCGGATGTTACACCAAAAGTACACTTAACCGGGTTGAGCTTAAGTTGGAACTTCCTTAATCGTCCGAACAACTTCCTTAGATTAACCACATGGTATTCATCTTCACGCGACTTTGCAATCATATCATCAACATAAACTTCCACCTCTTTGTGTATTGTGTCATGAAAGAGGGTCACCATTGCTCTTTGATAAGTCGAACCGACGTTTTTTTTAACCCAAATGGCATAACTTTGAAATAAAATGTTCGCCACATTGTCACGAAAGTAGTCTTCTCCATATCTTCTGGTGCCATCTTGATTTGTTTATAGCCTGAAAATCCATCCATAAATGAGAACAGTAAGTGCTTGGCTGTATTATCAACCAAGGTATCGATATGGGGTAGCGGGAAACTGTCTTTTGGACTAGCCCTATTTAGGTCCCAATAATCGACACACATTCGTACTTTTCCATCTTTCTTCGGGACTGGGACTATGTTTGCTACCCATTCAGGATACTTGGTGACTTCCAAAAATCCGGTGTTGAACTGCTTTTTCACTTCCTCCTTGACTTTTAGCAACATTTCAGGCTTCATTCGTCTCAACTTTTGTTTCACAGGCTTGCATTCTGGCTTCAATGGCAAACGATGCACCACCATATCCGTATCGAGCCCTGGCATGTCCTTATAGGACCATGCAAACACATCCGCATACTTGTGGAGCAGTTCTATCAATTCTTGTTTCTTTGCTAATGGTAATGAAGTGCCGATTTTTACTTTCTTCTTATTATCTTCATTTCCCAGATTATCGACTTCGTTGTCTTCTGATGAGGCATAATTTGCTTTTCTTCTGATATCAATCTCAATAGATCAGGTGGTAAGTCGTAGTTCTCTGCAGTCTCTTCATCATCAATTTCACCAATATCAATACATTTCTCAAAATTGATTTTCGAATCATTGATGAGATTGTTTTCGCATTCATTATTAAGAAACCTGGAAAGGCGTAAGCAAAATAATATAGATGGTTGTATAGGAAGACAAAATAGAAGGATGAACTATAAAAGAAATGGCAAATGAATCGAGACATAATGCATCATAATTGTCATTTATTAGAATGATAAGTTCATAATGCACAAAAAAAACTCTCATAACACTCTTGGGCAGAAGTGTTTGAGGACTTAGTTTGTTAACCAGAAAGAGACCTAAATACAGCAAGTAAATCTATAGCATGCCAATTCTTTAATTCAAATCCTGAGGGGCATGGGTAGATGATCCTTTCTTCAGTTTCATTTCCCTCCTCTCCTTCTTGTTCCATCATCTGGATACAAAAACTCGCAAACATTCTCTCCAAAGTCACGGCAGGTTTGGTCCCAACTGGTGAATCAGGAGAAATAAAACCCACCGACCAAAATATCTCATAGAGATGGGGGATGTACATCATCGGGGTCTCTATCTCATATCCCATGAGCCTTACGATCCTCTGCTTGTTCCTTTCTCTTATCAGTCTCTCCCTGTCTTCCCTGGTCGACTTGTATCCCAACCCAAACTTGTCTTCCTATCCGATCACGCTTATGCACTTTTGAATTCCTTGTAGGTTCCTTCCCAAACCTGTCCCGGCCTGGCAACCCTTCCCTACGACCTGAGCAAGACCGCTTTGAGTAGCAGAGGACAACTGAGGTATAGGCATCTTAGAACCTTCTCCTACAAATGTAGCGTTCACAAACTCCAAGGTCCGAAAAGAGCATTCCCCTGCTTCCTCAGTAGCTTCTATGTAGGGAATATTCGAGGGCTTTGATACAAAGAGATCCTTTTATCCATCGACAATTACTAATTGCTCTTCGACTCTGAACTTCACCTTCTAATGCATAATGGATGGAATAGCACCAGCCATGTGGATCTACGGCCTTCCCAACAAGACATTGTACAAAGGAACGATGTCCATAACTTGGAAGACAATGTCAAATGTGTAAGGACCAATTTGCATTGGCAACTCGATTTGCCCCGTCACTTGTCTACGGGTTCCATCAAATGCTTGCACTACCATATGACTGTTCTTCATGTGGGACTCGTTGACGGGCAGTTTGGCCAGTGTAGTCATAGGCATGACGTTTAGCGCGGAGCCGTTATCAATGAGGACTTTCACGATGATATGGCCCTTGCAACGGGAAGTAATGTGAAGGGCTTTGGTATTGCCTGTCCCCTCAGGCATGATCTCGTCGTCGCTGAAGGATATGAAGTTGTTAACAGCCACATTCCCCACTACTTGGTCAAATTTCTCTACGGACACGTCATGAACCACGTATGCCTCATTTAGTACCTTCAAGAGTGTCTTTCGATGGGTCTCCGAATTCATTAATAATTCCAGGATGGATATGTGAGCCGACGAATGCTTTAATTGCTTAACAATGCTATATTCGCTGTGCTTGATAAATTTGAGGAATTCACAAGCTTCCTCCTCTGTCACAGGCTTACTCGTTTTCCGCTCAACTACGTTTTCTGGGACGGTCTCCTCTTCATCAGCCTTAGCTTTCCCTTTTTTGACCTTTTTCGATGCTTCTGGTGTATAGCATCTCCCACTCCTAGTAAAACCCCCAACATCGATTATGTCTATGGCAGCCGCAGAAGTATTGCAAATTGGTGTAGCGTTAACAGGCTCTGGTGACGCGAATTTGCATTCGTACCTCTAAGGCACAACCTTATCATTCTTGTATGGGAACGGGCTCAGCACTTCAATAGTCACCATCGGCCTTGGCACCCTTGGTGTTTCCCTTCTCGGCGAGTTCTGGCTTTCCCAACAGTAGATAACCAATGGTTTTGGCTTAACCCATCTTTCAGGGGTTTCCGGGGTATCTTCAATTACTACATGTACGGATTCTTTCTCCCATTCTGTGAAAAATTTTGCTATGCCGATATCCATAATTCTTGAATTTTGGCTCGGAAGTTGGAGCATTGGTTGACAGTGTGTCCCACCAAACCTCCGTGATACCTACAGAAACGTTCAAAATTCGGTTCCGGCCCTGAGGGTTTCTGCCCCATGCTTACTGGTTTAAACAGCCTGGCCTCAATCATAGCATCCAATACTTTTCCTATATGAGTCCGAACATCCTCAATCTTGGATATCTCCTGGCACCCTTTTTCCTCCATTATCGCGTTTGCTCCTATTTTGCCATGGTCAGTTAACGGATTTGCCGTGACGTTAGGCTCCTCTTTGGTTGTGAAACTCAGACAATCGACCCTGATTAGGTGTTGCACTTTGTGCTTAAGTGCAGTGCTGTTCTCGGTGGAGTGACCCGGGTTGCCTCTATGGTAAACACAACTTGCGTTTGGGTCATATCACCTTAGGTATGGGGGTTTCATGGGTTCAAGGAACATGGTTACCACTAGATGGTTTTGAACGAACTTGGGGAAGAGGTAGGTGTATGTCATGGGAATCGGGTCGAACGGGGGTCTTTGCTGAATTGGCTGAGACGCCCTCTGATTAGCGCTCACATTATTTACTGGACTGGTCGTGCTGGGAACAGGTACAGGTGCCGTGTATACGGCTACTGGCATGGGTGATGGTGTATATACTGGCCCTGGTGGTCGATAAATCATTGGGTATTAGGGCTGTGCAGGAGGGTAGAAGTATGGGTTAGGAGAGTAATTGTAGGGTCGGTTTGCAGGATAATGGGTACAGCTTTGTTGTGGTCGGTTTTCGTACGAGGTCGCTTGCACTTCTCCTTTTTTCTTATTTGTTGTCCCTATCTTTTTACTATTGGCAGTTTCGTTTCCCTCGATCTTGTCGCTTTTTATGGCGTTCTCTATCATCTCGCCAGAAATGACCATATCAGCAAAATTCTTGGTTGCACTGCCGACCAACCTGTCGTAATATGGCCATCGCAATGTATTGATAAATAATACAGTGGTTGCTTTTTTTGTGAAAGACGGTTGTACTTGAGCAGCCAGATCCCTCTATTTTTGGGTGTACTCTTTAAACCCTTCTCCTATTTTCTTCTCCATGTTTTGGAGGGATAGCCTATCTGGCGCCATGTCAGCCATATGCTTGTATCGGGCCAAAAAAGCTCTCGCCAAATCTGTCCAAGTATGAATGCGACTGCGATCTAGTTGGTTATACCATCTTGCGGTTGATCCTTGCAGGTTGTCTTAAAAACAGTGGATTAATAATTTGTCATTATGAGTGTGCCCAGCCATTTTGCGACAGAACATGGTGATGTGAAATGAAGGGCATTTGGTCCCATCGTATTTCTCAAATTATGGGACTTTGAATTTCGGCAGTATTACCAAATTAGGGACCAGACTTAGTTCACTCGTATCAACTTTTCCAAAGGTGTCCATCCCTTCTATTGCCTTGAGTCTTTCTTCTAGCATCTTATATTTATATTTTGCCCCGGTGTCTTTCACTTGTTCCGTCACACTTTTTCTCAACTTTTCTTGCTCTAGGGGGTTATCCAAGTTCGGGACGTGGACTAGGTTCAAAGGATTAGTCCCTGGGTCAGATGCGAATTGTCCTTGACCTTAACCTTGATGTCCTTGACCTTGATGCCTTGTGCCCCTTGGGCGTGGGTCGGAGTAAAACCTGGTGGGTATTCAGGATCTCTGTTGTTGCTTTCTCGGGGTCGGGGTCTTCCCTCATCACTGAGCTTTCAACTGGCCCTTTTCCTCTTGTCAGACTCATCATCATTTCCATCATCTTAGCCATTTGCTCTCGTGACTCTTCCGGGGACCTTGCTATATGTTCTCGTACTTCCTGTTGAGATCTGCCCAGCTGTTCTTGTAATTCTTTCTATGCCCTTTTCATTCTCTCAATCCTTGTTGCTTGTTCGTTGTCCATAGTCTTTGCATGTGCTCGTGTATTATACGAGTGTGGAGCACTTTTGTCTGGGTACTTTAGTTGACGCTTAATTTTTATACCTTAGTTCAAATACCTTGGGTTAGAACCTCATGACATATTATTTCTTTATTCTTTATTAAGTGTATGAAATAATGAATAAATTAATGAATGAAACAAATAAATGGAAAGATGCGCCCAAGGTATAAATACTCAAAGAAAAATTTTAGGAAGTTGGTTTTTCATTGATCGCAAATATAGTTCTCACTACATCAACATGATTTCTTAGAATCATGTCCATAAAAACAATTAATCTGCTTATACTGATTTCTGGCTTTGTTCAAGAAGTTAAGCAACTTCTGTCCGTATTCCCCGGTTGGCTGGATTCTTTACTTTAGAGCTTCCACTTTCTCTAGCATCCCGTCGGTCTTTCTCACAGCTTTGTCGATTTTTGCACCCAAGTGTTCTATGTACTGTTGCCTTCCCAAACTTTCAGCTTCCCATCTCTTGCTAGCATTCATAGCCAAATCACATGTATAAATCCAATCACTTTCTCTGTCCCTCCATTCCCTCACAATCTTGTTGATGTATTTTTTTTGGCTATGTAGCTGTCGTTCTAGGTCTCAGATTACTTGGTGTAGGAAACTTCTCTCTTCTTGAATCCGATAACAACTCTCTCTCTTGTTCTCGAGTTCTGCCTTTAGCTTCTCGTTTATGTGCAGAGACTCAGCTAAACTCACGAAAGCCTGGGAATACATGTCTTTACATTTCTGCTTATCACGAGACAGCCGAACGACTTTTGCTTCATTTTCTTGCGCCTTTCTCTTCCACTGGTCTACTTCCTCCTACAGTCGACTAAGTTCCCTCTCCCGTCTATAAGTTGGTCCGAGTATGTTTCCGACCTTCAGTTGTGTCCTTAGTTTCATGTTTTTCAAGTGCAAATCTTTCATGTCGGCATATGCAGTATCACGTTCCTTCATCATTTTCTGGATTTTGACCCCTTGTATTTCGATCTTATCTTTCCAATTTTTGGCCTCCTCTTGGAACCTCTGACTTTCTTGCTTCATCTTATATCTTTCAATGTTGAAACCTTGTTCGGCGATTTTGAGCTCTGATATTCTCTTTAATGGAGCGGGAATTGGCTGATACATGACCTATTTTTGGGAAAAACCACATTGTTAATCCGATTTGCTCTCCACACTTGGTACCTCAGAGTGACACTCTCACTGAGGGACCCTGACCTCGTTCTTTGGTTTTCTTTCTAAGCTCGGACTATTGGCTCCACTCTCTTTGACATATTCAAATCCCCATAAGAAAATTCCACCTGAACAAGTCTGTGCGTAGCCGAGACGAATTGCTTTAACCATACTGTCTCAGTACCATCAGTAGAGCGTAACATACTGCTCCCCATGGTCCCAAAGACTGTACCCACGGTTCTCCACATTGGTATAACATTGGTCCATGAGGCATCCATGGTGCCATCCATCTTAGTTGCTTACTAGTCAATGATCGTAGGGATGCTACTCATTTTTTCTTTGATTTGGGTTCTGGCCATTTGCTTTGGCAGAATTCTCTAATAAGGGCACCATTTCTTAGGCAAGGTTTGGAATAAGCACTATTTTCACAAACGAAGTGACTCTTGAGCCATATATGCAGTAATAGAACACACCCCATGAAATGAACCTCCTCTTTCTTGCGACAAAAGTTCAACGATCTTATGGTTTCAGCAAGGATTGCCGGTGAAGGATTAATGGCTCTCAACTTGCTCGAAGAAATCTATCACTGCCACCTCAATGTGCCCCAAAACCTTAGGAAAAATTATCATCCCATAAACTGCCAAAGCAAAAGCAGTGATCCCTTACTCGTCATCGAGGTGTCCCTCAATAAATTTTCAAAAAAAACCCCAAGGGATGCAGACATGTTTTCCTTTTTGTTTCAGATCTGGGTATTCTACTTCTATCCCGATGAGCTTCTTCAACTTCTTATGAAAATCTAATTTTGGCTTTCTGATGTACACCTTATCGGGGAACCAGAGCTCTAACCCTACAAGAATTGAGTACTCCTCTTTGGTCGGTGTCAAATCCTCTTTGTTAAAAGCAAAACACCTATAGGAAGGGTCCCAAAACTGAATGACTACTCTGATCATTGACTCCTCAATTACCATCGGGATGAGCGAAGCAATCTGGCCATAATTTTCAAAAAAATTCTTCTTCCTTTCCCTAGTAATTCGTTCCCAAATATCGGCCAACTTGGTCAAATTATTTTGTGTAAGTTCCAAGTTTATCCTTACGGGTAGACTCGGGAGATAACATTCTATCAAACAATCCCCCTATTTTTGTTGCACATTTCTTGCCCATTCTTGCACATCCACAGGCGACTCACACATGATGCTGATGGACAATGAGATAATTTGGCGTTCGGTGGGTTCCATGAGAAATTAACTTGCTGAAAATACTTTGAGAATAATACCTCGACGTGGAATACTATGTGATGCCAATGTAAGTTATGCAGAACAACATAAGAGGAAAATTCGTCAGTATATTCACATGAGAGAATTCAAAAATCAAATCAAATAAATAAAGAGCTTCGGCATTATTTAATTACATAAAATAACAATTATTTTGAGAAAAACCCATTTTAGGAAAATTTTTGGTCCTTACTTACAAAGGACCTAGTTCGGGTGTTCGTTCACCCTAAGGGTCGCGATATAAACCAATGTGGGCATTTGGGACGTTCCCGTCATTACCCACTTTTTGGTTCGAAAATAAACAAAAGTAGTGAAAGGTAAGAGGCGTTCCTTCATGTGTCCTAATCTCGGGTGACTTTCTATATATCGGGTAGGAAAGGCTTTACTTAAGGTATGTGTCTTATGGCCTTCTAACATGAGGTTCGGATTCATAATCTAAAGGTCCTCAAATTGTTCCTCGCTGTCGCCTGCAAAGGCTAGCAAGGCACCCCGATCCTCACCCATTATAGGCTTCCAACGGAAAGGGTTCAATTCGAGCGAGAGATTTTTCGCTAGCCCATGCAGAGATTATTGTCTCACGAGAGCGTAGGTAATTTATTTCTCTAAAAGAGTTTCTTTAGCCCATACGGAGGTTATTACCTCACGAGAGCGCAGGTACTTTACTTTTTCCTAAAAGGATATAGCTCGGGTATAGAGTTTATGTATGAAATGCACGTGTTCGTGTTTGAGAAGGAACAAACAAACCATCGACTATTTGTCTACGACCCCTTATTCTAAACATCCCATGATTATTAAAATTAATAATATAAAGAATAATAAATAAAGGACATAATAAAAAACAAGAATAAAGAATTAAAAAATATCAAGACATAAATACAAGCAAAATAAAGATAAAAAGAATAATAATAAATAAACAACTAAATTAGTAAATAAATAAAGAAAATTAAAAATAAGAGAATTATACCAATTAAAACCATTAAAACGAGATTTTAAGATAACACATGATTAATTTATGGCTCGACTCTCGAAGTTCCCAGTGAAGTTGCCAAGCTGTCATAATGGTTTTTCGAGCGCTAGACGATTTTGAAAACACGAATGGAGTCGCCACCAATCCTTTTTGTTAGGTGTGATGGGCCACCTATTAAAACCGATTTTAGTAAAATATTTTAAATTAATTAAAACATTTTAAAACCAATTTCAAAGTCTGTGTTTCACACCAGAGAGTCAGGTTCGGGAGTCGGTTACGTGCGGGGAAGGATTAGCACCCCTGCGACGCCCGTTTAGAAAACGGTACCATTTAGTCACGTGCTATCTTAAATCTCGATTTAATAAACTTGACATCGGTATTTAAAACTAATTCTCTTTTTATTGTTTTTTTTATAAAAAAAACATGGTTTATTTTTTGAATTATTTTTTGAATTGTTATTATTTTTTTGAAAACGAAAGTGAACGTAAATCTATTATCAAGAACTCTCATTAAATATTCCCAACACTCTTGGTGGTATTTAACGAGATCCTCTCACCTCAAGATATCTTAGGAATCACAACTGTGACATCCTTCGAATTCCGTCGTTGGCAAATCCGTATTCATTTTTTTATGCGTATGATGCAGATATTTAAACAGGAATGCATACGGTTAAATATATAAGACACGTGATTAAATACATAACTATACGATTAAACATACAAATCATAATATAAAAAATAAAATAAAAAAGAGCATGGCAAAATATTGAGCACATAAACATTCACTGTTTATTCATTTTTATTTAGACTATTTCCATTTTTGAGTGAAAACGAATTTTTGTATCGAGCATATCGCTAAATACTCCCACCACTCGTGGTGATATTTTAACGAAATTCTCTCACCTCGAGATATCTTAGGAATTACAACTGTGACGTCCTTCGAATTTCGTCGTCGGCAAATCTGTATTCACCCCTTTATGCTTATTTATTAAAAAAATTTCTAGCCATGATACTTTAGGCCTTCTACTACAAACTCGTATTTCATGACATTAAAATATTCTACTATATTTGAACAAATTATAAATACCAATAACAAGACATATTTAAAATAGGATAATAAATAATAACCACAAATAATAAGATATATTGAAAGACACTACAACACTAAAATCTGAATAATATAATATAATATATTAAAATAATATGATATTCAAGAACACTAATAATATACCATGCTAAGATAACGCAATATTTAAAATAATATACTATTTAAACATGTTACTACATTAAATACACTAGTAATATAACATATTATCAAAATATACTACCACATTAAAAATGAAAAAATATAACAAAATATATTAAAACATGTTATGATACTTAAATACTAATATAATAATATAATATTATTGAAATATACTACCATATTTAAAATAACAAAAGTGATAAACTATGTTAAAATACAAAAAAATAAATAAATAATAATAATAATGAAACCAATTACATATACATTACAATATTTAAAACAAAAAAAAAATACTAAAATAAAAAAATACTAAAATATGCTTTGATAATTAAATAAAAATAAAAACAGATTTTGCCTAATTGGGCTTGAAGTCGGGCCTGGGTTTGATGGCGTTTGGACCCGGACTGAGTAGGCTAGGAAGTCCAAAAGATGGCAAGATGGGCTTTGGCCCAAATTCTTTTTTTCCTTTTTTTTTTGTTTTTTTTGTTTTTCTTATTTTTCTCTTTCTTTTTCCTTTTTCTTTTTTTTTTCTTCTTCTTCTTCTTCTTTTTTCTTCTTCTTCTTCTTCTTTTTCTTCTTCTTCTTCTTCTTACTTGCTTGGCCCAAAACCATTGAAATGGGCCGCTAGGCCTGGGCAGGGGCCTGCTGGGCACCAGGGTCAGGCCTTTTGGGCGGGGATAGGACCTTCTGGGCATGGGTCGGGTCGGTTGGCAGACCCGAATCTTTTTTTTTCTTTTTTGGCCTGCAACTGGGTCGGCTGCGCGAGTTTCGGACCAGGGGCGGGTCAACGCACGGGTCTAGCCTAGCTTTAATGAAACGGTGCGTTTTGCACCGTTATAAAAACAAAAATATATATTTTTTTTCCAAAATTTTCAAAACTCTTTCTCTCTAACAGTCTCTCTCTCTCTCTAACTCATAAAAACCTCTAATGTTCTTCATTTCTCGCCGAAGAATTCAATGTTTTCCAGATTTCGGCGGTGGCTCCACCGTGGACCGCCATAGGTCGCCGTGCTTCTGTGAGTCCTCCGGCCTAGAGTGAGCCCAAAAGACTCATCGTGATCTCCTCTTTTCGATTCTGGGCTTTGTTTTGCCCGAATTGGATCCAAACCTCCTAGACCTAAGATCTAAGATCGAAAAAAACCCTAGAAAATTTCCTCTTTTTTTTTACTGTTTGTATTTTTTTTGGTTTGTTGGGTGGCTTTCGATTTTTCTGACGGGGGTTTGTGGTTGTGTAGGTGTCGAATGGGGTGTAGGGGGAGTCGAATGGTCAGGGTGATTCTTTTGTTGCTCAGGGGGTGGTTCGAATCGGTAAAGGGGTCTCCAGTGGGTGGTTATGGTTTTCAGTGGTGAGTGTAGGGATTTTTTTTGTTCTCCTCTTCATCTTTTTGCTTCTGTTCGAATCTTTTTCTTTTGAAGGGTTTTGGTTTCAAAACCCCAGGATTCAGGATCTGGGTCCTCGAATTTTGGGGTTGAAACGTTGCTTTTCGTGGGTGGAGTGGGGGTTTGGGAAGTGATCCAAGGTGGCGTGGGGGTTTGGGTTTGGTCTCGAAAGGGATTGTGTGCTAGGGTTGTCTGGATTAGGTCTTTGGGGGGCTCGATTTTGGGGGGTGGCGTGTGTGTGTCTTGGGGAAGTGGTGGTAGCTGCCAGGGGGAGTGGTTGCCTGGGGAAGGGTGGCTGCCAGGGCTAGGGTTTCCTAGGGTTAGGCGTTGCAGGGGTTGGGTCTCTGGGGGTAGCAGGCCCTGTTGGGCCAAATGGGAATGGGCCTACTAGGTAGCAGGCCTTATTTGACCAGGCAGGAGACCTGGTAGCCTGGCTGCCTGGATGGGCCTGCTAGGCCAGCAGGCCCGATTTGGCCTCCAGGCCTAAACGGGCCCTGGATGGCCAGCAGGCCTGGACGGGCCCTGGATAGGGCCTAGCATTGGGCCTGGTTGGGGATTGGGTCTGCTAGGTAGCAAGCCCTGTTGCGGATGGCCCGGGTCAAATTCGGGTTCAACCCGGGCTAAAACGGTTGCTACATTAATTTTATATGTGCCTCTTATATTGTTGCCGCCACCCTATGCAAGGAAACCCTGGAATAGGCGCCTCTCACACTCCCAAGTGAGGTTCGGCCGAATAGCAAAAGCGAGAGGAGAATTTGATTCTTCTTGTTATTTTTGGCTAACCAAGGTAGAGGAGGAAGGTTTCTTACAACCTAGACTACTAGCATCATCTTGGAAACACATAATCTCAACCTTATGAAGGTTTTTTGAATCACCTGTGTGGATTACTGTTAGAGGTCGGACAATTGGATGGATTTGGTTTGCAACAAGCGAGCTTTGTGTACAAGAACAAGAACATCAAGTATTTGTCTTGAGGTTTCAACAATCTCCATTACAGAGGTATGAGATTTTGATTGTTATCTATTCTTGACAGGATGATCATTTTGAATTCATAGGCAGATCCATGGAAGGATTCAATTTCTCTTTGTTTTTATTTTATTTTGCTGCGTTGTATTTTTAACTTGTTGATTAAATTATACATTATCTCTGTTTGAGCATGAGCCGAATCCCAACAGCTCATCCTTCCCCACAAATAACCAAACTCTCGAACTCAGTTCTGATAAGTAGACCAAAACCTATTTTTTTAGGGTGCCTTAGTCAAGCTTAGGATTACTTTAAGAAGAATAGATTCATATAGGTGACTAATCACACCTTGTAAGATGATTTGTGGCGACTTCATGATTTGCATCTATCATGCTAAATTTGCATTTGGCACGTTATGATAGTTTGGCGACTCCACTGGGGAATTTAGAGAGTCTAGCCATAGGTTGGTCACATGTTATTTCTGGTCTTAAAACTGGTCTTAAATGTTTTGTTTTATTTTTTTTCTAACGTTTTAAACAATTTTCTTTTTAGTTTTTTTTTTTTTTTTTACAGGAATTTTCGTGAGTCAAAGGTTTGGCATGTTCCTTCGCACACACCACACTTTCATAAACATAAGCCTTATACCCGGGCTCGTTCTTTTAGGAGGGGTAAAGTAACTACGCCTTCGTGGGGGTAATAATCTCCGTATGGGCTAGCGAAACATTATCAGGGGGTAAAGTACCTATGCTTTCGTGGGGTAATAACCTCCGTATGGGTAAGGAAAATACTCTCACCCAAATTCAATCTTTTCCAATGAGCCTATAATGGGTGAGGATTGGGGTGCTTTACTCATCCTCCATGGATGCAGTTTAGGAGCAATTTGGGGGCCTTTTAGATGTCAAATATCTTAAAGCCCAGCACATAGATAACACTTAAGAGGCCAGCCTAAGTTAGAGCCATGTCCACCCGTTTCATAGAGAATGACCCAAATTAAGGCACATGAAGAAACGCCTCTTACCTTTGTCTCACATTTTAAATTTAAATTTATTGTTTATTTATTTATTTGTTATATAATTTTACTGACTATTTTTTTTCTTTCTCTTTCGCATTGCATTTACATCATCATAGAAGTATTTTGCCACATAGTAGTCGGTTGATAAATTAAATCTTCACACATTATCCATGGAAAGCCCAGCATTACAAAGTTTGAGTCATCAATTACCAGTAGGCTACATTTCCACCCTCCCCGAGAGAATTAATTTGGATCTCATGCAGAATGACTTCACCGACTTGATCAACATTTGGAAATCATGGGACAAGGCTAGACAAGAGGGGTTTTAGAAGAAATATGGTGACATAGCCCTACTTCTCCCGGTTGAGGTAGATAAAAACTTGGTTAGGGCCATGATGCAATTTTGGGATCCTTCTTATCGATGCTTTGTTTTTAATGAAGTAGTTATGGTGCTCACAATTGAGGAGTACTCAGTATTGCTCTGTCTTGACTATTCGAAACCTGATAAGATCTTTTTGAAGAATAAAAAAGTCTACCATAAGAGACTGGCTAAATTGATGGGGATTAGCATACCAGAAATTGAGCGCCATATAACTATTGAAGGTAAAAATAATTGCATTCCTTGAAACTTTTTTCGCAGTTTTATCAAGAAATACCCGGATGATGAAGAATGCATTGACATCATGGCACTGGCTATATATGGGATGATGATTTTTCCCAAAGTTTTGGGACATGTTGAATTTAATGTGGTGGGCCTAATTGATCAAATGGACTACCATTTTAATACAACTCCATTATTCTGGTAGAAATTGTGAGATCTCTGAATTATTGTTGACGAACCGGGAAAGGACGTTTTATTGGGTGTTTACAACTATTATATGTTTGGATGAAGAGCCACTTTGAATGCAAAGAAAGGAAGTTTCGCAAGCCATATCTCATTACCAGTATTCCAGACAAGGAATTTTGCGAAAATAAATGGCCAGAACCCAAACCAAGATTGATTGGGTTTCATTTTTATCCAAACTCACAAGTCAAGAAGTTATTTGGAAAGCTCCTTGGATGCGTCATGATTCAGTGTTGTACGGATGTAGGGATCAACCATAGATACCTCTTCCAGGCTCATGGGGGGCTATCAGTTATGGTCCCATTTTAGTTCGACGACAGGCAGGGTATGAACAGTCCGTGCTAATGACTAAAGGGCTTAATCAATATGAGTTCTCCTATACTAACAAAGAAGCTCAAAGGAAGAGACAAGAAGTTGCTAAGGCATGGAAGCAAACATTTAGAGTAGGTAGTGGGAAGTTCACATATGGCACTTCACCTAAGTACTCGGTATGGCATGCCAGATGGGCTAAAGATATTGTGTTATTTCAAGAAGATAGCTCTCACGTTTCGACCTGAATTCCACCACCAGATTCCATGCTGAAGATAGAACTAGCCAAGAGAAAGCTGTAGACACCTAATTTTGTCCGGGCCACTAAACAGGTATGTTTTCTTCCTATATTGATGTTTTCGAGTGTAAAAAGACTGTTTTCATCCTGCAGGTGGTACTCCGAGACTTAGTTTAAGAGGGCGAGCACAAAAAGTCAAACTTAAAAAAAAGTCAACCCCGAAAAAGTCAACTCCGAAAAAGTCAACTCCAAAAAGTCAACTACTGAAAAAGTCAACCCACTTTCAAAATGAAGATTTTGAGTTCAATTGAAAAATGGAGAAAGAATTTTGATAATCCGAGGTCTACATTGAAAGATATGGAGTTCGGAAGTTTGGATTTGAAGATTCAGTAGAAAAGAAACCCTAATCCAAGAAATTTGGGGAAAAGTGCTTAAACGATCAAGCTGGTCGAAATTGAAGGTTCCAAATGAAAGATAAGCACTGACTACGGGTAATGGAGAAGTCACTTGCAAGAAAAACCGAAAGAAAAGTCAATCCGGGAGAAAACCGAGAATTAGGGTTTTTAGTGGATTTCGGTGAAATCAGGAAGAATCACAGAAATGGTCCGACTTGGTAAGACCAAAGCCCCCAATGGATGAGGAATGATTAAAAAGGATGGCCTAAGGCTCAGATTGAAGAAAATCTAAAAATCGGACTTGTTTTAAGCAAAACCGGGTTTCGGAGGTTAAAGGGCAAAATTGGAAAAATTTGGGAAAAATAGCAAATGGACTCCGAAAATTATGGAAAATTTGTCAATCTCATTCTTAAATCATTTGAAGGAGAATGGCAAAAGAAAATCTTGATTCCGAGTTCGTTTGCAAAATGGCCAAATTCCGGGCTTCTTATGTAGTAATTCAAAAAGATAAATCCCGGAAAAATAGCAAATGGACTCCAAAAATTCTGAAATTTGGCAAATCTCATTTTTAAATTATTTGGAAGAGATTGGCGAAAGAAAATCTTGATTCCGAGTTCGTTTGCAAAATGGCCAAATCCCGGGCCTCCTATGCAGTAATTCAAGCCGATAAATCCCGAAAAAATACCAAATGAGCTCCAAAAATTATGAAAACTTCCAGATCACACTTTTTAATTATTTTGAAGAGATTGGTGAAGAAAAATCTTGATTTGGAGCTCGTTTAAAAAATGGTAAAAAGTAGGGGCATAAAAGGACATTTTGGGAAGAAAAAATCCAAATAAATAGCAAACGGACTCGGATAATTTTGAAAACTTCCAGAACTCAATATTTTATTATTTTGGAAGTATTAAAAAAAGAAAAATTGAATTTGGAGCCCGTTTGATATTTATTTTGCATCCGGGGGGCAAAATGGTCGTTTCACCCAAGCAACCGAAAAGGGCTTCTTTGGGCCTTTCAAAAATCAGAGCTGGGCTGGAAAAGAGAAGTGCTGGCCTTCCCAAGCCCAAAGGAAGGAGGAAGCTTAGGTTTGTTTTCAATCAAGTGATTAAAAATCAAGAGTTAAGTTAGAGATTTTCATTTTTGAGCCTAAGTCCCAATCCCACATCCCTTTGTAATGTCAAGCCAAGGAGGTGCTCACCTTATAAATAAGGGGCCTTGGCCTTTGGTTGAAATCACCCACTACCCCTTGTGAGATAGTCTATACACTTGTATTAGGATTATCCGGGTGGTGAGTCATAGTGTTTTTGTTGAGAGGGTTTGTAGCTTAATCCGTTCAAAAGCTATTCTGAGGGTTTGTAGCTTAATCCGTTCAAAAGCTACTCTGAGGGTTTATAGCTTAATCCGTTCAAAAGCTACTTGGTGAGTTTTCATTTTAAAATAATGTTTCTTGTTCTTCCTTCATTTCCTTTCTTAAGTATATTTTTCTTACATTTTGTTTTTACAATAAACTCACCGGCCAAATGGCCTACATTATTTATTTTAAGTTGTTGTTTTTGATTCATTTTACCATATTGTTTATGCTATTTTCTTTATTTTTGATGTTTTAAATATTATGTTATTTCATGTTCTTAAGTTATATTTAATTTGGTTGCTTTGTTTGTTGCCATTTATGTCTTAGATATCATGTTTTTGCATTTTTAATTTTCTGTTTTCATGTTGTTTAAATTTGAGCATGTTTTAGAGTTAGCATATTAAGTGTTTGTGAAAATGCTTGTGTGATTCTTTACATGATTCTTGTTTTATATCTTAATGAGTATGTTTTAGATTTGGTATATTAGGTGTTTGTGAAAATGCTTGTGTGATTTTTGTGTTATGACTTAGTTTTTCATGCTAGCATATCAAGTGTTTGTGAAAATGCCATGCTTGTTGGAGCTTGGGGCCATTTGGCTACTCCATGTGTTTTGCATTGTGTGTTGTATTTTTGTCATGCTAGTTGTTAGGTTTTTGCATTTGCATGATATTTGGTTGGATTTTTGAATTAAGCATGCCTTGTGTTTGTGAAAATGCCATGCATGTCTTAGGTCTAGGTCACATTAAATGCCATGCAAGTTCATGTTAGGTCTAGGCCATATTATTTATGTCATGCATTTTCCTTACATTTAGGTTTAGATCCATGCATTTCATGCATTATGTTTGCTGCATTGTTTCATGCATTTCATGTTCATGCCACTTGAATAATGACTTGAGCCAATTAATGGTTCAAGGTCATGCTCTCTTGAGCACACTTGTGGAAAATTAAGTTTGTCAAATTGATTATTCTACCTTTGTGATTTTTTTTTATTTAGCCAATTTTTATCTAACTTTCAAAAAGTCTTAGCTATTGTTTGCAAGTCATTCTATGAGTTTCAAATATTTTTATTTTGATTTTTAAATGATTTTATCAAAGACAAAAAATGTGTTGGCAAAGCAGTTTTTTTTTTCCACCCAAAAACTCGTACATCTCCGATTTTTCTGGGAATTCATCTTTGATCAGAAAATTAAGGCGATTTTTTCCCGTGTATTTTTACATGTCCTGAGTCTCCAATAATTGTTTCAGAATTTTTGGAATTTTTAAAAATAGGGTAAAAAATCGTGGATTAAAACTGGACAGTGGAGTCAGAATTGATTTTAAAGAAAAACAAAGCAGTTTTTTTCTCCTCCAAAAACTCGTACATCTCCGATTTTTCTGGGAATTCATCTTTGATCAGAAAATTAAGGCGATTTTTTCCCGTGTATTTTTACATGTCCTGAGTCTCCAATAATTTTTTCAGAATTTTTGGAATTTTTAAAAATAGGGTAAAAAATCGTGGATTAAAACTGGACAGTGGAGTCAGAATTGATTTTAAAGAAAAACAAAGCAGTTTTTTTCTCCTCCAAAAACTCGTACATCTCCGATTTTTCTGGGAATTCATCTTTGATCAGAAAATTAAGGCGATTTTTTCCCGTGTATTTTTACATGTCCTGAGTCTCCAATAATTTTTTCAGAATTTTTGGAATTTTTAAAAATAGGGTAAAAAAATCGTGGATTAAAACTGGACAGTGGAGTCAGAATTGAATTTAAAGAAAAACCAATTTTTTGATTTGGTTAATTTACTTAGAGTGGGCTGATTAGGAGGGTTAGCTACTGACTTAGGGTAATTTCTAAGCCTTTTTAAACTCTAAAAATGGTTTTTAAAGTCCCGGGTTAAGGGTAGTCAAGTCCGGATTTTTAAACTTAGGAAATTAGAGCCATTTAAAAAAAAGGATTTAGCCCAGTTTTTATTTTTAATTCAAGCTTTTTAAAATTGTTTTCAAACAATCACAAAGTATTTTGGTTTTAGAATATTTAATTTGACATATTTTCCTAAGGTAGCCGGATATCTTTTTAGATATACGGATTTCCTTAATTAAAGGAAAAAATACATTTCATGCATTGCATTTTTATATTCATGCATTTTATATAATATGTGATTCTTGCCATAATAATTTCTATGTGTCATGACATTTAGGTTGCATTATATTATTTAGATTTTGCTATGTCATTTTATTTATGTCATACCTATACATATTCATTTCTTTTAAATGTTTTCAAAAAAGATAATGGTTTTCAATAAAAATAAAGATATTCCCGAGTTAAAATAATTCATGAGTTCTCTACCGGGTTTGCTGGAGGGAATTTCATCAATTATCATTAATAAAGGAATATCTTTCTTTCAAAAAAAAAAAAAGAGAATGATTCGGAAAGTTTTCCAAAACTAATAAAAATTTCTATATTTTGCCACGTTTGTTGGGGAATATAGGAAAATTTTGAATTTATAAATTCCGGATCATTTTCAATAAAAAATGGAATTATTTTTCTTTAAATTGGGAATTAATTTGAAATACTAAATTTAAAACCAACTTTTACCGAGACTTGAGATAACACACGATTAATAAGGTACCGATTTATACGGGCGTTGTGGGGGTGCTAATCCTTCCCCGCACGTAACCGACTCCCGAACCCGCTTCTTTGATTTCTCTGGTTTAAAACGTAGACTTGAAATTGGTTTTTAAAATGTTTTAATTAATTTTTAAAATATTTTATAAAACCGGTTTTAATAGGTGGCCGATCACACCTAGCTAAAAAAGATTTGTGGCGACTCCATGTCTTTTTTAAGGTCATTTTCAAAACCTTCATTTCTAGAGGAATTAAGTCGACTTTTCCTCGGTTTTTTTTTAAATGTCACGCTTAACGAATAATAAAAGTCTTGCGATGAGACTCGTCGTTATTTTTTTAGGTTGCGACAGCTTGGCGACTCCACTAGGGAATATTAGAGAGTTAGGCCTAGAATTAGTCGTGTGTTATCAAAGTCTCGGTTTTGTTGGTTTTATTGGTATTTAATTTTAATTCCCATATTTTTTTTAATAAGGAGAATTTTGAAAATAATAAAATATTTTTAAATATGTTCATACTCATGTGCATGCATTTTATTATTGTTCTCTAGCTATTTAAGGTTGTATATTATAACTGCTTGTCGGTTAATGCGTTACACTATTCTTGAATGTTTTAATTGTTAGGACATTTAGAATAAGGTTTGTAGAATAGGTGGTGACAGGTTTGTTTTGTTTCTCCACACACACTACACGTGCATTTGCATAACATGAATCTTCTACCCGGGTTCCGTCCTTTTAAGTGGAAGTAAAGTAACTAAGCCTTCGTGATTGATCCTCCGTATGGGCTAGTGAAACACTTTCGGAGTATAAAGTACCTAATGCCTTCGTGATAATCCTCCGTACGGGCATAGGAAAATATACTCTAACGAATTGAACCCGCTTTTATCGGGGTGCCTTACTAGCCTTCACCGGCGACAGTGAGGAACAATTCGGGGCCTTAGAACCGATTCACCCTCATATAGTGAACCTAGGCGAAGCCATCTCGAATTTCCGTTAGATATACCGAAAATAGGAACACATGGAGGGACATTTCTAAACTTTTTGTTACCTGTTTTACACTCCGAATAAGTGTGGTAGATCGGGCAACGATGTACGTACATCGCCCGTAATAAATGTGATACTCCGCCTCGAAGGCATCGTGATGCCTAAATAAGCAGATATTGCTGGGGCAGATGTTCATTAGCTGTTTTTTTTTTTTTTTTTTTAAAAAATCCTTTTTCAAGCATTTTTGCATGTGGCACATTTCATGCATGTGTAAATAAAGCATGTACATTTTTGGTTGTATTATTGATCTCATTCTTTGCAATAAACAGTTGGTAATTGAATTTGATGATTTCATAAAACCGGTAGTGTCACATGAACATTTGCATATTGTACCATAGTAAGATCCACCCTGAAATTCTTTTGAAAATGATGTGATTGGTTTATCAAAAAAAAAAAAAAAAAAAAATTGGAGGCAAATCCTGCATAATGAGATTTTTGAATAGTCCCACCAATTCCGTGTAATCATTGATTTCTTTGTATATACCTTTGTGTTAATTCATTTATTTTTGCATGTATCATTTTGACATCATATTATAGTCATAGCATGCATGGTCATTCATTGTACGATACGTTTATGACATGCACAGTCATTATCTGTATATACCTGGCATTAGATTGCATCCATAGCATACATAGTCATCATAATTTCTCTGTATATGTTCATGCATTAATCATCAGTTTATTCATGCACATAGGAATAGAGCATGTACATTCATAATTGTATTCCTAATCTCATGACATTTTCATTTGCATGAAAGGGATTCGAGATATGAGGAATGAATCGGAGGAACGATTGGGTGCTTTGGAACGCAATCAAGAGGAATATGGACATGAAATCCGAAAGGTGAAGGAACAACTTGCCAAATTGCTGAAAATGATTGAGGATATGGGTAACAGTAAAGGTGAACTTTCTCAGGGCTTCGCATCATCTTCGGATCAACCAAAACCATTAGGCCCAGAACACATAATCCTTGCTGGATCCTGCACTTGTCAATGCCACAAAGGTTGCAATCCTGATGAAATTATGGACAAAATCGTGAAAATGATTAAACCTGAGAGCCTGATACCAAAGATAGAAACCTTGGATCCTGTACCATACCTGCAAACTATTCGAGGTCCAAGCCAGTATCCCCACCCTACCATGGTCCAATCGTCCATTGGGATGACCACTACGGGATTCCTGAATCCCACTCCATCACCAACAACTACCAGTTCATACTATTTCCCTCATCAACCACCTTATCCAGCATCTGGGATAGGAACCTCGAGCTATGTACAACCTCCAAAGGCCCCGTATCCGAATCCATACCCTCACCATGCTGTTCCGCCACATCTCCATGTAAACACTCCGGTTCGGACCTTAGTGCCACCACCAAGTGCCCCAACTCCTAGGCCATGTGTAACTAAGAAACGACCCCAGGATAAGACCCAAATGCCTTTTGATCCCATTCCAATCAGCTACCAAGAGCTCCTCCCTATACTGATCCAAAATCACATGGTTGCCTGTGTCCCATTGAAACCCCTGTTACAACCATATCCAAGGTGGTATAATCCAAATGCAAAATGTGATTATCATTGTGGAATTGTTGGCCATAACATTAAATACTGTATGGCATTCAAAAAGAAAGTGCAAACTCTTATAAATGCCAAGTGGTTGGATCCCACGACACTGATTGATAGAGGACTGGGAAAGCGTCATTAGGATTGGGAGATTTACATCATTGAGGTGGAAAGACTTCGGTCTTATATGATGTAATAGGATTTCACTTTTTCAGTAGCCGGCTCTTATAGCCTTAGGATGTTAGGAAGAATAAAGTGCTTGTAAGGACAGTCTTAACCACTGTTCAAATTTTGTAAAACATGGTTTATACCATTGTGAATGTTGATGTGGGAATGAATTGATTATTTTTCAAATTAATGAGAGGTTGATGATTAAGTTCCTCCGATTCTTATTTCCTCCGTGATATCTCCCCCTTTGCATTTTGCATCCCATCAATTATTTGTCAGGTTGCATTCATGCATTCGTAATCAGCATGATTTTTCTGTATATATCTATGCATTAATTTGCTTATTACATACATCATGATTAGCATTAGGTCACATTCATGACACACATGGTTAGTATGATTTTCTTTGTATATACTCTGTATCAATCATTCATTGTTTGCATGTATCATAATTGACACCATGTTGCATTCATAGAACATATGAACATTCATTGGGAAATATGCTGAAATGCACATGATCAGTCATTGCATATATCCATGTGTTGATTTGTTTATTCTTTATTTGCAACATGTTGGCATTGTGATTGCATTTATTACATATATGGTCAGCATGTTTCCATTATACATGTCCATACATCATATTGTTTAGGCTTCACATGCATCAAATTGCATTCATGGCTCATTCATCATGACATACATTTTGGGGAAAATAGAATAGAAGTTGGCTTGGCTTTAGGGGTCTTTGAAAGAACTTCCATTTCAAATCAGAAGAAGTACTGAGTACACTTTTAATACAGGCTGGTGCTATGGAGGATGAACATGTTGCCCGACTGGAAAAAATGGAAAGGGAACGAGAACAGCTAGCAAAGTCTCAAGCAGAATCTAAAGGTCAGATGACTAAATTGATGGAGCTGATGTCTGTCGTAATCAAAGGAAAAGGATACACCGAAAACGTTATCGCCAGAGAAGGGTTAGAGGCACAAAAGGGCCAGGATGAGGTCATAATAAGTGATGCCCAGAACACTGTTAACCTCGTCAATGTCCTAAACTCAGATGATCTAGCTGAACAGGCAAAGTTGAAAAGGGTTGCAGTAAATGAGGTTGAGTTGGCAGATTCCCAAGGGAAATATCAGTTGTTAGATGAAAGGCTCCGGGCAATAGAAAGAACAGATGTATTCAGGAGTGTGGAGGCGAAAGAACGATGCTTGGTCCTCGATTTAGTCATTCCTCCTAAGTTCAAGATCCCTGACTTTGTGAAATATGACGGGACGACCGATCCATCAGCCCACATCACTATGTTCTGCCGGAAGATGACAAGTCATATAGGTAATGATAAGCTTTTGATTCACTGTTTTCAGGATAGCCTCAGCGGGTCCGCAATTAGGTGGTATAGTCAGCTGAGCAAGGACCAGATACGCTCTTGGAATGATTTGGCTAGGGCTTTTCTAAACCAGTACAAGCATATGACCGACATGGCGCCTGACCGTCTCACATTGCAAAATATGAAGAAAAGAGCTACTGAGAGCTTCAAAGAATATGCGCAACGGTGGATGAGCCTGGTCGTCCAAGTACAACCGCCTTTAACTCAGAAGGAAACCACTGTCCTTTTTGTGAATACACTACAGACCCCATACTACGATAGACTTGTCGGCAACACCATGAAGAATTTTTCGGACATGGTAATTTCAGGGGAGATGATTGAGAATGCTATCAAGGATGGGAAAATTGAAGGAGAAAGAACATCCAATACCAAGAACAGGGCATCTGAAAATAAAAAAGAAGATACCCAAGTCGTGTAAGACTTTGCCCCATCTCCCCAATTCTCCTCGTATCAGCCATTTAACTCTACCCTGAACAATGTCTCTCAAGGTTTTTATCCCTACCAACCAATGACTGCAACTACACCAGAATTTACATCTGTCTATCAATCGAACATCCTCGGGAATAATCGAAGGGGGCATAAAAAGCGAAAAATAAATCAGGTTGACCCGATTCCTGTGACATACAGTGAGCTACTACCTCAACTCATCCAGAATCACCTTGTGACACCCATGCAAATAGCGCCTCTGAAGCCCCCTTATCCGAGCTGGTATGATGCTAATGAGTGTTGTGGGTACCATTCTGGCAATCAAGGTCACTCAACAGAGAACTGCCCCGCTTTGAAGTACAAGGTCAGAGATCTCATCAAGGCTGGTTCGATAAGTTTTGAAGATGGGGAAGCCAAGTGTCATAAGAAACATTGTGCATGATCATATTAGGTTTTTGACACATGTAGTTCTATATACTGTGATGATGAAAGCATTTGTCTCATGTTAACATCTACATGAATTAAATAAATTTTGAATTTTAAATGCTTTGTGTTTGTTGTGTTTCAACAATAACTTGAATTTGCAAAAACAAGCATTAAGGAATTTTTAGTGATGGATAGTCTCAAGAAGATTGATGATCAGTGTTACAAATGACCCAATACCTTTTCCATTCTCTTTAGGTTTTCCTAAGCCTAAATCTCTTAAACCAAGAGCACTTGAAAGACCTAATGCTTCAAGGGATATGAATGATTTGACTTCAGAGAAGTATTGTCATTGCAGAATAAGCAAGGATGTAAATCCTAGTCTAGGCTATAAACAAAGGAATGAACTTTTTGAAATTTTTTGAATTCCTTGAAATTCAAACAAATGAGACATTCTTTCAAGAGTCTAGATTTTGATAATTTGGTGTGTGTCAAGATTGTGCTAAAACCATTCATGACCTTTCCCAATAACCACAAAACACTAATTGCCCAAACATCATGATTGACATCCTGGGGCACAATGATTAAACTAGATTATCCCTTGTCCCAGAGAAAACCCATTTTTGGGTCATATTTTCCTTGTCTCTTCAAAGAACTCAGATTGGAAACTCAGCCTTTTCAAAATAGACCTAGACTTGCTATGTTCCTCGTTGATACAAATTCTCAAGGTTAATCAAATTGGGGCATCATATGTGGAAATGATGGATACATGGTGAATAAGGATGGATTAAACCCATGAATCGTTGGGGCATGCGATGAAAAATGAAAAATGAAAAAATTTGTGATATCATGCATATGAGAATTCGGATGATTCCAAAGTGCAAAATGAAATTCTGAATATCTATTTCCCCTGGGGATTGCTTTTCAAAGTGAATATTCGTGCTTGACATGAGGAATGGCCATCTTTCATACCCCTTCACACAAAAAAGAAATCATCCATAGTCACCCCTTTTGAGCCAAAAGAATTCTTTCTTGTTTGAACCTTGATCAAGGATCACCCTCTACACTAGGGGGCAAATGCAAGGAAAGATTTTTTAAAGATCATTGAGAAATGTGTCCTAGCTCAAAGACAGATGCAAAGCAAATGGAGCCCCGAATAAAGACGGGCTCACTCCGTTGAAAAAGAAGGGGGCAAAATGAAAAAAGAAAAAAAAGGAAAAATGTGTGAAAGATATGGCAAATTGAAAGCCAAAAGCAAAGAAGAAAAAAAAGCAAAGTCAAAAGGAAAGAAATGTCCAAGAAGGAACAAATGCTTCAAAGAGAATCCTCCTCAAAAAAATAGATCCTTGATCTGATTACCATCAAACACATATTTTGGGCCTATTTATCCTTTCTTTCTGAACCCTAAGCCATGGCCTACGTTACGTGCTTTAAAAGTCCATTTTGATCAAGCATGAATATTTAATTTGAAAGGTTTTTCCTCAGATTTTATCCCATTTCATCGAATTATCATTTCACTAAGGAAGAATTTAGAATTCTCAAGTGTATGGTAAAAATGAAAAAAAAAATGGAAAGAATGGGACTCTAGGGCGAAAACCCAAAAACGGGCGGTCTAGAGTAAATTTGGAAATTTTCGATGCCATCTGTGCCGATACCCAAAAAAAAAAAAAAAAAAAAGGTCATCTTAAAAAAAGGTGGTCATCGAGGAACATCTAGGAATTCCTGAACCCCCCAAATTGTCAGCTCTCATTCGGAGGATTGTCTTCAAAAAACTGAAACTTTTTTCCTCCAACATCAAACTTTCCGATTTAAACATCCCAGCCAATCTTGACGCTTGTCAAAAAGCCTTGATATGGAAACTAAAAGAATGTTGAATTTGCTTGGTTCTCAATGAATTCATGATTTATAAAACCTGTTCCATTTGTGAGCCTAGAAAGGACATACATTTTTGTTGTGAAGTTTTCCTGGAAAAGCCAGAATCTTGTTATACCAAGCCTTGCCAATCCCAGTTGAAAAAACCCAGATTAATACTTAGAGAATTTTCTAACAGTGATCATCAGTCATCAAAAGATTTGTACATCATACACTGTGGAGTTAAAATTTTTGGCTTAGAAGTTTTCCTTAAATAAGCAAAATTGTTTTTCAAAAAGGGAAAATAAAAATATTTTTGAAATACCCATTTTTGATGTTGACATGAGACAAGGATTTTTCTAACCCAAAGATATAGAACTGCCAGGATAGGTCCTGACTTCCAGATATGAGAAGAAGATATCGAACCCAGTTCAGATCTCTGTTGATGAAAGTTTGAAAACTGTTGGGGCAAAGAGAATAGCCAAAATGAATTGAAGATATACTCTGATTTGAAGAGGAAAAATGAATTTGAGAGGCTAAGCCAAAGTCTAGAAAAACAACCGGGGGCATTTGCATCACTCATGAGCACTCATCTCTTTATCGAGCTTTTGCATCTGCACAGTGTCGGCAAGCATTTGCATCATTCATGGGTATTTGCATTGGCATTATTCCATAAGCATCTGCATTTTACCTTTACATTTACATTCTTCATGGAATTCGTATTTGTGTCATCTCAAGCAATTGCATCATTTCTAGAATCATTGCATTTTCATTATTGTGTGGTAATTGTAGTTACACCATTCATAAACCAGTTACATGAACACAATTAGTAGGGGCATCTGCATCATGAAACATGGGCATCAATCCAGGCCATTTGCATTTGCACTAAGAAATATTTTACATTTGCACCATGAAGCATGAGCACCTTGTTAAAAGACATGTGCATCTGCATCATTTCTCAAAGCTTCTGGTGGGGATATCCAGAATTTTACAGTTTTTAAAAAGTGAACAAGTCTTCGGTGGTGATAGCTGAAGCCTCTGGTGGAGATATCCAGAGTTTTATAATTTTGAAAAATGAGAAATTTTCTTCTGGTGGGGATATCCAGAATTTTACAATGAGCAAGTCTTCTGTGGTGATATCCAGAATTTTGCAGTTTTAAAAGTGAACAAGTCTTCGGTGGTGATAGCTGAAGCCTCTGGTGGAGATATCCAGGGTTTTATAATTTTGAAAACATGAGAAATTTTATTCTGAAGAAGTTACCCAGAATTTTACAATGAGCAAGTCTTTGGTGGTGATAGCCAAAGCTTCTGGTGGGGATATCCAGAATTTTACAGTTTTAAAAGTGAACAAGTCTTCGGTGGTGATAGCTGAAGCCTCTGGTGGAGATATCCAGGGTTTTATAATTTTGAAAACATGAGAAATTTTATTCTGAAGGAGTTACCCAAAATTTTACAATGAGCAAGTCTTTGGTGGTGATAGCCAAAGCTTCTGGTGGTGATATCCAGAATTTTGCAGTTTTAAAAGTGAACAAGTCTTCAGTGGTGATAGCTGAAGCCTCTGGTGGAGATATCCAGGGTTTTATAATTTTGAAAAATGAGAAATTTTATTCTGAAGGAGTTACCCAGAATTTTACAATGAGCAAGTCTTTGGTGGTGATAGCCAAAGCTTCTGGTGGGGATATCCAGAATTTTACAGTTTTAAAAGTGAACAAGTCTTCGGTGGTGATAGCTGAAGCCTCTGGTGGAGATATCCAGGGTTTTATAATTTTGAAAAATGAGAAATTTTATTCTTAAGGAGTTACCCAACATTTTACAATGACCAAGTCTTTGGTGGTGATAGCCAAAGCTTCTGGTGGTGATATCTAGAATTTTGCAGTTTTAAAAGTGAATAAGTCTTCGGTGGTGATAGTTGAAGCCTCTGGTGGAGATATCCAGGGTTTTATAATTTTGAAACATGAGAAATCTTCTTCTAGATGAGTTATCTAGAATTTTATATTGAGCAAGTCTTTGGTGGTGATAGCCAAAGCTTCTGGTGGGGATATCCAGAATTTTACAGTTTTAAAAATGAAGAAGTCTTCGGTGGTGATAGCTGAAGCCTCTGGTGGAGATATCCAGGGTTTTATAATTTTGAAAAATGAGAAATATTCTTTTGAAGGAGTTATCCAGAATTTTTTTCAACATGTGCATCTACATCAAGAAGCATTTGCATCAATCTAAGTTAGTTAAATCTGCATCAAGAAAGTTTGCATCAAATCAAGTCATTTACATTTGCATCAAAGACATTTGCACCAATCTAAGTCATTTGCATCTACATCAAGAAGCGTTTGCATCAACAAAAGACATTTGCATTTGCATCATGAAGCATTTGCATCATCTCTTAAAGCTTTCAGGTATAATCGATTTCGTTTCCTTAAGGCGAGTCGAGCCCCGAAATCATCGTCGAGGTACTTTTTTTATTTATGAACAAGTCTTCGGTGGTGATAGCTGAAGCCTCTGGTGGAGATATCCAGAGTTTTTTTTAAAGTCCTTTGAAAAGGTAGAAAGTCTTCGGTGGTGATAACTGAAGCTTCTGGAGATGATACCCAGAATTTTACAGTTTTAAAAATGAGCAAGACTTCGGTGGTGATAGCTGAAGCCTCTGGTGGAGATATCCAGAGTTTTAAAATCCTTTGAAAAGATAGAAAGTCTTCGGTGGTGATAGCTGAAGCTTCTGGAGGTGATACCCAGAATTTTTACATTATAAAAAAAAAAATGAGCAAGACTTTGGTGGTGATAGCCGAAGCTTCTGGAGGAGATATCCATAATTTTAAACACAGCTGAGAACAAGACAGGTTAAGGCCCCGAGACCATCGTCGAGGTCATTTTTTTTCTTGCAAATCGAATTCGTTTCCTTAAGACGAATCGAGCCTTGTTTAGGCAGGGAATTCAATTTAAGGACAAATCTTCAATTTACTGTTTTCAAAAACAACAAAAAAAAATGAAAAAAAAAAAAGAAAAAATGAAAAAAAATAGAAAATGAAAAAAGAAAATAAAAAATGCAAAATGCAAAAATGAATGAAGAAATGAAAAAGAAAACCCCGTTCCTTTCCATGTGATTTCACTGACCGTACAAAATTAGTGTTGGTTTATCTTTGCCTGATTCCTGATTCTCAGCAATAGCCAAAGAGGGGCAGCTGTAGACACCTAATTTTGTCCGGGCCACTAAACAGGTATGTTTTCTTCCTATATTGATGTTTCCGAGTATAAAAAGACTGTTTTCATCCTGCAGGTGGTACTCCGAGACTTAGTTTAAGAGGGCGAGCACAAAAAGTCAAACTTTAAAAAAAAGTCAACCCCGAAAAAGTCAACTCTGAAAAAGTCAACTCCAAAAAGTCAACTACTGAAAAAGTCAACCCACTTTCAAAATGAAGATTTTGAGTTCAATTGAAAAATGGAGAAAGAATTTTGATAATCCGAGGTCTACATTGAAAGATATGGAGTTCGGAAGTTTGGATTTGAAGATTTAGTAGAAAAGAAACCCTAATCCAAGAAATTTGGGGAAAAGTGCTTAAACGATCAAGCTGGTCGAAATTGAAGGTTCCAAATGAAAGATAAGCACTGACTACGGGTAATGGAGAAGTCACTTGCAAGAAAAACCGAAAGAAAAGTCAATCCGGGAGAAAACCGAGAATTAGGGTTTTTAGTGGATTTCGGTGAAATCAGGAAGAATCACAGAAATGGTCCGACTTGGTAAGACCAAAGCCCCCAATGGATGAGGAATGATTAAAAAGGATGGCCCAAGGCTCAGATTGAAGAAAATCTAAAAATCGGACTTGTTTTGAGCAAAACCGAGTTTCGGAGGTTAAAGGGCAAAATTGGAAAATTTTGGGAAAAATAGAAAATGGACTCCGAAAATTATGGAAAATTTGTCAATCTCATTCTTAAATCATTTGAAGGAGAATGGCAAAAGAAAATCTTGATTCCGAGTTCGTTTGCAAAATGGCCAAATCCCGGGCTTCTTATGCAGTAATTCAAAAAGATAAATCCCGGAAAAATAGCAAATGGACTCCAAAAATTCTGAAATTTGGCAAATCTCATTTTTAAATTATTTGGAAGAGATTGGCGAAAGAAAATCTTGATTCCGAGTTCGTTTGCAAAATGGCCAAATCCCGGGCCTCCTATGCAGTAATTCAAGCCGATAAATCCCGAAAAAATACCAAATGAGCTCCAAAAATTATGAAAACTTCCAGATCACACTTTTTAATTATTTTGAAGAGATTGGTGAAGAAAAATCTTGATTTGGAGCTCGTTTAAAAAATGGTAAAAAGTAAGGGCATAAAAGGACATTTTGGGAAGAAAAAATCCAAATAAATAGCAAACGGACTCGGATAATTTTGAAAACTTCCATAACTCAATATTTTATTATTTTGGAAGTATTAAAAAAATAAAAATTGAATTTGGAGCCCGTTTGATATTTATTTTGCATCCGGGGGGCAAAATGGTCGTTTCACCCAAGCAACCGAAAAGGGCTTCTTTGGGCCTTTCAAAAATCAGAGCTGGGCTGGAAAAGAGAAGTTCTGGCCTGCCCAAGCCCAAAGGAAGGAGGAAGCTTAGGTTTTTTTTCAATCAAGTGATTAAAAATCAAGAGTTAAGTTAGAGATTTTCATTTTTGAGCCTAAGTCCCAATCCCACATCCCTTTGTAATGTCAAGCCAAGGAGGTGCTCACCTTATAAATAAGGGGCCTTGGCCTTTGGTTGAAATCACCCACTACCCCTTGTGAGATAGTCTATACACTTGTATTAGGATTATCCGGGTGGTGAGTCATAGTGTTTTTGTTGAGAGGGTTTGTAGCTTAATCCGTTCAAAAGCTATTCTGAGGGTTTGTAGCTTAATCCGTTCAAAAGCTACTCTGAGGGTTTATAGCTTAATCCGTTCAAAAGCTACTTGGTGAGTTTTCATTTTAAAATAATGTTTCTTGTTCTTCCTTCATTTCCTTTCTTAAGTATATTTTTCTTACATTTTGTTTTTACAATAAACTCACCGGCCAAATGGCCTACATTATTTATTTTAATTTGTTGTTTTTGATTCATTTTACCATATTGTTTATGCTATTTTCTTTATTTTTGATGTTTTAAATATTATGTTATTTCATGTTCTTAAGTTATATTTAATTTGGTTGCTTTGTTTGTTGCCATTTATGTCTTAGATATCATGTTTTTGCATTTTTGATTTTCTGTTTTCATGTTGTTTAAATTTGAGCATGTTTTAGAGTTAGCATATTAAGTGTTTGTGAAAATGCTTGTGTGATTCTTTGCATGATTCTTGTTTTATATCTTAGTGAGCATGTTTTAGATTTGGTATATTAGGTGTTTGTGAAAATGCTTGTGTGATTTTTGTGTTATGACTTAGTTTTTCATGCTAGCATATCAAGTGTTTGTGAAAATGCCATGCTTGTTGGAGCTTGGGGCCATTTGGCTACTCCATGTGTTTTGCATTGTGTGTTGTATTTTTGTCATGCTAGTTGTTAGGTTTTTGCATTTGCATGATATTTGGCTGGATTTTTGAATTAAGCATGCCTTGTGTTTGTGAAAATGCCATGCATGTCTTAGGTCTAGGTTACATTAAATGCCATGCAAGTTCATGTTAGGTCTAGGCCATATTATTTATGTCATGCATTTTCCTTACATTTAGGTTTAGATCCATGCATTTCATGCATTATGTTTGCTGCATTGTTTCATGCATTTCATGTTCATGCCACTTGAATAATGACTTGAGCCAATTAATGGTTCAAGGTCATGCTCTCTTGAGCACACTTGTGGAAAATTAAGTTTGTCAAATTGATTATTCTACCTTTGTGATTTTTTTTTATTTAGCCAATTTTTATCTAACTTTCAAAAAGTCTTAGCTATTGTTTGCAAGTCATTCTATGAGTTTCAAATATTTTTATTTTGATTTTTAAATGATTTTATCAAAGACAAAAAATGTGTTGGCAAAGCAGTTGTTTTTTTCCACCCAAAAACTCGTACATCTCCGATTTTTCTGGGAATTCATCTTTGATCAGAAAATTAAGGCGATTTTTTCCTGTGTATTTTTACATGTCCTGAGTCTCCAATAATTTTTTCAGAATTTTTGGAATTTTTAAAAATAGGGTAAAAAATCGTGGATTAAAACTGGACAGTGGAGTCAGAATTGATTTTAAAGAAAAAGAAAGCAGTTTTTTTCTCCTCCAAAAACTCGTACATCTCCGATTTTTATGGGAATTCATCTTTGATTAGAAAATTAAGGCGATTTTTTCCCGTGTATTTTTACATGTCCTGAGTCTTCAATAATTTTTTCAGAATTTTTGGAATTTTTAAAAATAGGGTAAAAAATCGTGGATTAAAACTGGACAGTGGAGTCAGAATTGATTTTAAAGAAAAACAAAGCAGTTTTTTTCTCCTCCAAAAACTCGTACATCTCCGATTTTTCTGGGAATTCATCTTTGATCAGAAAATTAAGGCGATTTTTTCCCGTGTATTTTTACATGTCCTGAGTCTCCAATAATTTTTTCAGAATTTTTGGAATTTTTAAAAATAGGGTAAAAAAATCGTGGATTAAAACTGGACAGTGGAGTCAGAATTGAATTTAAAGAAAAACCAATTTTCTGATTTGGTTAATTTACTTAGAGTGGGCTGATTAGGAGGGTTAGCTACTGACTTAGGGTAATTTCTAAGCCTTTTTAAACTCTAAAAATGGTTTTTAAAGTCCCGGGTTAAGGGTAGTCAAGTCCGGATTTTTAAACTTAGGAAATTAGAGCCATTTAAAAAAAAGGATTTAGCCCAGTTTTTATTTTTAATTCAAGCTTTTCAAAATTGTTTTCAAACAATCACAAAGTATTTTGGTTTTAGAATATTTAATTTGACATATTTTCCTAAGGTAGCCGGATATCTTTTTAGATATACGGATTTCCTTAATTAAAGGAAAAAATACATTTCATGCATTGCATTTTTATATTCATGCATTTTATATAATATGTGATTCTTGCCATAATAATTTCTATGTGTCATGACATTTAGGTTGCATTATATTATTTAGATTTTGCTATGTCATTTTATTTATGTCATACCTATACATATTCATTTCTTTTAAATGTTTTCAAAAAAGATAATGGCTTTCAATAAAAATAAAGATATTCCCGAGTTAAAATAATTCATGAGTTCTCTACCGGGTTTGCTGGAGGGAATTTCATCAATTATCATTAATAAAGGAATATCTTTCTTTCAAAAAAAAAAGAGAATGATTCGGAAAGTTTTCCAAAACTAATAAAAATTTCTATATTTTGCCACGTTTGTTGGGGAATATAGGAAAATTTTGAATTTATAAATTCCGGATCATTTTCAATAAAAAATGGAATTATTTTTCTTTAAATTGGGAATTAATTTGAAATACTAAATTTAAAACCAACTTTTACCGAGACTTGAGATAACACACGATTAATAAGGTACCGATTTATACGGGCGTTGTGGGGGTGCTAATCCTTCCCCGCACGTAACCGACTCCCGAACCCGCTTCTTTGATTTCTCTGGTTTAAAACGCAGACTTGAAATTGGTTTTTAAAATGTTTTAATTAATTTTTAAAATATTTTATAAAACCGGTTTTAATAGGTGGCCGATCACACCTAGCTAAAAAAGATTGGTGGCGACTCCATGTCTTTTTTAAGGTCATTTTCAAAACCTTCATTTCTAGAGGAATTAAGTCGACTTTTCCTCGGTTTTTTTTTTAATGTCACGCTTAACGAATAATAAAAGTCTTGCGATGAGACTCGTCGTTATTTTTTTAGGTTGCGACAAAAGCTATAAGAAAAGAATGATGAATTAGGACAGGAAAATCAGAAACTTCAAGCTAAGGTAAGAAAACTGGAGGATGATCTAGCAAAGCGGGATGGAAAGGTCAAGAAACTGCAAGTGAATTATAGAAAACTGGAAAATAGCCTGACTGAACGTGATAGAAGAATTCAAAAGCTTAACCAAGACTACAACTCATGGAAAATAGCCTTTAAGGAATTGGACAAGACATCTTCATTCAAGAATTCTGAGCTTGAACGGATGGGAGAAGAGATTGACAAGTTGCAATCCGAATGCATAAAGTCGGAAGAAGAATGCCAAGATTTGTTTGAGGACTTGATGAAGTCAGAAGTAGAATATAAACGACTTCGGAATGCAGATCTGAGAAGACTAAACCTTTTGAAGAATATATTCAACCAGTTTAATGTGGTAGCTTGTAAGGCCGATGAGATGAATGATAGAATTGAAGAGTTGAAAACAAGGGTGTATCTTTTCTATCCAAATGGCTAGTGTTTGTTTAGACTTTTGGAAGAAGCGCAAGATTTTATAATCTTCTCTAGAGGCATTATTGTTTAGGATTTTCATCATCATATTTTTAGGACCTTTTTAGGATTCTTAGGATTTTGGGATTTTCATGTTTTTAGGATTTTATAATTTTTTGTTTTATTTTAAGATTTTTTTTTTAATATCTATGTTTGTTATGTGATTTTTATGGATATTAGTGATAGATTCAATTAAGAGTTCTTTTATTAATGACTGTTATGTGGCCAATATTTCCTTCATACATGCATCATTCATCATCATACAAGTTTGTTTTATCTTTTTTTCATGATCAATTTTTTTGCTAAATAATACAACATCTTAATTTTGAAAATTTTGATAAATAAAGGTTCAAGGATAGCTCGACAATCAGAATCTTCAGGACAGTCCGCTTGTCATTCTTATAATACCAGGTCAAAGCTAGGCTAATAGCCGAAGAACAAGCTTCGAGGTTAGATAGGGTGGAACAAGCCCAAGATGAGATTAGAGAGCAGTTGAGTACTTGGCTGGAAATGATGAAGAGTCTGAAAGGGAAAGATAAGGCTGATGAATCAGGTTCTTAGGGGAAGAATCAGAATATGGATGAATCTTTGTATCAACCAGGTTTCCATTCTCAAGTTCAAATGTCCCAACAGGAACAATCACAACATGTGTCATTCATAGGAGGATTCACTTATCCATACGTTCAACCTCAGGTCTCGGGATATACTATTCCTGCTCCTGGGGCAAAAACGGATCTGATTCAAGTCCCAGACTTAGATGATCCTAAAGAGCAGGAAAAGTTAAAAGTAATGGAAGAGATTGAGTCTCGAAAGATGAAGATGATTGAAGAGAGACTTCTATGGTTCCATGGATGCTGAGGGGCTTTGTCTGGTCCCAGATATGGTAATTCTGCCTAAGTTCAAGACGCTCGATTTCGAGAAGTTTGACGGGTCCAAGTGTCCCATTTCTCACATCACCATGCACTGTCGAAGATGGCTGCTCATACTAAGGATGACAAACTGCTTGTCCATGTCTTTCAAGATAGCCTTACAAGTTCCGCCGCTAGGTGGTATGTTCAGCTTGATAAGAATCGGGTTCGCACATGGAAGGATTTAGCCAAGGTATACATCAACCAGTATAAGCACCTTGTTGATATAGCCCCAGACCGTTTGTCTCTACAGAATATGGAGAAGAAGTCCACTGAAAGTTTTAAGGACTATGCTCAAGATTGAGGGATATCACTGCCCAGATCCAGCCACCTCTGACTGAGAAAGAGACTACAGTGCTATTTGTTAGTACTTTTAAGGCCCCGTACTACGACAGGATGATTAGGAATGCCACAAAGAACTTCACTGATATGGTGATTTTCGATGAAATCATAGAAAATGCCAACAAGAATGGCAAGATTGAATGAGGGGAGTCCATCATAAAGAAGAGTAACACTTCCAAGAAGAAAGAAACTGATATTCAGACTATTGCATATAGAAGGCAACAAATAGGAGGTTACTTCCTACATATCCCACAACCCATGTACCAGGCATACTATCCAAATACCAATGTCATCGCCCCTAGCACATACGCTTATCCACCTGCATCATCGCAAGTATTCCAACCAAATTTCCACCCCAGACCACTGGTTCCTCTAGTCATACAAACCAACCAGCCCAAAAACAACCCAAGAGGACCTCGAATGGGTCAAGAAAGAACACTTATTGATCCAATTCCTATGTCCTATACAAATATACTTCCAGACCTTATCAAAAACCACTTGGTTTCTCCGGTACACTTGGAACCTGATAACTCTATAAAATAGAGTTATTTTACCATATTTTATATAGCTAAGTCCTTGTAGTTTAAAGTATTAATTAATTATTTTTTTATTTTTAATTATTTATTAATATAGTTAGTAATTTAATATCTTTTATATTTTTGTAGAGTCTTACAGCAATAAGGAGAATATCAGTTCATATATGGAAAGTCAAAGCCGAAAGCTGTTACTTGCCTACAAAGTTTTCCTACTTCAAGCTTTTGGAGTTCTATAAATAGGAACCCTTTAGGACTTTATAAAAGACTTCTCCCTAGTTGTCAAATCTGAAGCTTGTAAATAACCTAGTTTTCTTAAGAGGAGAGCAGCCACCAAAGATTTGCAAGGAGCAATAGAGATCTTGAAGGATTGAAGACTGAAGATTTGACAATCCTTTAGTTTTCTCTTATCCCTTATCTTCTTTATCTTTCTTGTATTATTTATGCTGGTGAAACTCCTTTATTTTGTATTTTATTAATTAGTATGAACTAATTTATTTTTTCTAGGATTGCAATGGAACTCAACATGTAGTTTGGATTATTTTACTCTATAATTTGATTTAATGATATTTGATGTTATTTATTCAATCTTGTGCTTAATGCTTCTAATTGCTTAGCTACCAATTAGATTGATGTGGTAACCTAAATACAACTGGACATAGGGAGTTTAGTGTAAGACATGGATTGAATAACATATATTTCATATTCATTTAATATGATGGATTGATTTGCATGTAGGGTAGAAATATATTTACGTGTCATGTGTAACCAATTTTAGAGTCTAAACTTAATGAGTTTCTCTTTAATTCAATTATCATAGACATGTAGTTAATTGGTTAAAAGGGATATTTTTATAAGACCATCAACAGATACTTATAAATAGATTAGAACTCTAAGTTAACAACTCAAGATCATTAGTCAAGTTAAGAGGGTAAGAGAAGTTCAAGCGAAGTGTTGAGGAAAATTATAATCCTAGGCTTTTCTTAAGTGAATAATCTATCTTTTAATTTACTTTCTTTGTTTATTATTTTATTTAGATTTTAATTTACATTCTTTAACTAATTGTTTGAATAAGATTGAGTTGTTTTAATTTTAGTACATTAACGAATTTAGTAACAATTCCTCGTGGGTTCGACACTCTACTTTTCATTATATTACTTGTCAACGATACGTGCACTTGCGTTCTAAATCCGACAACAAGTTTTTGGAGCCGTTGCCAGGGAATTGTTTATTATTTTTGTTAATATTAATACCAAGCAACCTTAGTCTTAATTTAAACTTTATTTTTCTTTATTTTCAGGTTTTGTTGATTTGAATGCACTATGTGGGATTATAAACGGGATGCAATCAATGCTTTATTTTCACAGATGGCTGCTTTGTCCAAGAAATTTGGCACTATGAGTATGCATTCAGTCCAAAGCCTATTTGTAATTTGTGAACTCTGTGGGGGTGGACATCATAGTGATTGGTGCCTAACTTATGCTGATTCAATGCAATATGTTGGAAACTACAATATGCAGCAGAATAGTTTTTATTCCAACAACTACAATCCAAGTTGGGGAGATCACCAAAATTCTTCTTGGAACAACAATCAATGGTCCTCCTATTCCGGAAATCAAGCATATTCTCTAGGGTTTCCATTGCAACCTCAAGCACCTGTTCTAGAAAAGAATACGATATTGGAAGAGGCGTTTATGTATTACATGGCAAGAATCGAAGCTATGATTCAGGCGACCAATCAAAGTCAAGAAGCATTACTTCAAAGCCAAGCACCTACTCCAGAAAATAAGCCATTATTGAAAGAGATGATGTTGCAAAATATGGAGAAAAATGATGCATCAATCAAAAATCTTGAGATACAAATAAGCCAGCTTGTTAGCGCCATTAACAACCAACCTCAAGAAACTTTTTCATGTGATACTGAAACTAACTCTAGATCAGGTGAAAACGACCATTGCAATGAAATCACACTCAATAGTGAACAAATGATAGATGAGGATAGCAAAGAGCCTGAATTGCCAACCGAGCTTATTGAAGAAGATTTTGTGAAAGTTCAAGAAGAATGGATTCAATATGACCCACCACCAAAGAATCTTATTTAAGAAGAAAAAGTGGGTGAAGAAGAATTTGTGAAAGTTCAAGAAGAATGGATCCAGTGTGACCCACCACCACAGCCTGTTCCCCAATGCATCCAACAGCCAAAACTAATCGATAGGATAGATAGTGCTAAGAACGAGGAATTCATAGAGATTTATCCCATTGATCCACTTAAAGCATTCTTGAATTCTACCACGGAAATGGATGAATTTCACTTTCAAGCTTGCAAGACTGCTAAACTGTTCAAAGAAAGAACAGCCAAATGGCATGAATCGAAAATCATCAAGTGGTTGGATACCGGCTAAGGGGCATGAGATAGTCAAGCCAATAACTATAAATCAAGCACTTCTTGGGAGGCAACCCAAGTTCTAAATTTTTCATTTTTTTCTTTTAATTTTTAGAGTATTTTTATTATTATTAATTTCTTTTTACTTTGTTTTCTTTTGTAGTGACTACTCACCTAACTTGGACAAGCATGATGCAGTCTAAAAGGAAAACTAAAGCTTCTCCTATGTTGCTTTCATCGATAGGGGAGTTTTCTTGTTCTTACTCTTTTAAGTTCTAAACATTGAGGACAATGTTTGTTTTAAGTTTGGAGGTGTGTCTTTAGATTTATTTTAGTTTGTGTGATTGTCTAATTTTATTTTTTTTAATTTTTTTAGGAGTCTAATTTTTTTTTTGTTTTTGCTTGAGATACATTGCACTTAGTATGATGAAATTCTTATCCAATGATGAATTTTTGTTATTGATTTATCTTGATTCTTGGGGAAACTTAAGCATGAGAATAATTTGTGTTAAATTCTTTTGTTAGTTTCATGTTAAGATGTGATTTTCAACAAATTGAGCACTTAATCTCTTGCTTAGATTTGCATTGCTTATTTAAAGACTGATTATGTTGATGTGAATTGCAATTATGTCTAGAACCTAGAATTTGTTTGATTCTCGATCGAGGCGGAATCCTTGACAATACTAAGTTAAGGAAGTGATTTAGGCCATCTTTGGATCGTTTAAGCCTTTCGAGATATATATTAATATCCTTAGTCTACCTCTTTGTGCCTATTGATATATCTATTTTCTTTGATTGCCACATCTTTTAGCCTAGCCAAATATGAAAAACAATTATTAACCCTCACTACATAGGCATGTGATGATATTACAGGAAACAATTATGAGCCATGTCGAATTTGGGTGAAATGGTGTTATAAAAAAAAAGTTATGGTTCTTCGAAAACGAAGAATAGAAAGAAAAAAAAAGTGAATAAATTGGTGAAGCAAAAAGGAAGTGTATTCAAGGAAGAAAGTATGTTATTTGAGGAAAAGACTATGGCTCTAAAAAATATTGAAAAAATGTAAAGTGTCTATGGGTGACTTAAACCGAAATATATCTTTATCCTACTTGACCCTAGCCTTACATTACAAGCTTAATAAAGACCTACTTGATCCTTGAAGAAGTGTTAGTCTACATTAGTGGAGAGAGAGATGAAAAGCAAACATATGAGAATCTTGTACTATAATTCATATTTTGCATTGACATAGACTTATTCGGATTGAATGCAATGATTTGTAAAGAGATTATACACACACACTGAAAATCTATTCGAGCATGAGGCATAAGATTGAATTGAATCATAAAGATGGATTATGTTTGTGTTCTACTTTGAGTTGTGATTTTGAGATAACTTTTGAGGACTATTAAGGGAATCATTAGTTAAGTGCATTCATCTCTAGCTAAGTTTTGTTTTGTTTCGTTTTATTTAGTTTGTTTTGTTTTTCTCGAGGACTAGCAAAATCTTAAGTTTGGAGGTGTGCTAACTCTATAATATAGAGTTATTTTACCATATTTTATATAGCTAAGTCCTTGTAGTTTAAAGTATTAATTAATTATTTTTAGTTATTTTTAATTATTTATTTTATATTTAATATAGTTATTGATTTAATATCTTTTATATTTTTGTAGAGTCCTAAAGCAATAAGGAGAATATCAGTTCATATATGGAAAGTCAAAGCTGAAAGCTGTTACTTGCCTACAAAATTTTCCTACTTCAGGCTTTTGGAGTTCTATAAATAGGAACCCTTTAGGACTTTATAAAAGACTTCTCCCTAGCTGTCAAATCTGAAGCTTGTAAATAACCTAGTTTTCTTAAGAGGAGAGCAGCCACCAAAGATTTCCAAGGAGCAATAGAGATCTTGAAGGATTGAAGACTGAAGATCTGACAACCCTTTAGTTTTCTCTTATCCCTTATCTTTTTTTATCTTTCTTGTATTATTTATGATGGTGAAACTTCTTTATTTTATATTTTTATTAATTAGTATGAACTAATTTATTTTTTCTAGGATTGCAATAGAACTCAACATGTAGTTAGCTACCAATTATATTGATATGGTAACCTAAATACAACTAGACATAGAGAGTTTAGTGTTAGACATGGATTGAATAACATATGTTTCATATTTATTTATTATGATGGATTGATCTGCATGTAGGGTAAAAATATACTTACGTGTTATGTGTAACCAATTTTAGAGTCTAAACTTAATGAGTTTCTCTTTAATTCAATTATCATAGACATATAGTTAATTGGTTAAGAAGGATATTTTAATAAAACCATCGACAGATACTTATAAATAGATTAGAACTCTAGGTTAACAACTCAAGATCATTAGTCAAGTTAAGAGGGTAAGAGAAGTTCAAGCGAAGTGTTGAGGAAAATTGTTATCTTAGGCTTTTCTTAAGTGAATAATCTAACTTTTAATTTACTTTCTTTGTTTATTATTTTATTTAGTTTTTAATTTACATTATTTAACTAATTGTTTGAATAAGATTGAGTTGTTTTAATCTTAAACTTAACGAATTTAGTAACAATTCCTTGTGGGTTCGACACTCTACTTTTCATTATATTACTTGTCAACAATACGTGCACTTGCGTGGTAAATCCGACAACAGAACCTTTGAAGCCTCCGTATCCCAGGTGGTATAATCCTAATGGCCAATGCGACTACCATTCAGGGAATGTTGGGCACTCTACTAAAAATTGTACCGCATTGAAATATAAGGTGCAAATTCTCATCAAAGCTGGTTTGATAAACTTTGAAGAAAAAAGTGGGCCAAATGTTAGTGGTAATCCTTTACAGAATCATGCTGGGTCAGCGGTCAATGCTTTGGGGGATGGTAAGATCACCATCGTCAAAAGAAATATGGATGAAGTTAGAACCTCAATGGACTATACTTTTGATGTCTTGGTCGAAGTCGACATGATTTGCCCTGTACTGGCCAATTCGAATAATCAACATGGCAGGTATGATCCAAGTAAGACTTGCAAGTATCACAGGGGGCAGTTGGTCATTCTGTTCAAAATTGTGTTGAGTTCTGACGGGAATTGTAGAAATTGATGGATTTCTCCTAGATCGAATTTTATAAGGAATATGGGGCAGATGAGATTAATGTTGTGATTGAAGAATCTCCATTGACTGTTGTGAAACCAATAACGTTCTTTTATGAAAAAAGGACAAACCAGTTTGAAAGTGAGAAGCCAATTTGTGCTAAGAAACCTGTTGTTATAATAAGTGTTCTGAGCCCTTTCCCGTACCAAGATGGTAAGACAGTACCATGGAGGTATAGATGTGATGTCATAACCCGAGATCCGCATGGTGGTTCAGTTATGATTAATTCTAAAGCCGCCAAGACTGCAAATTTAACTGGAGTAGGGTTTGTGACTAGGAGTGGGCGTTGTTATTCGCCTGAGATGCTTGAAAGAGATAGGAAGGGGAAAGCACAAGAAGGACAAGAGGCTGAAGAGTCAGGGAACAAGACGAACCCACTAGTGGTTCAGGATGTTGAGTATAAAAAGCAGGTAACTGAGAGAGAAGCTTGTGAATTTTTGAAGCTGATAAAACACAGTGAGCACAGTGTGGTTGAACAGTTGAATAAAATGCCAGCTCGAATTTCACTGTTGTCTTTGTTGTTGAACTTCGAGCCTCATAAGGAGGCTTTGTTGAAAGTGTTGAGTAAGGCATATGTGGCTCACAACATTTCTGTGGAGAATGTGAATCACATTGAAGGAAATTTGGTAGCTGCTAACTTCATAACATTCAATGATGACCAAAGCCCTTCATATCACGGTCAAATGCAAGAGTCATGTTATGGCCAAAGTTCTTATAGATACTAGTTCTTCCATTAACATCATGCCAATGACTACATTGTCCAAGCTACCAATTTATGTGTCTCACCTTCAACCCAGTCACATAATTGTGAGAGCTTTTGATGGAACCCATCGGGCAGTTCTGGGGGATATTGAGATACCTTTGTAGATCGGCCCTTGCACTTTCAACATAAAGTTTTAGGTTATGGAGATCTCATCATCTTATAGTTGTTTGTTGGGAAGGCCATGGATTCACATGGCAGGAGCCGTCCCGTCATCATTGCATCAGAAAATCAAGTTTGTTATGAAAGATTATCTCGTGTGTGTTAATAGGGAAGAAGATTTATTAGTAACCAAGTCCCCAACCACGCCTTATACGGAGCCAGCTGATGAAGCGCTAGAATGTTCATTCAGATCTTTTGAGTTCATCAATGCGACTTATGTAGGTGAAGGGTCTAAAGTGCCTGCTCCACGTTTTTCTCGAATGGTTAGCATGTTGTTCAAACAGATTATGGGAATAGGTTGGCGTGTTGGTTTTGGAATGGGGAAGCATCTTCAAGGAATTAGAGAGATGCCAGTGATACAAGAAAATAAGAAAATGTTTGGGGTAGGTTACAAGCCAACTAGGAAGGATAGAGAGATGATTGAAGTTGATAAGAGAGAAAAGAGGATGGCTCACAGGATGGGATATGAGTGGGAGTCGAGAAAGATGGTTATTCCTTATGTTTATTCTACTTTTCGTTTAGGAGGATGTATTTACCCAAATACACCTCCACTGAACTTAGAAGAAGCATTTTTTGAGCTTTCTATTAAAGTGGTAGAGAAAGGAGAAGTGAAGTCTGATAATGAAGAAAAGTTGTTGGTGTACCCATGTCCACCAGAAATGGAGCTGGGTAATTGGAAAATGACGAAGCTGTCGGTTATCCTTGAATCTCATAAAATGTAATACAGTGAGTGAAGTCCCTAGTTACTCATGCCCAAGGGCATTGGGGATGGCCTTTTATGTATAGGCTAATTTAATTTTTTATTATTCTAATAAAATAGGAACGCGATGCATTTTTCATTCCCTCTTTCATTCATCATTTCTTTCTTCGAATACCAATACATATTCTTTCAATTCCATTCAATTTTAGGATTCCAAGTAATGAATACAAAGACAATCATAACAACAATTTGGGATTCGATTTTGAAAACTCAGTTCATGTTGGTGAATTTGATAACGAAGAAAATTCAGATGATTGTACTTTGTCTCCAGATTTATTAAGATTAATGGAAAAAGAAAAGAAACCGATTGAACCACATCAAGAGGTTACTGAGATGATCAATTTGGGAGATGAGAAGAATAGAAAGGAAGTGAAAATCGGCGCATCATTACCGCCTGCTCAAAAGAAAAGATTAGAAAAGTTGCTTAGCGAATTTGTGGATGTGTTCGCTTGGTCATATAAAGACATGCCGGGTTTGGATACAGATATTGTGGAACACAAATTACCTTTGAGGCCAGAATGCAAACCAGTGCAACAAAAGTTGAGATGAATGAAGCCATAAATGTTGTTGAAAATTAAAGAGGAAGTGAAAAAGTAGTTAGATGCGGGTTTTCTGAAGGTAGCTAAATACCCGGAGTGGGTAGCCAACATAGTCCCAGTTCCTAAGAAAAATGGGAAAGTGAGAATGTGTGTCGATTATCGAGATTTGAATAGGGCAAGTCCAAATGACAACTTTCCTTTGCCTCACATTGACACTATCATGGATAACATAGCCAAACATTCCACATTTTCATTTATGGATGGATTTTCAAGGTATAACCAGATTAAGATAGCTCTGGGAGATATGGAGAAAACCACATTTGTTACAATGTGGGGAACCTTTTGTAAAGTCATGCCTTTTGGGTTGAAAAATGATGGAGCTACTTATCAAAGGGCGATAGTGACTCTGTTCCATGACATGATGCATAAGGAGATTGGGGTGTATGTGGATAACATGATTGCAAAATCTCGTGAGGGAGAGGATCATTTAATTAATCTCGAGAAATTGTTTGAGAGATTGAGAAAGTTCTGGCTGAGATTGAATCCTTCCAAGTGTATGTTCGGTGTCAAGTCCGGCAAATTGTTGGGTTTTGTGGTTAGTGATAGAAGAATTGAAGTGGATCCTGATAAGATACAGGCGATTCAGAATTTGTCTCTGATACACTCCAAAGATTATATCTTATTTAATCCTTGCACTGAAAAGATCAATTGTAAGTATTATAGTTAGCAAGGGTCGACTCCACAGGGATTGGGTTTTAATTTATAAATTACTAGTTTATAATTCAAGTTCAAAGACAAGAAAAGAAAAAGGGATTTTAAGATGTTTTAAAACTAAACAAATAATAAAAGTAAGAAGTAAATAAGTAAGAGAATATCAAATATGAGAAAAATATAGTTTAGGTTTCATTCTCCACCACTAGACATCATTGAGAATCCATAATCCGATCTATCAACATCAATTAACTATCAAAACTGTCAACCGTAGGTAACAACAAGCTCTGTTACCCCAATTTTTCCTTAGTTCGTTGTTAAATAGAACAAGCTCTCTATTTAATCTCTAACTATTAGACAACCTAGAATAAGCTCTCTAGATTTAATGTAATAGTAGCTTTATGATGAGAAAGATAGGTTGATCTAAGCAACAAACATATAAGCTCGGATTGTTTAACCTATGTTATGTTCCACATTGCAATTCCCTAAAACCCAACATAATCATGAATTACGAATTGTCACTTATGACTAGGAAATCAAGACAATTACATAGATCAAGACTCTTAAACTAGCATTAGATAATTATCAAGATCTATCTAGTTACGTACCTAAACAAATCAAGACAACATCATAAACAATTCTTATAGAAGAACATAAGAAATTTTGATAGAAAACCAATGATAGATAAATCTGAAAATCAATTACACAACATGTTCTAGGGCTTTGAAATCACCCTTAACCAAGAAGAAGTTTAGCCTAGCATAGGCATAATTAAAATAAACATAAAAATAAAATAAAAGAATGGAGAAAAATAAGAATAATGATGATCCTTAGTCTCTTAAAAAGATAGATAGTTTGTGGCTCAAAAGATGGTATTTATAGAGCTTCAAAACCCTGAAAACCCTTTCTTGCCACACAAGGAATTTTAGGGGTCAAATTTACATTTTTATTTTACTTTTGGAAGGCTCGTTCAGTGCTGCAGTGCCAGCTTCCCAGTGCTATAGCGCTGGATTTCGGACTTTGGGGCACCACGACGCCAGACTTCGGCACTGGTCGTTGATTTTTTTTTATGCACATTCTCTCACTTCCTTGGCTGATTTGGATAACCATTTCTTGTCCAATTTGGGTGTGTAAACTACTGTTGGAAAGTTATTAAAGTCAGATTCAAAAGTCAAGAAGGAAGTTTCTTCAAATAAGGACTTTAACATCATGTTTTCCTTGCAACAAGCTCCGGAGATCAAATCTGCCTTCTTGCTTTGCAACCAGAAATTGATCTTTTTGACTCCCAAGTCTTCTTCCATCTTGTGATTATGATTTTGTAAGAACTTTAACATCATTATTGATATCTTTTCACTTCATTCTCCTAAATATACCTAAAATTCAAAAACATAACATAAGTAATCAAAATAAAGATCGAAAACATAACTAAAACTAAAAATAGAAAGGGCATAAAATGTATATTTTATGAACTTATCAGTCTCCCCCTCGTAGGCAAAAAGAAGTGAGGGGTTTCTTGGGAAGGTTGAACTACATAGCACATTTTATTTCCCAACTCACCTTGAAATATGATATTATCTTCAAGCTTTTTCGCAAGCACGATACCGGTGAATGGACTGATGAATGTCAGGAAGCTTTTGATAAAGTTAAATAGTACCTGTCGAATCCTCCAGTGTTGGTTCCTTTGATTCCGAGAAAGCCGTTGATTCTGTATTTGGCAGTGTTTGAAAAATCCATAGGATGTGTTCTAGGGCAACGAGAGGAAACGAGGAAGAAAGAGCATGCCATATATTATTTAGTAAAAAGTTCACTGATTATGAATCTATATATTCATCGTTAGAAAAGATGTGTCGCGCTCTAGCATGGATAGCTCACAGACTCAGACAGTACATGTTGTACAATACAACTTGGCTTATAGCAAGGCTAGATCCTCTGAAGTACATTTTTGAGAAACCTTTGTTATCAAGAAGAATTGCAAGATGGCAAGTCACTTTGTCCGAATATGACATTGTCTATGTGACTCAGAAAGCAATAAAAGGAAGTGTGATAGCCGACTTCCTAGTAGATCGGGCTTCTGAAAAATATGAGCCAATGCAGTTTGATTTCTTGGATAAAGATTTGGTGGCCGTTTTAGAGGGAGATGATGAAGAGTGTGAAGGAAAACCATAGAGGATGTTCTTTGATGGAGCTTCTAATGCTTTTAGGCATGGAATTGGGGTAGTCTTGATATCCCCAGATGGTCAATATTATCCTATTACTGCACGATTGGATTTTAATTGCACCAACAATATGACTGAGTATGAGGCATGCTTCATGGGTTTGCAAGCAGCGATTGAAAGAAAGATTGATGTGTTGGAGGTATATGATGATTCAGCCCTGGTTATTTATCAGTTGAAGGGAGAATGGGAGACAAGGGATTCGAAGTTGATCCTATACCAGAAATACATAACTGAATTAATCAAGCAGTTTGAGAAGATTCAGTTTCAACAACTGCTCCGAGAGAAAATTCAGATGGCTGATGCTTTAGCCACTTTGGCTGTGATGTTCAAGTTGGCTGCAAATGCCAAGATTCAACCAATCAAGTTGGATGTGAAAAGGTCTCTGGTGCATTGTTCAGACATTGAAGAAGAAGTTGATGGTCAACCTTGGTATTATGACATAAGGCAGTATGTCAAATATCAGTGATACCCAGAACATGCCTCAGATAATGATAAACGGCTCATCCAAAGATTGGCTATGGGTTTCTTCCTTGATGGAGAAATATTGTACAAGAGGAGTCGAGATCAGGTGCTTTTGAGATGTGTTGACGTTGTAAAAGCAAAGAAAATATTGGAAGAGGTACATGATGGAATTTGTGGGGCACATGCGAATGGTCATATGATGGCTAAATAGATAATGAGGGCAGGTTATTATGGGTTGGCAATGGAGAAATACCGTATTGACTAAGCCCGAAAATGTCATAAATGCCAGATCTATGTAGATAAGGTGAACGCTCCTCCGAATAAATTGCATGTTTTGGCACCTCCATGGCCATTCTCAATGTGGGGCTTGGATGTGATTGGACCTGTCACTCTAAAGGCGACGAATGGGCACCGATTCATTTTTGTGATGATTGATTATTTCATGAAGTGGGTAGAAGCAACCTCGTATGCAAGTGTAACTCGAGCAGTGGTTTGTAAGTTCATAAAGAAAGAGATAATTTGTCGATATGGACTACCGGAGAGGATCATTTCTGATAATACTCGTAATTTGAATAACAAGATGTTGAAAGAGGTTTGTGAACAATTCAAGATCAAGCACCACAACTCAGCACCATATCGTCTAAAGATGAATGGAGCTGTGGAAGTAGCCAATAAGAATATCAAGAAATTTGTGGAGAAGATGACTGATATCTACAAAGATTGGCATGAGAAGTTGCCTTTTGCCCTGCATGCTTATAGAACTTCGGTTTGCACATCCACAAGGGTAACCCATTTTCATTGGTGTACGGAATAGATGTTGTATTACCAGTTGAGGTAGAGATTCCTTCTTTAAGAGTACTAAAAGAGGTTGAATTAGAAAAAGCTGAATGGATCCGAAATCGATATGAGCAGTTGAATCTTATTGAAGAAAAGAGATTTACAGCGCTTTGCCATGGTCAATTGTATTAGAAACGAATGATGCGAGCACATGATAAGAAAGCTCGTCCCATACATTTCAAGGAGGGAGAGTTGGTCTTGAAAAAGATTCTTCCGTATCAGCATGATCATCGAGGGAAATGGACTCCGAATTGGGAAGGTCCGTATGTGGTAAAAAAAACTTTTAGGAAGAGCTTTGATTTTGACTGAAATGGATAGGGATGTTTTGCCAAATCCAATTAATTCAGACGCTATGAAGAAATACTTTGCTTGAAAAAAAGGAAAAAAAAAAAAGAAAAAAAAATGAGGACTCAAATTGAAAACCCAAAAAGGGCGGTTTGGGTCATTGAGGGATGTCTAAGTTGAAAACCCGAAAGGGAAGCTTAGATATGAGGAGGAACAACGTCATTTGTAAAGTCTCATAAGGATGGGGGCAATGTCTAAGTCTAATGAACTCGGAAGAATTGAAGACAACGATGGGATTGGTTTTTGAAAGGGAATTTTGAATGAATTGTTAAGATCGTCTGAGTATTCATTGTTTGGATACTGATTTACTATCCCAACATCTTTGTGATAAACCTTTGATATGTTTTTTTATTTCTTCAAGATGAATTCTTTTCCTTATTTTTTGTCTAAAGACCTTTCTTTTCCAGATTATCTTGCCTTTCACTATTTGTTATTCTCAACTTTATACCCCTGCATTGAATAGAGGGAATGCATGATGCAGTGTATTTGTTATGGAATTAAAATAATAATTGATAAATTGGAATGATAATTTTAAGAGATCATTGCATTTATTTTTATGAGAAGTCTATGGATGATTGAGCAAAAAAAGTATGGAGATAAGATGAGAATTTTTGTGGTGAGAATTTCTATGATGAGATGTTAAGTCCAGTTACGCTGGCATAGGATGAGACATAGAATGATTGGTGTTTGAAACCTTTGAGAAAGGAGATTTTTTGCATTCAGCAAATTTTTGAAAAAAGGAAATAAACAGTAAGATGCACTCCACCAGTTTGAAGCCAAGTACAGACAGAGATGAATAATGAGCTTGAGAACCTTTTATCTTGATTAGATATTCAGGGAGATGATATCATTTATACAGTGTATTCATTGCATGGTATGCATCTGCATTTCATTCATGGCATTCATGTATTGCATTGCATTCATGCATTGCATTCAAGAAAGATTATTGCAGATATTCAGTATAATTTGGACAGGAATTTCAATTTGCAAGGTTAGAAACCTCTTTTGGGATTCAAGGTAAGATTCTTGAAATTTCTTTTGAAGAAAGTATTTACGTTTGGTGAATTTACAAATTTCGTTTGGTATTTAAAGTTGACGCCTCGTTGGGAGAAGTTTTTTTTTTTCGTTTGGTATTTAAAGTTGATACCTTGTTGGGAGGAGTTTTTCTTTGTTGGGTTATTTAAAGTTGGAGCCTCGATCACGTTGGATTTATTTAAAGTTTATGCCTCGTTTAGAGGAGCATTTTTATGTTGGGATTTGTTTTAGTTTTGAAAACTTGTAAGGTGTCTACGTCTTTGCACATCTCCTGTTTCTCAGGGAATGGACAAAGAGGGGCAATTGTGGACACCTAATTTTATCCAGGCTTTATTGTTAATTTTAATTAATCTTTTAATTTTTAATTTTAATTCTAATTTTTAATAATATTTTTGAATTAAATAAAAAAACACAAAAAAGAGAAAAGAAAAAAAATCAGAATAGGAAGGACAAGGTTGGATCGAATTGGAACTATTCATTAGATCAAGATCAGACTTTGGATTATTTTTTATAAAGATAATAAAGAGTTTTTATCTTGATTTTAATAGGATTTCAAAATCCAAATGAATTAAAACTCTAGACCCGATTGAACTAGGATTCATCTAGGATTTTGGCTATAAAAAAAAACCCTAAGATTCAACACAAAAGATCATCAGACTATCATCAAGGAATTTCGAAACTCAAAGGCAGTAGGATTCGGGGAAGTCAGTAGCAAATTTTTTAGGGTTTTTGAAATTTTTAGGATTTGTGGAGTTTGGGTAGTTGTTTTGTTAAATCCAATGGTGGATACATAGGAAAGGGGGAGAGGAGCATTCAGTCGGAGCTTTGGTGGCCATCGAACGGTCACCGGAGGAGATCGGGAGGTTTAGAGCCGCAATATTCAAACTTAGATTTAGGGTTTTTTGATTCGGTTGAGATGAAACCAAGTTGATTTCGGGATTGAGGAGATCAAAAGGGAAATTTTGGGTTTTTGTGGGATTTTTTCTGGGCACCTACGGCGACGACAACCGGCGACGGACAGCGGCAATGGTGGCCGGATTCTGGGTTTCTGAAGAACAGCCTTGGGTGTTCTTGGGGGAGAGAGAGGTCAGAGAAGAAAGGTTTTTTTTTTTTACAAAAGATGAGAAATGAACAAAAAAAAAAAGTTTAAGTAAACTACAAGCGGGTTCGGGTCAAGGGGATTCGCGCGCTGACCCGACCTGTTTGTAGTTGTTTTGTTTCTTTTCCTTTTCCTCTTTTTATATTTTATTTTATTTATTTAATTTGCATTATTATTTATTTAATTTTCATTATTATTTATTTATTTATTTTTGGACTAATATTATTTTTAGTTTTGATTCTTGCAGGTATATTTTTAAGATTAATTTTTTATTTTTTTATTTTTTTTAGAAAGCATGATTTTAGGTTTATTTATTATTATTATTGTTATTATTATTATTAGATTATTTTGCATGATTATTTAGGATTATTATTATTATTAGATTATTTTGCATGATTTAGGATTATCATTATTATTATTAGATAATTTTACATGATTTGAGAATTAATACGATATGATCTTATAGATTACTGCATGCTTTAGGAATAAATATGATATGATTATTATTATTTTGCATGATTTTAGTTTAGGTTTATTTTTTATTTTTATTATTTTTTAGATGGCATGATTTTAGGTTTTTTATTTTTTATTTTCTTAGATGGCATGATTTTCGGGTTTTTTTTAAGATGGCATGATTTTAGTTTTTTTTTTATATTTTTTTTTAGATTATATTGCATGATTAGGAATATATATGATATTATTATTATTATTATTATTAGATTATTTTGCATGATTAGGAAAATAAGTATTGACTCGGTAGATTATTTAGGACCTTTAAATAAGACCAGTTTAGAATAATAAGAGACTAATGTAGTACTATTTTTATAGGCGTTGTGGGGGTGCTCATCCTTCCCCACACGTAACCAAACTCCCGAACTCAGTTCTGATAAATAGACCAGAACCTATTCTTTTTAGAGTGCCTTAGTCAAATTTAGGATTACTTTAAGAAGAATTGATTCATATAGGTGACTAATCACACCTAATAAGATGATTAGTGACGACTCCATGATTTGCTTCTAGCATGCTAAATTCGCATTTGACAAGTTATGACACATTCGTATTTCTTTATCATTTTGTTTCATGTGGCAAATTTTTCATGCATTACCCACTGTATGAATTTTTTTTCTGTTTCTTTTTTTTTTTTCTTTCCAGAATGAGTATTTTGAGGGAAGTCAATTAGGGCTTGAATTTTCTAATAGGACATATAAAGTCAATCAATGATCATGTAACTGTTTTGACTTTTGACATAGGCATTCATTATGAATGCAAATGTTTTTAACTTTGAATACGTGTCAAACACATATTGAAAAGGCATCAAAAGAGACACCAAATGAGACAGAGGAAATTTATTCGGTATTCTTAGTGTTTTGTTTTGCATGGGATTCAAATGAACTTCTCCTATCAAATTATTTGAGTGCATTTATGGGTTTATGGGTGGTGGACTTTAATTATGGATAACTAATATTTTACTAGTAACAATTTGATTTACTATTTTAAGATTTTAGTATCTAATTCAACCGGGGGTTGCATTTTGCACAAAATTAACTACTGACACGAGTACTCTAAAAAAAATAGGAGTCCGTGTAACATGGCTCATTGGTGAGAAATACTGATTGTCTTATTAGATTTTTGGACAACTTTGATGAAATTTTGAAAGGCAAGCAACTGAAAACTTCTATATATCTGCAGTGCTGCAATGTGAGTTATAGCTGCAAATAATGATATGCTCAAATCAGAATTTTTGATGCTGAAACTTTTGCTAGCCTTAACCATTTCTCATTCGACTGGTCTGTAAATGTAAGTGCTAGTCTTCAGAAGCCTGCTTTAGATTCCTATTTGTCATCTATTCTTTTTTCATGTACCTATTTCCTGTATGACTGTGTTCTCTTTCCAGAATACCTCTGTAAGTCCAGATGGGAAGCTGTTTGCAGTCCTTGGAGATAGTGTAGATCTATGTTACTCCGACTTTTTTATTATTTTTAAAGTACTCGTGTCCAACACATATTCAGATAAGGGTATACATCCTCCAAATATATGAAAAAACTTTAAAAAAAAATTGAGTATATCTGTATCGGACACATACCGTATCCGACACTCACCCTCGAATCCGAATAACATAGGTGTGGATTACCGAATTGCCGATGCTCAGTCTGGTAAAATATGTAAATTTTTCTGGGACTCCACATATTTGGCGCATTTTGAGGTTTAATTTTTTTCTATGTCTAATTTATTTGTACAATGCCTGTCACTAGCAGCCTAAAAGGGCATTTGGGCTATTCTTTCGCTTCAGCTTGGCACCCCGATGGGAACATTCTGGCTACTGGGGAATCAGGATACTACTTGCAGATTGTGGGTCATCAGAAACCTATCCAAGTTGCAGATTGTGGGTCATCATAAACCTATCCAAGTCGGTGTAAGTACCCACATAGTCCCTCTATTATTGTGAAAAAAGTAATTTAATCCTTGTACTGTAAAAGTGAGTAATTTAGTCTCTGTACAATTAAAATAGATGTAAATAAGTAAAATTGATAATGGTGTTAATGAAAAACCGTTAAAAATGCTGATGTGGACTCGTAAAATCTAACAGAATTAATGACTTGGAATAAAATATGACTTGAAATATATCTTATTAGATTTTATGAGTTTACGTCAGCATTTTAACGGTTTTTCATTAAAATCGTTATCAATTTTACTAATTTGTACCTATTTCAATTGTACAGGAATTAAATTACTCATTTAGGTATTTAAACCATCCAAGTCCCTTGCTATGAACATAGTTCTAAATCGTGGTTGCGGATGCTATTACGATGTTACGGGTGTCACAGGCGTTGCGTAACGACCGTATTTTTAGAACTATGATACTGAAGGGAAGAACGGGAGCAATTAGAGCTGTAAAGTTGATATCAGATGGTCGGTTTCTGGACATGGCCGAGCCAGCAGATTTTGTTCCTGTCTTTGATATGGAGTCTGGGTATGTTAATTGCCAAGAAATTGATATTTTTGGTGAGATTGCTGGAATATCCTTTAGCCCAGATGCAGAAGCTCTTTTCGTTGGGGTTGCTGATCGCACTTACGGCAGCTTGTTAGAGTTCAACCAATATTTGGACTCCATCTGGTAGAATGTAAGTCAGCCAATATCTATCAGAGGCAGATTATTGTGAATATTTTAGCACAGGATTAGATGATTATCTATTTAAGGGTTAGTTTCAAAATTGCCTGGATAATTGGGCTAGAGGAGCATATAATTTGAAGTTTTTTTTAACAAAAAAATATGAGTTTGTAAATGTTGAAATTCAAATCACAAATTTATTTGACTTTTTTAATGTAACTGTATGAACTAACTCGATTAAGTCTGGGTTTGCATATAATTAAAGTTTAAATTTGCGCATGGACGTAGTAAGTTGTTGTTAGAACTTATATAAGAAAGTCCCACATCGGTGGGAGCAACGAAGGAGTTCCTCCTTGAAGGCTATATAAAGAGCCTTAAGGAGAAGTATTAAATCCATCCCAAGAATTATCTCTTCCTCTCTTGTATACTTTCTTATATTCTTTGTGAGGTTGTTCTCTCCTAGTATTTAGAGAGAGGTGTTGTAATATTTTCTCATAGTGAAATTCTTCTAGTCTTGCCCCGTGGTTTTTCCCTTTATTCATTGAGGGTTTTCCACGTTAAATTTTGTGTGTTCAGTTCCTATTTTCTCATCTCTTATTTTAGTTGTGAGACACTATTCCGTCACTCTGGTACCTAACAGTGGTATCAGAGCCATTGGTTCGTGGTCCTTATTCCGCTGCAGTGAAAGTGTTGGTTCTTAGTATGCTCTGTGGTTGCAGTATTGTCTGATCTTCCACATCAGAAAAGAATTATTCTTGTTGCTGGAAATAAAGTGTGGTAGTGTGAAAGTGTCTAGGAAAGTTCTGGCTAGGAAAGACTTGGTATTTAAGTGTGTCTATCAGTGACCCACCTCTCTTTCCTGGGAACCTACCTGGTGCACTATTCACGGGCTACGGTCACTGTTCCAGTATACGGGCTATTCAATTGTACTGTACTATTCACAGATACGGTTATTATTCATACGTGTGGTTGTATACTTTTGCAGTAATTGTTAACGTATACTGGATTTGTTCTAGTGTACGACATACGTACAATACTGTTCACGTATACGGTACTATTCACGGTGAAATAGTGTAACTCGCTTCAGTTCGTGTACAACCATGGCAGCAAAATTCGAGATAGAGAAGTTCAGTGGGAGAAATTTCTCCTTGTGGAAATTGAAGATAAGAGCAATTTTGAGGAAGGATAATTGTCTAGAAGCAATTGAAAGTAGACCCACAGAAATGACTGATGAAAAGTGGAAAGAGAAGGATGACAATGCTGTTGCCAATCTGCACCTAGCAATGGCGGATTCAGTTTTGTCAAGTGTTGCAGAGAAGAAGACTGCAAAGGAGATTTGGGATGTTCTAAACAAATTGTACGAGGTGAAGTCACTTCACACCAGAATATTCTTGAAGAGGAAACTCTACACTCTTCGAATGAGTGAATCCACGTCGGTAACGGATCACATCAACACTCTGAATACGCTATTTGCTCAACTCACAGCATCAGATTTCAAAATAGCGGAAAATGAACGTGCGGAACTTCTACTTCAGAGTTTACCAGATTCGTATGATCAACTCATCATCAACATCACAAATAACAATGTTAGTGACTCTCTTCACTTTGATGATGTTGCCGGTGCTATTCTTGAAGAAGAATCCAGGCGCAAGAATAAGGAGGAAAGGTCAGAAAATTCAAAGCAAGCAGAGGCTTTAACGGTGATGAGAGGCAGATCAACAGAACGTGGCTCCAGTGGGAGTCAGAATCATGGTAGATCAAAATCTCGAAGAAGGAAGAATCTTAAATGCTACAATTGTGGCATGAGAGGGCACTCGAAGAAGGAGTGTTGGCATAATAAGAAGGGTGGAGAAAAGAATTCTGAAACATCAACCTCCCAAGGTTGTGTTGCAAGTACCTCAGATGATGGAGAAATCTTGTATAGTGAAGCAGCGACTAGTTCTAAAGGCGGAAAGAAACTCAATGATGTCTGGATAATGGATTCAGGTGCGACATGGCACATGACTCCACACCGAGATTGGTTTTGCACTTATGAACCTATTTCGGAAGGATCTGTGTTCATGGGAAATGATCACGCCTTAGATATTGCTGGAGTCGGTACCGTCAGATTAAAAATGCATGATGGTACTGTTCGCAAAATTCAAGGGGTACGACATGTGAAGGGCTTAAAGAAGAACTTATTGTCAATTGGACAATTGGATGACCTCGGGTGCAAGATCCACACTGAATGTGGAATATTGAAAGTAGTGAAAGGAAACCTTGTGGTGATGAAAGCAGAGAAGATCACAAGCAATCTATACATGCTTTTGGGAGAGACGTTGCAAGAGGCAGATGCATCAGTTGCAGCAGCCAGCCAAGAAGAAACGACGATGATGTGGCATCGCAGATTAGGCCATATGTCAGAGCGAGGCTTGAAAGTCCTTGCAGAACGCAATCTCCTGTCCGGGCTCAAGATGGTCAATTTACCTTTCTGTGAGCACTGTGTGATAAGCAAGCAGCATAGATTGAAGTTTGCTAAAGTAACTACAAGAAGGAAACACATACTGGACTTAATCCATTCTGATGTGTGGGAGTCACCAGAAATATCCCTGGGTGGAGCAAAGTATTTTGTATCATTCATTGATGACTATTCCAGGAGATTATGGGTGTACCCAATCAAGAAGAAGTCTGATGTGTTTCCAGTATTCAAGGAGTTCAAAGCACAAGTAGAGCTTGAAACTGGGAAAAGAATCAAGTGCTTGAGGACAGACAATGGAGGAGAATATGTAGACGGTAACTTTCTAGCATTCTGTAAGAAAGAGGGTATTATGAGACAATTCACGGTTGCACATACGCCTCAACAGAATGGTGTAGCAGAGCGGATGAACAGAACTCTCCTAGATAGAACAAGAGCCATGCTGAGAACAGCGGGATTGGCCAAATCTTTCTGGGCAGAAGCAGTCAAAACCACCTGTTATGTGATAAATCGATCACCATCAACGGCGATTGGTTTGAAGACGCCTATGGAGATGTGGAAAGGAAAGCCAGCTGATTATTCTTCTCTACATGTGTTTGGATGTCCTGTGTACGTGATGTACAACTCCCAAGAAAGAACAAAGCTGGATCCAAAATCCAGAAAATGTATATTCTTGGGTTATGCTGACGGTGTTAAGGGGTATCGCCTGTGGGATCCCACTGCCCGCAAGGTTGTTGTCAGCAGAGATGTAGTTTTTGCAGAAAATGAACTGCAAAGTGAGCAAACAAATGACAACACTTCAAAAGAGACTGCTACAGTGCAGATGGATAGAAATTCTCAAGAAGATGATTCTTCTGAAGCAGAACCAGAGCATGAGGTACCAGAACCAGTTGAGTCCGAGGCTGTAGAAGTTCGACGGTCAACTCGTGAGAGAAGGCCTCCAAATTGGCACACGGAGTATGTTACGGAGAGCAATGTTGCATACTGTCTTTTAACAGAGGATGGAGAGCCATCAACTTTTCATGAAGCTACTAGTAGCCCAGATGCTTCTCTGTGGATGACAGCAATGCAGGAAGAAATTGAAGCTCTTCACAAGAACGAGACATGGGAACTGGTGGAATTACCACGTGGCAGAAAAGCCATTGGTAACAAATGGGTCTACAAGATCAAGCGGGATAGCAATGATCAAGTAGAACGATATCGTGCTAGATTGGTTGTAAAAGGATATGCTCAGAAAGAAGGTATTGACTTCAACGAGATATTTTCTCCAGTTGTCAGACTTACTACTATCAGAGTAGTGTTGGCTATGTGTGCTGCATTTGATTTACATCTTGAACAACTAGATGTAAAGACGGCTTTTCTACATGGAGAGCTTGAAGAAGAAATTTATATGCTCCAACCAGAAGGTTTTGTTGAAACAGGCAAAGAGAACTTGGTTTGCAGGTTGACCAAATCTCTGTACGGTCTAAAGCAGGCGCCCAGATGTTGGTACAAGAGATTTGATTCTTTCATAATTAGCCTTGAATACAACAGACTGAGTTCAGACCATTGTACGTACTACAAGAGGTTTGATGATAATGATTTCATTATTTTGCTGTTGTATGTGGATGACATGTTGGTGGTAGGCCCCAACAAAGATCGAATCCAAGATTTGAAGGCACAGTTGGCTAGGGAGTTCGATATGAAGGACTTGGGACCCGCAAACAAGATTTTAGGGATGCAAATTCACCGAGACAGAAAAGACAGGAAAATTTGGCTTTCTCAAAAGAATTATCTGAGGAAGGTCTTGCGACGCTTCAACATGCAAGACTGTAAGCCAATATCTACCCCACTTCCTGTCAATTGTAAATTATCCTCAGGTATGAGTCCTAGCAATGAAGCAGAGAGGATGGAAATGTCTCGAGTACCGTATGCATCAGCGGTGGGAAGCCTTATGTATGCTATGATATGTACAAGACCAGACATTGCACAAGCAGTGGGAGCGGTCAGTCGATTTATGGCAGATCCTGGTAGAGAGCATTGGAATGTTGTTAAGAGGATCCTTAGATACATTAAAGGAACCTCAGATGTTGCATTATGTTTTGGAGGATCAGAACTTGTTGTCAGGGGTTATGTTGATTCAGATTTTGCAGGTGATCTTAATAAAAGGAAATCCACTACTGGCTATGTGTTCACACTTGCAGGAGGAGCGGTAAGCTGGTTATCTAAGTTACAGACTGTTGTAGCTTTGTCTACTACAGAAGCTGAGTACATGGCAGCTACCCAAGCATGCAAGGAAGCAATATGGATACAAAGGTTAATGGAAGAACTCGGGCACAAGCAACAGAAGATTATTGTGTATTGTGACAGTCAGAGTGCCTTGCACATTGCAAGGAATCCAGCCTTTCATTCCAGGACAAAGCATATAGGTATACAGTATCACTTTGTTCGAGAAGTAGTAGAAGAAGGAAGTGTGGATATGCAAAAGATTCACACCAAAGACAACCTAGCAGATGTTATGACAAAGCCAATCAACACTGACAAGTTTATTTGGTGTCGATCCTCCTATGGTCTATCAGAAACGTAAGCAACATGGAATGGCAAGACAGAAAGAGTGGTGTGAAGATATGATTGGTTTAATCAAATCTTCAAGTGGGAGAATTGTTAGAACTTATATAAGAAAGTCCCACATCGGTGGGAGCAACGAAGGAGTTCCTCCTTGAAGGCTATATAAAGAGCCTTAAGGAGAAGTATTAAATCCATCCCAAGAATTATCTCTTCCTCTCTTGTATACTTTCTTATATTCTTTGTGAGGTTGTTCTCTCCTAGTATTTAGAGAGAGGTGTTGTAATATTTTCTCATAGTGAAATTCTTCTAGTCTTGCCCCGTGGTTTTTCCCTTTATTCATTGAGGGTTTTCCACGTTAAATTTTGTGTGTTCAGTTCCTATTTTCTCATCTCTTATTTTAGTTGTGAGACACTATTCCGTCACTCTAGTACCTAACAGTTGTTTCTACGAAGGTGAACTCTTTTACTAGCAAAAATGAAATGAAAAAAATTTGGGCAAACTGGAATATAGATAAAGCAGCATGTCTATGTTTAAACTTAAATACGCATATGCCATATTCGTTAGTGCGAATTTGAGGTGTGTTTATAGATCGGATTTGGGTTTCATAAAGTTTGAAAGTTAGTTTAACTATTTAAAAATATTTTTAAAATTTTAAATTAAATTTAAATAAAATATAATTTTTTATTATTTAAATAATAATTCAAGTTGGATCTATTCAAATTATTAAAAATTTATCCCAAATTTCGTCTAATTTTGGTCAAGTCTCCCTCGTGATGCTGGAGGTGTTATAATTTTTTTAAAATATACATAAATAATTCTATTATATTATTTTAAATTAAAATTATTTCGAAGAAATATTTCACGAAAGAAATAAAAAAAAATTTGCAGAAAAAATCTAACACTCTTTTCTTTTTTTCATTATCTCCTATATTTTTAATACTTTTTTATTCAATTTTAAAAATATAAAGTGACATATCAACTTTTAAATTTATTTTTAAATGATTTTTTTTTTAAATACAAAATATTGAAAAATATATATAATTTTTTTCATACATAAAAGTTCAAAATCATGTAAATTTTTGTTATTAAATATATATATTAAATTTTTGGTGAAAATAATAATTATAAAAAAAATAAAACAACAAAAACCAAAAAAACAAAATACTTTTTTGTCTTCTCCATTTTTTTCCAACCAGTTGACTGCCTGCGTCATCGCTGACGACGCGAGGCAGTCGAGCCGACGTTGCTCACTCTCCTCCTCCTCCTCTCTTCCTTCCGTCACCAGCGGCCTCCTCTCCTCCTCCCTTTCTTTTTCTCTCCTCTATTTCCTCTCCTTTCCCCTCAGCTGACTAGTCACCCTGCCCGTTACTCCCCGACGGCTCATCCTCCCCTCAACCATTTCTCTCTTCCCTCTACCTTCAATCTTCAACTAGGGTTGGCAACGAGTTTTTTAAATTGCTTGCCCTGACCCCGACCAGACCTCCGTTTAAATATACCCGACCCCGTCCCGAACCCGATTTTATTTAAAAATTTTGCCCCCGACCCCGAAAAGACGCCCCCACCCCTCCCCGCCCCGAATTTATAAAAAACAGTGTTTTGTTTTAAAAAAAATTCCAATCTTTTTTTTTTATAAAATATATTAACAAAATATTCTAATGAAAATTGCTTATTCAATTGACATAAGAATTGAGTTAATTCAAAAGTATAAATTTCAAGAATCAATCAATTTTATTAGTTTACAAACTTGCAAGCTTGAAAAATAGATGATAAAAAAAAAATGAGATTTCTCTCTAACTAACAACAATTCTTATATATCTTAAAAAAACGATTAATCTATTATTTATATATTAAAGTTACGGTTTATTACAATAATGTGTAGAACTAACATATATATAAAAATTAAAAGTAAGAAAATTAAAAAAGTTTGGGCGGGTCGGTGCAGGTTTATGGTAAACATGAACCCGATCCGAACCCGATATTTTTTTGAAGTTACCTGCTATGCCCTGCCTCGTAACTTGATTTTCAAAATAAAAAATTCAACCCTATAGGGTCGGGTCGAAACACGACGAGTTCGGATTATTTTGTCAACCCTACCTTCAACCTTCATTTTCTCTTTCCTCTCATCTCCTTTTCTTTTCTTTTTTTTTTTAACAAATTTAAATAGACAATTTTACATTCACAAAAAACAAAATAAGGTTAATTAATCTTGACATTTTAAAAATATCTGTTGAATAGATTCAAAATTAAAATATAGTAGATAGGTCTTTCTCTTGGGCCGTAAAGAAATAATCTTTATGTGGAGTTGTTCAATTTCCATTCCCTTAGCCGACAAAGTAAACAAGTTTCCAAGTTAAAAAGATAATCCACAAAGGGAAATATGGCTGCAAATGGTTTTTTTTTTTTTTTAAACATGACGGCTACGAAAGACTCGCGAAGGTTAGATATCTGTCAAAGTGTCGTGTTAAAACTGGGTTCCAATTTCTTTGATCGAACTTAGGTTCGTTTAGAATTGTTGCTAGCAGCACAGTTTTTGAGATTGAAATTTATGTTTCATCGCAATTTTAATGTTTAAGGAATAAAAAAATTTGCAAAAAAAAATAATAATTTGACAACTCAGAAAAGAAAACTAAAAAAATAAAAGTTTTGAGGTTTTGAAACTGAATTTTAGATAAAATTATTTTAATATATTCATATTTTTAATTTTTATTATTTTAAATATATATTTTTTGACATTTTAATTTTTTATAATATTTTTTAACAATAATATCAAAAACTTAAAAAAATTTAATCACATTTTTCATTATACTTTTAAATATATATTTTTCAAACCAAAACTTTTTTTAACCCATTTTTTTTTATAATAATATTAAACTAGCCCTTAATTTTTTGCTGCCATCTCCGTCACATGGGGTCTTAGACTGAAAAACCGTTTTGAAAAATGACCCATACTGTCGTACAGATTTCATCCGTTGTTGCTTGTGGTAATTCAAGATTTGCCTTAATCTAGTTAGATCGGCTCATGGGTCGAACTGAGTCGCAGTTCGATTTTTTATTTATTTATTTAAGTTCGGTTTTGGAAGGTTTGCGTTGGCCTGCGAATCCAAAGTTGCTGTTTACTATATATAAAAAATATATTTTTTAATTTTTAATATATTTTTATAATTAAATTTAAAATTATTATTATTTTAATGTGTGAACAGTGATTCGGATCAAATCGAACCAGTTTGAATCACAAATATTTTTATCCAGACCGATCCAATATAAATTGGATCAGATGAATCAAACGGATTATTCGACTTGTGAGCATGCTTAAATCCAGTATTTAGGTCTGCTTTTCATCTTCTTTCACATAGATACAAACGGCAAACAATTATGTTTTTATACGTTAAACATTGTTTGATTATCGATCGTAATTTTATTTATACATATAATAATTTTGTAAAAAAGAACTTAAATATGCTGAATCTAATATTTAATTCAATTAATTTATGTAATTTTTTTTAAAATTATAAAATATATTTAATTATCTAAAAAAATCCAAGGAAACGGACAAAGTGCAATTCATTTTTCAGGAAATTGACGGTGACCACCACCACCATCGCTGTCGGCAAGTCATAATTTGTGAAACGCAAGTAATTAATGATATGTAGATAATAATTCTCATTATTTGATAAAGTTGTCTTTGCTTTTTTGTGCAAGGATTAGGTGATTGATGCACCCTTCAATTCATATCGAACTTTGCCAGCCCATCCAGCACTCAATATTATGAATTTATGTTTTATCAAATAGCTCGCTCATCAACAATTGGTGGAGATATAGTTTTAGTCACTGAAATCAATGAAGCATATGGATGGAAAACCTTATCCCAATCTATTCATTCAGTCGCCCTTTTTGGTTCAAACCAAATTAGCCCTCTATTATGTACTGCCTTGACAAGTGTGATGAGATTAATTAAGATTAACTTTTTCTTTAACTCAAAAAGCAATAATTTATAAGGATAAAGAATGAATGACTTTTCTACTCTAGCATGCAACTTGCCTTTAAGCTACTAGACAGGGTTGATAAAAGAAATAGAGAAAACCACAAATGGATTTGAATTGTAGTTTTAGATTTGGTTCTGATCTATTTTTATTGAATAGTAATTAGGTTTAGTTCAATTTTCAATTCACAAATTAAAAATTCATAATTATTTTAATGAACCGAATTAAATTGAATTAATTATTTAAATTATTTTTATTTTTTATATAAAAATAAAAATATTTTATTTTTAAACTAGTGAGAAAGATAAAAATATTGTAGAAAGATTCATTTTTAGAATTTTAAAAATCAACGAACCAAACTAATATGAATCTATGAAATTCGATTCAATTAGAGATGTTATTCAATTTGATTTTGATTTGATTTTTAAAAAAAAAAAATTAAAATTTTACATATTAATCAAAAAAATTTCTGTCTAAAACCAAATCCATCCATTATCACTCTAGTACTAGGTCTTGGGTAACTGAAAAGAAAGAAAGAAAAGCTGTTAATTTATTCAACTTTTCCAATACTCTTGTGAAATGAAAAGAATAAATCACATTGTCATGATCTATATTATCAGCTTTCTCTTCAATTGTAAATCATGACTTGAAGTTTTTCACCAAATACATTTATCTAATTAAGTTTGTGATGGCACATCACTGTATTCTAAAGAGAAGATTATATTATTTTTATTCTAATAATAAAATCACTATAATGAATTAGTGATTGATATTGATAATATAATTGATGAATTTTATGCGTATCATCAAAAGTAGACCTTACAATTTGAATCTTCGATTTTGTCGTATTTTATATTGTGTCTATTTTTTTCAAGATCAAAATTCAAATGCAAGCAAAGGACTGCAATGGAATTAAGCTCTTTTTGAACAAGTTCAAGAAATTTTATATTTTTTTTTTCTTTCTATTTTTTCAAACTTGGGCTAGCTAGCTCAGCTCATATTTTATTCTTCACGAACAAAACAAGCATGTGAACAGAATTGAGTGGGCTTACCTATGGTTTGAGATTAATTATCTAACGAGTTCACAGTCTAAGTCTAAGTTTAAATTGGCTTCCCTCAACTTGATAGTTGATTAGGAATTCTCACGGGCCGAGTAGCCCGTCCGACTATATTGAACGGACTTGATAGATATTTTAGTGATCCGGATTCGACCGATTCAGATCACTGTTCATCCAATAAAAAAAATATTATTTTTAAAATTTAATTTTAAAAATATATAAATATATATATAAGAATATTTTCTTAATATAAATAAACAATAAATATGAATGGATGGGTCGACGACACGATCCAAAATCGAGACTGAGTAAGGAAAACTAAAAAAATTAGCCGCGGGCCGGCCCTAATTTAGGACGCAACCTTTTTTCTAGTATTTACTTTGAGAATTATTTTGGTTTGTAGCCGCCTGTAACTGTCGTCCCACTTCAAACTTGAAAGGAACTCATAAACTGACCTTTCTTAAACCTACTAAAGTTAGCCCTCCTAATGGTTGGGGAGAGAGAGACCCAACGAAAAGTATGAAGTTTGAACGTTAATTTGTTTTATTATAATTAATACTAATTGTCCAGAAAAAAAAAAAAAAAAAAAAAAGAAGAAAGAGATTAGGAATTTAGGATCAGAAATGGGTATAGAAGGACAAAGCTGAATCTAGTTTTTGGAATGAGAAGATCGCCCATGTATAGGCATCTGATCAGCATAGGCATGCATGGATGATTGGATTGGCTCAGTTCTCAGCCTTAGGGACTCAAGGCCTACCACCCACCACTACCATACCACTGATTAAATTAAATGTAAATAAGATGGAATTCTGGCAGACAACTTCATGCTTTTCCAAGTTTCCAATAAATTAAAGACCCATATATCTTATTTAATTTTCCTTCTGAGGCAGTTCCAACTACGGTTTATATCGTATTGACAATTTATTCCCCACCAAAGATTTTGACACAACTATAAGAAACAATTTTAGTTGATCGTATCAATTTCAAGATCAAAATTCAGGCTTAATCCAATTAGTTTATGCAATTACCTTAAAAGATAATATTCAGTCGATTAAAAATTCGAATTCTAGCTAGCTAGCTAGCATCTGCAATGTCTTTCTCTATTCTCAGTTGTAAAAAAAAATCAACTTCAAAATCAAAGATTCTCCTTCAAATAAATGTCTGTTTGCAGAGGGAAAATTAATAATCTTTGTCTAAGTGAAAGCGTGGCAGAAAATATAACGAAAATTGTAGTAATTTGGGGGTTGCCAGGTGCAATACTGCAATGTCGTGAAAAAGTTGAATTTTGGAAAATCCCCCCACCAAATCAGTTGAAAAATCTAGGCTATACCGCTATAGTGACAAGCATTTCGCTGTCTTCCATGTTCTTAAATAGCTGCTTTCTTGTCTTTCTAACTTCAATTTTATGAACATAAAGAAAGGTTTTCATAAATATTTTAATTAGTTTGAAGTTTGACCCTTGAATAAAAATCTTTTGTTAATTTACAGGGTCCAGGCTGCAGCAGCCATATTTGCTCCACCGACGACTCTGACCTAACTAATGCTACCACCTTTGATCGAGGTGCTGGGCTATTCTTTCTTAATTTGTTAAGAAAATGAAGATCGACATGAGTGGGGAAAAACGAAAAAGAAATATGTGGTTTGCAAATTTACTAACAAAACTTTCTTAGATTCTTGCACGCATCTTCATTCTCTTCCAGTTATAGTAATCATTTTCATGAGATAAAAAGAGTACATTAATTTCTTGGTTTTAGGTTAACTGGCTGAGTTACATAGTGGGGATAGTCTGCAATTCGATCCTTTTTCTCATAAATCTCCAAGTCCCTAATGAAGGTGAAATTGGATCAAGGTTCCAGCCACCAAAATACTTTATCAGCTAAGTTTACTTGCACAAATTGTCATTCTTCCTTTGAACCTCAAGATAAAAAAATTGTTGGCATTGAGCATGGAACTAGATTTATGGAAAAGTTTTGTGAATATAACTAGGATTGGTTTTTAGCTAATTTAGTTGAGCTAATCTGACTCATCTCACACATATCCCAATATATTATGTGTTATTTGTGGAATTTGAAGTTTTACTAAACTATTAAGTTGTTGTTTGAACATGTTTATTATTATTTTTTTTTTATGAAAGATGTTGCAATCTGAAAATAATGAAAGAGATTGTAAATATTAAGATTCGAATTTTAAATCTACTAAATATCATTTTTTAAAAATGATTGCAGCAATCAAGTGGCCTAAACCTCAAGTTTCATGTTTATCATTATTCATCCTTAAATCAAAGCACGATCTCATATCAAATTTGAATCACTTGTTATAAACCTAATTTCTTCAAACTTATTGTTATTTTGACTAATTAAATAAATCAAAATTCAAAAACAAGTCGTATTTCAAACAGCTCAAGAAGCCAGATCATGAGCTGTATTTTTTAAATTCACATTCAACCCCCAAGTCCCAATTCCAAGTTCATGTGCAAAACACATGGCCAATTGGCGATGGCCCTGGCCCTTACCTTACCTCATATATCAGAATCAAATTATTTGATGGGTCTACTACTCGTAAAGGGTAGAAAATTATACAGATACTGAGAACTGAGATACAGTATAGTAATGGGAAATTGGTCTCCTTTCATTCAACAATCCAACCAACCAACCATTTCTCTAACTAAAGCATATCTCGTCACACTTGGCAACAACAACAAAGGTTGCCCGATTGACTGAAAAATGGCTGCCTGATATTCAATTGAAACCCCGTTATCAAGTTAATTCCTACTACTTTACGCTCAACTTTTATTTTTTTATACCGACTTCGGGTTTTTTTTTTTTAACTTGATAATATTAGACACGACACGAACACGATAAAAAAATAATTAAAATACGATACGAAACACAACATAATACGGAAAGCAAACACACGGACACGACACAAATAAACGAATATATCAAAATCTATTTAATACAAATTATTAATACGTTAAAATTTATATAAATATAAAAAATTTATATAAATATAAAACACCTAAAGTACGATTATAAATAAAAAAAAATTCACGAATTGTCAAATCTACTATTTCCTCCTAATCATATTTGAGTATATTGACTATGTATCAACTTAATTTCTTCTTATATATGATGCCTACGTTTTTTTTTTCTTTTTTGTACTATATAATAAACAGTGGGATATGACATTTGGAGCCCAATATCAGGCAATATAGAGTCGGATTCTCTACTTTTTAATCTTTATGTTTATCGTCACGACTTAACATAATGGCAAGAATATATGCATGCGTATCAAATTGGTTTCTAGACTTTGCTAAAAGATGGGTAGTCACATATTCTAAGATATGTTCACACTCTCTACAATCTTGACTTGCAAAAGTTAACAAATTTATCAATCAAAATTGATGTAATATTTTGAGGTTAAGGGTATTTTGGTCTTTTCACTTCAATCAAGAGAGACAACACAAGTAGTTGAGTACCATTTAAGATACGTATTAACGAGGTCAAGTGTGATTAATTAAAATTGTCTATTTCATCTCAGATAATTGACTGTGAGCACATATCATCCATATATGAAAAAAGCGTATCACGTCAAATCAGCCAACCTGATTACACTATGTCATTCACATATCTTTCTCCCTCTCTCTCATTTAAGGCATCTCACTTTTTTCGAGTAAGGCTAACACACATTCTCACTTTCATTTTCACTTAATCTATGTTTTCTATTCACATTCTCCACGTATTGATTTGAGTATCGGAAAATTAACGTTCGACCAACCTATTGATGTATTTAATTAACTTACATCCAAATCAAGTTAGATTTGTACTACGCTAAAATAAGGTAGCCAAATGCCAACCTCTAGACGAACCATATTCCCCATTAATGTTCCAAAATCGGAACTCTAACCTCTAAAACACTGCATACTCAAAAAGTCAACCTACCTTACTTCAAAAAAAAAAGTCAATCTACCTATAAATTATTTTTTTTTAAATGAATATGGTCAAGTTGATTTAAAAGAAGTGTTAATTATACGGATAGTTACCCAATTATAAGAGGTTTTTTATTTTGGTCACTCAACTATGAAAATTTTCAATTTAATCACCCACGTTATAAAAATTAAATTTTTTGTCACCCAGCCGTTGGAAACTAACGACCGGATGACGTGGCAATGCCACATCATATGTCAGATGCCACGTGGCATTGCCACGTCATCTAACATGCCACGTGGTATTTTTCACGTGCCATTATGAATTTTTAAAAAAAAAAATAAATTACACTTTTGGTCACTTAATTTTTTGAAAATTTCTATTTAGGTCACCAAACTTTTAAAAGTTTACAATTTGATCACCAACGTTTATGAAATTATTAATATTTTTGTCTCCATTGTGAACATATGACCGTCGACATAGCTTTATAACAATTTAATCACCATCTTTGTGCAATTTACTTTCATAAATATTTTTTTTTATTTTTATTATATATTTGGTTGCATGGAATCAAAATTATTAACTTTCATTATAATTAGAATCTTAACGTTATGAAAATTTTCATATTTCGTTAAAATTTTTTTTTATTGATTGATGTAGTTTACAATAATTACTTACTTAAATTTATTTGGACAAACTGGATATCAAATGCTTCAAGTAATGAGTTTAAATATTTTTAGCAATTGGATTTATTCATCAAATTTTTAAATTTAAAGGGGATAATTACAATAAAGTACAAGTTAAAATATAATTTTAATTCCATAAAATAAAAATATTGAATGCTTATTTCTTATTTTTTTATAAAGTTTGAATTTTTATTTGAGTATTATTATTTAAAGAGATTATATATAGATAACAAAAATAATAAAATAATTTTGATATAGGTAATCATATCATTATAAAAGTCATGTTGCCAACGAACCATTGAAAATGGAGACAAAAATATTAATAAAATAAGTTTCGACAAATGTAAAATATTGGTGATCAAATTGTAAAACTTTCAAATTTGGGTGACCAAAATAGAAATTTTCGAAAAGTTAAGTGATTAAAAATATAATTTTTTTTTATTTTAAAAATTCATAATGCTACGTGGCATGTTGGATAATATGGTAATGCCACATCATCTAACCGTTAGTCTCTAACGGCTGGGTGACCAAAAAAGTAAAATTTTATAACGTTAGTGATTTAATTTAAATTTTTCATAGTTGAGTGATCAAAATAAAAAACTCTAATAGTTGGGTGACTATCCATGTAATTAACCCTTAAAAGAATGTGAGAAAAAGATTACTCAGATTCCATTTAATTGATTTTTTTTAGTAAAAAAAAAAAAAGTAAAAATTAAGGGTTTATATGAGGTCCAGTCACAACGACATTTCCAATATAGTGAGTAACTTCTATTGCAAATTCAAATAGACATAAAAATATAAATGATGTCAACCAAATAAAATTTTGGTTAGGTATTTAATATGTAAACCTACGATGAGTTTATATATATATATATATATATAACATATTAAGAATCAAATAAATTAAGGATCTCAAACCTTTTATATATTATATATATATAATATTTATATATATATAATATATAAAAGGTTTGAGATCCTTAATTTATTTGATTCTTAATATGTTAGACGTGAGGACATTTATAATAGATGAGAGAAAGCTATGTAATGCATTTTGATCAAGGTATTTCCCCCATCTCATCTAGAAGTGTAATCGAGCCGAGCTCAAGCAGTAAAAAACTCGAGTTTGAGCTCGACTCGAAACTCGAGCTTGATCGAGTTTCATTTTTAAAGCTCGAACTCGATTGGAGATAAAAATCGAACTATTTGAACTCGCTTGATTAGGCTTGTGTACCTAGTAAATAATAAGCTCAATTATTTGTGCTTGATTTCGAGTTTGAATTGAGATTTTTTCAATATTAATTACAAATAACAAAAATATATATTAAATTAAAAAAGCTTGATTAGGCTTGCGAGCTGCTTGAGTTAGACATTAAGATACTTGAACTCAACTTGCTTGATAGCTCGAGCTACTCGAGTTCAAGCTCAACTCGACAATAACGAGCTAAATTCGAGTTTTTATTAAACCAAACTCGAATAATTTGCGAGCACATGTGTCTCATACGTTTACACTCCTAATCCCATCCCATTCAAAGCGTTTTCCCCCTCCAAAGGATGCCTTCCTCCTTAATCCATTCATAATAGACACATCAAGCCTCAAGGCATTAGTTTTCTTGTGTGTATTATAAATAAAATTTAAACTCGACTTTTTGAATAATTAAGTGCTCAAATAGTCAAATGCAACATATTAGTGTTAAATCTCATCAAAAGATTATAAACTAAACATATCAAAACTCGATTTCAAAACAATTAATCAACCCTAAAGTTCCATTTCAAAACTCGATGGTACTCATTTAATATGTTAAATATAAAGGGAATAAGAAGATAAATATAAATTTCACAATTTCACCACTAAATAAAATCCAACAAATCTATAAATTTAAAAATAATCATGAAAGTTATGTTAATTATACTTTATCACACAATTAATACTTGAATTTAGGTTTTCGAATGCAACCTTAAAGAATTCTACTAATCATGATCAAAGTAACTTAAAAGTCAAACTATACCGATCAATCAAACATGTTGAATCAAAAATCAATGACCTATATGATTAGATAAAGTTAATTGAGATGGTTCTTGTCTAGCCGATCAAGAATTGGTCGAACACTCTATTGAACCGAGTTAAATTGGATCTAGTCGATATTGAATTAATGTTAGATGTTTATTTTATTGTTTAATCTTTCAAAAAAAAAAAATTGTAAGTGAGGGTATTTGAATAATCTTATTTTTCATTAATTACTACATTATTATATTAAATACATAATTTTTTAAAAATATTTATTATTTTTTAATATTAAAATTAGACTTCTAACAATACCAATTCTCTTTAATTAGATCGGTTGATTAAACTAATTAATTCAAAAATCTCATTAATTCAATTTTTTATCCAATTTTTAAAATATTAATATATAATTAATCTCATAAAATCTACATAAGAATTATAAATTCCTACGTCCTGGTGAGTGGTGACTGTTTCTAAATGAATTTAAGCCCTTAAAATTCTGCCACGTTTGCAATTTCTATTTGCTGCCTTTTTCACGATTCTCTTTTTTTTTGACTTTTTCTAAGTAATGACATCAAGTAGACGGCCTCAACCGTTGGATAAAATGATGACGTCAAGGTTTTAATTCTTAATCCGACGGTTGTCACTTGTCATTTCCTTTATCGTCAATTGTATAGTTTGGTTGGGTCCATAAAATTTAATTAACTCATTAATTATATTTTCCTACTTTTTCATTATCATCCAAATTATATTTAATTAGTCATAATTATAAGGGAAATTTTAAATCATGTCTAATACTATCTAATACCTATAAATATTGATTAAAGATTATTTAAGAAAAATGTTAACTAGTGTGGCACTCTCTAATAACATTGGTTAATGTTATATTTATAAAAAAATATATAATTAATATATAATTTTTATTAAATTCAAGATAAAATAAATTATTAATTGTATTTTTTATCTTAAATATATTTTTAATTAGTATCATTAGTACAAATTAATAATTTTTTTAAAAATATATATAATAATATTATTTATTTTTTAAAATAATAATTAAAAAATATGTTAAATATAATTTTTTTAAAATAATAATAAATTATTCTTAACCAATGACTTATATTAATATGAAGATCGCGGATGGAAGTTGGCGTTGAATTTGTGATATAAAATGAATGATAATAAATGATGGAGTGCCCACTCCCTCCCCATGTTTTAAATTGCTTAATTTTCTACCAGAGTAATCTCCATAACACAAAAAAAAAAAAAAAAAAAAAAAAAATTGAGTTTAGTTTAGTTTTTAAATACTTAAATATTTTGATTTGATACTATAATAATTTCATTAATTAATATTAAAATAATAAAATATAATTTATCAACAAATGATTGTAAGAACTACTTAACATGCCTATGAAATATTTTGATTTGGTGTGTTGTTCATATCAAATTTAATATTAGTGTACTACTATGATTTACAATTATAAATAATAAATAATATTTACTATCCATTTTTTTCTTAATATTTCATGAAAAGAACCACATTCTTCTTTTTAAGATATAATATTTAAATTTCACAATATTCAAACATATGATTCAATAATCAATACATGATTTTACTAACAAAACATGATTTGAATCTTCTTTTACGAATAAAAAAAAAATAACATTTAAATTTAACATTTTGGAAGTTAAAAATTTAGTATCATTTCATAAAAAAAAATAAAGATACTAGTAGTATCATAAAGTTTATTTGGAACAAAGTGTAATTAAAAGCTTTACCAAAAAAAGTAATTATTCAAACCTTTACTAATTATGTTTATGAATTGCATTCAACCATACTATTTCTTTTGCAAAATTATATTAATTAATGACATGTTCTTGGATTGGTCAAAACCCAGAGTGGAAGCAAGTTGGTGATGCATTAATAAGGTCACAACCATTAACCAAATGCTCATTCCTTCAACTACAAACCTTATTTCATGAATTAAATATATCAAAGTTGATTTGATTTATTTTATGTTTGGGTCCTATTAATCGGTTTTATAAACATTAATTAAGAATTATTTAATTATTATTTTACAAAATTATATTTAATATATTATATTTATTAAATTTATAAAAATAATTTATTAATTATATAATTTATAAATATTATTTTAATCAATATTATTCGACACTAATTAATTTTTTTATTTTATAAATTTATTAACGACTATCTTTAGATTAAAGACGGTTTTTAAAATTATCATATCAAATAAGTTTTATCATAGCAACCCCATTTTGAAAACAACAATACAAAGCCCCAAACCCAAAAGGATGAGGGGTCTGGTTTCTGATTAAAAAAAAAAGGGAAGCTTTCCCCTCACAACCAAAAAAAACCCTCGGATCCGAGCCCCCACTCGGTTCCCACCCTTAAGGAGAAAACAAACAAGGCCAACCCCAAAAAAATCGGCAGCTAACAGCCCCCCCAATCGGTCCCCCATCACTGAAATCCCAAGAATCGGATCCCAGCCCCCCAATCGGTCCCCCATCACTGAAACCTATCACCAAAACCCCAAGAATCGAACCCCCACCCCCATCTCCATAAAACCGAAAACCCACTACACCAGAGCCCTCCAATCGAAACCTATCACCGATCGACCCCCCTTTAAACCACAGCCACCGAAAAAAACCACACCCACATCAACCTGAAACAAAAAAAAAAGTTTTACTTAGATCTACGAGGCTAGGGACGGATTCGGGAAAAACTGAGCCCAAATCCGAGAAGAGCGGGTCGAAACCACCCCGGACGTGAGATTTAGAGACCATCGACTGTCGATGATCGACGGCGGGGTGCGGTTGCCGATGCTGCGGATGGTGTCATATTTTGGGTAAGGCTAGAGAGATGGGAGAGCTTCTATGGGAAGAGAGAGGGGGGAGAAGAGTAAAAAAAAAAGGTTTAAAAGGGGTTTTTATACGTTGCCAAAATGGCACCGTTTTGAGAAGAGCGGGTCAGCATGACCCGCGGGCCAACTCGGGTCCGCGCCTGACCCGGTCCAACTGGGGAGGAAAGAAAGGAAAGGGAAAGAAAATAAGGAAGGAAGGAAGAAAGAAAGAAAGAAAGAAAGAAAGAAAGAAAGAAAGAAAGAAAGAAAGAAAGAAAGAAAGAAAGAAAGAAAGAAAGAAAGAAAGAAAGAAAGAAAGGAAGGAGGGTGAGGAAAAAAAAAAGGAAAAAAAAAAGAAAGAAAAAACGAAAGAAAAAAAGGGAAGAAAAAAAAAAGAAAAAGAAAAAAGAAAAAAGGGAAAGAAAAATAAAGAAAGAAAAAAGAAAAAAAAAATTATATATTAATTCTCTTAGAAATTTCGTCTGAGCACCCCAATTTCGGCATTACGCTTTTTTCAGAGGTAAATTTTATTTTATGTTTATTCATGTTTCTATTTATTTATTTATCTATTTTTACCTTTATTTTATTTTATTTTATGTTATTTTTATTTTTTATTTTTTATTTGCTTATTTATTTTATTATAATTATTATTGCTATTATGTTATTGGTTTTGCTATTTTATTTTATTTTAACTTTTTTTTTCTCCATGCTTTATTATTATTATTGTTATTGTTATTATTATTATTGTTATTATTATTATTGTTGTTGTCAAATAGGTTACTAAAAATATATTAAAAATATATATTTTTGGATGTCGTAAATATTTGGTTAGAATTATTTTTTTTACTCTTTGTCTGATTTGCCGGGGAGAATATCATAAATTGCCGACAAAGGAATTCGAAAGATGTCAGAGTTGTGATTCCTAAGATATCTTGAGGTGAGAGAATTTCTTTAAATATCACCACGAGTGGTGAGAGTATTTAGCGATATCCTCGATACAAAAGTTCATTTTCATCTCGAAATGGAAATAATCAAAGAATAAATAATGAATGTTTACGTGCTCGATATTTTTCCATGCTCATGCTTTCCTTTTTACATTATGCTTCGTATGTTTAATCGTATAATTAGGTATTTAATCATATGTGTTATGTGTTTATTCGTGTGCATTCTATGTTTAAATATTCGCATCATACACACAAAAAATGGGTGTAAATTGCCGACAACGAAATTCGAAGGATATCACGGTTGTGATTCCTAAGATATCTTGAGGTGAGAGGATCTCGTTAAATACCATCAAAGGTATTGAGAATATTTAATGAGTATTCTCGATAATAGATTTACGTATACTTTCATTTTAAAAAATAATGACAATTCTAAAAAAGGAATAAACATGTTTTAAAAAATAAAAATAAAAATAGAAATAATTTTAAATGCCGATGTCAAGTCCATTAAATCGAGATTTAAGATAACACGTGATTAAATGGTACCATTTTCTAAACGGGCGTCGCGGGGGTATGCTTTTCCTTTCCCGCACATAACCGACTCCCGAATCCATTTTTATTTTCTCTCTAGTTTAAAGTGCAGATTTCGAAATTGGTTTTAAAAAATATTTTAATTAATTTTAAAATATTTTACTAAAATCGGTTTTTAATTGGTGACTAATCACACCTAAACAAAAAAGATTGGTGGCGACTCCATTTTGTTTTTAAAATCGCCCGACGGTCGAAAAACCGTTATGACAGCTTGGCGACTTTACTGGGGACTTTTGAGAGTCGAGCCATAAATTAATCATGTATTATCTTAAAATCTCGATTTAATAGATGTAGTCGATATTTATTTTTAATTCTCTTAATTTTTATTTTTATTTGGGATAATGTCATGAATAGCCCCTGAAGTTTATCAAATTTGTCAATGTGGTATCTGTACTTTAAAAAAGTTCAATGTGGTACTTGTATTATCAAACCGTGTATCAATGTGGTACTTTGACTTAAGACCTTTAAATATAGATGATGATGTGGCATTGACCAATCAGGTGATGACACGTGGTAGCACCTGATTTTTTAGAAATTAATATCTGAATTTTTGTAAAAAAAAATATATATTTTAAAAATAAAAAAAAATTATTTTAAAAATAAAAAAATATATATTTTAAAAATTAATATCTAATTTTTTAAAAAACTTAAACAATTATATTAAAATAATAATAAAATTTAAAATTATATTTTTTAAAATTAAATTCTATTTTTTAAATTCAAAATTTTAAAAAATAACAAAATTAAAATATTTAACTAAAATTTTTCTTAAAATATTAAATATTTTAAAATTAAATATTAAATCATTTATAATATCTAAAATTTTTTTAAAAAATAATTTTTTTAAAAAAAAGTTATTCTTGAAAATTACAAAAATTAAATTATGAAATTATTTTAATTCTTTTAAAAAAATATTTATTAAAAAATTACAAAAATAAAATATGAAATTTATTTTTTTAATTTTTTTAAAAGTTTTAAATTTTTAAAAAAATTTAAAATTTTAAAATTCTAAAATTTTAATTTTTAATTTTTAATATTAAATTTTTTTTAAAATTTTTAAAATTTTTTATATTTTTTAAAAATATTTATTAATTTTTTAGGTTAATACACGTGGCATCAATATATGGTTCCACGTGTCATCATTATATTTTTAAAATAATATTATTTTTATTTTTTAAATTAAAATAATAATTTTTTGTTAGTACACGTGGCATCGTTACATGGTGCCATATGTCAAGTTTTCATTGGATACAAAAGCCATGTCATCAACTTTTAACGGTGTTACTGACAGGTACTACAATAACACACGGAGGGTAAACTTTAAGTACCAAAATATACATTTTTAAAGTACAGGTATTATATTGACAAATTTGATAAACTTCAGGGGCCATTCATGACATTATCCCTTTTTATTTTCTTTATCTTCTTTCTTTCTTTATTTATCTATCTATTATTATTTTTAAATTCATATGTTACTTGCATTTACGTCTCGATATTTGTTAATTCTTTATTCATATTTTTTAAATTATGTCATTTATTTATTATTTCTAATAATTATGGGATGTTTAGAATAAGGGGTCGTAGACAAATAGTCGAAGGTTTGTTCGTTCCTTCCCACACACGAACACGTACATTTCATACATAAGCTCTATACCCGAGCCATATCCCTTTAGGTGGAAGTAAAGTACCTACGCTCTCGTGAGGTAATAACCTCCGCATGGGCTAGCGAAACACTTCCGGAATAATAAAGTACCTACGCTTTCATGAAGTGATAACCTCCGCATAAGCCTGGAAAATATATTCTAACAAATTGAACCCATTTAACTCGGGGTGCCTTACTAGCCTTCACGGGCGACAGCGAGGAGAGATTTAGGGTCTTTAGAACCTAATTCAACCTCATGTAGTGAACTTAGGTAGAACCATATCGAATTTTTGATCGGATATCCCCGAAATTAGGAACACATGGAGAAACATTTGTGATCTTTCACTATTTGTTTTACATTTTGAACAAACATTGTAGATAGAGCCATGATAAACGTACATTGTGCTGCCCGCTATAAGTTTCATATTTCGCCCGAAGGCACCGTGATGCCTAAATAATTTGATACTATTGGGGCAAATATTCATTAACTTTTTGAATTTGTAAATATAAAAATTCTTTTCCTTCAAGCACCCTTGCATTTCATACATCTCGTATGTCTCATGCATGAATGCACTTGTAAATAAAATATGTACATTTATAATTGTATTTTTGATTTCACGGTGATAATAATCTCATTTGTTAAATTGCATAAAAACTTGTTGATAAATTAAATAAGAATTGCAGACCGGTAGTGTTGAATAAATATTTGGACACCCGTGCCATAATAAGACCCACTACCTAAAAGTTTTTGATAAAAATTGGTTTTTGAAAATAATATTTTGATTTTTGCGGGAAAATATGTTTCAAAAAAAAATCATGGATTAAATTTTGGGGCAAATTTTGCGCAATGAAATTGTTGAATAATTAAGTTCAGTCCCATCATGTTAATTTAATTATTGAATATTTTTTGTATATATTCATGCATTAATTTGTTTATTCTTTACACACATCAAATTGGCATCATGTTGCAGTCATAACATGCATGGTCATTCATTGTAGAATACATTTGTGACATACATGGTCATTCTCCGTATATACCCGTGTATCAATTTATTTATTCTTTACATGCATCATATTGATATCGTGATTGCATTCATAACAATATGGTCATGCATTTGTGACATACATGGTCACTCACTGTATATGTTCATGCATTAATTTTATTATTCTTTACATGCATCATATGGGCATCATGTTACATTCACGACATTCATAGCTCATTCGTCATGAAACACATTTGGGGGATAAAACAGAAATTGGCTTGACTTTAAGAGCTTTGAAAAAGTGTTTCTTCCAAACCAGAGGTATAAGAATTACTGAGAACTTTTATAACACATGCCAGGATCATGGATAATGAGTAGCAAAATAGACTGGATAGAATGGAGACAGCACAGAGAGAATTATAGGAATGATGGGCAAAGTCACAAGAACAATCGGCAAGGTCCCAAGAGGAATTTAGAGAACAGATGACCAAGCTCATGGAACTGGTGTCCGCTGCGACCAAGGGAAAGGGATACACCGAAAACTTGGCAACTAAAGAAGGGTCGGAGGCACAAAGGGGTCAAAATAAGGTCGTAATGTTAGATGGCCAGTCTCATCAAAACACGATTAATCCTGTAAATATCCCAAACTTAGATGATCCAGCAGAACAAGCAAACTTGAAAATGGTTGCGTTGAATGGGGCTGAGTCGGCTAATTCCCAAAGAAAATATCAGCTGTTAGAGGAAAGGCTCCAGGCAGTAGAAAGCATAGATGTATTTGGGAGTGTAGATGCAAGTGAACATTGCTTGGTTCCTGATTTAGTCATTCCTCCTAAATTCAAAGTCCCCGATTTTGAGAAATATGATGGGACAACCGATCCATCAGCCCATATCACTATGTTCTGCCGAAAGATGACGGGCCATACAGATAATGATAAGCTTTTGATCCACTATTTTTAGGATAGCCTCAGCGGATCCGCGATCAGGTGGTATAATCAATTAAGCAGGATCAGATTCGATCTTGGAAGGATCAGATTCGATCTCGGATTGTTCAACTTATGTTATGTTCCACATTGAAATACCCAAAAACCCAACATAATCATGAATTACAAATTGCCACTTATGAATAGGAAATCAAGACAACTACACGGATCAAGACTCCTAAACTAGCAATAGATAATTATTAAGATCTATCTAGTTCGCGACTTAAACAAATCAAGACAATATCATGAACAATTCTTATGGAAGAACATAATCAACTTTGATAGAAAACTAATGATAGATAAATCTAAAAATCAATTACAAAACTTGTCTAGGGCTTTGAAATCACCCTTAACCAAATAAAAGTCTAGCCTTGCATAAACATTGTCAACATAAACATAAACATTCAAAAGAAACTAAGAACAAAAATAAAATAAAACTAAGAGAAGAATAATAAGAAGAAGAAGAAGATTGATAAATAATCAAAAGCATGTCCTAGTTGGTGGCTCAAAAGATGGTATTTATAGAGCTTTTTGACATTGGAAACCCTTTCTTATTGATCAAGGAAGCTAGGAGGCAAAAGGGTGCAATTTTAGCAATTTTCTGAATTTTTACGATTTTTCATGGATTTTGGCAGCCCGTCCAGTGCTGCAGTGCCAGCGGCCAGCGCTGTAGTGCTGAAACTGTGATGCCAGACTCCGACGCAGCGGCGCTAATCGCTGATTTTTTTGACGCACGTTCTCACTGTAATAACCAATTTTTGTCCGGGTCGGATTCGAATCCGACCCGGACCAAGTGCGAACCGGGCCTGCTATTCAGCAGGCCCAATTTGCTGTCCAGGCCCAATTTCGAGCCCATTTCCCCAAAGACCCAATAGGGCCTGCTACCCAGCAAGCCCAACAGGCCCACTCCCATTTTCAAACACAGAAACCCTAGCAAACCCTAACCCCCCTGCACCTGCCGCCGCCGCCTGCCACAACCCCCCTCTGACAGCCCTCCCCTGCAACACGCCACCCAACCTACACGCCACCCCTGCAACACTCAACCACCTGCAACACTCAACCCAAGCCCCCACGCAACCCCTCCATAAAACAAACCTCAGATCAGAAAAAAAAAGAGGAGGGAGAGGCCGGATTGGGACGACCCCCCAGATCAACCCAAAACAAACCGAAACAAACCCCCCCCAGGGCCGAAGCCTCAGCCAAGGAGGCCGTCCCCAGATCGACACCCAAAAACCCCCTTTCAAAACAGATCTGGGGTCCGAAACCCAGATCGGACACCCCTACACCAAAAAAAGAGCCCCGACCCCCCACCTCCACTGAACCAAAAACCCTGCAAAAAAAGAAAAAAAAACACCACAAATCAAACACCAAAAAAAAAACAAAGCAGAAACACAAAAGAAAAAGAAAAAAAAAAATCGAAAAGTTTTTTCTAGATCTAGGGTGGTGGACTCCGATTCGGGCAAAACGAAGCCCAGAATCGGAGAGACGAGACCGACGCGGTTCCAGAGAAGGTGATTTGGAGTTCGCCGGCCGCCGGCGAGCGGCGGCCGGCGACGGCGGACGGCGGACGGCGCGGTTGCCGGCCGCCGGATTCTGGGTTGGCTGGTTCGGTTCTGGTGCAGAGAGAGAGAAGGGAGAAGAGGGAGAGAAGAGAAAAAAAAAAAGAAGAAGAAATGAAGAGAAAAAAAAAAGGGGGCTTATATAGCCCCCCTGAGCCGGGTCAAGGTGACCCGCGCCTGGACCCGCGGGTCGACCCGGGGTCCGCGCGGGTCACCCATTTTTTTAAAAAAATTTTAAACGGCGTCAAAACGACGCCGTTTTGGACCCAGGGTCCGTGCGTGGACCCGCGAGTCGACCCGGGGTCCGCGCGCCCGACCCGAAAAAGAAAAGAAAAAAAGAGAGAAATGCGCCGAAACGGCGCCATTTTGTAAGCGCCGAAACGGCGCCGTTTTGCCCGAGGAGGATCCGCGCCTGGACCCGGATCCGACCCGGGGTCCGCGCGGGTCCCCCTTTGCAAAAAAAAAAAAAAAAAAGAAAAAAGCTGGGCCAGGCCTGGCCTAGCAGGCCAGGCCAGAACCAGGCCTGGCCCAGCAGGCCAGAACCAGGCCTGGCCCAGCAGGCCAGGCCAGAACCAGGCCTGGCCCAGCAGGCCAGGCCAGAACCAGGCCTGGCTCAGCAGGCCTGGTTCTGGGCCAAAGAAAAAAGAAAAGAAAAAAAAAGAAAAAAAAAAAAAAAAAGAAAGAAGAAAAATTAAAATAAAAACTAATAATAATAAATTTAAAATAATAATAAAAATATAAAAAATATATATACATAAAAAAAAAATTAAAAAATAAAAAAAAAATCAAAAAAAATCAAAAAAATTAAAAATAAAAAAAAAGGAAAAAATTAAAAAAAATTAAAAAAAAATTCACGATTATCGATTTTGAAGTTTTTGACTTTTTTTATTTTTGACACTTTCAGGTGATTTTACGAAGATCAAGTCCGGCATTTTGATTTTTCAGATTCTCGACATTCGTCAAGTATGATTTTCTTATTTATTTTCATTTACTATTTGTATTTATTTATTTTGTCCGGCATTCGATATATTTTTGTTATTCGATTTCGATTTTAAAATATTAAAATAATAATTTTTAATTAATACATGTTTTTTTAAAATTATTTTCGGTAAATAAAATTCTCTAAAAACGGATCTCTTTCTCGGATGGTCGGAGTATCGATCGTTTTTCGAAAAGGTTCGAGTGAGAATAATAATCGAGACACTATCGAAAGTATCGGAGTGATTCGGGAATTACTCTTACATAGATAATTTCTTTTATTTCGGAAATAATTATTAAAAGCATTTTAATTTACCTTTCAAAAAAAAAGTTTTTAATAAATACGAATTACCGACGACGGAATTCGAAGGACGTCACGGTAGTGATTCCTAAGATATCTTGAGGTGAGAGAGTTTCGTTAAATATCACCACGAGTGGTGGGAATATTTGGCGACATGCTCGATACAAAAATTCGTTTTCGTTTAAAAAAAAATATAGAAATAATCAAAATAAAAAAATAAATAAATAGCGAATGTTTATTGCGCTCGATATTTTGCCATGCTCGTGTTTTTAATATTACGATTCGCATGTTTAATTTTATAGTTATATGTTAAGCCGTATGCATCCGATATTTAAATATTTGCCTCATACGCATTTGAATAAAAATGGATGTAAATTGCCGACGACGGAATTCGAAGGATCACGGTTGCGATTCCTAAGATGTCTTGAGGTGAGAAGATCTCGTTAAATACCACCGAGAGTGTCGGGAATATTTAATGAGTATTTTCGATAATAAATTTATGTTCACTTTCGTTTTTTTTAAAAAAATAAAAAAACAGTTCAAGAAAATCCAAAAAATAATAAACATGTTTTTTAAGAATAATAAATAAAAGATAATTATTTTTAAATACCGATGTTAAATCCATTAAATCGAGATTAAATATAACACGTGATTAAGTGGTACCGTTTTCTAAACGGGCGTTGCGGGGGTGCTAATCCTTCCCCGTACGTAACCGACTCCCGAACCCGATTTTGTTTTCTCTCTGGTTCAAAGCGCGGACTTCGAAATTGGTTTTACAAAATGTTTTAATTAATTTTGAAATATTTTTCTAAAATCGGTTTTAATAGGTGGCCAATCACACCTAGCAAAAAAGATTGGTGGCGACTCCATTATTTTGTGTTTTCATCAAAATCGTCGTAGCGGTCCGAAAAAACCGTTATGACAGCTTGGCGACTCCGCTGGGGACGCCTTGAGAGTCGAGCCACAAAGTGATCATGTGTTATTTTAAAATCTCGAATTAATGAATTTAATCGGTATTTAATTTTAATTCTCTTTACTTTTTTTCTTTCTTTATTTTTATTTTGCTTGCAATTACACTTTGATATCTGTTAATTCTTGCTTCATTTTTTTTTATGTCGTTTATTTTTTAAATCGTGGAATGTTTAGAATAAAGAGTCGTAGACAAATAGTCGAAGGTTTGCTTGTTCCTTCTCACACAAGCTCGTGCATTTCATACATAAGCTCTATACCCGAGCTTTATCCCTTTAGGTGAAAGTAAAGTACCTACGCTCTCGTGAGGCAATAACCTCCGCATGGGCTAGCGAAACACTTTCGGAGTAATAAAGTACCTACGCTTTCGTGAGGCAATAACCTCCGCATAAGCCTGGAAAATATACTCCAACAAATTGAACCCGTTTTAAATGGGGATGCCTTACTAGCCTTCACGGGCGACAGTAAGGAGCAATTTGGAGCCTTTTAGAACCTAACTCAACCTCATGTAGTGAACTTGAGTATAGCCATATCGAATTTCCGATCGGATATCCTCGAAATTTGGAAGGAACATGGTAATCTTTCGCTATTTGTTTACATTCCGAACAAGAACTGTAAATCGGGTAATGATGAACGCACATCGTGCTACCCGCAATTCAGTTTCATTTTTCGCTCCGAAGGCATCGTGATGCTTAAATAAGTCGATACTGTCGGAGCAAATGTTCGTTAACTTTTTGAGTCTGTAAATACGAAATTTTTTCTTTTCGTTCATCTCGTACATTTCATGCATTGATACAATTGTAAATAAAGCATGTACATTTATAGTTGTACTTTTGATTTCACGGTGATAATAATCTCATTTGATAAATTGCATAAACACTTGTTGTTGATTAAATGAGAATTGCAAACCGGTAGTGTTGAATAAATACTCGGACATTTGTGCCATAATAAGACCCACTACCACAAAAGTTTTTGATAGAAATTGGTTTTTTGAAAATAATATTTTGATTTTCACGGAAAAAATATCTTTCAAAAAAAAAAAAAAAAATTTTGCGGATTGAATTTGGGGGCAAAGTTTGTGCAATAAAATTGTTGAATAATTAAGTTCAGTCCGAATCATGAATAGTTTTTTGTATATATTCGTGCATTAATTTGTTTATTCTTTAGACAAATCAAAATTAGCATCATATTGCACTCATAACATGCATGGTCATTCATTGTAGAATGCATTAGTGACATACATGATTCATTCTCTGTATATACCAGTATATCATTTTATTTATTCGTTACATGCATCATATCGACATCGTGATTGCATTCATTACAATAAGGTCATGCATTTCGTGACATACATGGTCACTCATTGTACATACTCATGCATTAATTTGTTTATTCTTTACATGCATCATATGGGCATCGTGTTACATTCACGGCATTCATAGCTCATGCATCATGAAGCACACTTGAGAGAAATAAAAAAAAGAAGTCGGTTTAGCTTTGAAAGGATTTCTCTTCCAAATCAGAGGTATAAGAATCACTGCTACCTCTATGTCAGGCCGAAACCATGGAGGATGAACAAAATAGACTGGATAGAATGGAAAGAGCACAGAGAGAACTACAAGAACAGTTAGCCAGATCTCAGCAAGAAACACAAGAACAGATAACAAAATCTCAAGAGGAGTTACGCGAGCAAATAGACAAGATGATTGAAATGATGACTAGGCTGACTCGAGGAAAATGGGTTGCTGAAGGATCGATCATAAGGGGAGAACCTCGACCTGGAGTAAACAACAACGAAGATCCGATTTACCTACCGAGTCAACAAGGCCGAGGACAATTTCAATTGAACTCAGAATTTCACCCCTCAGACTCAGTTGTTATTCCAAGCCGAGATGGTTCACTAGAACAAGAAAAGCTGAAGAAACGTGTGGCAAAGCAAGTGGAAGACGCAGAGGTGCAACAGAAGTATGATCTGTTTGAAGAGAGACTCAAAGCCATAGAAGGGATAGACATTTTCAGGAATATGGATCCGGATGAGCTCAGCTTGGTCTTGGATTTGGTGATTCCGCCAAAATTCAAGGTCCCTGAATTTGAAAAGTATGACGGATCGAAATGTCCATCAATCCACATCATGATGTTTTGTCGGAGAATGGCCGACTATACCAACAATGACAAGCTGTTAATCCACTGCTTCCAAGACAGTCTAACAGGGCCAGCTGCAAGATGGTATAATCAGTTGGATCGGGACCATATCCGTTCTTGGAAAGAGCTGGCAAAAGCTTTCAAGACTCAGTATAAGCACATGATCGACATGGCACCAGATAGGTTAACCTTGCAAAATATGGGGAAAAAGGCCACTGAGAGCTTCAAAGAATATGCTCAGAGGTGGATGGACATGGCCACCCAAGTACGACCGGCTCTGACTCAAAAGGAAATTACTGTCCTTTTTGTGAATACACTGCACGCTCCGTACTATGATAGACTTGTTGGCAATGCCACAAAGAATTTTGCAGATATGGTAACCTCAGGAGAGATAATTGAAAATGCTATCAAGAACGGAAAACTCGAAGGAGATGAGACATCCAATGCCGAGGGAAACGAGACACCTGAAAGGGAGGAGGAACATGTCCAGGTTATGGGAGAATTCACTCCGTATCCCCGGGTCTCTCCGTATCAATCATGTTACTCTACCAATGTCTCTTCAAGTCATTATCCTTACCCTCCATATATTCAAACACATCATTCTATGCCAGCCCTTGCAACTAGGCATGCTTCCCAGAAACGACCGAGGGGCAACCAAGAGAAATTTTCAGTCCCAATCTCTGACCTGTTGCAATTACTAATGAGGAATCGATACCTCACCCCTGTACCTTTGAAAACAGCTCCAAATCCATCAGCAAGGAGTTATGACCCGAACAGCAAGTGTGAGTATCACATGGGGGCAATCGGACATTCAACTGAAAAATGCAGACGACTGAAGGAAAAGATTGAAGGTCTTGTCCACAATGGCATTTTGACTCCAGAGCTAGTCGAACAGTGGAAATCCGCATTGCCAGAAATCGGTTTCTTCACCGCGGGTTTTGAGGATGAGAATGGTTACCTTTGAAAGCATGTCAACAAGCATTGAGGAATATGCATGTAGTTCTATGCCTCATCATGAAAGCACTTGTCTTATGTTGGCATCCCCATGAAATAAATAAATTTTGAATTTCAAAAGCTTTGTGTTTATTGTGCTTTAATTTGAATTTGCAAAAACAAACACTAAAGAAATTCTTGATTTTTGAAGAACGCGTTCTTAAAAGAAAAAATCTTTCTTCACATTAAGAAATGATGGGATGTCTTGAGATTATTGATGATCAATGTTTAGAAATGACCCAACACCCTTCTCCTCTCTTTCGGACTTGCCTATGCTTGAATCCTTTGAGTTTGAAACAGTCAATGCCTCCAGGAATATATTGTTGAATTTCAGAAACCATAGTCAGTGCAATAAGAAAAATGCAGATCCTAGTTTAGGTTATGAGCAATGGAACAAACTTTTTGAAAAAAAAAAAAATCCGAGCTTTTTGGTGTCTCAAACAAGTGAAACTTTTTTTCAAGGATCTGGATTATGGTAAATTGATGTGTGTCAAGGTTATGCCAAAACCATTCACATTCTTTTCCGTAACCACAAAACAAGAGTTGCCCAGACGTCCCTTCATGATAAACGTCTCGGGTAACAATGATTAAACCTAATTTTCTCGTGTTTCTAGAAAAAAGCTGTTTTCGAGCCATATCCTTTCTTGTCCCTTCGGAGAGCAAAAAAAGACTCGAGATGTTCCTCGTTATGATACAAATTCTCATTTGTACGGTGCATCATTTGTAGATACAGAAGACGCGTGGTGGATAAAGATGGAGTAATTTTCGGAGCATGCATCAAAAAAAATGAAAAAAAAAATGAAAACAAAAAGAAAACAAAAAAAAGAAAAAAGAAAAATGAGTGTGACATCATGCATTTATGAAATTCAAGACGGTTTCAAGAAAGAAAAAAACCTTTTCATTATTTTTCTCTAAGGAATGACTCTTCGATTTACGTGCTTGTGTTCGAGATGAAGAATGGCCATCTTTCATCATCCTTTCACAAAATAGAAAATATCCTTTTGCTACCCCTTTTGAGCCTAATGAATACTTTCGTTCTTTCAACCCCGATCAAGGATCACCCTCCACGCTATGAGGCAAATGCGGGGAAGGATCTCTTCGAAGGTCACAGATAGTGAAGTCTTGGTTCAAAGACGAAATAAGAATGCCGTGAATCAAAGAAAAATCTGAGCTTCCAAACAATTACGGGCTCACCTCGTCAAAATGAAAGAAAAAAAGGAGATAAAAAGAAAATTGAAAGCAAAAAACAGAAAAGGAAGAAAAGAACGGATGAAAATCATCGAATAAAGAGAAGGCTCAGAAAAGACGAATGTTTTGAAAAGAATCCTCCTCATGAAATGATCCTTGATTTGATCACCTTAAACACATGTTTGGGCCTATTTATCTTTTCTTTCAGAACCTCGAACCTTGGCCTACGTTACGTACCTGGAAAAGACCATTTCGATCGAGCATGGTCATTTATATTGATGAGTCTATTCTTAGAGAATGCATGAGACTTCGGTCTCTTTTCTGGTTAAAAATCTTTTTTGGATAAGTCTTGATTTCTTGAATGCATGGTGAAACATTTAAGAAAAAAAAATGAAATGAAAAATGGAAAGAAGGAGACTCTAGGGTGAAAACCCGACATGGGCAGTCTAGAGTAAAATGGGAGAATTTCGGTGCTGCTTATGGTATTGTCGAGGCCATAACAAAAGAAGAGGTCATTTTCAAGAAGTTAAGAAACATCTGGGAATTCCAAAATATCCCAAAACTGTCAACTATCGTTCGGAGGGTTGACTTTAAAAACTGAGACCGTTTTTCTTTCCAGAATTAATTTTCCAGTTTGAACATCCCAGCTGATCTTGACGTTTGTCAAAACGCCATAATTTGGAAACTAAAAGAAGGTTGAATTTGTTTGAGTCCAAAAAATCATATTCTATAAAATATGTTCCATTTGTGAGTCTAGAAAGGATATGCATTTTTTTCCTGTTGCGAAGTCTCCTTGGATCAACCAAAATCTTGTGGTACCAAGCCTTCCGACTCAATTTGAAAAACCCGAATTGACACTGAGAAAAACTTCTAACAATGATCATCAATTTTCAAGAGATGTGGATATCACAATATCAGACGATGACATTTTCAGCTCAAAAGTTTTCAGTAAATAAGCAAACATTTTTCAAAAAAAAGAAGCAAGCAAAAGCAGATAAATGAAAATATTTTTGGAAGAAACCATTTTCGATGTTGGCATAAGACGAAGGTTCTTTTGGCCCAGAGGCATGGAACTATTGAGGTAGAAGAAATGAACACTCGGATTCCAGTTGATGTTGAAAAACTATCGGGGCAAAGGGATAGTTCCAAAGTGAAGAAAAATGTTGATCTCTTACGAGGCACGAGCGTTTTAGGATACACTCTGTTTCGAAGAGGAAAAACAATTTGGAAGCTAAACCAAGATCAGGAAAAAATTGGGAACATTCGCATCATTCATGAACATTCGCATATTTATTAAGTTTTGCATCAGCATCGTGTCATAAAATGTGTACAGTATTCATAGGTACTTGCACATGCATCATCAGGGGCATACGCATTGACATCGCATGACATTCACATTTCATGCATGACATTGACTATTTGAAATTTTGACATTTGAATACGAACATCCAGTGAGATTTTCTTCCAAGATATGATCTTCAGGTATGATCACCAAGACCTCCGGGCACCTCTTTTAAAAAAATCCGGGTTACATTTTTAAGACCTCCGGGCACAGCAAAAGAAAAGGGAAACTAGAAAAAAAGAAGACCTCCGGGCACCTGTTCTAAGACCTCCGGGCATTTCTCTTTTAAGTCCTCCGGGCACAGGAAAAGAATTTATTTTCAAAGTTGTGGAGCCTCTGATGAGAGGAGCAATTTATTTCCAAAGTTGTGGAGCCTCTGATGAGAGGAGCAATTTAAATTTCAAAGTTGTGGAGCCTCTCATTAGAGGAGCAATTTATTTTTCAAGTGATGGAGCCTCTGATTAGAGGAGCAATTTATTTTCAAAGTCGTGGAGCCTCTGATTAGAGGAGCAATTTATTTTCAAAGTTGTGGAGCCTCTAATGAGAGGAGCAATTTAATTTCAAAGTGGTGGAGCCTCTGATGAGAGGAGCAATTTATTTTTAAAGTTGTGGAGCCTCTGATGAGAGGAGCAATTTATTTTCAAAGTCGTGGAGCCTCTGATTAGAGGAGCAATTTATTTTCAAAGTTGTGGAGCCTCTGATGAGAGGAGCAATTTATTTTCAAAGTGGTGGAGCCTCTGATGAGAGGAGCAATTTATTTTTTCAAAGTTGTGGAGCCTCTGATGAGAGGAGTAATTTATTTTCAAAGTGGTGGAGCCTCTGATGAGAGGAGCAATTTATTTTTCCAAGTGATAGAGCCTCTGATTAGAGGAGCAATTTATTTTCAAAGTGATAGAGCCTCTGATGAGAGGAGCAATTTATTTTCAAAGTTGTGGAGCCTCTGATGAGAGGAGCAATTTATTTTCAAAGTTGTGGAGCCTCTGATGAGAGGAGCAATTTATTTTCAAAGTTGTTGAGCCTCTGATGAGAGGAGCAATTTATTTTCAAAGTTGTAGAGCCTCTGATGAGAGGAGCAATTTAATTTCAAAGTCGTGGAGCCTCTGATGAGAGGAGCAATTTATTTCCAAGTGATAGAGCCTCTGATGAGAGGAGCAATTTATTTTCCAAGTGATAGAGCCTCTGATTAGAGGAGCAATTTATTTTTCCAAGTGATAGAGCCTCTGATTAGAGGAGCAATTTATTTTTCCAAGTGATAGAGCCTCTGATTAGAGGAGCAATTTATTTTTCCAAACGATAGAGGCTCACTAAAAATAGATCTCAATAACCGGACAAAATTGGTTATACTGTCTTTGCCCTATTCCTGATTCTCAGCAATGTGCAAAGAGGGGCAGCTGTAATAACCAATTTTTGTCCGGGTCGGATTCGAATCCGACCCGGACCAAGTGCGAACCGGGCCTGCTATTCAGCAGGCCCAATTTGCTGTCCAGGCCCAATTTCGGGCCCATTTCCCCAAAGACCCAATAGGGCCTGCTACCCAGCAAGCCCAACAGGCCCACTCCCATTTTCAAACACAGAAACCCTAGCAAACCCTAACCCCCCTGCACCTGCCGCCGCCGCCTGCCACAACCCCCCTCTGACAGCCCTCCCCTGCAACACGCCACCCAACCTACACGCCACCCCTGCAACACTCAACCACCTGCAACACTCAACCCAAGCCCCCACGCAACCCCTCCATAAAACAAACCTCAGATCAGAAAAAAAAAGAGGAGGGAGAGGCCGGATTGGGACGACCCCCCAGATCAACCCAAAACAAACCGAAACAAACCCCCCCAGGGCCGAAGCCTCAGCCAAGGAGGCCGTCCCCAGATCGACACCCAAAAACCCCCTTTCAAAACAGATCTGGGGTCCGAAACCCAGATCGGACACCCCTACACCAAAAAAAGAGCCCCGACCCCCCACCTCCACTGAACCAAAAACCCTGCAAAAAAAGAAAAAAAAACACCACAAATCAAACACCAAAAAAAAAACAAAGCAGAAACACAAAAGAAAAAGAAAAAAAAAAAAAAAAGTCGAAAAGTTTTTTCTAGATCTAGGGTGGTGGACTCCGATTCGGGCAAAACGAAGCCCAGAATCGGAGAGACGAGACCGACGCGGTTCCAGAGAAGGTGATTTGGAGTTCGCCGGCCGCCGGCGAGCGGCGGCCGGCGACGGCGGACGGCGGACGGCGCGGTTGCCGGCCGCCAGATTCTGGGTTGGCTGGTTCGGTTCTGGTGCAGAGAGAGAGAAGGGAGAAGAGGGAGAGAAGAGAAAAAAAAAAGAAGAAGAAATGAAGAGAAAAAAAAAAGGGGGCTTATATAGCCCCCTGAGCCGGGTCAAGGTGACCCGCGCCTGGACCCGCGGGTCGACCCGGGGTCCGCGCGGGTCACCCATTTTTTTAAAAAAATTTTAAACGGCGTCAAAACGACGCCGTTTTGGACCCAGGGTCCGCGCGTGGACCCGCGGGTCGACCCGGGGTCCGCGCGCCCGACCCGAAAAAGAAAAGAAAAAAAGAGACAAATGCGCCGAAACGGCGCCGTTTTGTAAGCGCCGAAACGGCGCCGTTTTGCCCGAGGAGGATCTGCGCCTGGACCCGGATCCGACCCGGGGTCCGCGCGGGTCCCCCTTTGCAAAAAAAAAAAATAAAAAAAAATAAAGAAAAAAGCTGGGCCAGGCCTGGCCTAGCAGGCCAGGCCAGAACCAGGCCTGGCCCAGCAGGCCTGGCCCAGCAGGCCAGGCCAGGCCAGAACCAGGCCTGGTTCTGGGCCAAAGAAAAAAGAAACGAAAAAAAAAAAAAAAAAAAAGAAAGAAGAAAAATTAAAATAAAAACTAATAATAATAAATTTAAAATAATAATAAAAATATAAAAAATATATATACATAAAAAAAATTAAAAAATCAAAAAAAAAATCAAAAAAAATCAAAAAAATTAAAAATAAAAAAAAAGGAAAAAAATTAAAAAAAATTAAAAAAAAATTCACGATTATCGATTTTGAAGTTTTTGACTTTTTTTATTTTTGACACTTTCAGGTGATTTTACGAAGATCAAGTCCGGCATTTTGATTTTTCAGATTCTCGACATTCGTCAAGTATGATTTTCTTATTTATTTTCATTTACTATTTGTATTTATTTATTTTGTCCGGCATTCGATATATTTTTGTTATTCGATTTCGATTTTAAAATATTAAAATAATAATTTTTAATTAATACATGTTTTTTTAAAATTATTTTCGGTAAATAAAATTCTCTAAAAACGAATCTCTTTCTCGGATGGTCGGAGTATCGATCGTTTTTCGAAAAAGTTCGAGTGAGAATAATAATCGAGACACTATCGAAAGTATCGGAGTGATTCGGGAATTACTCTTACATAGATAATTTCTTTTATTTCGGAAATAATTATTAAAAGCATTTTAATTTACCTTTCAAAAAAAAAGTTTTTAATAAATACGAATTACCGACGACGGAATTCGAAGGACGTCACGGTAGTGATTCCTAAGATATCTTGAGGTGAGAGAGTTTCGTTAAATATCACCACGAGTGGTGGGAATATTTGGCGACATGCTCGATACAAAAATTCGTTTTCGTTTAAAAAAAAATATAGAAATAATCAAAATAAAAAAATAAATAAATAGCGAATGTTTATTGCGCTCGATATTTTGCCATGCTCGTGTTTTTAATATTACGATTCGCATGTTTAATTTTATAGTTATATGTTAAGCCGTATGCATCCGATATTTAAATATTTGCCTCATACGCATTTGAATAAAAATGGATGTAAATTGCCGACGACGGAATTCGAAGGATCACGGTTGCGATTCCTAAGATGTCTTGAGGTGAGAAGATCTCGTTAAATACCACCGAGAGTGTCGGGAATATTTAATGAGTATTTTCGATAATAAATTTATGTTCACTTTCGTTTTTTTTTTAAAAATAAAAAAACAGTTCAAGAAAATCCAAAAAATAATAAACATGTTTTTTAAGAATAATAAATAAAAGATAATTATTTTTAAATACCGATGTTAAATCCATTAAATCGAGATTAAATATAACACGTGATTAAGTGGTACCGTTTTCTAAACGGGCGTTGCGGGGGTGCTAATCCTTCCCCGTACGTAACCGACTCCCGAACCCGATTTTGTTTTCTCTCTGGTTCAAAGCGCGGACTTCGAAATTGGTTTTACAAAATGTTTTAATTAATTTTGAAATATTTTTCTAAAATCGGTTTTAATAGGTGGCCAATCACACCTAGCAAAAAAAATTGGTGGCGACTCCATTATTTTGTGTTTTCATCAAAATCGTCGTAGCGGTCCGAAAAAACCGTTATGACAGCTTGGCGACTCCGCTGGGGACGCCTTGAGAGTCGAGCCACAAAGTGATCATGTGTTATTTTAAAATCTCGAATTAATGAATTTAATCGGTATTTAATTTTAATTCTCTTTACTTTTTTTCTTTCTTTATTTTTATTTTGCTTGCAATTACACTTTGATATCTGTTAATTCTTGCTTCATTTTTTTTTTATGTCGTTTATTTTTTAAATCGTGGAATGTTTAGAATAAAGAGTCGTAGACAAATAGTCGAAGGTTTGCTTGTTCCTTCTCACACAAGCTCGTGCATTTCATACATAAGCTCTATACCCGAGCTTTATCCCTTTAGGTGAAAGTAAAGTACCTACGCTCTCGTGAGGCAATAACCTCCGCATGGGCTAGCGAAACACTTTCGGAGTAATAAAGTACCTACGCTTTCGTGAGGCAATAACCTCCGCATAAGCCTGGAAAATATACTCCAACAAATTGAACCCGTTTTAAATGGGGATGCCTTACTAGCCTTCACGGGCGACAGTAAGGAGCAATTTGGAGCCTTTTAGAACCTAACTCAACCTCATGTAGTGAACTTGAGTATAGCCATATCGAATTTCCGATCGGATATCCTCGAAATTTGGAAGGAACATGGTAATCTTTCGCTATTTGTTTACACTCACATTTTGTCAGCTCATTTGGATGCACATTTCTTGTCCGATTTTGACGTGTGACCTATCGTTCAAAAGGTATTAAAGTCAGATTCAAAAGTCAAGAAGGAAGTTTCTTCAAATAAGGAGTTTAACATAATGTTTTCCTTATAACAAGCTCCAGAGGTCAAATCTGCCTTCTTGCTTTGAAACCCGAAATTGATCTTTTTGACTCCCAAGTCTTCTTCCATCTTGTGATTATGATTTTGTAAGCTCTTTAACATCATATTTGACATATTTTGACTTTATATCTTCCAAAATACCTATAATTCATAAAATCATAGTAATTTATCAAGGAACTTAAGAATTAAAGCACAAAGTATAAGGAAATAATATATATATAATGTATGAAATTAAGCACTTATCAGTTTCGCATCTGCATCGTGTCGTAAAACATTTACACTATTCATGGGTACTTGCATGTGCATCATCAGAGAGCATATGCATTGACTTCGCATGACATTCACATTTCATGCATGACATTGACTATTTGGAATTTTGACTTTTGAATTTGAACCTTCAGTGAGATTTTCTTCAAAGATATGATTGTGAAAGATTCTTAGGTATGATCACCAAGACCTCCGGGCACCATTTTTAAAACCTCCGAGTTACCATTTTTAAGACCTCTGGGCACCTCTTTTTGAAAGACCTCCGGGCACAGCTTTTAAATCCTCCGGGTTACCTTTTTCAAGCTTCCGGGCACCGTTTTTAAAGCCTCCGGGCATCTCTTTTTCAAGACCTCTGGGCACCTCTTCTAAGACCTTCGGGACTTGTTTCAAGACCTCCGGGCATTATTCTCAAAAATCATGGATAAGACCTCCGGGCACCATTTTCAAAGAAAGGACATTTTTAAGACCTCCGGGCACCTGTTTCAAAACCTCCGGGCATTATTCTCAAAAATCATGGATAAGACTTCCGAGGCACCATTTTCAAAGAAAATACATTTTTAAGACCTCCAGGCACCTGTTTCAAGACCTCCAGGCACTATTCTAAAAAATCATGGATAATACCTCCGGGCACTATTTTCAAAGAAAAGACATTTTTAAGACCTCTGGACACCTGTTTCAAGACCTCCGGGCATTATTCTCAAAAATCATGGAGAAGACCTCCGAGCAACATTTTCAAAGAAAAGACATTTTTAAGACCTCCGGGCACTTGTTCCAAGACCTCTGGGCATTATTCTAAAAAAATCATTGATAAGACCTCCAGGCACCATTTTCAAAGAAAAAACATTTTTATGGCCTCCGGGCATCTGTTTCAACGAGCATTATTCTCAAAAATCATGGATAAAGACCTCCATGCACCATTCTCAAAATCAGGGATAAGACCTCCAAGCACCATTTTCAAAGAAGTAACATTTTTTAAGACCTTCGAGCATCTGCTTCCAAAAACCTCCGAGTAATATCTTTCAAAATGATATTTTTCAAGACCTCCGGGTACCATTTCAATTCTTGCAAAGTCGAACTCGTTTCCTTAAGACGAGTCGAGCCTTGGTATGATTGGTCAAGGTAATTTCTTTAAGGCAAATCATTTTATCTCAAGCTTTCGAAGAAATATGAAAATGACAAAAAAAAAAAAACTCCTGATTTTTCCTCGACGATGAACCAAGACCCTCTCTGAAAAGGAACCTCTATAACCTGGACAAAATTGGTTCTACTGTCTTTGCTCTATTCCTAATTCTCAGCAATGTGCAAAAAGGGCAGCTGTAGTAACCAATTTTAGTCCGGGTCGAATCCGAATTAGACCCGGACCACCCCTAGTAGGCCCAATACTGGACCACCCAGCATCCAGGCCCAATCAAGCCAACTGGGCCTGCTGGCCAAGCAGGCCTAAACCCTAACCCAAGCAAGCCTGTTGGCCAAACGGGTTCCCAAGTAGCTGCCCAAACCCTAGCAGCAGGCAGCCCTAGGCACCACCCCCACACGTCACCCCTGCCTCAAACCACCCACCTGCACACGCTACACCCTAAACCACCAAGGCTACCACCCTACCCCTTAGCCAGCAACCCATGACACGCCACCAGTTGCTTGCAAGCAACCCCCTTTTTGAAAACACCAATACTAAACCCCAAACCAAAAAGGAGGGTGGGACTGGTTTCTGATAAAAAAATAGGGAACCCTTCCCCTCACAACAAAAAAAACCCCTCGGATCCGAGCCCCTACTCGGTTCCCACCCCTAAGGAAAAAACAAACAAGGCCAACCCCAAAAAAATGCAGCTAACAGCCCCCCCAATCGGTCCCCCATCACTGAAACCCATCACCGAAATCCCAAGAATCGGATCCCAGCCCCCAAACCGGTCCTCCATCACTGAAACCCATCGTCGAAACCCCAAGAATCGAACCCCCATCCCCATATCTATAAAACCGAAAACCCACTACACCAGAGGCCCCCAATCGAAACCCATCATGGGTCGGCCGCCCTTTAAACCACAGCCACCGAAAGAAACCAGACCCACATCAACCCGAAACTAAAAAAAAAAATGAGAAGTTTACTTAGATCTATGAGGCTAGGGACGAATTCGGGAAAAACTGAGCCTAAATCCAAGAAAAAAAGGGTCGAAACCACCCCGGGCATGAGATTTGGAGACCATCGGCCGTCGACGAGTGGCGACCGATGACGGGGTGCGGCGGCCTGCACTACGGACCAACGTCGAATTTTGGGTAGGGCTAGAGAGAGGGGAGAACTTCTGTGGGAAGAGAGAGAGGGGAGAAGAGAAAAAAATAAAAACAAAAGATTAAAAAGGGGTTTTTATACGGTGCCAAAACGGCACCGTTTTGAGAGGAGCAGGTCAGCATGACCCGCGCGTTGACCTGTGGGTCAACCCGGCTCCGTGCCTGACTCGGTCCAGCTGGGGGGAAAGAAAGGAAAAGAAAGGATAAGGGAAAGAAAAGAAAATAAAATAAAAAAATAAAATAAAAAAATAAAAAAATAAAAAGAGAAAAAAAGGAAAAAATGAAAAGATACAAAGAAAACAAAATAAAAAAGAAAACAAAACAAAATTTTTATATATTAATTCTCTCAGAAATTTCGTCCGAGCACCCCAATTCCGGCATTAAGTGTTTTTCAAAGGTTAATTTTATTTTATGTTTATTCATGTTTCTATTTATTTATTTATCTATTTTTTTAACTTTACTTTATGTTATTTTTATTTATTATTTTATTATTTATTATTTGCTTATTTATTTTATTATAATTATTATTGCTATTATGTTATTGGTTTTGCTATTTTATTTTATTTTAACTTTCTTTTCTCCATGCTTTATTTTATTATTATTATTACTATTATTGTTATTATTATTATTGTTATTGTTATTATTATTGTTGTTGTCAAATAGGTTATTAAAAATATATATTTTTGGATGTCGTAAATATTTGGTTAGAATTATTTTTTTACTCTTTGCCGGGTCTGCCGGAGAGAATATCATAAATTGCCGACGACAGAATTCGAAGGATGTCAAAGTTGTGATTCCTAAGATATTCTGAGGTGAGAGAATTTCGTTAAATATCACTACGAGTGGTGGGAGTATTTAGCGATATCCTCGATAAAAAAGTTCATTTTCATCTCGAAATGGAAATAATCAAAAAATAAATAATGAATGTTTACGTGCTCGATATTTTTCCATGCTCGTGCTTTCCTTTTTACATTATGCTTCGTATTTTTAATCGTATAATTAGGTATTTAATCATATGTGTTATATGTTTATTTGTGTGCATTCTATGTTTAAATATTCGCATCATACACACAAAAAATGGGTGTAAATTGTCGACGATGAAATTCGAAGGATGTCGCGGTTGTGATTCCTAAGATATCTTGAGGTGAGAGGATCTCGTTAAATACCACCAAAAGTGTTGGGAATATTTAATGAGTATTCTCGATAATAAATTTACGTTCACTTTTATTTTCAAAAATAATGACAATTCTAAAAAAGGAATAAACATGTTTTAAAAAATAAAAATAAAAGAGAAATAATTTTAAATGCCGATGTCAAGTCCATTAAATCGAGATTTAAGATAACATGTGACTAAATGGTACGGTTTTCTAAACGGGCGTCGCGGGGTGCTAATCTTTCCCCGCACGTAACCGACTCCTAAACTCGGTTTTGTTTTCTCTCTGGTTTAAAGCGCAGACTTTGAAATTGGTTTTAAAAAATATTTTAATTAATTTTAAAATATTTTACTAAAATCGATTTTTAATTGGTGACCAATCACACTTAAATAAAAAAGATTGATGGCGACTCCATTTTGTTTTTAAAATCGCCCGGCGATTGAAAAACTGTTACGACACAAATCAAGTTAGATTTGTACTACACTAAAATAAGGTAGCCCAAAGCCAATCTCTAGACGAACTGTAGACACCTAATTTTGTCCAGACCACTAAAACAGATATGTTTTCTTCTTAAATTGATGTTTCAGAATGTAAAAAGACCTTTTTCATCCTGCAGATGGTACCCCGAGACTTATTTTAAGAGGGCGAGCATAAAAAGTCAAACTCAAAAAAAGTCAACCCCAAAAAAAGTCAACTCCGAAAAAAGTCAACCCCAGAAAGTCAACTACTGAAAAAAATCAACCCATTTTCAAAATCAAGATTTGAAGTTCAATTGAAAAATGGCGAAAGAATTTTGATAATCCGAGGTCTACATTGAACGATATGGAGTTCGGAAGTTGGGTTATGGAGATTTAATAGAAAGGAAACCCTAATCCGGGAAATTTGGAGAAAAGTGCTTAAACGATCGAATTGGTCGAAATTGAAGGTTCCAAATGAAAGATAAGCACTGACTACGGGTAATGGAAAAGCCACTTGAAAGAAAAACCAAAAGAAAAGTCAATCCGGGAGAAAACCGAGTATTAGGATTTCTAGTGGATTTCGGTGAAATCGGGAAGAATCACAGAAATGGCATGACTTGGTAAGACTAAAGCCCCAATGGATGAATAACGATTAAAAAGGGATAGCCCAAGGCTCAGTTTGAAGAAAATCTGAAAATCGGACTTGTTTTGAGCAAAATCGGGTTTCGGAGGCAAAAGGGTAAAATTGGAAAATTTGGGAAAAATAGCGAATGACTCCGAAAATTCTGAAAATTTGAAAATCTCATTCCTATATCATTTGGAAGAGATTGGCGAAAGAAAATCTTGATTCGAAGTTCGTTTGCAAAATGGCCAAATCCCGGGTCTCTTATGCAGTAATTCAAGAAGGAAAATCCCGAAAAAATAGCAAATGAACTCCAAATCTTCTGAAAGTTTGCAAATATCATTTTTAAATTATTTGAAAGATATTTACAAAATAAAATCTTGATTCGGAGTTCGTTTGCAAAATAGCCAATCCCGGGCCTCTTATGCAATAATTCAAGAAGATAAATCCCGAACAAATAGCAAATAGACTCCAAAAATTCTAAAAATTTTCAAATATCATTTTTAAATTATTTGAAAGATATTGGCCAAATAAAATCTTGATTCGGAGTTCGTTTGCAAAATGGCCAAATCCCGAGCCCCTATGTAGTAATTCAAGCAGATAAATCCCGAAAAAATACCAAATGAGTTCCAAAAATTATGAAAAATTCCAGATCACACTTTTAAATTATTTGGAAGAGATTGGTGAAGAAAAATATTGATTTGGAGCTCGTTTAAAAAATGGTAAAATATGGGGGCATGAAAGGGCATTTTTGGAAGAAAAAATCCAAATAAATAGCAAACGGACTCAGAAAATTTTGAAAACTTCCAGAATTTAATATTTTATTATTTTTAAAGTATTAAAAAAATAAAATTTGAATTTGGAGTCCGTTTGCCATTTATTTGCATCCGGGGGGCAAAACGGCCATTTCACCCAAGCAACCGAAAAGGGCTTCTTTTGGCCTTTCAAAAAATCAGACTTGGGATGAAAAAGAGAGTGCTGGCCTGCCAAGGCCCAAAGGAAGGAGGAAGCTTCTGATTTTTCAGTCAAAAGGCCAAGAATTAAGAGTTAGTTAGAGATTTTTTTGATCAAGCCATTGTGATTAAGCCACTTAGGCCAATGCATGAGAAGGGAGAGTGTCAACATTATTCTTGAACAGCTGTAATTATGGACAGCTGATATGCTAATCTAAGGGTGATAATTTCATGATTTTTCACCTTGAATTACTAGCCATTGGATGGAATTTGGTTGGGAAAAAATGACAACATTCATTGGAGGAGAGAGGCTTGGTTCGGCCAGCTTAAGGAGGGGAGCAGATTTCATTTTTCTGGACTTCATTTTTTCAGATTTCTTCTTATTTTGCTTAGTTTTTCTCTCCTTGATTGAAAGCAAAAAGAAAAAGTTTAGAAAAGAAAGGAAAGGAAAGTTTGAAGAGATAAAGCTTGAAATATAGCTTCTTGAGGTTGCTTTTAGCACCAACTCTTGCACTTTCTTGATTTTCCATTCTTGTTTTTGCTATTTTGATTATTATTTGGTGAGTTTTCTTTTTGAATAAGTGTTTTTTTTTATGTTCTTCTTAAGTTCTTTCTTCATCTCTTTCTTAAATAATTTTTACAAATTTTTTTGTTATTTTTTCTTTAATGGCCGAATGGCCTATTTTTTTATTATTATTGTTGCTATTTTTTCTTTAATTTATCATGTTATTTATGTTATTTTCTTTAATCTTGATGCTTTAAGTGTTCTTCTACTTTATATACTTGAATCATGTTTTAGTTTGGTTGCTTTGTTTGTTGCCATTTATGATTTAAATATCATGTTCTTGCATTTTTCATTTTCTGTTTTCATAATGTTTAAATTTGTTGATGTTTTATATTTAGTATATCAAGTATTTGTGAAAATGCTTGTTAGTTTTAATATCTCTATTTTGTGTTTGCATGATTTGAGTGTTATATTTTAGTTGAGCATGTTAGTATATCAAGTGTTTGTGAAAATGCTTGTTTGGTTTTAGTATTTCTACTTTGTGTTTGCATGATTTGAGTGTTATATTTTAGTTGAGCATGTTAGTATATCAAGTGTTTGTGAAAATGCCATGCTTGTTGGAGCTTGAGGCTATTCGGCTACTCCATGTGTTTTACATTGTATGTGCATTTTTGCCATGTTAGTTGGTAGGTTTGCATTTGTATTTGATTGAGTATTTAGTTTAAGTATACCAAGTGTTTGTGAAAATGTCATGCTTGTTAGAAATCATAAGCCATTCGGCCACTCCATGTATTCTAGCATCATGTGTGCATTTTTGCTATGTTAGTTGATAGGTTAGCATTTGCATGATATTTGGTTGAGTTTTTGGTTTAAGCATGCCTTGTATTTGTGATATTGCCATGCATATTTTAGATGTTAGGTTAGGTTTATCTCGCCATGCATGTTTATGCATTTTAGACCTAGGTTACATTAAATGCCATGCAAGTTCATTTAGGTCTAGGTCACTATATGGATGCCATAAATTTTTTCATGACATTTAGGTTTAAACTCATGCATTTCATGCATCATATTTGCTGTATTTTTTCATGCATTTCATGTTCATGCCACTTGACTAATGACTTAGGCCAATTAATGGTTCAAAGTCATGCTATCTTGAGCACACTTGTGAAAAATTAAGGTTTGTCAAATTGATTATTCTACCTTTGTGATTTTTTTTACTTAGCCAATTTTTATCTAACTTCTAAAAAGTCCTAGATACTGTTTGTGAGTCATTTTGTGAGTCTTAAATATTTTTACTTTGATTTTTAAATGATTTTATCAAAGGCAAAAATGTATTTTGGCAAAACAGTTTTTTCACCCGGTACTCGTACTTTCCCGATTTTTTTGGGCATTCATCTTTAATCAGAAAATTAAGCTGATTTTTTTTCCGTGTATTTTTACATGTCCTGAGTCTCCAGTATTTGTTTTATATGTTTTTGAATTTTTAAAAATAGGGTAAAAAATCGTGGCTTAAAACTGGACAGTGAAGTCAGAATTGAATTTGAAGGAAAATCATTTTTTTTGTTTTGGTTAAGTTACTTAGAGGGGGCTGATTAGGAAGTTTAGCTACTGACTTTGGGTAGTTTCTAAGCCTTTTTAAACTCTAAAAATGATTTTTTAAGTCTCGGGTTAAGGGTGGTCAAGTTCGGGATTTTAAACTTAGGAAATTAGAGCCATTTAAAAAAGATTTAGCCCAATTTTATTTTTAATCTAAGCTTTTCAAAATTGTTTTCAAACAATCACAAAGTATTTTGGTTTTAGAATATTTAATTTGACATATTTTCCTAAGGTAGCCGGATATCTTTTGAGATATACAGATTTCCTTAATTAAAGGAAAAAATACATTTTCATGCATTGCATTTTCCATATTCATGCATTTTATATAATATGTGATTTTTGCTATGATAATTTCTATGATATTGTTATGATTTTAGGCTATGTTATATTGTTTATTATATGACTTGGAATATTTCATGATATCCTATGCTTTTTATTTAATTATTTTTTTGTTATATTATTTAGCATGTTCATGCATTATTATTTTTATTTTTTTTCCATGCATATTATATGATAGCATTATTTTATATTCCATGTCATTTAAATTATATGCCATATCATTCATATTTGCCATGTCATTTAAATTATTTCATTTCATGTAAAATATATTATGTTACTTAGGTCATTCATTTTATGTAGAATATATTATTTTACCTAGGTCATTTCATTTCATTTAGGATATATTATGTCATTTAGGATATTTTATTTCATTTAGAATATATCATATGACTTAGGATATTACATTTCATTTAGAATATATCATATGACTTAGGATATTACATTTCATATAGCATATATTATGCTACCTAGGTCATTTTATTTCATTTAGAATATGTCATATAACTTAGGATATTTCATTTCATTTAGAATATGCCAAGGCATTCAAATTATGTCATATCATTTAGGTTGCATTATATTATTTAGATTTTTCTATGTCATTTTATTTATGTCATGCATATACATATTAATTTTTTTTAAATGTTTTCAAAAAAGGATAATGATTTTCAATAAAATAAAGATATTCTCGAGTTAAAATAATTCATGAGTTCCCTGCCAGGTTTGCTGGGGAGGATATCATCAATTATTATTAATAACGGAATATCTTCTATAAAAAGAGAATGATTCGAAAAGTTTTCCAAAACTAATAAAAAAATTTATATTTTGCCACGTTTGTTGGGGAATATAGGAAAATTTTGAATTTATAAATTCCGGATCATTTTCAATTAAAAATGAAATTATTTTTCTTTAAATTGGGAATTAACTTGAAATACTAAATTTAAAATCAACTTTACACCGAGATTTGAGATAACACACGATTAATAAGGTACCGTTTATATGGGCGTTTTGGGGGTGCTAATCCTTCCCATACGTAATCGAGTCCCGAACCCGTTTCTTTGATTTCTCTGGTTTAAAACGCAGACTTAAAATTGGTTTTTAAAATGTTTTAATTAATTTTTTTAAATATTTTATAAAATCGGTTTTAATAGGTGGCCGATCACACCTAACTAAAAAAAGATTGGTGGCGACTCCATGTATTTTTCAAGGTCATTTTCAAAACCTTCATTTTTTTAGAGGAATTAAGTCGACTTTTTCTCGTTTTTTTTAATGTCACGCTTAACGAATAATAAAATCTTACGATAAGACTTGTTATTTTTTAGGTTGCGACACGAACCATATTTTCCCATTAATGTTCCAAAATCGGAACTCTAAGCTCTAAAACACTCCATACTCAAAAAGTCAATATACCTATAAATTACTTAAAATATATATATATATATATATTCGGTCAAGTTGATTTAAAAGAATGTGAGAAAAAGATTACTCAGATTCCATTTAATTGATTTTTTTATAAAAAAAAAATAATAATAAGTAAAAATTAAGGGTTTATATGAGGTCCAGTCACAACGACATTTTCAATACGGTGAGTACCTTCTATTGCAAATTCAAATAGACATAAAAATATAAATGATGTCAAACAAATAAAATTTTGGTTAGGTATTTAATATGTAAACCTATGATGAGTTTATATATATATATATATATAAGGTTGAGATCCTTAATTTATTTGATTCTTAATATGTTAGACGTGAGTACATTTATAATAGATGAGAGAAAGCTATGTAATGTATTTTGATCAAGGTATTTCCCCTCGTCCCATCTAGGAGTGTAATTGAGCCGAGCTCTATCAGTAAAAAGCTTGAATTTGAGCTCGACTCGAAACTCGGTTCGAGCTCGATCGAATTTCATTTTTGCTCATTTCGAGATAAAAATCGAACTGCTTGAACTCATTCGATTAGGCTTAGCTAGTAAAAAATAAGCTCAATTATTTGTGCTTGAGTTTGAGTTTGAATTGAGATTTTTTCAATAATAATTAAAAAAATTTTAAAATATATATTAAATTAAAAAAGCTTGATTAGGCTCGCGAGCTGCTTGAATTAGGCATTAAGATACTTAAACTCAGCTTGTTCGATAGCTCGAGTTACTCGAGTTCGAGCTACTCGAGTTCGAGCTCTGCTCGACAATGACGAGCTAAATTTGAGTTTTTTTCAAACCAAACCTAATAGTTTGCGATAACATGTGTCTCATTTATACTCTTAATCCCATCCCATTCAAAATGTTTTCCCCCTTCAAAGGATGCCTTCCTCCTTAATCCCTTCATAATAGACACATCAAGCCTCAAGGCATTAGTTTTCTTGTGTGTATTATAAAATAAGATTTAAATTCGACTTTTTGAATAATTAAGTGCTCAAATAGTCAAATGCGACATATTAGTGTTAAATCTCATCAAAAGATTATACACTAAAATATCAAAACTCGATTTCAAAACAATGAATCAACCCTAAAGTTCCATTTCAAAACTCGATGGTACTCATTTAATATGTTAAATATAAAGGGAATAAGAAGATAAATATAAAATTCACAATTTCACCACTAAATAAAATCCAACAAATCTATAAATTTAAAAATAATCATAAAAGTTATGTTAAATATATTTTATCACACAATTAATACTTGAATTTAGGTTTTCGAATACAACCTTAAGGAATTCTACTAATCATGATCAAATAACTTAAAAGTCAAACTATACCGATCAATCAGACATTCTGAATTTAAAATCGATGACCTATATAATTAGATAAGGTTAATTGAGATGGTTTATGTCTGGCCAATCAAGAATTGGTTAAAAACTCTATTGAATCGAGTTAAATTGGATCTAATTGATAGTGAATCAATGTTAGATGTTTATTTTATTGTTTAATCTTTCAAAAAAAAATTTGTAAGTGAGGGAATTTGAATAATCTTATTTTTCATTAATTACTACATTATTAAATTAAATACATAATTTTTTAAAAATATTTATTATATTTAATATTAAAATTAGACTTCTAACAATACCAATTCTCTTTAGTTAGATCGGTGGATTAAACTGATTGATTCAAAAATCTCATTAATTCAATTTTTTGTTCAATTTTTAAAACATTAATGTATAATTAATCTTGATTACAAGTATCATAAAATCTATATAAGAATTATAAATTCCTACGTCCTGGTGAGTGGTGGTGAATGGTGACTGCTTCTAAATGAATTTAAGCCCTTAAAATTCTGCCACGTTGGCATTTTCTATTTGCTGCCTTTTTCACGATTCTCTTTTTTTGCCTTTTTCTAAGTAATGACATCAAGTAGACGGCCTCAACCGTTGGATAAAATGATGACGTCAAGGTTTTAATTCTTAATCCGACGGTTGTCACTTGTCATCTCCTTTATCGTCAATTGTATAGTTTGGCTGGGTCCATAAATTTAATTAACTCATTAATTATATTTTCCTACTTTTTCATTATCATCCAAATTATATTTAATTAGTAATAATTATTAGGGAAATTTTAAATCATGTCTAATACTATCTAATACCTATAAATATTAATTAAGAATTATTTAAGAAAAATATTAATCAGTGTGGCTGTGTCTAATAACATTGGTTAATATGATATTTATAAAAAAATATATAATTAATCTATTATTTTTATTAAATTCAAGATAAAATAAATTGTTAATTGTATTTTTTATATTAAATATAATCTTAACCAGTATGATTAGTATAAATTAACATTTTTTAAAATATAATAATATTATTTATTTTTAAAAAAATAATTAAAATTATATATTAAATATAATTTTTTTAAAATAATAATAAATTATTTTTAATTAGATGTGCTCATAGGCCGGGCCGGGTCTCTGCCCGAAATTGTTTGATTTCTTTGTCCAAGCCCGACTCTGTGTCGGATCGGGCCAGCCCGCCTGCTATTTACTGTTCATTATATTAAATATATATATATATATTTTATATATTTTTAAAATTAAATTTAAAAAATATTATTTTTTATTAAATAAATAATGATTTAGGCTAAATCAAATCACTAAAATCTCTGTTCAAATCCAATTTAATACAAATCAAGCCGAACAGACTATTCAGCCCGTGAGCAAGTCTATTCTTAACAATGACTCGTATTAATATGATGATCGTGGATGGAAGTTGGCGTTGAATTTGGGATATAAAATGAATGATAATAAATGATGGAGTGCCCACTCCCTCCCCATTTTTTAAATTGCTTAATTTTCTACCATAGTAATCTCCATAACACAAAAAGAAAGAAGTTGAGTTTAGTTTTCAAATACTTAAATATTTTGATTTGATACTATAATAATTTTATTAATTAATATTAAAATAATAAAAATGATTTATCAACAAATGATTGTAAGAACTACTTAACATGCCTAAGAAATATTTTGATTTGGTGTGTTGTTCATATCAAATTTAATATTAGTGTACTATTATGATTTACAATTATAAATAATAAATAATATTTACTATCCATTTTTTTCTTAATATTTCATGAAAAGAACCACATTCTTTTTTTTTAAAGATATAATATTTAAATTTCACAATATTCAAACATTTGATTCAATAATCAATACATGATTTTACTAACAAAACATGATTTGAATCTTATTTTTCGAATAAAAAATAACATTTAAATTTAACATTTTGAAAGTTAAAAATTTAGTATCATTTCATAAAAAATAAAGATACTAGTAGTATCATAAATTTTATTTGGAACAAAGTGTCATTATCATTAAAACCTTTACTAATTATGTTTATTAATTGCATTCAACCATACTATTACTTTTGCAAAATTATACTAATTAATGACATGTTCTTTGATTGGTCAAAACCCAAAGTGGAAGCAAGTTGGAGACGCATTAATAAGGTCACAACCATTAATCAAATGCTCATTCCTTCAACTACAAACCTTATCTCATGAATTAAATATATCAAAGTTGATTTGATTTATTTTATGTTTGGGTCCGATTAATCGGTTTTATAAACATTAATTAAGAATTATTTAATTATTATTATATATTTAATATATTATTTTTATTAAATTTATAAAAATAATTTATTAATTATATATTTTTAAATATTATTTTAATCAATATATTCAACACTAATTAATATTTTTTTATTTTATAAATTTTATTAACGATTGTCTTTATAATAAGAACTGTTTTTAAAATTATCATATCAAATAAATTTTTATTTTTAATATACTGAAATTGATAAAATGAATTATCTATTAAAGCATTTATTGTAAATTTTTATTTTAAATAATGACTTAACTAATATAACGTTTGTAAGGCACTTGTGAGGATTTCTTTTATCATAATATAGCTAAAAAAAATTATTTATCGAAATATCGTTATTTTCATATTAATTTTCAAAATTCACTAGTTTTAAATCAGCAGAAAAATTGTCATCCCTCATGGCGATTTTCCAGCGTGTATTTGAAAAAAATTTCAAAAAATACCAAGGAAAATCGCCACCCCTAGTGGCGTTTTCCTTTTTTTTAATTATTAAATAATAAGATTTATATAATTTTTAAAAATAAAAATAAAAATTTAAGAAAATTTATAATTTAAATAATAAAATTAAAAAAAAAATTATAAAAAATTTAAAAATTATATTCGTAATACCAATCGGATTCTTTTCAACTTGTATTCGTAATAAATGGACCTCCGGGAGAAAGACCGATTAAAGCGTTGTGAATTATGCAGAAATGAAAGTCATTGCTAGACCTATCCATGGGGGATAACGATTTTTCTTGGTGTTTTTTGAACAAAATTTCAAATACACGCTGAGAAATCGCCATGAAAGATGACGATTTCCCAACTGACTTAAAACTAGAGGATTTTGAGAATTAATTTAAAAATAATGATATTTCGATAAATAAATTTTTTTAAAACTATATTGTGATAAAAAAAAAAAAAAACCCACTTGTGACTTGTTCGTAAAATTTTAATTTAATTGTTTTTATATAAATTTCCTTTTCATTTAAAAAAAAAAAAAACAAAAAGTAATACTAACTGAAACTGAAAGTGTGAACGCAAGTAAGAATCGTCAACATACTCTGCAGACAATTAAAATCAGCGGCAAATACGAGTGGGTCCACCGACACATGACGGTAAGTGAAAGGACAGGTGTCGGTAGGAAAACAAATTTGATGCACGTGTCAGAATATTACTGGTTGCAGACCACTGATTGAACGAGTCTTACGTCAGGAGACCAGAGCTGAGTACAGTGGAGAAAGGGACGCAAAAATTAAAAATAAACAAGTGAGGTTAAAACAGAGGGTTAATTATGATTAACTCCCTGATTAAGAGTGTTAATTAAGGAGCTTAACTACTATATAAAGTGAAGGGAGCTGGCGACACGGAACAGAGTGAGGCTGAGAGTCATTTACACCAAAAACTTGAGAGAAAAAAAAAAAAAAAAAGAGTTATTTTGGGAGATCTAAACACTTTGAGTGATTTTGGCTTTTGTTCTTTAAAAATCTTTCCCCCTTTTTTCTGTTACTCCCCGCTTCTCTGAATCCCTTTCTGTTAATCATCTGTCTTTGCAAAAAAAATCTGATTTTTTGGGTTTGTTTTTCAGTACTTTAAGAATTGGTATAAAGCAAACTTAGACAAGGATTTCTTGAAAAAAAGCCAGGTGTTTTCAGAATCGAGATCCAGGTTTTATTTTACAAGTTCCAATATTTTTTAGGCTAAGTTTTAGATTTTTTTTTTCTGTAGATAAAATCAGCTTAGAGGGTGATTTTTGGTCCCTCAAAGTTTGATTTTTTTAGGCTATCTTGGATTTCAAGGGGTTATATTTAAAAAAAGAAACCTCCTTAATCCTTTTTGAGTTCTGAAACCTGTTCATTAGTTTTTGGCAAGAAACAGGTTGCCTCAAATCTTTTTTTTTTTTTTTTTTTTGTGTTTTAAGAGATGGCAGCTACAATGGATTTCTATAGTAGCAGAGCAATTCAATCAGATTTGTATGGTGGAGAGTTGATGGAAGCACTTGAACCTTTTATGAAAAGTGTTTCTTCCTCTTCTCTTCCCTATAATTCTTACCTCTCTTTCTCATCTGCTCAAATGGAACCCAGTTTTTACCCAGATGGTTGTTACTCCACAACAATGGACCAATTTTCAGGTCTCCAACAGCAGCCACAACCTCAACCTGGTTCAACATTTGGGCTAAACAACTTAACCCAAGCTCAGATCTACCAGACCCAGGCTCAATTCCACCTCCAAAACAACCAACCAAGCTACCTTTACCAAAATCAACAACCCAACAACAACAACAACCATATGGTCAGCTTTCTTAGCCCCAAACCCATCCCGATGAAACAGATAGGTTCACCACCAAAACCCACCAAGCTTTACAGAGGAGTTAGGCAACGTCATTGGGGAAAATGGGTCGCTGAGATTCGGTTACCTAAAAACCGGACACGTCTTTGGTTGGGCACTTTTGACACAGCTGAGGAAGCAGCCTTGGCTTATGATAAAGCAGCCTATAAACTTAGAGGTGACTTTGCGAGACTCAATTTCCCTAACCTTCGCCACCAAGGTTCCCACATCGGAGGCGATTTTGGCGAATACAAGCCTTTACATTCCTCTGTTGATGCTAAGCTTCAAGCCATTTGTGAAAGCTTGGAACTAAATCAAAAGCAAGGAAGTAAGAAAAAATCATCGAAGAAGACAGCTGCGAACAAAAGCAAGAACAACAAAGTCCAAGGCGCAGATCAGCCTGAGCCTGAGGAAAAGACAGTGAAAGTGGAGAACTCCTCCTCATCTTTGTCTCCGGTTCTATCGGAGAGTGAGGGGTCAGCAGAATCTTCACCTTTGTCAGATCTTACATTCTCGGATTTAAACGAACAGCCATGGCCTGAAGTTGTTGTTTCTTCTTCGGAAAATTTTATGTTATCGAAATACCCTTCTTACGAGATTGATTGGGATTCTATTCTAAAAGCCTAAGGAAAAAAAATGTTTCATTTGTTGTAATAGTCCTTTTGTACTAGGTTCTTATCTCTTGTGTATTTTTGCAAAGCTCACTGCAATGGAGTTTTTGGCAGTTGCAGTGGCGGGTTTTTTTTTTAGGTTACTAATTTACTAGGAGGTCTTGTTTATGGGTAGGGACGTAGGGTTCTTAGTATTTAATTGTGTAAGGATTATGTTTACAAGACTTTGACATCTTCTCCATGGAGGTCAGCTCGTTTTTTCTTGCTGAACCAATGGAGAAATTTGTTAGTACTGTCTATAAAAGTTCGTAGCTTTTGTAATTGAATCTATTAGTATTGTTATTTATTGTCTTTTTATTTTCTACTAGTTCATATATATTTCTGATTTTTAAGCTATGCTTAAAAAATCAGATTGGATGTTATAGCTAAAAAAAAATCAAATTGAATGTTAAATCGATCATATTTTCAATCATTTAACCAGATATGGTCAATTTAATAAAAATAATTTAAATATTACGATAATTTATTTTAATAATAAAAAATATATTTTAATTTAATGAAATAATTTTTAATATAAAATTAAAAACTTAAATGTGATCATTTATAAAAAGTTTGAAAAAAATGAAATATACATATAAAATTAATTTTTTATCATTTAATTCAACTTTTATTGATTGAATTGATTTTATATTCATTCGATAAAAAATTTAATTTTAAAATATATATCGACAAATATTGATTTTGATTAAGGTTTCATTTGGATGAATGATAAAATTAGTTCCAATAAGATTGAAAACAGCAGTGTTGGTAAGATTAATTATTGTAACGGTGAATTAGATACTATAGTTGTGAGATTAAAATCAGTAGTGAAATGTGTGTTTGGATTCAAAAGTAACGGTGACGGTGAAATGAATTATAGTAAGAAAAAAATAATCATTAAGGATATTAGATAATTTTAATATAATAAATAAATATTTATTTTCATAAATATGTGTATATATATATAATAAATTATTATAAAACATTAAAATTATATTTATGAAAATAATAATAATATATATTAAAATTATATTTATATTAAAATATAATTATTTAAATTACATTTATGTTAAAAATAAAAAATTTCAAATTTTTAAAAAATAAAATAATTGCATTTTTATTATTTGTAATTATTTATTTTTAATTAATCATATCAAATATAAAATAATAAAATATATGTTTATTAATTATATTAAATTAAAAATTATTTTATTTTAAAAAAAATAAAAAGTCAAGTGTTATTGTGTCAAGGATAAAAATGTCTTCACACTATCATATAAGATAAAAATGTAAAGGTAAATTTGAAAAATGGCCTCCCACCGGAAGGTATTTTAATCCACCGGAGCTTGAAGCTTCAGTGGAAAAAACAATAACACCAGTACAATGAAACATTCTTCATGTTATTGTTGTGTTATTCAAACACAAAAATCAATGCTGTTGAAAAAGAAAAAAAAAATAACCCAACTGCACCGAACTAACGCTAACTAGGCATCCAAATGAGTCCTAAACCGGTTTGATCGATGAGCTGATCTGAATCTATTTTTTCGATACTGATTTTAAGACTTCATTAATAGTAGTAGTACTTTTGGTTTGTGAATTTGCTGACTTGAAGATAAAATTGAAATTGGTTAAAACGTTGGATGATTTATTAATATGTTGTATGAAACCAACTGAGCTGATGATAAATTTTTAAAAATTGCAGATTCAAAAAAGCTTAAATGTATAATTTTTTTTAAATGAGTTAATTAAATAAAAAATTGAAAGGTTATGGATAAATTAAAAAATCAAAAAATATATATATATGTTGCATGAAAATTGAAAACAAGTAGTCTTAAAGTGTACTTAAAGTCAGGTTGTCAAGAGGCTAAAAATGGGAGTTCAGGTTTATATGTAAAGCACCAAATAACCACCACAGGATCTACTGAACTTTAGAACCACTCAGAATTCCTGTTCAGCAACCAATAATCTTTTATCTAAAACATAATAGATTTTTTCAAAACATAATTTCTGGATATTTTTATGTCTTGAAAAGTGTTTCAATCCCGAAATTGGCTCCGAGGTCACGGGCTTGGCAGAAGGGGTTTTCTTGGTATCTTCAAACCAGCTACTATTATACTATAATATAAAAATATATGAAGACAAAAAAGTTAGTATTACATTTATCTCTTTTATTTAATCCTGTCTGCCTGGGCTTGGGTGGGTCACAATCAAAGTCTTTACTTTAAAGTAAAGCAAAGCTTTCCCAACAGCTCCTTTCTTTTGATTGCATCCCAATCCCATTATGGTTATGGATGCACGCGTGATCCCTTCGACTCACTATCACATACCTCACCCCTTACATTTTCTTATTCTCTATTTTCTTTTGGACTTGTCAAATTATTATAAGATTCGTTTAATTGATGTTTATAAACATCAATGAAGAATTATTTAATTATTAATTTAGAATTTTTTTTTATATTTAATATATTATTTTTATTAAATTAAAAAAATCATTAATTATAATTTTTTTTATACATATCATTTTAATCAATATTTAATGACACTTATTAAGATTTTTTATTTTTATATGCAAGCAAAAGTCTTCAACATAATCATGATTTAAATAAGACATTTGCTGAGGAGTAATCTAAAAATATTAAGATTTAATACTAACATTACAAACTATTCCTAGAATGAATGAGAGAAGAAAATTGAAAATTTTGGATATTCCTTAGTTGACAACTAAGTATACGTATTAAGGGGGTTGAAAGGTTAGTTTGGGTATTTTCAAATTTTTTTTTTATTAAGAAGGAAAGAAAGCACGGAAAGGAAAGGAAAAAAGAAAGAAAAAAAGAAAAAAAAATGTATTCATGTTGTTTTTGTGTTCGTGTTATTTTTTGTGTTCAAAATATTATAAATTTATACAATTTTGACATGTTAATAATTCATTTTATATAGATTTTGACACGTTCGGAAATTCGTTCGTGTTCATATTAATTTTTTTTGTCGTGCTAGTATTATTTTTTCGTATGTTCAAAATATTATAAATTTATATAATTTTTTACATATTAATAATTTATTTTATGTGGATTTTGATACGTTCGTGTATATGTATTGTGTTCATGTTATTTTCGTGTCTTGTCGTATTTTGATTATTTTTTTCATGTGTTCGTGTCATGTTTTAATTCATCCAAATATTTTGCATAGTTTTGTCACGGTGATTCAATTTAGAGAAAATTGTGTCCATTTCGTGTCCCAATTCATTCCATATTTTGCATAATTTGTCATAATAATTTAATTTAGAAAAAAATTTATATGTTCGTAACATGTTCGTGTTATTTTATCGTGTGTTTAAAGTATTATAAATTTATATTAATTTTTACACGTTAATAATTCGTTTTTTGTAGATTTTAACACATTCATATATTTTTGCCGAGTTCATGTTATTTTTGGTGTCGTATTTTAATTAATTTTTTCATGTTGTATTCGTGTTGTATAATCATGTTGTGTCCAAAATTATCAAGTCTAATTGACACTTTTCAAATAACTCCCAAATTTATGCCGCTCGTCGTCATGTTCGTGTTGTATTTTCTGTTATAATCGTATTCAAGGTATTATATATTTATATAAATTTTGACACGTTCGTGTATTTGTATCGTGTTCATTTTATTTTTTGTGTCATGTCGTGTTTTAATTATTTTTCTCATGTTATGTTTGTATCATATAATTATGTTGTTTCGAAATTGTCGGATCTAATTGATCATATTCAAATAACTCTCAATTTTATACCAAATGTCGTATAAATAAAGATAGAAGTTATTGTTTTTCTAAATTATCTTTACTGCTCTTGCTTTTTTATCTTTCAAATTTATTATAAAATATCAATTAAAATCTGATAACATGCCTACAATTAGAGGTGGTAATTGGGCGGGTTCGGGTCGGGCTCATTCAGGTACGAATTTTTTCGGATTCGGGTTCGGGCTCATTCGGATTCGGGTCGGTTCGGGTTCGAGCCCAGTCGGGTTCGATTCGGATTCGGGTTTGTTTTATATCATTTTTATTTTATGTTAGATGTAATCATTTTTACATAATTTAAATATTTACTTTTAAAAATTATTTTATTATTTTTAAAAATAATCTTTTATTATAATATGATATTTTTAATTATATTTATTTATTAAAATCAATATTTGTTAGCACCAAAAATATATAAAATTAAATTTTTATATAAAATACAATTTTAAAATAATTTATTATAAAAAATATGATATATTATAAATTAATCATATTAATATTTAAAATAATTGATTTGATGAACTCGAATTTCAACATGTAAATATATTATAATTTATATTCACTACAAAATAAGAGATTTTTAGGGACGAACTCTGGCATTCAACTTTGAGGCCTAAAAGGCTTGGATTACCCATTTACAAATATGAACGGGTTTTGGCAAAATTTGAAGTCTATATTTCGGATCGGTCCGGGCTTGGGCAAGTGAATATGGTGTTGATGACTTAATTTAATAATATGCCTAAGAAAACTATATATATGTTGCAAAAAGCAACGCATTTTTTTTAAAAGTAATTTTTATCTATTTTTTATATAAGAAATACTATTATACTAGAGATAAGTTAAAATGAATGAATTGCTATTAATTAATTTTAATATATAGAAAATACTATTATACTATTATAAGGATGCTCTTAAAATAATATAAATAAAGGACAAGTAATATTTTATGCCAAAAAAATTTACATTTCTAAAATTTTCATGAGTTTAGAATTTTTAGATAGTAGATTCATCAAGATATGGGACATTAAAGTTATAAGTACAAAATATAATTTTATTTTTGATAAAATTATTATTTTATCATATATATATAAATTAAATTATTTTAATCAAATTATTAAAAAAAATATTAGAATAAAATTGATAATTAAAGTTTTTGCTTTATAAAAAAATTATTTAATTGCAATTTGATCATTTTTATTTTTAGTATTAAATTCGAGTTCTGATTCGGGTCGGGCTCGGGTTTTTTCGGGTTCGGGTCTTTTCGGGTTTAGGCTCTTCGAGCTCGGACCATTTCGGATTCGGATTTTTTTGGATTTGGGTTTTTGACTTTTTGGTCAAATCGAGATTGGACGGATTTGAATTTTTCTGAGTGAGTTTTCGGATTCGAATTCATTTTGCCACCTCTACCTACAATGAAAAGCAAGCATTTATCTAGTATTATTTATAATATTATTTTTATATTAAATATAATAGTTGATATATAATTATGTATTAATTTGATTGCACTGAGAAAATATATTTACTAATCGTAAAAAAATGTTTTTAGAACATTTGTTAATAAAATTTTTAAATTAAGCAACTTTTTTTTTAACTCAGTTAATGTATGAAAAAAGCTTCAAGTTGGATTAACTATTGAAATGTTTTATAGATTTAAATTGATATTTTTATAAACTTTTTTTGAGCAAATGAAGACATAATTAGAACTTGAAGCTTAACCCAATTATTTCATATAAGGATACATAATTATCCTTAAAAAGTGACATCATAAATTAGAATTTTTGGGTTGCAAATCATGTTTCTAAGCAGTTGCTACAACTAACCTCTCGACATCCGCATTCATGTCCCAGCTGTTGAACCATGTGGAGAGGATCGCCTACGTAGAGCAATGGCAGATAATTTATGTTCCATCGAGCTAAAAAACAAGCCCCGTGGAGATAGCCAAATCCCGGCAGGAAGGCCAGTTTTCATCAATTATAGGGCAAAATGCCATCCCCTTGAAAATTGAAATACTAATATTCAAACAAGATTTTCAACTGTCATGTTAACCTTCTTAGTTTCAAACAGATTTTCATTGTGATATAACAGAAAGAAAAAAAAAAAAAAAAAAAAAAATTGTATCCAATTCTCGAAGTCACCTTTTTCATTCAAGCAAGTATCAACATCCAAAAGCCAGTTTGTGAACTCGTTGATTTCGGGTCAAATCGCAAAGACTACTAAACTTGTAACAAGGCATCTTTTAAATGAACTATAAAATCAGTCTAAATTCAACCATAGAATGTGTCAACAAAATTTCAGTCATGATTACGAAGAAAACTAATAACTGAACAGGGGTACGTACATCGCAATGGTCTTCTCGTTTACTTGGTTCGATTTTGCACCTGTTACTGGAAGATGAAACAGCAGCAATTTCATGTCAGCTCGATTCATCATCAGCTGAATTTACCAATTTCCATCTTCTTCTTGATTGCTTTTTGACCATGGTATATAAAAGAGTCTAATATTCCCGAAACTGTGAAAACACCTGAATAGAAAAAATTGGAACCAATAATCAACAACTCCAATCCAATCACGTCATTGTGAAGGGCATATCTGTAAATTAAAAGCTTCATAAATCCGTTGACAAAGCCGTATTGTTGGTATTAAAGCTTTCTTGAATTAAATTCAGAGGAGAAATTTGCTAGGATTTAATAAAGATGATGAAAAACTTGGTAAGACATCATCTGTTTTGACCCCCCAAAAGAAAATCTTCAGGCATAGTTTGTTTACTCAGTTATTTAGAGATGATTAAGGAACTACAAAATTTCTACATATGTGCCCCCATACAGAACATAAATATGAACTTCAATTTTCATTTTTTTTTTTTCAAAAATTTTAAGTTCAGGGGCTGAGGATTTGAACTTGTGACGTCATTTTTAGATTTTAGATTTTAGAAGTCAAATCTGGGAGATCTTGGGTTCTTGCCTCGTATGAAGTTGATCAAATAAATGAATGAGTTCATTAAGGGGAAAAAAAAACTTACAATTAAATTGTCAAGGAGAGCACAAAAAAAAAATGATCTAAAATCAACATATCGAGTATGTCCTCTATTCTAACTTATAAATAGTGAGAAAGAATAATCGGATTATGTGGAGAGCGAAGGATCGTTACCTCCAACAATAGCACAAACATTTGTTAGAAAGTGCAAGAATGAGACATGCTGCTCTGTGAAAGTCACCTACAAAATAAAGTTGAAAATAAGTTAAAAGAATTGGCAGGAATCAAATGAAACAACTTGAAAAACAGTCCAGACTTGGGCATTAACATTTATTACACCTGTTTAAGACAAGCTTAGGTCTAAGGCTTGACTCCTTTGACTCCCTCATACATATAAAAATAAAAAACTAAAAAGAACGTTGAAAGTGATGAGGCATCTCTAAGACATCAATATGTTTATAGCAGACACCGAAATTGCATAAAAACAAAAGCAGAGGAGAAACCAACCTTGATAGGAGAAAGGTCATAAAAGAAGAAAACTCCTGGGAGGGACTGAAGATGGCCTATTTCTGCACCCTTAAAATGCTCCGTAACAGAAAACTGCCGAAAGCAATCTCTCATGCATTAATCATTTTGACTAAATGAAAGAAGAGATAAAATCAAATCTTTTGCAAGTTCTAGCCACACCTGATTTGACTGGATAGTGTGTCCACTCACATCTGTGTACACAGTAGGTACAACCTACAAGATAGAAAGTATATTGAAAATCCCTCTAACTAAGAGACCCTTTTCTTATTTAAAGCTCATTTAGAAACATGATAAGCTACATGCTCAGAGACAAAAAGGAAGAATCCACGCCCCTGAAGATATGACTGTGAGCCATCAATCCACTGAGGAGGTTACAAAATTAGTAAGAATCCCTGCTACTCAGTCTTCTTGAATGTGTCATTCTCTCTTGCTTCGTAGAGAAGACGGAAGACACGGTATTTTAGTTTATATTTGCACAAAATTTTCAAGCAGAGTAAATCATATTCTCAGTAAGGTCACATTTTTATCTTTTATTGATCTGTTTGCTAGTGTCAATACATTTGACAACATGCACTAAGTTTAAACCGTTTAAGCTAATCAGTCAGACTTTTAATGCTCTGTGCCATTTATGTTGCCATTTTGACAGTTCAATGAGGGGCAGTTATATAATAACTTTATCAATATTGTAAAAGTTTTTATTGATATTAAATTTTAGAACCTTGATAAGATCTCACAACATTTATATATCATTAGGAGTGGAAATGTCACATGCTGCATACACTATTAGGCTAATGGAATGAAAAATGGTACTGAAAGGCAAATAGTCTAAATCCAGGAGTAATATCCTGGCTTTGATTACTAGATAGACGTGATAACTGATAAGGATTGGAGAATATGATTATAAAGAACTGAAGATTCAATCATGCAGAAAACTGACCTTGATAAAGTACTGGTACATCCCACTTGGTTGTTCTTGCGTCCATTGAACACTGAATTTAGAAGAAAAAAAAAATGACAAGATAAAATATAAGAAACATATGCCAACATCCAGCTGTAGCACATGGCTAAGGTAAAACGATTATCAGAAGTTAGCAAGTACCTATCAAGAGGATTCACGACACCAGGGAAGTAATCTCCAAAAGCTAATCTATTGATCTTGTGACTTAACTATATCAAATATTCATAAGCACGATAAGATTAGATAAACATTTTCAGATAAGACATGCTAACATACACAAAGAATGGAAACAAAAGGGCTACGTCTTACATTAAAACTGTCCTTTTGAAATGCTAGCAAGTCATGTACATGAACATTTGATTGCTGAAAGCTTTTCCCGGGTGCAAAATGGAAATTCCCTGCGACCTTATTAACTTCTAAAAAGCCATATAAATTACACCCCTCACCTTCTTCATCCTTAATCTTCTGAAGAAAACCCTCTCTCTTGCACTGAGCAACAGAAAACAGCAGAAACAAGAAAGCATAAATCAAGGCATAAACCAAGGTCACATTAAGTCATGTAGGTCAACTGGGAACAGACCAGTATTAAAGGGGGAACAGACAAGGCCGACCAGAAAGCAACAAAATCTTACTACACCTAGACAAGCATACACTGTTGCTCAATGGATATTGGCTCAGGCAAACTTGTGTATTTTTTTGCATGTATCAACTATCAACAACTAAAAGTTTCAATTATTATACAACAAAGATCATATTGGTAGTTGTCCTGATATAAGATAACAAATAAAGATTTATCTTAAGATTATTGAAAAATAAAAGGAATCAAGTTTTTTAATGCACCAAGAAGTGGCATGGCAAAGCCCCATGTCAATTACCTAATTATTAGATAAATAACTATTCCCCTTGCCACATTGGCATTCCAAATAGAGGCTCTGGGGAGTTGGATCTGGAATTGGTCAATACTCAATAGGCATTATTAGGAGGGGAAAATAGGTTTCAATGTATGCTAATATATCTTACGGAAATGAAAACAATAAAGTACAAGCATGACTATAAATATCAAAGATAATATAGGCAAAAACAACATTTTCTATCCCAGCATATCTGTCTACGTGTGTCTCATTCCAATTGAAGTTACTTCAAAAATCAGATAGAGTTAAGCTCTTATGCAGACATACCTGGTCAATCGAATCCAGATTTGACAAAGCCCAACCTTTCTTTCTGTATGCTTCACGAACATCCTCACAGGAGTTGCAACAATCATCGTCAGCCTGCAAGATGGGAAGGAAAAGAAGGCTTAGGGAGGAAAAATACAGCATACCTGGAGCAAAAAGATAGTACTTCTTAAAACCGGACTGTTTTCAATGATTATTCACTACCTAAATACAGACCACATCCACTACCTCTTCAGGTCCAGTATAAAACACAACCAAAACAAGAGAAATTGAGGAAATAGCCAAAAGAAAAAAGAACAATGATGAATAAATGCTACTAAATCAAATGTTCATATTATATTAGGCAAATGATGACAAAATGACACTTCTATTATTAGGATCAAGAGGATAAGGTACTGGGACCTATGAAAACAAAGTCAAAGATCCTTCATATTCAGGACAAACATGCAGCTACTGGATTGACTTATATCACAATGAACTAGCAGATGTAAACCATATAGATGAAGCATACCGCTTCTGCACCATAACATGAACCACAATATGTCTCATTGTGCTCGAGCCTGCCACCATGCCTCTGTAAAGGCTTTTCAATCTGTGTGAAGCAAAATAATTATGAGCAGAAAGAAAGGCAAAGGCAAACAAAACAAAACAAAACAAAAGCTGAATGTGTGATTCTCAGATCCTTTACATTAAGAAAAAAAAAATGTAACTGAGATCAACTTCAAGCAATATTGCCATATAGCTAACCTTGGGAGCTCCAATTCCATCTGGTCTCACTTCTATAACATTGCCATGAGCATCTAACCGTTTCTTGATTATGTCATGTTTCTGCAAGTTAGATAAAAATAAATGTTTAACAGCAACAGCTGGACAACTAGCAGCATGTGCAGAAAAGAGTAAGTTCTGTGTGCATGTACATGCATGGCCATAAAGTTCTGTCTACATTACATATGCAAACTCATCTATGTGCCCATGGAGAGAGAGAGAGAGAGAGAGAGTTGATTAGAAAATTCCCTTTGCGACACTTGATGTAGGAGAAAAACTCATTAATATAGAATAAAAAAACATGAGTTTTTGCACTACATACCACATCAAGGTGTTGCTCTCCACTTATGTCCATTGCATCAAGGCTGAGGATTGAGCATGCAAGAGCAGGAAATGTGACATCAAACTGCATTTTCAAATCCAAAAGTGACATTAAGAAATTAGAGGGGATAATTCCAAAAGACTCAGATCAGTACTATGAATAAAGCTGAAAAGAAACAATATGAACTGTGTAATAAAATAGTTATATTAATTCTGATGATGCAGAATATTCTGATTCAAAACAAATAAAAACAGTTTATAGTAAAACATGAAAAATGGCCACGAAAGAATCTTCAGGAAATCTTGCAATGGCGAGAAGAATCTTCAGGAAATTTTATGTGAAATCTAAGGCCATAGGGAAAAAGCTGAAAGGGAAATCTTGAATTAATGTTGGATAGCAGATGACATTACATTGATGCGCAGAGTTTCCCCTCTTGAAGTGTCAACCACAAGCTTTGTTTCAGTCACAGCATGAAGATATAATCCTGCAACCAAGACCATAAAAACAAAAATGTTGATGGAAACAGATCACCTAACTTAGATCATGAACTAGACAAAAAGAACACGCCCCCACCAACCGACATCCACACATAAAAAGTTGAAAGGACTTAACAGAACTGAAGAAAACTGGTAAAGCTCTAAAGGACACTAAAAAGAGACCAGGTTAATGTGAACGTATACAAGACAGAGTACATATACAAGAATATCATCCATCAATAAAGATCTTAATAACCATATTCAATGAAACTTGACACTAACACAAGCATCATGATTGAGCAATGAAGGTGCAAGTGATTATCTACAAATGCAAAGTTCCTTGAATGAAGTCCAGAACATACCAAAATTTGAAATTTTCTCATTTGTTATCACTAACATGCCTCATTTATGGTATGGCTTTACTTGACACATCGGCAAATACAGACTACTAGCCATAGAAAAGAGCCTGCAAAGTGTGTAAAATCACAGAGAATGTGGGTGATAGGCAACTCCCTAGGCCGTAACATGTGATACTTCTTTCTGGTCCAAACATTATCAAAAACATGATCAAGTGCAAATGATTTCATAAATGGATTATCACTTGTTCCATTTGCAAACCAGAGGCCATGTTTACCAACTCTTCAACCATACTACTCCAACAAGAATACGCTGAACTACACATCTCTCCTTATTCATAAACAACCCCTTAAGCATTGTTCCCCATGGAAGTCGAACAAATTTCATCTAAAATAGATGCAAAACTCAAACAGTCATTGAAAACTAGCCTTTGAGTAAAAGAATTAACAATTTCTCTTGGATAAATCACTACTAATCCATCATGTTTAAGTTACTAATGCATCAATAAACCTTAGTCACCATCTCGATTAAAGCTAAGCAACCAATTCCTTTTAACCTAACATCTCAATCAAATCACAGTTCACACCTAAAAAAGGCCATCATTTTCCAAAATCAAAAAACAAAATTCAAATAACGCAATTCCAACACATAAAGAAAGATAAATAATAAAAGAAATCAGATCCAAATAATTGAGCAGAGAAAAGAAAAAAAAAGGGAAAAACTTACGGAGCTCGGAGAAGAAGAGCAAGAACATAACAACGGAGGAGACGAGAGTGATAACGCCACCGGAGAGTGTACGGCTGTAGAAATCCTCGTTTATCTTAGGGTACGCATCTAAATTCCTTAGCTTATTCATTATTCCGTCCATCAATTCTATCTTTTTTCTTTTCTTTTCTTTTCTTTTTCCAATTGATTTATAAAATGATTCCTCTTCTTCTTAGCCTAAAATCCAAATACAAAAAATCTAAAAAAATAATAATATTAATAAAATCTAATCCGATTAAACAAATTAAACTTAAACACCTCGTTGAAATATAAAAGAAATTTTTTTTTAAAATTTTTCTGAGACGAGGAGTTTAAGATTTTCCGGGAGGGAGGACCTAAGCCTATTGGGTCGTTGTTTTTTCTTTCCTCTGTCTTCGAAGGTCGAAATGACAAAGAAGGCGTCGCGTAGCCTAATTCTTTCCCCGGTATTTACGGTCAATGGATACGCTTTTGTATAAATCTACCGTATTTTCAGTTTAGGGCTTTTCTTTTCCCTATTTTACCATTTATCCCCTATAGCTATTGGGTTATGTCACTTATGTGCCTATGCCTATGGGGGATATTGGGCTATGTTTTTGCTTTTTTTTTTTTTTTAGATATGATTTGTTAATTTCTTTTTAATAATTCTTTTTTTATCTAACTATCTAAGGTGGGGCTTGGCCAAAAAAATATAATATTTAGGGTGGGAAATTTTTTTGTACTTAATATAAAATAATAATTTGAATGCCATCAAAATCTCATGTTTTTGAAGGTTGAAACCATAATAAGAATAAAACAAATAATTTGAAAAAAAAAAAAATGGAGGGATGAAAGGGGAGAGAGTTGAGAAAAATAAAACTTATTTTATCTTAATATTTGTGAAAAAAAATTGTGTATAGGAAAATAAAAAGGAATTACATTTACATTTGGATTATGTGTTTATTTGTCAGTGTTATTTAAATTTTTTTTTATTACAAATGTACCTCTATACACATGCACAAAGTCTACCGTCACATGCCTTTGGTAAAAATGAATAATACCTTAGAGATAGAGGCAACTTAGTTATAATTGATTACTGCATCAAATAAATTTCAATGCCAATTTTTTTAAAGTTTGGTTCCAAATAATTGTTCTAAGTTTGGTAAATAACATTATGTGGTATTTTTACAAAAATTTATTGTCTTCAAATGTCTTATAAGTATCTTTTTTTGGGTTGAAAAGCAGGATAAAAAAATCGAATCGAATCAATTAGTTAAATTGGTTCAATCGGGAATCGAAAGGTTGTCCGATTTGATATGAGATTTGAACATTTAACCTCTTAATTTTATATTAAAAACTATATCATTAAATTAAATGCGCATACTTTTATTAATTATTTATTATATTTAACATTAAAATTAATTTTTAATTTTTAATATTATTTTAATTAAAATGATTGATTCAATCAATTGAATAAATATAATCGAAAACTGAAAATCTTACCGATTTTAACCTTGTTGAAAAGTTATCTCAAAATTTTTGGTTTTAGATGAAAAATTGAAGCCAATCTGAACCTTGCCACCTTGACAAATTAAGTTCATGACATATAATTGAGTAATGGACTTACATTAGAAGAAAGTTGGATCATCTCTTTATTTAACTTGCAAAAAGGCTTCCAAAAAGATTGGGCCAAAACACACTTTTCCTTTCAGAAGTTATTTTACTATATAAGCCCATCCATCACCATTTTTCAAGCCCAAATTGTAACCTAAAAAAGAGAAGAAGCATAAAACAGAATTTCTTTGTTTTAACCAATTGGAGGGTGTATCATTTTTGTTTTGATATTTATATGTATTGATATCGGTGTATTTTGACATACCGTTTCGGGTTTATTGGTATTTTTCAAATACTTTTTCATATATTTATATAAAACTTATTTTCAAGTTTCATAATAAAATATATATCATATACATATGCAAATATACCTCAATTATTTACATAAAATATATATTTATATGTAAATATAAAATTTTAAATATTTAATATCCAAAAATTTTAAACATCAAATAAATATAAAAATACATAGTAAATTATTATTAATTAAGTTCAATAGATTAATTTAATAAATTTATTTATTTTTAAATGTAATTATGACAAAAATAAAAAAGATCCTGATCAAGAAAAAATTAGAAATTGATTTAAGACAACCAATAAGTGAAAAAAAATTTAAAAAAAATTAAAATCTTGTATCAATCGATACAAACTGGTACTAACTGATACAGACCGATACAACCAATACGAACCGGTACAAAAACCAAAACGGTACATTACTAGTATCATTTCATTTTACCTTAAAATCGCTACGTACGATATCAATATGGTACCGACTATCTTGGTTAAACACAAACTAAATTAAATTGTTAACATGATGATTAGTTCAGCATTTAAAGTATAAAGGTAGCAGATTCTTATTCTTAGATACATATTCCACAATTAATATAAAAGCAGTAGCATTGGAAAAAATCACAAGTCCATTGGACTAAATCATTAGTCAATTAGGGCCTAATTGAGAGGAAACCACCAAACTTCACATAGGATATTTTTTAGGTAGAATTATTCCCATTAAAATTTTCAAAAAATGTAAAAGTGAAAAGAAAATTTGGAATTTAATTCGCTTTTTGAACATTGTTTAACATATATGATATATAATATATTCCTATAATTTGCATAATTTAATGCTATTTGCTTATTTCAGTTCTATCATATTGTAAAAACCTTTTTATGCTTTTGTTTTTATGAGTTGTGTTTTTGTTTATTTTAGCAGTTTAAATTGGTATAAAATGACTAATAGTGTATGATCACAAGATTAATTAGACTGATCTATTTTGAATTAGACCTGTTTAAGGATCGGGTTATTCGTTCAAGCCCAATGTTCGATATTTGTGAAGGTTTGGATAAAAATATTAGGCCCGAAATATGAATTTGGGCAAAAAAATTAGGCTCGTTTAGAAAATAAACAAGGCCTTGACTCCAACAATCATGGCTCGAGCCCAATCCGTTTTTCATTTATATAATATATTACATAATTTATATCATATAAATATATATAATATTATAGTGTAATAGTTTAAAAATATGTTAAGTTATTTATGCTTTATAACTTAATAAAAGAAAAAAAATTAAATAAAAATAATATATATTTTTTAAAAAAATAATATGAACGGAGCTAAACGGGTTTAGACTATCCACTTATAAATATAAAAGGGTTTGGACAAAATTTGAGATCCATATTTCGAGTCAGACTGAACTTGAATAAATATACAAAATATTGATACTATATTTAAGCTCGAACGAACATCTGTTATTGAGTTGTGTTTTGTTTTGTTTTTTTTTGGACTATACCATGCAGTTACATCATTGATCTATTCAACACTTCAATGATAACTAACAAACCGATAAACCACTCATAACTTCATGCAGGAGAAAAGAGAAATGGAGGAATTAATACAAACCTATACTAGGACTCAAGGGAATAATTCACTTTTGTTTTACTTATCATAAAACAAGCTGAATTTTTTTTTGAAATGCTGGCATACCATTCATACTAGTAATGACAATATGTGTATTTAGCAGCAAAGTGAGGTCTCGGAGTTGGAATTTCGAGTCCCGTTTTGATGTCTAAATCATCAAAATTCAATGAAGAAGATAAAAAATAATAAAAGTCATAGAATGTTAAAGACAGTAATTTAAGATTCTTCTGTACCCTTACCTCATATTTTTTATTATACCAAAGACTTATCCTATTCTGATCTATAGGCCATACGTGTTTTGCGGCAATGCTTATTCTTGGGCTTTTGGTCAAAATGAGTAATGGGCATAAAAAAAAAAAAAAAAAAATAGGAACTTAAAAAGATCTAGAGAACAAAGATTGAAATTAGTGGGTTACTTTTGCTAAAACATTCTTAAGATAACATAAATATATATCAATAATTATGTTTTTGTTCCCAATCATCTAAGCACATTAAACTTGATTTTCCGAAATTTAAAACTATGGAAAAGTGCTACACCATTATTTTATATCAAGGAAAAGAGAATTAACTAAGCAAATCATTAACCTTAAGTTGGCATAAAGAGCCACCACCACAATCTCAATCCTTTTTCTTAAGATTAATATTTGGTGATTCTCTAATTAAAATCTAGAGGGAAATCTTCATTGCATACCACAAAATGTTCTTAGCTAGGCACCTTTATTAATCTAGCCCTCTAGTTAGAAAAAAAAAAAAAAACACTACAGAATATTAATTGGGACCATGAAAATGATTTTGAATCTGCCCTTCTAACATTCTTTTAATTTGTTTCAAGTGGAATTTAACCACCAAATATTGTTGGTTAAACACCTTTCTCTTTTTCTTTTTGGATAATCAAGATAATCTAAGATATAGCGCATTGTTTAAATACTTAACATCCAATCACTCTTTATATAATTAGTTTTTAACAACATTTTTTATAAGACGTTTAAAGATATCTTTAGATTTTGATTGAGATTAATATTTTCTTCGGATGATTTTAAAAGTGTACTCTTTCGTATCAGTCTATTGCATTTAAAATTTTATTCACAAAATATTCCTCACCAGAATCAAACCCAGATTGATAGAAAAGTGGACTCTTCCTTTACCAATTAGATTAACCTTGTGGATTCTAAACCTACCAGATAGCTCGTTCAACCCAATTCGAATTAGGTCGGATGTAAGGAATTTTGTAATTCGGTCTGATTCGAATTACTATTTATTAAATAAAATAGTGAACTCTTCCTTTACCAATTAGATTAACCTTGTGGAATCTAAACTTGCTCAAGGATCGGATAACTTGCTCAGCCCGATTCAAATTGGGCCGGACATAAGGAATTTTGTAATTCGGTATGACTCGAAATACTATTTATTAAATAAAAAAATATTTTTATTTAAATTTAATTAGAAAAAATATAAATATTAATATATAATTTTTTTTAATATTTTAATAATTTATAAATAATAAAATGAGTTTACGGGTTAGATCGAATCCCACCCGAAACAAACTCAAACAAAAAAAATTCGAGCTACAATCTGACCTAACCCATAAACATATGTAATGAATTCTATCGGTATTAATTGTCTTAAATCTTAATTTATTTTTTTTTTTTAAGAAAAAAATAGTGAAAACTGGCCCATATCTAGAGTTGATAGAATACAATAACAACATTCCCCACTTTTTATGAACAATAGTAATTAGGTCTCTCAATGCATCCCGTACTCTAGCAAATATAAAATTCCATAAAAATCTTGGAAAGGAGAAAGAGGAAGGAGTATAATCCAGATTTGGGGAAGGTTCTTTTTAGATTTATAATCTGTGTATTTATATTGTATTTATGCTATTTTTACGTATTATAATCATGTTTAAAATATATTATATTTATATAAATTTTGACACATTATAATTTATGTTATATAAATTTTAACACGTTCGTATATTTATGTTGTTCATATTTAATTATTTTTTTTATATTATGCAAAATTATTAAAACTATTTACGGCCACAGGTGGAGTTTGATGCTGGTGGGCTTTAATGGGTTTAGCACTATGGGCATAATTTGTGGGCCCTTAATGAATCATTGCCATGGCAAAATGACATGTCAAATCATGAAAGGGAGATTGTGGGCCCCCTTTTTTTATAATGCAATGTCTGGTTTTTCCTTCTTTCCCCCAGGGGGCCCATGTTTTACTAACCGAAAGTCATCAAATCTCTCAGTTCTGGCAGTTTATTCAGTTGGTTCTTTACCCAATTTTGAATGCCCTTTACAAGATTGTCCTTTCTATTCTGGGTCAATTTAGTTCTTAGCCGGATGATTTTTTTTTTTCCTTCTGGGAAACCAAACGTTCAGTTTCAGAACCCTTCTCAAAAATCTCTGAAAGGCCACTGCCATTATATGAACATTAAATTTATCAATGATGATTCTAATTTGTTTAGCTTTCTTTATGAATTTTACTCAAAATCCTTGTCAAGCTTTTGTTTACATTAGCCAATTATAATGATCCTCCTAAAAAATAATAAATTTATATTTATTGAATTTGATGGATGATAGTATTTTTACGGAAAAAAATTCCAAACATAGTGGGGTTAATTCTAGTTTAAGATTAAGAGTTTATATTTAATGTAGTAATTCACACGATATTACTTCATTAATAACTAAATATAAAATTTTAATTTTTTTTAAAAATTAATATACATAATTTTGTTTATTAATATGTGACGTGATATAATTCATTAATAATGTTTCTTTAATAACTAAATATAAAATTTTAAAAAAGAAATATAAATAATTTTGTTGATTAATCTGTAATATCATATAATTTATTAACTGTATATAAATTTATATACTGACATTGTCACAAAAATCCTAAGATTAAAGTAGCTATATATAACCCAAAGTCCAAAAGATTTCCTACTCCAATAAAACCCTTTTATCCTCTCTCCTTTCTCTCTGCAAGAAGATCATGATTGATAAGCATTTCTTTTGACTTGAAACCTAAGATTTTATACCTTGTGCGCATTTTGAAAAATGATATATCCACAAATAATATTTGAACCTGCTATTTTTTTTTTTTGGTACAAAAAAAGCTACAGTTTAAAGATAGAAAAGGGGTTGCAGATATTAGGATTTGAACCTCAAACATACTAAATGTCACTTCTTAACGGTGATTACATGAACCAACTGAATTAAGTTTCGAATTGAACCCACTATTTTAAAAAAAGTTTAAAAGAGCAAGATAAGGAGGTTCTTTTTCGTATTCTTTATGTCTTCTAGCTCTCCCTAAATTTCTCACATTTATTCCATTTTTTCAAACTAAGATTTGCATCCAACTCGCAACTTCGTTCGAATATCAAGGTATCTGATAATGGATAATATTGGATTAGGAAATCAGCCAGAGATTGCATTCATGGCAAACATGTCATAGCTAAGTAGCCTCAGGGGTTAAGTAGAGTTGGGGTAGTGGCATATTCTCTATCGTTACTCAGCGTAAGGAAATATATATGAAAATGCAAAGTAAAATATGTTGTGCGAAAGCGAATTGATATTACTAAAACCGATTTAAACACACTGAAAAAACACCGATATTTTACGTGGTTCGGCAACTGTGCCTACGTCCATGGGAGGAGGAGCTTGAAGCTTTGTATTAATGGAGTTTAGAGTACAAACATATACAGAATTCAAGGTGCTACACAAGCACTGAACTCACAACTCAACACAATACCGAATTACTCTATAAACACAGAGTATTTGCTTCAACAATTTAGCTCTAACACATACTCAACTCTACTCTACTCTCTCATCTCTACATGGCTATTTATAGCCATAATATCAAGGTGTGAACATGCATCAAGTGGCAGCCACCATAGCCTACCATAGCCACCATCCACCACCTATCTTGGTGTGAACACATTGCAAGTGGTAGCCACCATAGCCACCATCCATTTGCAAGTGGTAGCTTCCATTATTGGTGGTGCAAGTGGTGCAAGTGGTAGCTCCATTATTGGTGCTAAGCCACCTATGGTGAATGAGCCATATTCAAGCTATATTCAAGCCATATTCTAAGCCATATTCCAACAATCTCCACCTTGGCGAGAATCCACAGAGAGAATTCACAGATCAGAGCTTCCTCTTTTCTCCTTCAAATGTACACACCATTACTCACATATCAGGGCACCTTCTGCATTGGCATGATTCATCAATGCACTGAGCCTGAGTCAATTTTTCTGTCTACTTCCCAGGAATTTTCTTAGCTTCTCCAAGATCATCTCGAACTCTGAGCTCAGTTGAGCCTTCAGCCTGTCGATCTCCACCTTGCCTTTTTCAGCAGATAGACAAATGATCCATCTTGAAGTTTCCGGAAATAAAAACAGTGATCAAATTGACTGTGTGTGTACTTTTCATCCTGTCATGAAACAGTCCAACCGTTTGTTCAGCTGTCACGGGATTGTTTCAGAGCATACAGTGATCAGTTCAACTTGCTTTTGTAATCTCTGCGACCGGGGACTCCAGAACCATCTGGTTGAGTCATACAAATTTCCTCCTCTACGGAACCATGGAGGAATGCAGTTTTTACATCAAGTTGAACTATCTCTAGGTTATACAAGTGCTACTAAAGCCAATAAGATCCGAATAGATGCATGCTTAACAACAGGTGAAAATACCTCATTGTAGTCTATTCCCTTCTTTTTGAGCCTAACCTTTGGCTACCAATCTGGCTTTGTATCTGATACTGTCTTTGCCGGTAGCACCCTCCTTTTTGGCAAAGACCCATTTGCACCCAATTGATATCTTGAGTGTTGGAAGTGGAACTAACTTCCAAGTCTGATCGCCTCCTTCCACTGGGCATGCTCAGGGCTGTTTACAGCTTCTTTGTAATTGATCAGAACATCATCATCAATTACTGGAAGGGCGTATGTCACCACGTCTGTGTATCGAGCAGGTTTCCGAATATGTCTATTCGGTCTACTGGTGACAACTGATTCAAGTTGCTGAAAGATTTCCGGTGATGACTCCTCCACTTCAATTAAGGTGTCATCAGATTCTGATTCAAAACTCCACCTGCTTTAGAGAATCTTGGTTCACATTCTCTGGAGTTGACAGTTTCAGCATTACAGATTCGTCAAAGGCAACATCTCGGCTTACGATGACTTTCTTTGACTCAAGGTTCCACAATCGGACTGCTTTTACTCCTTCACTAAAGCCCAAAGAAGACAGCTTTCTTGGCTCTAGGATCCAGTTTTGCATCCGTTACTACGAAGCCGATCATATACATTGGCAGAATATCCGGACTACACCTCTATGGGAGTCTTCCCATCAATTTCGGTGGAGGTTAGTCTGTTGATAATGTGGGAGGCGAACACTAAAGCCTCCGCCCAAAAATGCTTTGCTCAAGCTCGACTGGGATAACATGCAGCGAACTTTATCAACCAAAGTTCGGTTCATCCTTTCTGCAACTCCATTCTGCTGGGGAGTGCTAGGAACAGTGAAGTGTCGGACTATCCCATCATTCTGTGAGAGGCTGCTGTTCTGCCTGTCACGGTTTCTCTGTCAAGGAGATACAGATTTCCCTTCATATAACCCTTCATTGCTAAGAATGCTCCACGTACAACTCTCAGGACTCCATTCTGAATGGTCACCTTGTAACCATTTGAGTCTAAGACCCCCAGTGATATGAGGTTCTTCTTGAGATCAGGGACATACCTTACGTTTGTAAGTTGTCTGATTGTACCGTCATGCATTTTCAGTCGGATCGTTCCGATGCCTCTAGTGTGACAAGTATTGTCATTGCCCATATGGACAATCCCTCCATCAAACTCTTTGAAGTTTGAGAACCACATCCGGTTCGGACACATATGGTAGGAACATCCGGAATCCAGAATCCATTGATCTGAAGAGTGTGTTGTTGTGGAAATTGTAAATGCAGAGTCTTCCTCTCCCTCAGATTCTTGAGCTACACTCACAATCGACCTCTCCATGTTGGGACAGTTATTCCTCCAATGCCCTTTCTCATGGCAAAAGGCACACTCGTCCCTCGAGAGTCGTGTTCTCGATGATCCCCTCTTTGAGCAGGATCTCAATCGACCTTTCTGTCTGGACAGTCTTTCTTCCAGTGTCCAACACTGGGCACACTCGTCCCTTGCAGATTGTCGATGATACTTTTCTTAGACGTGATCTTCATCCATCTATCGGTCCTTCGCGGATTAACAGGATTCTTCTCCTAGATAGGATATCCACCGCCTACTGGACGGGATCTGGACATGATCTTCACCGTCTACTGGACTGGACTGGACAGGATCTTCACCTCCTACTGGAAGGGATCTCCACCGTCTACTGGTCTTTCACGGACTCACAGGTCCAGTACTTCGCACTGCCATATGCCAAAGTTGGTGGTGCCATCAAATTTCTCCACCTCGAACTTTGCAGTGGTCATCGAGTTCTTTCTGATATAAGAACTTGATCGTGCGCTGTATGGAAAAAACGGATGCCGCGGTTGAGTCCGGAATAGTCGAAATAGCCAGGAACGGGTCCAACTGTGTAAATTTTGGACACACGGTGAATATTCTGCGAATATTCTGCTACAAGTGGCTCGAAATGGACTCGGTTTAGCTCAACCGGCTCGGAAAAGTCTCGGAATAGTGTTCTGAAACGGCTCAAAAAATAGCCCGAAAAAGTTGGTCGGACCTGCGGCGGCGCGTGGGCGGCGGACGGCGGCGCGTGCGGCGGCGCGTGGAGCGCGTGGAGCTGTTTGGGTGGCCGGCGCGTGTGGCGCGTGGGGCGCGTGGGCTTCACGCGTCTTCAACCTCTGGAGGCGCGTGTGGCGCGTGCTGCGCGTGGGTGTCACGCGTCTGCAACCCCTGGTGGCGCGTGCGGCGCGTGGGCGCGTGGGGCGCGTGAGCACTTCTTCTGGTGGCGCGTGCGGGCGCGTGTGGCCTCCTCTGGTGCTCCGGTTGATTCTGCTGCACTCCTCTCAACGACCTCTTCAACCTGGTATTTTCAAAACACAATTTGGAGCACTTTTGAAAAACGGACAGAATCGAACAAACTCGGTTTTACGTAAAAATTGGCTCTGATACCAATTTGTTGTGCGAAAGCGAATTGATATTACTAAAACCGATTTAAACACACTGAAAAAACACCGATATTTTACGTGGTTCGGCAACTGTGCCTACGTCCACGGGAGGAGGAGCTTGAAGCTTTGTATTAATGGAGTTTAGAGTACAAACATATACAGAATTCAAGGTGCTACACAAGCACTGAACTCACAACTCAACACAATACCGAATTACTCTATAAACACAGAGTATTTGCTTCAACAATTTAGCTCTAACACATACTCAACTCTACTCTACTCTCTCATCTCTACATGGCTATTTATAGCCATAATATCAAGGTGTGAACATGCATCAAGTGGCAGCCACCATAGCCTACCATAGCCACCATCCACCACCTATCTTGGTGTGAACACATTGCAAGTGGTAACCACCATAGCCACCATCCATTTGCAAGTGGTAGCTTCCATTATTGGTGGTGCAAGTGGTGCAAGTGGTAGCTCCATTATTGGTGCTAAGCCACCTATGGTGAATGAGCCATATTCAAGCTATATTCAAGCCATATTCTAAGCCATATTCCAACAAAATATACCCTTTAATCTTGCCTTTGATTCGTTTAGGGAAAATATATACGATGCTTAGAAGCATGATGATTTAGAGACTCTTTTGCTATGGCCCCCTTTGAATACCCACCGCCCATCACAACAATTTGGTTCGTGGGAGATTTGCTAAAGAAAAAATTTCAGCACATTCGATTTCTGCTTTTTTTTCGTAGCTTGAGCATAAAAGAAAAGATTTTACATATTGAGATTTGAATTCAAACTTATTAGATGTCATTTTTTTAAAGTGATTATATGAATCAACTCGAGTAATTAAGGTCCCGTTTAGCATTGTTGTTGGCACAGTTTTTGAGGTTAAAAGCTGCGTTTCACCCTAAACACAATGTTAAACGGGTAAAGTTTTTTGGGCTTTAGAAATTGTTTTTTGAATAAAACGACTTTATTATTATTACATTTTTAAACTTTTATTATTTTAAACATATCTTTTTTTGACATTTCAATTTCTAACAATATTTTTTTTTTGAAATCATGGTTTGACAACCAAACCAAAAGGCTAAATTTTTTTTTTTGGGACTTTAAAAACTGACTTTTGAATAAAATGACTTTATTATTCTTATATCTCTAAACTTTTATTATTTTAAAAATATCTTTTTTTGACATTTCAATTTCTCACAGCACTTTTTCACATCAATGAATACTTAAAAGTTTTTAAATTACAATTTTTTATCATACTTTTTTCAACCCAACTTTTTTCACCAACAATGCTAAACTAGCCCTAAATTTGTTTAAAAGTTAAATTCAATGTAGATTCTAAATTGGCAAAGAAGAGGTTTCTATATAACCAACTTCAACACACAATGTTAATTAACTAAATCCACACCACCATTAATCAATAGGATATATTGAGCAAAAAAATTAAAAGAAAGAAAGAAAGAAGAAGAATATTTCATGGTTAATAGATATATATTTTGATGGTGACCTGAAGTTTTACCAAGTTGGTTTCTAAATTAATCATGATATATAAGACAGGTTGAGTTCAAATAATTAAGTTGACCATAAAAATTTATTACTGTAATACATTTTTGTCATGAGCATTTGATGTTTAATTAACTGAAGAGATTCGTTCCATAACAGTTCCCAGGGCAAGCAGGAAAACTAGTTCTAGTTCTAGAAATTAGACAGAGGAAAACGATCTCAATTAATTAATTAATTTGCACAACCAGAAAGAAACTTTCTTAATCAGAATTCAGAAAGTTATTTATTCCCAATTAAAGTCGTTTGGGGTTTTTCGGGGGCCTGAATCAATCAAAATATAATTTTCTTCGGGATCTCTTTAATAAATCTAACTTTGGTTTGCCTAACTCGATCTCTTTTTGACAATCTTCGTCTACCCGAATTTTGAAACCGAAGCCCTTCATTGTAGCTTCCAAGCATCTCCAAAGGCCTCCGATTTTGACTGTTTATATAGGAATTCAAGCAGTAGAAAAGCAACATAAAAAACATACCGAATTACTATTTAATCAATAAATAATTATTTAAATTTAATTATAAAATATTAATATTAATTTAAAATTATTTTTTAATATTTTAATTTTTTAAAATAGTGAAGTGGATTTTTAGGTTCAACAAGTCAAGTTGACTGTTGGGCAAGCAAATTTTTTTAGCTATTAGGGCATGACTCAACCCGCTCATGAACAACTCTAATTACTATGAATTGATAAAAAATAAAGTAATAACAAAGGCTAATAACACGTAGATAAATATAGATTTCTAATTTAATATTTATTTTCATAATCATTTTTTTTTAATTTTACGTATTTAACATATATATATATTGTATTTGTAGATATTTATGCACTCGCATATGTATTTGACTCCTTACCTAAAAATCCTGACTCCGACACTGCACATTTGTACGAAGGATATATATATATATATATATATATATGAGAAATTTATTTATATTAGTATAAACTTAAATTAGTTTTAGATACTTTTATCATTTTTTATACAATTAATATTTTAACAAACTGATTGTTGGATTTAGAAATATAATTGTACTCGTCGTGCACGTAAAAGTTTGAATCGATCCAATATCTCTATCATATCGATCAAGAATACTATCTTTTTTAATATATATTTAACGATTGAAAGTTTTTTACATCGAACAAATAGTTATACATTTTTAATTTACTCGAAACTCGACGTGCATGATCTACGTGAATAAAACATGAAATATGACGGTCGAATAGTTAAAATATTAATCGTATAAAAAGTTATGAAAACATATAAAATTAATTTAATTTTACACTAATATAAGTAGATTCTTCCTTTTATATATTATTATATGCAGCCTATTTAAACTCGTTTAAAAGTATATAAGAATACAAACCTGTTAAGTTAATACAATATTAAGTCAAGTTATTTGAATTTATAAAAGGAATATGAATTTCCTCCAATTACTAGATACCTGATCGATCATAATTTCTCGTTGGAAGCTTTTTTAATTATAAAAACATGCTATATACAATAAAAGTTAAAAAAGGAGAAACTACAAAAGCTGTAATTGCCTGCTTTCAAACATGAAAAATCACTAAACATGAAAAGTTTCCATCAAATAATTGATTAAATGAAATGGTTTTGTTTAAGGAAAATCCTCGTGAATATAAGTTTTCATTGTTGATCTATGTTATTCGGAATTTTTATTTATTTAAAGTATTTCTATCCGACATCTTTGTGTGACACATATTCAGATACGAATATAAAGTATAATCTTCCAAATATATAAAAAAAGCTTACAAGAAATTAAGTATACTCACGAGTCACGATGGACACATATCTGCATCCTATACTTACCCGAATCCGAATAATATAATTGCCCACCCAATAAAAATAATCCATGCGTAGAGAGAACTGACTCACTAAAACGTAATGTAGACAAAGAGAAAGGCTTAAATGTCAAAATTATAAGACAAAAGCTGCTGTTTTGATTCAAAGGCTGGAGCTGCTTGTTTCAATAACATTTACAAGGGACGGTGGTGAAAGAAAGTAATGCCATTTTTGGTTGAATATTACGTTTATTATTTTTTCTCAAGTTCGTTGTAGAATGACCAATAATGCAGTTGTACTATCATAATAAATCAAAAACCAGAAGGAAAAAAAAAAAGGAAAAGGAAAGAAAAGGGAGTGAAATTAAAAGAGATTCAAAGCTTTCTAATTTTTTATTTTACCACAAGGCATGAATTTAAAAGAATAGTCTAAAAAGGCTTCTTTGACTGTTGCTTGGAAATTTCATGTCAATAATGAAAAATAGAATTTGAAGGCAGGAGCAGAATTTGTTACAGTTGACTATTTCATGAGTAAAAATTAATTTATATTTGATATATAGTTCAATTTATAAATTTATATATTATCAATGAATTAAATAAAATTTTAAAACTTTTTAAAAATAAATAAACTAATTTTTTGTAGTGATACCATCTCATTAATAAATAAATATAAAATTTTAAAAATTTTAAAAATAAAATAATTTTATTTATTCATATAATTCATTAATAATATATAAATTTATACACCAACCGCGTATTAAATATAAATTACCATATTCAACACTCTTTAATAAAACTACTCTTCATGGAATTCATGGCAATAATACAATTCATGTATCTATTATCATAGAGTTTACTTTATGTCAAATCTAAATTACTACTTGTTTAAAAGTCTATATTTATTTTGATATTAATTTTTAATGCAACTCCTTACAAATTACAATCAAGAAAGTCTATATTTATTTTGAAGTTTCAGCTTCATTGTTAGAATTTAAAAAAGAAAAGTAAAAAAACTATTTATTTCCAAAATATTTGACTCAATTTTAACTTTCGTGGCTGCTTCACATGTTGGAATAAATCGGCACAAAAATAAATCACAAAATTTATTTTAAAATGATAGTACATATACCAGAATATGATAACACCTAATATCATTATCCCATAGTTCATCTAAATTTTTATGGGTTTTGATGGGAATTATAACAATAATAATTAAATTAATTATAGAATAAAATGATTGATAAATAACACCTTAAATATTCCATGCAAATTATGAAATTAAAATGAATTTTATGTACGTAGAATTCATTTAATTACTCCAACACGAATGCACGAATATCGTTCACTAACCATAAGAAATTTTGTGGTATAAAATATAAATTGGTGTTTGACCAATTGACCCTCTCAAAAGAAGTTGGAACTCTCTTATTGTTACAAATTAGAGATCGAAATTGAAAAGGAAAACACGTGTAGAATTATATGTTAATTTTTTAGATTTTTTTAATAATATAAAGTCAAGATATTTTAAAATTTATCTCGATTTAATTCCCTTTTCAGACGATTTTAAATATACACTAGAGTTAACCTTCCACTTCGCTGGAGTTTTATAATTTTTTATAATTTTTAATTAATTAATAATAAAAAAATTAATTTTAAATTAAAATTTATTAAATAATAATTTTTTATTTTTAAATTGTAATAATATTAATATAATTATATTTTATTAATTATGAAAATTAAATTTATGAAAATTACTTATTTTTACATAATATAAATGTATTTTTAAATGTTATTTATATCTATTTTTTAAAAATATTTAGACTTTATTTTATAGTGTATATTTTTATTTATAAAAGATAAAAAATAATCAATGAAAAATAACAAAATAAAATTATGATTTGTATTTTATTCTCTCATTGGGTTGATTTAAAATTAAAAAAAAAAAGAAAAAAAAGCACGTCGTCAAGAAAAAGAGCTTAACACGTAGGTCACATTGATTAGCAGCAAGTTCAATTTTTTATTTTTTTAACCTTTTTTTTTTCGAACGAGTCGGTACAGATTCTAAATCGATCCGCGAATCAATGTGTGGACCAACCCTTTAAATAAATTATTTAAAAATAAAATAAAAATAATTAATATTTTTTAAAAAAAAATCCTGAACGGATCGGGTACGGATCTTAAATCGACCAGCGAGTCAACGTGCGGACCAACCCCTTTAAATACATAATTTAAAAATAAAATAAAAAACTCAAAAAATAATTAATAAAATAATTTTTTTCAATTTTTTTCAATTTTTTTCAATTTTTTTCTCGAACTGTTCTAGTATAGATCTTAAATTGACTTGCGAGTCAATATTCGAACCAAACCCTTTAAATACGTCATTTAAAAATAAAATAAAAATAATTAATAAAATAATTTTTTTCCTAACAGATCGGATACGGATCTTAAATCGACCCTCGAGTCAACGAGTGAACCAACACCTTTAAATATATTATTTAAAAACAAAAAAAAAATTAAAAAATAGCTCGTCACATGTCAAGCCAAATCCTCGTTAAAATTTTTTTCTTTACTATAGAAGTGCTCATGGTAGGATCGGATTTAGGTATGATACCAATATCATATATATTTGTCCAAATCCAGCCCGACTCGAAATATAAACCTCAAATTCTACCCAAATTCGTCCATATTTGTAAATGGATAGTCCAAATCTATTTAGGCCCGCCCATATTTTTTTTCTATAAAAATTTAAACTAATATTTTTGTTTATTATTTAATTTTAATAATTTTATTTAATTTTTTATTTTATTAAATTTTAAAACATGGATAACTTAACATATTTTTAAATGTTTACACTATAATATTATATATATTTATTTTTTATATGATATAAATTATCTAATATATATAAAAATAAAAATAATATATTATGTAAATGAAAAATAGGTGGGCCGGGCTCGGGCTTTGATAATTGGAGTCAAGATATGATCTATTTTCTAAACGGGTCTCTTTTTTTGCCCAAACCCATATTTCAGACCTAATATTTTCGTTCACGCCCTCCAAAATATGGATGAACCTTCGAGCTTGAAAGAGTAGCCAGTCCCTTGAGCACGTCTATAGTTACCATCCGTATGAATGAATAGTTCTTTTTTGACTTTCAATCCTTTAAGTACCCTTTAATTAGAGTTTCCTTGACAAACTCTCACATTCTTACAAAGTTGCCGGGGATTGTTTTCTTTAGTTTATTTGTTACTTGGTTTATTCTTATTTTCAGTTCTAATGAGTTTTATTTTCTTGTACATACGGATTTTTCTTATCAAATTTTGAAGAAAAAAAAATAAAATAAAAAGAAAAAATAAAATAAAAAACGATGGAATTGAGCAATCTAACACTTGAAGAGTTGGTGGCATACATGAACATGGAGAATCAACAAGCCAATCTCACATTCCCAGTTCAACAATTTGCCATGGGAGGATGTCAATGCCATCAAGTGTTCCAAGACCAACAGTATGATCATTACTCAAACACTTACCATGAGGGATGGTGGGATCATACTAATTATGGCTACTCGAAAAATTACCAAGAAGTAGATCCTTATGCCAATTACACTCATCCATCTAGCTTCAATCAATCATGGTCCCAAGAACCAGATCTTTTTCAACCACCACATATGACTCAAAACTCAGGTACTTCTTTAGAAGATCTTTTCTATTCTCTTGTTACTGATACTTTGCAATTTCAACAGGAAACAAGGGCAAGCATCCAGAGTTTGGAAAAACAAATGATCCAATTGACTAGTAGTATGGTGGGATGGGTAGCACAAAGATCTGAAGAACTCCCAGCCCAAACGATGATTAACCCAAAGGAGAATGCTACTATTGTGACCTTGAGAAATGATGAACAAGATGAGGATGAGACAAAATTAGAGATGAATTCTATTCTTGAGGATAATGAAGCCAATGATCCAAATAAGAGTATTTCGGCACCTGAGGTAACGTTTGAGATTCCAATTTTTACTAATGTTTCTTCTCCACCTTTTCCTAGTAGATTCGCAAAGTTCAAGGAGGATGAACATGAACAAGACACGCTAGAAACCTTAAACAGTTTGTTTCTGGATGTCATTCAACAAGTACCAAAAGATGCACCATTCCTCGATGAGATATGCACCACAAAGGATGATGGAATAATACTTGTAATGGAGAATGCATCCACTGTTGTGCAAAGAAAGCTTCCTCTCAAACGCATAAATTTGGGAAATTTCATGTATGAGCCTGACAAGCCTAAAAAGCCAAGAAGGGGTGTTGGTTAGATTCAAAACACTAACTCAAGTGTTAATTGGGAAGGCAGCCCAATTAAAGATGAAATTGCCAACCTTCCATATTCAGATTTGCTTTCTCTTTCTTTTCCTTTTTCTTTTATTATTTTTATTGTTTTTATTTTTTATTTCTTATGTTTTTTTTGTTAATTGTGTTTACTGTTTTTAAGTTCATTTAGGCTGCACAAGTTTCTTTTGTTTAATAGTTCTTTTCTCTTACATATAATTCTTGCATTGGGGGATAATAGCATTACATTAATGACAATGTAAGAATTATGTGTGGGGGGAAGAATTTAGGATTTTATTTAGAGTGTTTTGTTTTTGAGTTTTTTTTTATGTTGTTTTTCTTTCTGATCCTTGTTTTGAAAATAACTAGATGTAAATATTATATTTATTTTTTTTACCCCGGTTAAATGGCGGATAACGGTACTCCGTGATTATTTAAATCGGTTCCATCAGCTACCCACAAAACTGATATTGTATATAAATTTCTCTTCCAATTTCTCTTTCATTTTTTTCATTTTTTTTCAGGATGGATGATATTCTCACAAGATTGCAGAAACGATTTCCTCCTTTTCCTCGAAATATTTTACTGAAGCTTTACCAAGTTCGACTTGAAAGATTAAGAATGCTTATGCACAAAGGGATTCCTGACGACATACGTTGGATAATTGAAGCCAAGGTACGTGAAGATGAATATCTTCCTGTTTTGCATTTACCAGGTACAGGTAGAAGCACTTTTGCAAAGAAGCGACGAGCAAAGCGCATGAGTTCAAATTGCCACAAATGTGCACGATGGACGTGTAACGGTAAATGTCGTTCTATTGGGATTCCGTCCTCTAATCGAGATGATAAAATTGAATTCATTAAGGATGGACTGAGTAAGGAGAATTTGGGTAATATCCAACTTTCTCTTGAGACGCATCCTAGTGGAGACGTACAAAGAGAAATTCTTGATTTATGGCCGCAATTCCAAAGGGAATGGCAACATCTTGGGAATCTGATGTTAAAAGACCCTGTTTGCCAGCTTGTAAGAAAACTGGATGGGAAGCATATCCTCGACTCATAGAAGGCGTTTAAGCCGTTTCTGGACGTAAAACCAGAGGAAGATGTGAGCCACAATCACAACTACAATAAATGACTTCTCAGCTTTTGGTTTGATTTGCAATAACTTTATTTTGTTTTAATTTACGTGTTGTTCGATTTGTGTAATTATTCTCGTTTTTTTTTTTTTTTTTTTGTCTTTTACGGTTGATTTTTTCTTCTCTTTTTGATTTTCTTCCTGAAATCACGCAAAAATCTTTTGTTAGGTTAACATTTTCTTCTGACAGGTCAGATACACTTTCGGCGACATTATTACTCTTGTCTGATTCACTACTCAGTCCTCTATATATTACACCATGTACTCATTCTCTTTCAGGCACTCGAAAAAAAAAAAAATGGAAAGTACTTCGTCCCAACGCATTAAAAAAATTTGTGTCTTTGGAGGTGCTTATCCAGGGAAAAATAACATATTCGCTGATGAAGCCATAAGAGTTGGAGTAATACTTGCCCAACAAAAGATCCAGTTGATTTATGGAGGCGGTAGTACGGGTTTAATGGGAGCAGTCGCTACAGCAGCACACGCCGGAGGAAGTCCAGTTCTAGGAATCGTGCCAAAACTATTCACAAGTTTTTGTGGACCTACCGTGGGTAAGGAAATACAAGTCTGGAGTATCCCTGAACGGATAACAATCATGTACCATTCTGCCGATGCATTCATTGCTTTACCAGGAGGTCTGGGTACATTGGAAGAAATAGCTTGCGTGGCTTCTTGGTCATCTTTGGTCACAAATAAGAAACCCATTGGTTTGCTTAATATTAATGGTTATTTTAGTAATTTGCTTTCATATTTAGATAATGCTGTGGATAATGGATTCATGTTTTCAGAGGCAAGGAGAACCATAATTTCTGCTACAACCATTGAAGATTTACTCAAAAAGCTCCAAGCTTATGAGTGTTTATCTGCTACGGTTGTTTCGCAAACGCTCGGAAAAAGAAAAAGAGATATGGACGAGCAAGGAGTGGATTGTACTTTGTCTTTGTGACATTATCTAACATTTTGCTTGTTGTGTCTCAGTTATAATAAGTGGTTAGCAACCTCTGCAGGTAATATCTCCTAAATTCTACCTTTAAAATTTGACATTGGGGACAATGTCATATTTTAGTAGGGGGTAAGGGACATATTTTGCTAATTTAAAAAAAAAAAAAAAAAAAAAAAAAAAGAGTTTGTTGTGTTTTAAGCAATTTAGAAGTATTCATTCTGAACAAGGTCTGAGTAAGGGAGACTTGAGACATACCTTGTCAGTTTGATTTTAATCTTTTTATGTTTACTTGTTAATTTTTCTTTAGTATTTTAGGATTATTTAGGTTGCATGAGTTTGTTTTGTTTTGAGTCTAGTTATTCCTATTCTTATGTTATTAGTTCTTTTCTCTTACACATGATTCTTTCATTTGGGTTAATAGACTTACATTGAGGACAATGTAAGAATTAAGTGTGGGGGGAATGATTTAGGATTTCTTTTATTTTTGTCTACTATTTTTTTTTTTATGAGTCTTTATTATTATTATTATTTTTAGTGTGTTTTAGTTCCTTTTTAATACAATGATGAGATATGAATTGCATAGGTCTAAACTGGTTATTAGTGAGAAGATTTTCATGAGAATTGAGCTTGATGTCAACCTTTTTATGAGCCAATGTTAATATAATATGTTGATTGAGAAAGAAGCATGTTTAGACTTAATCTGACTTGTATAATCATCCTTGTGAGTTTTTGAGCCTATAATGATTGATGCATTATACAAATCAATCTAATTTCTTTCTTGAGTGCTCTTATGATTACAGGATTCTCTAGAACTTGCTTTAAACCGTTTGAGACTATATTGATACATGTGACAACATGAATATGATAGAGGCATTAGGATTTTTAGCCAGAGCCAAACAGCCATCCCTTATTGATGTTCCAAGAGAACACACCCTTAGTGAACCAATTTGAGCCTACATTGAATAAGCTATCTCTTTGGTAACCATAACTTGTCCCTAACCTAAATATACTTATATCTTTACCTTTGTTCCAAAGATGAATTAGCATGTTTTGAGACATGTTGCAAAGACAAGGGATATTTTTAGTTAAAAATTTGGGTTAGAAACAAGAAATAAGTGTGGGGGGGAAAGAAAAGAAAAGTCAAAAAAAAAAAAAAAAAAAAAAAATGGAATACTGGCAAATACATTCAAAAAAAAAATATATATGAATCATCTCTTGAATTTTGGGAAAAAGAAAAAGATGTTACAAAGTTGTTCAGAATGAAGAAAAGGCCCAACATAAATATCCGGCCTAGGTGACTATGTACTTGTAAAGAGTTTTGAGAAGTTTCTTTGTATGATCTTTTTATGTCTCTAAACTTTATGAACTCTTTGGAACCTTTGTGATATCTTTATCCTTTTGTTCTTCAACCACATTACAAACCCCTTGGCCCCATTACAACCTTGATTAAAGACCTCTTGATTCATGAAGTTGTATGATCTAAATAGTGGAGAATAGGTGGACAAGCAAGAATATGGTAGAACTGTTTTCATGAGATTGATTGAGTGTAAACACTTCACCACTACTTTAAAGAGTGAAAATCATGAGGGTATCCCATGTGAGAAGTTGAGATTAAATTTGAACATGCAATATTTTGATTGAGATATGTTATGCTAATATTGGCTTAACTCAAACAATTTACATTCAAGCATGATTTTTTGTGAAATTCTTTAAGCTATTGATTAGTTTATAAGACTTGTTCAAATATTGTATCTAATTTGTATTGAAAGGATTAGGAGTAAATATTTTTAGTATATGCAGTTTATTTATATTTTAGTTTTTCAATGTTTGTGGGTATCGTTCTTGTAAACCCTCACGAGACTAAACTCGTCCACTAGGGACACCTAGGGGTTTAAAGGCTTGTGTCACATGCTAAGTGCCACCGTGATTTCCTACGAAAATGGATTAGATTAGATTTTCTTATTTTATTTTTATTGAGTCGTTGCTAGGGACTAGCAACAATCTAAGTGTGGGGGTGTGATAACTCGTATAATTATATAGTTTTTAGTTATGTTTTATTATTGTTTTGTGTCAAATACGAGTTATTATTGTTTAGTCTAATTGTGTTTATGATCTTTTATATTTTTATGTAATTTGGTGTTTTTCACAAGTTTCTTTGAGTGATTTCAGATTACTAGAATTAAGGGCAAATCCAGTTCAGTTCCAGTTCCGACACATTTTTCCATATCAGCTATATCTGGAGTTTCACTGAAGCAATAAGGCTGAAATTTGTAGCCGTGCAAAGCTAAGAGGCATATCTATCTTTTTCATGTTTTATACTTCTTGAAACGGAGTCGTTTTCCCTAGCGAAATCGACCATGAAGTTGGCTGATGTGCAATGACGTCTGTGCTGACCTGTTTTCGTATTTTGCCCATATCTGCTTATCCACATCAGCAAATGAGCTGATTCCAATGGCTATGGATCCGTAACTGATACGGGAACCTTTGTCTAGAAGACCATATGATCAGATCAGGCCTCTAATATTGACGAAATCGACCATCAAGTTGGCTGATGTGCAATGACGTCTGTGCTGACATGTTTTCGTATTTTGCCCATATCTGCTTATCCACATCAGCAAATGAGCTGATTTCAACGGCTATGGATCCGTAAGTGATAGGGGAACCTTTTTCTAGAAGACCATGTGATCAGATCAGGCCTCCAACATTGACGAAATCGACCATCAAGTTGGCTGATCAAAATTGTCATACAATATGACGAAAATTGTTAGAAAAATTCACCCACCTATTATACCTACCTTTGAAATTTGTAAAGCTTGTCTCTTGTCATTTAGCCTTCCAAAATGTGTATAAATAGAGGGCCTTGGATGATTGTAGAGAATCATATTGGAGATTGGTAGGATATTAGCCATTTTAACAAAATTCTCTAAGTTTTCTTCTTCTTTCTTTTCTCTAGTTTTCTTTTTCTTTAGAAAGAGCAAGAGGTTGGATAATTAATATTCTTCTTCTTCTTCTTTCTTTCTTTTATTTTCTTCTTAGATTCTATTTAATTTTATGTTTATAATGCCTATGCTAGGCTAAACTTCTATTTGGTTAAGGGTGATTTCAAAGCCCTAGACATGTTTTGTGATTGATTTTCAGATTCTATCTATCATTAATTTTCTATCAAAGTTGCTTATGTTCTTCTACAAGAATTGTTCATGATGTTGTCTTGATTTGTTTAGGTGTACAACTAGATAGATCTTGATAATTATCTATTGCTAGTTTAGGAGTCTTGATCCGTGTAATTGTCTTGATTTCCTATTCATAAGTGGCAATTTGTGATTAATGATTATGGTCAAGTTTTCAATAATTGCAAAGTGGAACATAACCTAAGTTGAACAATCCGAGCTTATGTGTTTGTTGCTTAGATCAACCTATCTTTCTCATCATAAAGCTGCCATTAAATTGAATCTAGAGAGCTTATTCTAGGTTGTTTGATGGTTAGAGATTAAATAGAGAGCTTGTTCTATTTAACGACAAACTAAGGAAAGATTGGGATAACAGAGCTTGTTGTTATCTACGGTTGTTAACTTTGATAGTTGGTTGATATTGATAGATCTGAAATTGATTCTTAATGATGTCTAGTGGTGGAGAATGAAACCTTAACCATATTTTTCATTTTTGATTCTTCTTACTTGTTTTCTTACTTTTCTAGTTTGCTTATTTTTAAAAGAATTAAATATGAAAAATATGGTTAAGGTTTCATTCTCCACCACTAGACATCATTAAGAATCAATTTCAGATCTATCAATACCAACCAACTATCAAAGTTAACAACCGTAGATAACAACAAGCTCTGTTACCCCAATCTTTCCTTAGTTTGTCGTTAAATAGAACAAGCTCTCTATTTAATCTCTAACCATTAAACAACCTAGAATAAGCTCTCTAAATTCAATTTAATGGCAGCTTTATGATGAGAAAGATAGGTTGATCTAAGCAACAAACACATAAGCTCGGATTGTTCAACTTAGGTTATGTTCCACTTTGCAATTATTGAAAACTTGACCATAATCATTAATCACAAATTGCCACTTATGAATAGGAAATCAAGACAATTACACGGATCAAGACTCCTAAACTAGCAATAGATAATTATCAAGATCTATCTAGTTGTACACCTAAACAAATCAAGACAACATCATGAACAATTCTTGTAGAAGAACATAAGCAACTTTGATAGAAAATTAATGATAGATAGAATCTGAAAATCAATCACAAAACATGTCTAGGGCTTTGAAATCACCCTTAACCAAATAGAAGTTTAGCCTAGCATAGGCATTATAAACATAAAATTAAATAGAATCTAAGAAGAAAATAAAAGAAAGAAAGAAGAAGAGGAAGAATATTAATTATCCAACCTCTTGCTCTCTCTAAAGAAAAAGAAAACTAGAGAAAAGAAAGAAAACTAGAGAAAAGAAAGAAGAAGAAAACTTAGAGAATTTTATTAAAATGGCTAATATCCTACCTATGTACAATATGATCCCTTACAATCATCCAAGGCCCTCTATTTATACACATTTTGGAGGGCTAAATGACAAGAGACAAGCTTTACAAATTTCAAAGGTAGGTATATGACAATTTTGATCAGCCAACTTGATGGTCGATTTCGTCAATATTGGAGGCCTGATCTGATCACATGGTCTTCTAGAAAAAGGTTCCCCTATCAGTTACGGAACCATAGCCGTTGGAATCAGCTCATTTGCTGATGTGGTTAAGCAGATATGGGCAAAATACGAAAACATGTCAGCACAGACGTCATTGCACATCAGCCACCTTGATGGTCGATTTCTTCAATATTGGAGGCCTGATCTGATCACATGGTCTTCTAGACAAAGGTTCCCCTATCAGTTACGGAACCATATCCGTTGGAATCAGCTCATTTGCTGATGTGGATAAGAAGATATGGGCATAATACAAAAACATGTCAGCACAGACGTCATTGCACATCAGCCAACTTGATGGTCGATTTCTCTAGGGAAAACGACTCCGTTTTAAGAAGTGTAAAACATGAAAAAGATAGATATGCCTCTTAGCTTTGCATGGCTACAAATTTCAGCCTTATTGCTTCAGTGAAACTCGAGATATAGCTGATATGGCAAAAGGTGTCGGAACTGAAACTGAACTGGATTTGCCCTTAATTCTAGTAATCTGAAATCACTCAAAGAAACTTGTGAAAAACACCAAAATACATAAAAATATAAAAGATCATAAACACAATTAGACTAAACAATAATAACTCGTATTTGACACAAAACATTAATAAAACATAACTAAAAACTATATAATTATACGAGTTATCACACCCCCACACTTAGATTGTTGCTAGTCCCTAGCAACGACTCAATAAAAATAAAATAAGAAAATCTAATCTAATCCACTTTCGTAGGAAATCACGGTGGCACTTAGCATGTGACACAAGCCTTTAAACCCCTACGTGTCCCTAGTGGACGAGTTTAGTCTCGTGAGGGTTTACTAGAACGATACCCACAAACATTGAAAAACTAAAATATAAATAAACTACATATACTAAAAATATTTACTCCTAATCCTTTCAATAGAAATTAGAGACAATCTTTGAACAAGTCTTATAAACTAATCAATAGCTTAAAGAATTTCACAAAAAATCATGCTTGAATGTAAATTGTTTGAGTTAAGCCAATATTAACATAACATATTTCAATCAAAATAGTGCATATTCAAACTTAATCTCAACTACTCACATGGGATACCCTCATGATTTTCACTCTTTAAAGTAGTGGTGAAGTGTTTACACTCAATCAATCTCATGAAAACAGTTCTACCATATTCTTGCTTGTCCACCTATTCTCCACTATTTAGATCATACAACTTCATGAATCAAGAGGTCTTTAATCAAGGTTGTAATGGGGCCAAGGGGTTTGTAATGTGGTTGAAGAACAAAAGGATAAAGATATCACAAAGGTTCCAAAGAGTTCATAAAGTTTAGAGACATAAAAAGATTATACAAAGAAACTTCTCAAAACTCTTTACAAGTACATAGTCACCTAGGCCGGATATTCATGTTGGGCCTTTTCTTCATTCTAAACAACTTTGTAACATCTTTTTCTTTTTCCACAAATTCATGAGATGATTCATATTTTTTTTTTTTTTACATAGGAATGTATTTGCGAGTATTCCATTTCTTTTTCTCTTGACTTTTCTTTTCTTTTCCCCCCACACTTATTTCTTGTTTCTAACCCAAATTTTTAACTAAAAATATCCCTTGTTTTTTTTGCAATATGTCTCAAAATATATAATCCATCTTTAGAACAAGGGTAAGGATATAAGTATATTTAGGCTAGGTGTAAGTTGTGGTTACCAATAAAATATCATATTTAATGTAGGCTCAAATTGGCTCACTAGTGGGGATGTTCTCTTAGAACATTAATAATGGATGGCTGTTTGGCTCTGGTTATAATTCTAATGCCTCTATCATATTCATGTTGTCACATGTATCAATATAATCTCAAACGGTTTAAAGCAAGTTCTAGAGAATCATGTAATCATAAGAGCACTCAAGAAAGAAATTAGATTGATTTGTATAATGCATCAATCATTATAGGCTCAAAAACTCACAAGGATGATTATACAAGTCAGATTAAGTCTAAACATGCTTCTTTCTCAATCAACATATCATATTAACATTGGCTCATAAAAAGGTTGACATCAAGCTCAAATCTCATGAAAATCTTCTCACTAATAAATCTGTTTTAGACTTATACAATTCATATCTCATCATTGTATTAAAAAGGAACTAAAACACACAAAAAAATAATAATAATAATAATAAAGACTCATAAAAAAAATAGTAGACAAAAATAAACGAAATCCTAAATCATTCCCCCCACACTTAATTCTTACATTGTCCTCAATGTAAGTCTATTAACCCAAATGAAAGAATCATGTGTAAGAGAAAAGAACTAATAACATAAGAATAGGAACAACTAAGACTCAAAACAAAACAAACTCATGCAACCTAAATAATACTAAAATACTAAACAAAAATTAACAAGTAAACATAAAAATAAAAAAAATAATAAAAGGAAAAGGAAAAGAAAGCAAATCTGAGTATGGCAGGTTGGCAATTTCTTCTTTAATTGGGTTGCCTTCCCAATTAACACTTGAGTTAGTGTTTTGAATCTAACCAACACCCATTCTTGGCATTTTAGGCTTGTCAGGCTCATACGTGAAATTTCCCAAATTTATGCGTTTGAGAGGAAGCTTTCTTTGCACAACAGTGGATGCATTCTCCATGACAAGTATTATTCCATCATCTTTTGTGGTGCATATGTCATCGAGGAATGGAGCATATTTTGATACTTGTTGAATGACCTCCACAAACAAGTTGTTTAAGGTTTCCGACATGTGTTCTTCATGTTCTTCCTCCTTGAACTTTGCAAATCTACTAGGAAAAGGTGGAGAAGAAACATTAGTAAAAAGTGAAACCTTAAACGTTACCTCAGGTGCCGAAATACTCTTATTTGGATCTTTGGCTTCATTATCCTCAAGAATAGAATCCATCTCTAATTTTGTTTCATCCTCATCTTGTTCCTCATTCTTCAAGGTCACAATAGTAGCATTCTCCTTTGGGTTAACCATCGTTTGGGCTGGGAGTTCTTCAGATCTTTGTGCTACCCATCCCACCATACTACTAGCCAATTGGCTCATTTGCTTTTCCAAACTCTGGATGCTTGCCCTTGTTTCCTGTTGAAATTGCAAAGAATCAGTAACAAGAGAATAGACAAGGTCTTCTAAAGAAGTACCTGAGTTTTGAGTCATATGTGGTGGTTGAAAAAGATCTGGTTCTTGAGACCATGATTGATTGAAGCTAGATGGATGAGTGTAATTGGCATAAGGATCTACTTGGTAATTTTTCGAGTAGCCATAATTAGTATGATCCCACCATCCCTCATGGTAAGTGTTTGAGTAATGATCATACTGTTGGTCTTGGAACACTTGATGGCCTTGACATCCTCCCATGGCCAATTGTTGAACTGGGGAGGTGAGATTGGCTTGTTGATTCTCCATGTTCATGTATGCCACCAACTCTTCAAGTGTTAGATTGCTCAATTCCATTTTTTTTTTTTTTTTTTTTTTTTTTTTTAAATTTGAAAAGAAAAACTTGTATGTACAAGAAAATAAAACTAATTAGAACTGAAAATAAGAATAAACCAAGTAACAAATAAACTAAAGAAAGCAATTCTTTAGTGGACGAGTTTAGTCTCGTGAGGGTTTACTAGAACGATACCAAGTAAGTAAGAAGAATTAAATATGAAAAATATGGTTAAGGTTTCATTCTCCACCACTAGACATCATTAAGAATCAATTTCAGATCTATCAATACCAACCAACTATCAAAGTTAACAACCGTAGATAACAACAAGCTCTGTTACCCCAATCTTTCCTTAGTTTGTCGTTAAATAGAACAAGCTCTCTATTTAATCTCTAACCATTAAACAACCTAGAATAAGCTCTCTAAATTCAATTTAATGGCAGCTTTATGATGAGAAAGATAGGTTGATCTAAGCAACAAACACATAAGCTCGGATTGTTCAACTTAGGTTATGTTCCACTTTGCAATTATTGAAAACTTGACCATAATCATTAATCACAAATTGCCACTTATGAATAGGAAATCAAGACAATTACACGGATCAAGACTCCTAAACTAGCAATAGATAATTATCAAGATCTATCTAGTTGTACACCTAAACAAATCAAGACAACATCATGAACAATTCTTGTAGAAGAACATAAGCAACTTTGATAGAAAATTAATGATAGATAGAATCTGAAAATCAATTATAAAACATGTCTAGGGCTTTGAAATCACCCTTAACCAAATAGAAGTTTAGCCTAGCATAGGCATTGTAAACATAAACATAAAATTAAAGAAAATCTAAGAAGAAAATAAAAGAAAGAAAGAAGAAGAGGAAGAATATTAATTATCCAACCTCTTGCTCTCTCTAAAGAAAAAGAAAACTAGAGAAAAGAAAGAAAACTAGAGAAAAGAAAGAAGAAGAAAACTTAGAGAATTTTATTAAAATGGCTAATATCCTACCTATGTACAATATGATCCCTTACAATCATCCAAGGCCCTCTATTTATACACATTTTGGAGGGCTAAATGACAAGAGACAAGCTTTACAAATTTCAAAGGTAGGTATATGACAATTTTGATCAGCCAACTTGATGGTCGATTTCGTCAATATTGGAGGCCTGATCTGATCACATGGTCTTCTAGAAAAAGGTTCCCCTATCAGTTACGGAACCATAGCCGTTGGAATCAGCTCATTTGCTGATGTGGTTAAGCAGATATGGGCAAAATACGAAAACATGTCAGCACAGACGTCATTGCACATCAGCCACCTTGATGGTCGATTTCTTCAATATTGGAGGCCTGATCTGATCACATGGTCTTCTAGACAAAGGTTCCCCTATCAGTTACGGAACCATATCCGTTGGAATCAGCTCATTTGCTGATGTGGATAAGAAGATATGGGCATAATACAAAAACATGTCAGCATACAAGTTTTTGCTAGTGCTCTAGGAACTCCATTGTATATTTGCAATTTTAACAAAATTCTCTAAGTTTTCTTCTTCTTTCTTTTCTCTAGTTTTCTTTTTCTTTAGAAAGAGCAAGAGGTTGGATAATTAATATTCTTCCTCTTCTTCTTTCTTTCTTTTATTTTCTTCTTAGATTTTCTTTAATTTTATGTTTATGTTTACAATGCCTATGCTAGGCTAAACTTCTATTTGGTTAAGGGTGATTTCAAAGCCCTAGACATGTTTTGTGATTGATTTTCAGATTCTATCTATCATTAATTTTCTATCAAAGTTGCTTATGTTCTTCTCCACCTTTTCCTAGTAGATTTGCAAAGTTCAAGGAGGAAGAACATGAAGAACACATGTCGGAAACCTTAAACAACTTGTTTGTGGAGGTCATTCAACAAGTATCAAAATATGCTCCATTCCTCGATGACATATGCACCACAAAAGATGATGGAATAATACTTGTCATGGAGAATGCATCCACTGTTGTGCAAAGAAAGCTTCCTCTCAAACGCATAAAAAGAAAATCAAAAAGAGATTTTTGCTAGTGCTCTAGGAACTCCATTGTATATGGATAGAATCACTGCTAGCCAACAGAGATTGGCCTACGCAAAGGTATGTGTGGAGATTACAGTGGATGTCCCCATCCCAAAATGTATTAATGTTGAGTTATGTGATGGCACTATTGCAAATGTTGTTGTGGATATCCCTTGGTACCCTCCAAAATGCAAGCATTGCAATTTGTTTGGGCATACAGACAGAAATTGCACCAAACAGCCTGCAGGGGCTACCAAAGTTTGGATTCCAAAGGAGGGGCCTAAAGCAGAACTGTCAAAACATGATGCACAGGCTACAAGCAGTGTAGAAGTTGAAAGCAGTGCCCTGCCTATGGTTCAAGAACAGAAAGAGGCAAGTATGAAGGAAACAGAAGTTAATGAGGGCAGTAAAGGGAGAGGAAGCAGAAGCATACAGAAAAGCAAGAAGTCAGTATTAGCTGGTTCCCAAAACAGATTTGACATCCTGAGTGACTCAGAGAGGACAAATGTAGACCCTGGACAAACTAGTGGCTCTGAGCAATGGAGAGAGGAGGAACAATTGGTGGAAATCCTTCCAAATTCTCCAAAGAAGCAAAGGGCAGCAGCAGCAGGAGTTGCAGACTTGATGAAAGCCTTGAAGAATAAGAAGAAAGGGCCCATTGACAAGGGGAAAAGAGGTAAGGCGGTTTTACCTGCCTCTGGAGTGACCCCCCCTCAACTTTCATGAATTTTATAGTATGGAATACTAGGGGGCTAAACAACCCTCAAAAGCAGAAAAGTATTATACAGAGAATAAACTGCCTGAAGGCAGACCTTGTTTGCTTACTGGAAACAAGAGTGAAACAACAAAACATGCCAGCTATAGTAGATAGGCTCTTTCAGGGATGGAAGCTACATCACAACTACTTAGAAGCTTATAATGGGAGAATATGGTTCCTATGGAGAAATCAGATGCAGGTTGATCTTATTGCAACATCTGATCAGAGCATTACATGCTGCACCACTTATAATTCTACCAGGTTCTACATTACAGCAATTTATGGAAGCAATGAAGGCATAAGTAGAAGAAGGCTTTGGCACCATCTTCAGGACATTCAAGGCAGAATTGATGGCTCTCCTTGGCTTTTGGCTGGAGATTTCAATGTTATAGCAAGACCACAGGAAAGCTCAGATTTCAATGGCTCCTACATGCTTACCTCTGATATGAAGGATTTTCAGGACTGCTTGACACAGCTATCAGTGTTTGATCATACCAGTACTGGACCAGCATTCACTTGGTCCAACCACCAAACTGATACTTACTTGGCTAAAAAGCTTGATAGGGTTTTGGTGAATGATTGCTGGCATACACAGTTTGCTCACTCATTTGTTGAGTTTTTGGCTCCAATGGTTTCTGATCACTGCCTAGCATACATAAAGATGAACTTGACTGCTCATTCTCCCCCAAAGCCATTTAGGTTTTTTAATTTCTGGACTGGGAATCCAGAGTTCCTGAACATTGTGAAAAACTCTTGGCAAGAGCCTTTCATTGGCAACCCTATGACCACTCTATTCCACAAATTGAAGAGATTAAAGGCAGTACTGAGGGCATTTAACCTGGCCATATATGGCAACATTTCAGGGAAGGTTCAAGATAAAAGGCAAGAATTGGAGAGCATGCAGATGATCAATCTGCATCAAAGGCCATCTAATACTCTTGTTGAAACAGAAAGAAGACTCTATGCAGAATTGATGGAACTCCAAAAGGCTGAGGAAAGTTATTACAGACAGAAATCAAGGATAAAATGGCTGCAGGAGGGGGATCAGAACACTCATTATTTCCATAAAATGGTGTCAGCAAAGCATAGCAAGCAATCCATCAGAGTCCTCTATGATGATGAGGGAAGGAAGTTGGAAGATTTTGGCCAAATTTCAAAGGAGGCTGTAAGGTTCTTTCAGAAGTTGATTGGGACTGAGGACAAACAGGTCACAGACTGCCCTAGGGAGCTTCTTACTGAACTTATTCAGCCCGCCTTGCCTGCTGAAGCTAAGGACAATTTAGCTAAGGCTGTTACAAAAGAGGAGGTGAAAAGAGCCATGTTTGAACAGAATGGGGACAAAGCCCCAGGGCCAGATGGATACACTGCACAGTTTTTTAAAACTGCTTGGCCTATTGTGGGAGAGGATGTCACTGCAGCAATCTTATCCTTCTTTCAATCAGGGAGCAGGATATCAGTCTTTAACTCTACATGTATTGCTCTTGTCCCAAAATTCCAGAATCCTAATCATATGAAGGACTTCAGGCCTATTTCATGCTGCTCTGTCATTTATAAATGTATTACCAGGATCATCACTGCCAGGCTCACTCCACTCCTTCCTGCTATGATCTCCAGCAATCAGAGTGCCTTCATACCAGGGAGAAGCATCTCAGATAATATTCTCATGGCTCAGGAACTGGTCAAAGGGTATGGAAGAGCAACCTTATCCCCCCGTTTTGCAATGAAGATTGATCTCCAAAAAGCTTTTGATTCATTAAATTGGGACTTCATTCTCACTGTTCTATCAGTTTATGGATTGCCTGATAAGTTCATAGGATGGATCAAGGCATGCATCACTTCCCCAAAGTTCTCAATTTCTCTTAATGGGGGATTAGTAGGGTACTTTGAAGGAGCAAAGGGGTTAAGGCAAGGAGACCCTCTCTCTCCTTATCTTTTTGTCATTGCTATGAATGTTTTATCCAGACTTCTGGATGCAGGGGCTCTTCATGGAGTTTACAGCTACCATCCTAAATGTCACAGAATCAAACTTACTCACCTGTGCTTTGCAGATGATCTGTTGATTTTTGCAAAGGGTAACTTGGATTCTGTTGTGGGCATACAGGGTATTCTCCATTACTTTTATACCATTTCTGGTTTGCAATTAAACCCTTCCAAGAGTGAAGTCTTCTCCTCTGGTGTTAGTAGGACCACTCTACTTGAGATGCAAGAGTTGACAGGGTTTAAACTTGGCAAACTACCTGTTAGGTACCTTGGGGTCCCTTTGGTCACAAGAAGACTCTCTGAAAAGGATTGTTCTCCTTTGATCGACAGAATTACTCAGAGAATCAATGGCTGGGCAGCACGCATGTTATCCTATGCAGGAAGGCTTCAGCTCATTCAATCTGTTCTTTTTAATGTGTCCAATTTCTGGTGCAGGCACTTTGTATTGCCTAAGGCTGTCCTTAAAAGAGTTAATCAATTATGCAGCAGGTTCTTCTGGAAAGGAAGAGATGACTCAGCTAAGGGAGCAAGAGTCAAATGGAGTTCCATTTGCTGTCCAAAGTCAGAGGGGGGCCTTGGATTAAAAGACTTGGGAATATGGAATAAGGCTTGCATTATTCAGCACCTATGGGCACTTCTCTCTCAGGCAGATTCATTGTGGATTGCCTGGCTTCATGCCTATGTGCTGAAAGGAAGAACAGTGTGGCAGGTTCAACCTTCCCCAGGAAGCAGCTGGACATGGCGTAAAATGCTTCAGCTGAGGGCTTTGGCTTTGAGGTTCACCTCCAACCAGAATGGTGCTCTAACTTGGAAGTTCCCTGGGAACAGATTTATGGTGGCTAAGGTCTGGAATGATCTCAGGCCTAGGCAGGACAAGGTGGAGTGGGATAAACTGATCTGGTTTCCATTTCATATTCCTAAACATGCACTGGTAGCTTGGATGGCTATATTGGACAAACTGCCTACAAAGAACAGATTGATGTCATGGGGCATGGAGGTGGATGGCAAATGTGAGCTATGTCAAACTGAGCAAGAAACCCGGAATCATATATTTTTCGAATGTGACTATTCAAAGGAAATCTGGGGGCATATACTATGTTTATGCCAACTTCATAGAAGCATAAGGAGCTGGCAAGCAGAGCTGCAATGGGCAGTAAACAGAATCAGAGGAAAAACTCTCATTTCTGTTATTTTGCGTTTATCATGGAGTGCCTTTCTTTACTCGATCTGGAGGGAGAGAAATAATAGGTGTTTTAATCGCCTTCAATCCACACAAGGAGCCATCATTGAGCAGATAAAAGAGATCATCAGAATGCGATTGTTGGGGCTCAAGAACATTAGTCCTGATGAAGTGAACCGAAGATTGGATGCAGATTGGGGACTGTCTCTTTTTTCCTAGGATCTTTGTCAATTCTGGTATAGCTTTAAGTATTGCTGAAGTATGTTGCTATTGTTCCCTGATTGATTAGTGGTCTTAAGTTTTGTTCAAGTATTGTTTAAGTATGTATAGCTTTAAGTACATGTTGCACATGATGTTGGATGTAGCAGTTTAACTGCTTTCTGGATAAATAAAACACTTACTTATCCAAAAAAAAAAAAGTTTATTCAATTCATACATAGCAGGAAACAATGGAACAAATAAAAAAAAAGAAAGAAAGAATTCAAAAATGCAGCAAAGGTAACAACTTTGACAAACATATTACTTTCCATTGGACCGGCTCTCACCTCGTCAAGCCGGATCACTGCATGGAAAATACCATGTGAGATCACAATTACGGAACAGTTCCAAATATAATAGACATTTGTTTATATCTATCAAGTTAACAAGCATTCAACAATCATGTATAAATAAGTAAATAAATGTTAGGTCGAAGTAAGAAAACAAAACATACTAAAGCCTACTGATTATTTACTGATTTCCTTTGAAAATATCTTAAATTATTACTTAAAACGTTTTAAAAACTAAACTTTGATATCTCTAACATTTTTTATTTTTATTTATATAACCTCACAATTTTTAGACAACTTTTAGAGATCTACTCAATTCCATTTCATAAGGCATCAAACACATCAAATTACAAGGAACGACGTGGGATTCCCCAAGTGGTCCTTCACCACTTTATGTTGAGATATAAGTGCTTGAATGAGTCTTTTCCGATGCTTACAAACCAATGGAAATTGCATTGACCGCTATCAAAACTCTGCACAATTTTAATTTTTTTTCTTTTCTTTTTAACAGGCTTTGAACAGGGCAAAACCATGTACTTACTAATGATTTTTATCATATAAAAACGCAACTTTATTTTTTCTTAATGCCAAGCTAAAAACAAACAGTACGCTTGAAATGGAATAAGACAGTTTAATCCTTAAATCCTTGGCTAATTAGTTTATTCCAAACGTTAACAAGAATGAGTTTCAAGAACATTTTTTTATCATTTGGCCAACACAACAAGTTGCTATGAAAAAAAGAAAACCTTTTTTTTTTTACATTAAGGGGTGAGAAATATCCATGGAATCAGATCAGTGGTCCCTCAATTTTCAAAGAAAAAAAAAAAGATAAAGAAAGAGAGGGACTCGAGAGGTAGACCTGATGATTCATGTGTAATGTTTGTATTATTTTTTATATAATAATTATATTTAAAAATTATATATTTATATAAATTTTAATATATTAATAATTTATATTATATAAATTTTAACATATTCGTATATTTGCTGTATCGATGTTTATTTATTTATTTTTTCTTTCGAAATCGAAAAGTACAGGTGGCCAGGAAAGTTATGGCTGTTTCGTCGCTTAGTGCCGTGAAACCATGGTTATAAATTGACTAGACAACCCCATTTTATTTTCTGTGACTTGTTTGAGTGTTATGTTAGTGCGCCTCTGTGATTTTCACCTTTTCTTTTCAGTTTATTTTTTTCTCTCCATAGCTCTCTCTCTCTCTCTCTAAGCCTTTGCTTATTTAAAAACCAACCTTTTGCTGTTTTTCTAGTCTTAAGATCTCACATTGCCATATCTTCTCTGTTTTTTCTCCTCTGTTTCTCTATCTACTCTGTTCAGGTATCGAGGCTGGCTGGCTGGCTGGCTAGTTTCATTAACAATTAATAGATTTATAAGATTTTAATTTGCCTGTCTGGGTCTAATGTTTTGATTTTGGGTTTTTTGAAATTATGCAGAGATAAGCAAGAAAAAGAATAATAAGAAGTTAAGAAGAAATGACTAACCAACAAAATGTGGTGGTTGTTGATGTGAAATCGCGTGGTGTTAGCAATGTTTTGCCTCCTTCATCTCTGCCGGTGGCAAAGTCCTTTTCACCGCAAGACCTTAAGATGCTATGGGTGAAAAGGTTTAAAACTGAGAAAGGAGGAGCTAAAATCAATGCCTGGGTGGATTCTATGAGAGCTTCTTCACCTACCCGAATCAAATCTATTGCTTCCTTACCTGAAACTGATGAGAAAAGTTCCTGGATTGTAGGTTCCATTTCTCCATTAATATTTATTACTTTTATAACTATCTTACTCGAACTCGGTTTTGAGTGTCGGATACGGGTATATATCCGACACAAATATGTTCAATTTTGTTTTTAAATTTTTTAATGTATTTGGAGGATTCTTGAAAGGTCATATTCACATGTCCGGATATGCGTTGGACATGAATATTAAACACGAATACTTCAAAAAAAAAATGAAAAGTTGGATCGTTGTAATTAGCAATTTAGCATTAATGAACTTTTTTTTTTGGTTTATTCCTGAAACAGGTTCATCATCCTTCAGCTTTGAGCATGTTTGAGCAAATAGTGGGTGCTTCAAAAGGAAAACAGATTGTGATGTTTCTTGATTACGATGGCACACTGTCTCCAATCGTTGAAGACCCGGATCAAGCTTTCATGCCAAGAGAGGTTTGTTCTTAGTTCTTACTCCACCACTGCTGATCGTCAGCTGCATCTGAGTTACTCAAAACTCCTTCTTACTAATTCATTCTCTTTGGCCAAAACTTCGTTTTTATCTCTAATCAGATGAGAGCAGCTGTACGAGACGTTGCAAGATATTTTCCTACAGCAATAGTGACCGGAAGGTGCAGAGACAAGGTACATTTTTTTCTGAAGTAAAAAACATACTATCATGCTATAGTTCATGATCATTGAAACCTTCGAACCACGGACACGGACATGCAATAGGGGTATGACGCGGATACGGTGATACGAAATTTTTAAAAAAATTAGGACATGGATACGGCAGAAACGATAATAAAAAATATTTTTTATATAATAATATACAATAAAAAAAGTAAATTCGGTACTTTTCAATTAAATATTAACATTCAAATAGTTTTCAATATTTTAAAATTCTTTTTGAATTTAAAAACTTAAATATTAAAAAATCCTTTAGAATCAAATTACTCATAGTTGATTCGAGAGAAAAAATGTAAAAATAAAAAATCTTCATTGCATGTCGGGATGTATTCAACCGTATCTTGACCGTATTGGATTTTATTTTTATTTTTTGACGTATCCTTGCGTGTCTGACATATATTCTTCTATATCGAAGTTGTGTTCGTGTCGGACACGTGTTCGATATTTGAACACTTATCTAAGAGAAGTGTTTATACTTTATAGATTGAAACTAAGAATCCAATGCTTTACCAACAGATTTGATTGATATTTTACAGGTTTACAGCTTTGTAAAATTAGCTGGCCTTTATTATGCTGGGAGCCATGGTATGGACATCAAGGGACCAACTAAAAGTTGCAAATACAAGAAAGTAAGAACATCAGTGTACTTCTGCAATTGTACTCTTTTTTTCTTTTCCTTTTTCCTTCATCAGTATTAACCTTTTTTTTTGTCTTTTCCTTTGCTGCTTCTAACTTTTTCTTCTTTTTTTTTACTGTCAACTTTTGTGTTATTTCAGGGTAGCCAGAGAGTTCTCTTCCAGGCTGCCAGTGAATTCTTGCCCATGATTGATAAGGTTTGTCGTCTCCCACCATCTTCTTGATTTCACAAAGTAAAAAGAAACGACAAAGAACAATTTTTATAGAAACCAAAAAAAAAAAAAAAAACCAATGAGAAAGAAATCAATATAAAAAAATTTACGTGATTCAGTCATTTGTGTCTACGCTCATGAAATTACATAGATTTTCATTATTTTTTGAACGAGAGTAATAGATTTTCATTATTTTTTGAGCGAGAGTAATACATGCGTCAACTATTATAAGTTTTAAACCAAAGCGACAAAACCCTAAAAAAAAAATTCTCAAACCGGGCCAAAAACAAAGAATTAAAAAAAAAAAAAGAACAATTTCAAATTCATAACAATTTTTATCGAATCAGGTCATAAATTCGTTTTTTTTTCCTTAACTTTCAGGTGTACAAAGCCTTGGTAGAGAAAACAAAATCCATTCCAGGAGCCAAGGTGGAAAATAACAAATTTTGTGTCTCCGTACACTTTCGCTGTGTTGATGAAAAGGTACAAATCAAACCCATTTTTTTGTCTTTTTATTTTTTCTGCTGTAAAGTCCCCTTCGGAAATTTCAATGCTAATAATTTCACTGATTGGTACTTGGCAGAGTTGGGCTGCATTAGCTGAGCATGTTAGATCAGTGCTCAACGAGTACCCTAAGCTTAAACTAACTCAAGGGAGGAAGGTAAAATTCCTCTTTTTTCCTTTTTTTCCCCATTTTTCATTGATAATAAAACTTTTCTTAAAGAAGAAAAAAAAGTTACATCATTTTTTGTTTTTCCTAGATAAAGTTTTTAATTTGATTCAAGCAGGTATTAGAGATTCGTCCGACCATCAAATGGGACAAAGGAAGAGCCCTTGAATTTTTGTTGGAAGCACTAGGTGATTCATTATTTACTCATTTTCTACCTTCTAATTATTTTATGGGTTTATATTCGATGAGCTCTCGGTGTATAAGTTTATACAATGAATCATATATAAATATAAAATTTTAAAATCCTTGAAAATAAATACAGATAATTTTTAATAGGTAGTATCATGTAATTTACTATGTATAGATCTATACACTGACAATGCATCAAATATAAATTTTTATTTTAGGACTTGTATTTAATGAATTGTCAATATATAAATTTATACACGTAATAAACCGCATGATGTGATCTCATTAATAAGCAAACATAAAATTTAAAAATTATTAAAAATATATATATAATTTTACTTATTAATAGGTGAAATCATGTGATTCACTTACAATATATAAATCTATACACTAACAATACATTCAATAGGGTTTGTATTAATTTTACTACTAATAGTACTAATTTTACTTTTTTTTTTTTATATATTAATTTCTGTCTCTTTAGGATTTGCCAATTCAAGTGATGTTTTACCAGTCTACATTGGCGACGATCGAACAGATGAAGATGCATTTAAGGTATCAATAAATTAATTAAAACATGTTCTATAAAAATATTACTTCAGATAAAATTAGTTTGTTCTGTAATTGAGTATCAAAATCAATTTAAACACATTTTTATCTTGCTTAATTTGTGACCCAGGTTTTACGTGATAGAGGACAAGGGTTTGGAATTCTTGTTTCCAAAGTACCCAAAGAAACAAATGCTTCCTATTCTCTCCAAGAACCATCTGAGGCAAAGATTACTAATCTTAGCATGCAATTTCCAATTATTCTGATAACAATTTTTTTTTGTTGTTATTTTCGATCATTTTGGAGTAACATAAAATTTTTTTCTTACTATAATTTTACAGGTAAAGGAATTTTTGCAACGTTTGGTTGACTGGAAAAGAATTGTTGGGAGCACCATAATTTGCTAAATGTGCGAAGACAAATAGTCACTTGCATGATCTGCCGTATCATTTTGTTTATGAAAATGTATTACTCTCTATACAATTGGCCTGGCCAGTTAGAACTGCTAGCCAGATATATAATAGATTAATGCAAGAAGTTTACGTTGTTTATAATTGGCAAACCTGAAACGGTTCTTATAAAAATAAAAAATTCACCCCAATGCCAGGTTTTGATCTGCAGCAAACAAACATTCAGAAGCTACAAATCCATTGGTTATTTTCCCTTGTTTAAAAACAACCAAGTACAATAAAAATTTTAAGTTATAAGCTTAGCATGTCATTTTTTTAAGTTCTTGGGAAATTAATCCCTCCTTTTTTAAGAGAAAATCCTATTATTGGAGACTTGTTCTGGACAAAAAAAATAATGTTACTATATACTAATAAAGAAAGTTCTTTAATTATAAGAAGCTAATTAACTGATTAATTTGCATATGGGGCATGCCACTGTATTAATTATCAGTTGAATCAATAAATTTTGTAGTTGTCAGCTTTATCTTGTACACATCCTATTATATCATAACTATTTTGTGGGGCATTTGCTAGACTCATAGCTAATAATAAGGTTCTTTGTGTAGGCACCTGATTGTGTACATGTTTTTGTGATAAAAAAAATTTAAGAGAGAGAGAAAGAAGAGAGCAATAAAACACAGAACTTATTTCAGTTTGAATATTTAGAGCTTTCCTGGATAAGTTCATGCAATCAGAATCCAATAATTTATGAAAGTTGAATCCGGAACTTAATTCAATCGGTACATGCAATTATTTTTAAAATGTGACATTTAATAAGTCAGTTTAAATTTTAATATTTGCAATCTTTTCTCTTATTTCGAAACTGATCATTCTTTCTTTGTATCATAAAAAATAATAATTTCTTAAAGTTATTAAACAAGTTTGATGCATTCCATTGGCATCATTTTCCAAGTAATATTTTAAGACCCGAAAAAAGTATGTTACTCTCTTGTGTATTTTACTACAATCACACCAAGAAATAGAATGGAATTTGTAATATATATATATATATATATATATATAATATGCAGTCAAAGTCATCAAATGTAAAATGTTTTTGAAGTTGGAGTCCCACATTAATTAGCACCCATGTTTGATTCAGAGAGCATCTCTTAATAGTTGTAAAGATACCTTGAGAGCCAGATAAAACTTGTCCTATTGAGACATTAATCACGTATATTCTCTTACATTAAGGTTTGAATATTTAGGCTTATAATTGAGTAAAGATGCATCAAAGACCCATCATCTTTTCTGATTACTGATAAATAATGTATCCAAGTGATTGATGTTTACACTAGACCTGCTCATGGGTTCGACCGTGATTCAAATTTTTTTTTTTTTTTTTTATCCAAGTTTGGTTTTGGACGGGCCCGGGCCGGTCCACCGGTCAGATTCACTGTTTTACATGATAATAAAAAATCAAAATGATTTTTATATTAATATTCATAATATTTTTTATTAATTAAACAATGATTCGGGTCAGGTCGGGCCGAATCACAAATATCTTTGCCAAGACCCGACCTCATACGAACCGAGTATGTCGGACCGGACGAGTTATCCGACTCTTAAGCATGTCTAGTTTACAATCTTCTAACAACATGTAGACTATATATATTGCACAAAAGCTTCTTTGAGCAAAATGCATCAATCAATGGCTCTAGCTACTCGTTTGCCTCAGAATGGATATTTTTCTTTATTTGGCAAAGAAAGCAGCATGCAAATTTCTTTCTATTTTTTTTTTTCAAATAGGTGAATATTGCAAGAACCTCAAATCTTTATCTTAATTTCATGTGCAAAAATTTCACATTTTTGGTAGGAAATTATCCTTATATACAACCCAATTGTGAATGTGAGACTAAAAAGTTCCCAATTCAATTTATGACAAATTGTACATATTGCATTGATCTTTGTAATTATTCTCATTTGTGACTTAATCAGACTAAAGTATAGATTAATAATTACATAGATTGATGGTAAAATGACCACAAACAAACAAAACTTTGATGGGCCTGTTGAAAACTTTATGAAAAGGGGATTGTTGAATAATACTATTTTAATCTTATTTAACTATTTTACCCAAGTTTAACCTATGCATTATGTAGCTAAGAATTGGATATTTAGCACAAGTATACTCAAATCATCAATTCAAACCTCAATCATGGGTGCCTTGTCATGTACTTTGTCATCTTTTACAGTAAGATTAGATCAGTAAGACAGTAACAGATTCCAAATGAAGATAGTAGATTCATTTAGTAATAATCTTATCCTACATATTTCACAATAATAATTAAGCACATGCTTGTAATTATTGAAAATAATTATATATCCTGATGTAGTCAAATTAGTTAAATATATATTTTTATCCAACCTCCATATAATCTTATTGCAGTCACGTGCCATAAATATTATTATATATCTTAAAACCATTACAGGGTGAGATGTATAAAATACAATTGTTATATCTTTTAGCAGATATTTAAGTACAGATAAAAGCTCAGAGCTTCAGCTTTTAAAGCAGAAACATAGGCTAATTGGGTGATGGACCATATAAATGATCCTTGAAAACACAAAAAGAAAAAAAAAAAAAAAAAAAGAGAGGAGATCTGTGCATGTTTAAGATATTAGGGAGTGAAGGAGTGGGAAAGAAGGCCATTGCTCACAAACAGAAATAGAGACCTACACCATTTGGCACTTGGATTTGAGAGAGCCCACCTCAAAAGATTAAAAGGAATCTTAAAGTTGTCTTTGTAATGGACCTAATTATTATATTTAATGGTTATATTTTTCAGAAGGTTAGGTGGTGAAAAGGATACCCACTAGTAGCTAGGTGAAGGGGAATCCATGGTTGAAGAGGAACCCACTGGAAGTGCTTGATTTGAAGAGGACATGGACATAGATTTTTTAATTGGGGGGGGGGGGGTACATCCAAAATATATGCTTTCAAGCCATGAAATCTCTCTCTCTCTCTCTCTCTCTCTCTCTCTCTCTGGCTCTTTCATACGTGTAAAGAAAAGTACCACTTGATTCAATCCATGATTGGGTCCTTAAACTCAAATAAACTAAGTTGCAGAAGCTCCAATTATTGGAGGAAAAGAGCCACTTCCCTTCGTGATCCCATTTGATCAAACAGCTTTCAACTCAGACCATTTCAGGACTAGTATAGTTATATGTGTCTCAAAAATAGAACATGTTAGATCTCCAATAAAGTGGGATTTCGAGGAAATTTATTTAAATACTAAGTACATGCTTTTTTTTTTAAAGTTGAATCCTTCCTGCTCCCAACAAATCATATATATGCTTTTACCATATTATAAATAGCTCTTGCATGCCAGTTGCCAGAGTTACAGGCTTACAGCCTCAAACCCATGATGTGGAACTGTACTTGAATCCCATGCCCATAATAAAAAGAAAAAGAAAAAGAAAAACCCGATTCTTGTTCTCTGTTTAAAACATTAATTAAATGATAACAGACCTCTGGTTTTGAGATGTGATTGCTCCCTAGAAGATGGTCCTAAGCTTTTTTTTTTTTTTTTGCTTTGGGAAGATACTCGAACAATGGATTCTTTCATAGACGTGTCGCCATGGGCGGATGGTCCCCGCATAGAGGGCCGAGCAAATGGGGTTTGCATTCGGATATGAATAATCAAGTTTTTCTTTGTACGGATTTGGTCAATTTTGGGTGGATGATGCGTTAGCGTTGGATATATTATAATCTGATTCCCATGTGATCCAGATAGCCTTGCCAGAGGGAGCAAATTTATCAGGTGTTTGTGTTGGGTTATGTTGCTCTCGAGTCCATGTTTAAATAAAATAGTTAAAGTGTAACGAAAGTAAACAAAAAAACATTCGAAGTACAATAAGATTTTAGACTTGTGTTTAGCATAGGTTTATAGTATTCAAAAATTTAAACCACTCATATGATTTAGAAGTTACCTACTTAAGATATCGTAACCTTAAGTTGTAGATTCAAATCGCAAATTGCTCTCAAGTCCAAGATCTAATTCGAACCAGATCACAAGAAGCACAATTGTCCTTCATCTAGAGTTAGTTCACACGAACAGTTGATAGATCCTTCACTAAGGTATGGTGATTCACTTGTGCTAACAAGTTGATCCTAAGATTACAACCAAAAGATCTATTTCATGTGTTTGTCTCCCTAAATCAATCTCACTCAATAAGGAAAAGAAGCAGCGAGAAAAACACCATGAGAAAGAGGAAATACGGCAAGCACAATTCTTTCAAAAAGGTGGCGATATGTCTATTTTGCTAGGTTAGGGTTCTCTTCTTGAAACCAAACTTCTCTCAAGCAAAAATCAGAATATCTCAAGTAGAATTATAAGCTTAGGTTGCAGCTACAGCCTCTATATCTGATATATATATATATATATATATATATATATATATATATAGGCGCAAACCCTGACCCTTTCTTCCTAAGCTTGGCCGGCTAATGTAACTTGTTGCAAAAGATTTTTATTAATCCACTTGGACTTAAACTATTTAATTCTAAGATGGATCAATAGGCCTATTATATTATCTAATAATAATGGTACAACAATCTTAATGCCTTAAGTTGGGCCAATCATTCGTAGTAGACAGTCTCAAATTAGAATAGTCTCTTTAGACCCATTCTAATTTATCATGCTTATTTATTGGATAGATTAATTTCTAAATGAAAGTAATTTAGTTCTCAATTAAATTTCTTTCTCCTCATGTACAATTCATGTCACACTCCAAATTCAGGGCATGTGACCGGCTAGAGACAAGATATGCCCCTGCCTCCGAAGCCTGAATATACCCACGAAACCAAATCAAACAAAATTTTGGCATAATCTCGCCCTACATGGGGTTTGCCGCTCAATCATCAACATTCACAATGCAATAATCATCAACACATGACATCTCGGTTTGGACATCTCCGATAGGGAGTAACCAAGATGCCCCGCAGCAGAGTCAACTTTTATGACATTTTATATACAAACATACATTTATATTATATCATAACGGCATAAGCATCACCAGATCATACTAGGCCTCCATGACCGTTATACATCATACATCACTTAGATACATCAGTTTACAAAATATAAAGTACATATACATCATACACAAAATGCATAGGACCCATGATATCCTAGTGATTGCAAAATATATCCCACCATCGCCACTGCTTACCACGTCCTGGGTCAATCCGCTTACCACAATTATACGAGCGGCTAGCTATCTGAAACCTAGGAAGAGCTGGGTCTATCAGGATCTGAAAAAGAATGAAATAAACGGAGTGAATCGAAAGACTCAGTGAGCATAAGGTAAATAGGAAGAGTACTTGAAAGTTTTGTGCTTCCTTTCTTAACTATTAAAGCATAAACATGACATATCAAGTATGTTTAATTAACCAAAAAGTAATATTTTAAAATTGTTCCGGGACATATAAAAATTATTTGTCTCATATGAAATCTTTTATGCTGAGCGCTGAATATAAATGGGTCATTGGCCAGCTAGAATCGATAGCCAAAAATATTTGACACTCGATTTTACGTGTATACCTCTATAATTATCATTTAGAAAATTTTCATGACTATAACATCAAAACATCCCGGACTTATACCAGTCCGTAATATTTGTCATCATGGACTATCTTGTCCATATCATCCCGGACTCATCCTGTTCGTACAACAATAGCATCCCGGACATCACCTAGATGTTTCTATCCAACATCACAAACAACTATAACATCCGGTAGGGTCCGTAGACTCCTACAAACCGGTAGGGCACGAAGGCTCCTACAGAACCGGTAGGGCACGAGGGCTCCTACATAATCGGTAGGGCACGAACGCTCCTAGAATCCGGTAGGGCACGAAGGCTCCTACAGAATCGGTAAGGCACGAAGGCTCCTACATAACCAGTAGGGCACGAAGGCTCCTACATAACCAGTAGGGCACGAAGGCTCCTACAATCCGGTAGGGCACAATGGCATCCTACAAATCCGTTAGGGCACAATGGCAGCCTACAAATCCGGTAGGGCACAATGGCAGCCTACAAATTCGATAAGGCACAATGGCAGCCTACAATTCTGGTATAGCTTAACATTACAATAAATATGCATCACATAGCATTTAAATAAGCATACTAGCAAGGAACAGTGTGGCACCATACAGTCGACCACTCATATGACAATCCCGGATTATAACATAACCATCACTTGTCCATTTCTTGGACTTTTTTTCTCACGTCTTTACAAGAACTCGATATCATAAGGTAATTCTACATTGTATATTCATACAATCACAGCCAGTATGTCATAACATAACCTAACAATCCTATGTTTATCGCTACACGTTTACTCACAATCATTATCATTCAACTCTACAATACTTACCTCATGTAACTATAGTAACACCACACTTACGCCATTACTTTGTGTAAGGTTTAAAACTTACCGTTTCCGTGATCCGAGCAATCTTTCGTGTTTCAATATCCGTATCAATCAACAATGCATATAAAACAACATCTACCTCCTAGATTAAAATAAATACTCACAGTGTTGTTTCGAGTATTAAAGCGGCACTTTCGTGACTTTGTTGCGATCCCGGGCGAACTCCACGATATGGGTACCTACGACATTGTCAAGATATTCTGTAAATATTTTACAACTACGGGACACTCAAATTCCCATTATTTATAATAGTTAGCTGCTATCCAAAATTTTTCAGCTTAAGAATTCTTACAAATAAATTTTTACACTTAGCTGTGATTAAAAATTTGGAGCAACAATCAACTAGAAAGTTGCTCACACGATGACAGCAAAGCTAACGGTGGCCTCGAACAACTAAGGAAGGTGGAGGCACCACCTAATGGGAAAGCTAGGGTTTCGGCTAAACTTGTTTTAGCCTTTAAATTTTGATTCAAAGCTATCTGATACTAATTTATGATTCAAGGAGGCGGAGGAACACCTCCTGTGGCGAAAAAAAATGGTGGCAACATGGTGGTTCACCACCACCAATTCTTAGCCCACATGGTTTCTCATAGCTAAAGACAAAATCTTCAAAACATAACATCAAAATCAAGCTTAGAACATGAAGTTACCTTTGGGTTTGTGAAATTTTTGAAAAATTTGGTGATCTGCCTAGTAAACATAGGAGAGAGAAAGCTTGGAAGCAAGCTTCCATGGCCTCCCCTCTTTCTTTCTCTCTTTTCTGGTTTTCACGTGAAAAATGGGGAGGAAGAAGTCTGATTTTCAGACTTAATAAGTGGGCCATGGTCAAATGACCATTTTGCCCTTGTTTTGTCTTTTAGTACCTTAGCGGGCCAACGTGAAATTTTAACGTTCGGAAGCCTCTTTTTCACTTTTCTTGACACGGATATGTTCCAAATATGATAATATACTGATCTGCATGTTCGGGTAATTTTTTTTATATCTCGAAACCCAAATCCGGGTCTCGGAGCGCCAATGAATTAACATTTTGACTTTTTCGATTTTAGCACCGATTTTTGTTCTGATTTCACCAATAGCTTGATAACATCATTTTATGTCTATATTAATCCATTGATCCATTTAAAACCTTTTTCGGATCTTCCCGCGGTTAGTTCTCGATTTTCATTCCTTTAGGTTACTTAAGGACGTATCTGGTTTCAACTCTGTTTTTTATTTTTCTTGTCATATTCATAATCCTCATATGTTATAACATATGTCCATGTATTCGGATCTGTTCCAAAAAATCCCGTACCATGTTTTTACAGCAATTTACGCCAGCGTCACTAAATGACGAATTAGACGATTTCAGCTATCGGATTTGATTTTAATTCCAATTTTTGATCTAAACATCATATTATGATCCTATATGATCACTTAGTCCATTGGTACCATTTACGGACTAAAAACAAAATTTTGGGTAAAATGACCAAAATACCCCTGGTTCATATTTTACTGATTTTTCTGCCGATTCTTGTTCTAACACTCCCAAATAATGTTATATCACATATCAACACTATGTGAAGTTAAATTATCACATTTTACGGACTTTCCCCTATCCCGACTTTTAGTCAATGTAGGGTTAAATCACTTAATCACTCGATTAAACCTCCAACTCTACAATTTATCATACAACATGTGTACCACAAGGTAGCCCATCCTTTCTATAGGCATTTCAAAATTTAACCTCGAGCCATCCTCATGTTATAATTGTCTCGAATTGATCTCGTACTTACGAGGGTCTTACAATTCTCCCGCTTAATAAAATTCGTCCTCGAATTTTGCATAAAGTCAACTTATATAAAAGTACAGGTACTATCTGTGACTGTATCACATGAAAATCGTCTGACATGAATCTCCACATCATAAGTACATGAAACACAAAGTGTACACCACTCATCTCAGGTGGTAGGTCTCACTCAAAATCTGAAATGGTCTGATATACCTTGGACTCAGCTTGGCCCATCCGCCAAAGCTCATAACACTCTTGAAAGGTGAAACTTTCAAGAATACTTAGTAACATGCTATCGGCATACGACTTCTGCCTACTCTAGTAGTTACTAATATATCTTTGATTAACTACACCTTTTTCTAGGTGTACCGTACCATATCTGAACTGAACAACTGATATCCTCCTGTTTTAAATCAACTGACAGGATATTGGCACATCCGGCCATGCAATGTCTCGGTCCTAGTTTTGCAATGATCAACAATAAACAAACTCGGATCGCAATCCCAAATAGTCAATAAGATAAGCCCGAAACTAGACCGAAATACCAGAAAAGATATCATCTGCATACTGTATTAAAAACTGTTAATATATACAAACTCAATCAATGATAGGTATCTGTTGCAACCTAAAAAATAACAAGTCTCATCGCAAGACTTTATTATTCGTTAAGCGTGACATTAAAAAAAACCGAGAAAAAGTCGACTTAATTCCTCTTAAAAAATGAAGGTTTTAAAAATGACCTTGAAAAAGACATGGAATCGCCACCAATCTCTTTTAGCTAGGTGTGATCGTCTACCTTTTAAAACCGGTTTTATAAAATATTTTAAAAATTAATTAAAACATTTTTAAAACCAATTTCAAGTCTGCATTTTAAACCAGAGAAATCAAAGAAACGGGTTCGGGACTCGGTTACGTGTGGGGAAGGATTAGCACCCCTACAACGCCCGTATAAAATGGTACCCTATTAATCGTGTGTTATCTCAAGTCTCGGTAAAAAATCAGTTTTAAATTTAGTATTTCAAGTTAATTCCCAATTTAAAGAAAAATAATTTTATTTTTTAATTGAAAATGATCCGGAATTTATAAATTCAAAATTTTCCTATATTCCCCAACAAACGTGGCAAAATATAGAAATTTTTATTAGTTTTGGAAGACTTTTCGAATCATTCTCTTTTTTTGAAAGAAATATATTCCTTTATTAATGATAATTGATGATATTCCCTCCAGCAAATCCGGTAGAGAACTCATGAATTATTTTAACTTGGGAATATCTTTATTTTTTATTGAAAAATCATTATCCTTTTGAAAACATTTTAAAAGATATGAATATGTATATGCATGACATAAATAAAATGACATGGCAAAATCTAAATAATATAATGCATCATAAATGATATGATATAATTTAAATGCCTTAGCATATTCTAAATGAAATGAAATGTCTTAAGTTATATGACATATTCTAAATGAAATGAAATGACCTAGGTAACATAATATATTCTATATGAAATGTAATATCTTAAATCATATGATATATTTTAAATGAAGTATAATATCCTAAATGACATAACATATATCCTAAATGAAATGACCTGGGTAACATAATATATTCTACATGAAATGACCTAGGTAACATAATATAATCTATATGAGATGAAATAATTTGAATGACATGGCAAATATGAATGATATGGCATATAATTTAAATGACATAAAATATAAAATAATGCTATCATATAATATGCATGAAAATAATAATGAAAATAATAATGCATGAATATAGTATATGCTAAATAATATGACAAAAAACAACTAAATAAAAAGCATATGATATCATGAAATATTTCAAATCATATAATAAACAATATAACATAACTCAAACTTATAACAATATCTTAGAGATTATCATAGCAAAAATCACATATTATATAAAATGCATGAATATGGAAAATGCAATGCATGAAAATGTATTTTTTTCCTTTAATTAAGGAAATCTGTATATCTAAAAAGATATCCGGCTACCTTAGGAAAATATGTCAAATTAAGTATTCTAAAACCAAAATACTTTGTGATTGTTTGAAAACAATTTTGAAAAGCTTAGATTAACAAAAAAAAAAAAAACTGGGCTAAACCTTTTTTAAATAGTTCTAATTTCCTAAGTTTAAAATCCCGGACTTGACCACCCTTAACCCGAGACTTTTTAAAAAATCATTTTTAGAGTTTAAAAAGGCCTAGAAACTACCCTAAGTCAGTAGCTAAACTTCCTAATCAGCTCCCTCTAAGTAACTTAACCAAAACAGAAAAATGATTTTTCTTTAAATTCAATTATGACTCCACTGTCCAGTTTTAATCCATAATTTTTACCCTATTTTTAAAAATTCAAAAAAATTTAAAAAAATGCTGGAGACTCAGGACATGTAAAACTACACGGGAAAAAATCAGCTTAATTTTTTTATTAAAATTGAATGCCTAGAAAAATCGGGAAAGTACGAGTACTGGGTGAAAAAACTGTTTTGCCAAAACACATTTTTGCCTTTGATAAAATCATTTAAAAATCAAAGTAAAAATATTTAAGACTCAAAAAATGACTCACAAACAGTAGCTAGGACTTTTTTAAAAGTTAGATAAAAATTGGCTAAGTAAAAAAAAAATCGCAAAGGTAGAATAATCAATTTGACAAACCTTAATTTTCCACAAGTTTGCTCAAGAGAGCATGACTTTGAACCATTAATTGGCCTAAGTCATTAGTCAAGTGGCATGGACATGAAATGCATGAAAAAATACAGCAAATATGTTGCATGAAATGCATGGTTTTTAACCTAAATGTCATGAAAAAATGCATGGCATCAATATAGTGACCTAGACCTAAATGAACTTGCATGGCGTTTAATGCAACCTAGGTCTAAAATGCATGGACTTGCATGGCAAAATAAACCAAACCTAGCAACTAAAATAGGCATGGCAATAACACAAACACAAGGCATGCTTAAACCAAAAACTCAACCAAATGTCATGAAAATGCAAACCTATCATCTAACATATCAAAAATGCAAACACAAGGCAAAATAATGAGGTAGCCGAATAGTCTAAGGTTCCAAACAAGCATGGCATTTTCACAAACACTTGATATACTAACATGCTCAACTAAAATATAACACTCAAGTCATGCAAACACAAAGTAGGGATATTAAAACTAACAAGCATTTTCACAAACACTTGATATACTAACATGCTCAACTAGAATATAACACTCAAATCATGCAAATACAAAGTAGAGATATTAAAACTAACAAGCATTTTCACAAACACTTGATATACTAAATATAAAACATCAACAAATTTAAACATTATGAAAACAGAAAATTAAAAATGCAAGAACATGATATTTAACTCATAAATGGCAACAAACAAAGCAACCAAATTAAAACATGATTCAAGTACATGAAGTAGAAGAACACTTAAAGCATCAAGATTAAAGAAAATAACATAAATAACATGATAAATTAAAGCAAAAACAGAAACAATAATAAAAGAAATATAGGACATTCGGCCATTAAAGAAAAATAAGAAAAAAATTTGTAAAAATTATTTAAGAAAGAGATGAAGAAAGAACATAAAAAAACACTTATTTAAAAATAAAACTCACCAAATAATAATCAAAATAGCAAAAACAAGAATGAAAAATCAAGAAAGTGCAAGAGTTGGTGCTAAAAGCAACCTCAAGAAGTTATATTTCAAGCTTTATCTCTTCAAACTTTCCTTTCCTTTCCTTTCTTTTCTAAACTTTTTCTTTTTGCTTTCAACCAAGGAGAGAAAAACTAAGAAAAACAAGAAGAAATCTGAAAAAATGAAGTGAAGAAAAATGAAAATCCTCCCTCCCCCTATAGCTGGCCGAATTACCCTCTCTCCTCACCTAGGATGTTGTCATTTTGATTCCAACCAATTTCCATCCAATGACTAGTGATTCAAGGTGAAAAATCATGAAATTATCACCCTTAGATTAGTGTATCAGCTGTCCATAATTAAAGCTGTTCAAGAATAATGTTAACACTCTCCCTCTTCATGCATTGGCCTATGTGGCTTAATCACAATGGCTTGATAAAAAAAAACTCTAACTAACTCTTAATTCTTGGCCATTTGATTAAAAATCAGAAGCTTCCTCCTTCTTTTGGGACTTGGCAGGTCAGCACTCTCTTTTCCAGCCCAAGTTTGATTTTTTGAAAGGTCAAAAGAAGCCCTTTTCGGTTGCTTGGGTAAAATGACCATTTTGCCCCCCGGATGCAAATAAATGGCAAACGGACTCCAAATTCAAATTTTATTTTTTTAATACTTTCAAAATAATAAAATATTGAATTCTGAAAGTTTTCAAATTTTTCGAGTCCGTTTGCTATTTATTTGGATTTTTTTCCAAAAATGCCCTTTCATGCCCCCATATTTTACCATTTTTTAAACTAGCTCCAAATCAAGATTTTTCTTCACCAATATCTTCCAAATAATTTAAAAGTGTGATCTGTAAGTTTTCATAATTTTTGGAACTCATTTGGTATTTTTTCGGGATTTATCTTCTTGAATTATTGCATAGAAGGCCCGAGATTTGGCCATTTTGCAAATGAACTCTAAATCAAGATTTTATTTTTCCAATCTCTTCCAAATAATTCAAAAATGATATTTGCAAATTTTCAGAATTTTTGGAGTCCATTTGCTATTTTTCTGGGATTTATCTTCTTGAATTATTGCATAAGAGCGCTGGGATTTGGCCATTTTGCAAACGAACTCCGAATAAAGATTTTATTTTGCCAATATCTTTAAAATAATTTAAAAATGAGATTTGCAAATTTTTAGAAGATTTGGAGTTCATTTGCTATTTTTCCGGGATTTTCCTTCTTGAATTTCTACATAAGAGACTTGGGATTTGGCCATTTTGCAAACGAACTCCGAATCAATATTTTATTTCTCTAATATCTTCCAAATGATTTAATAATGAGATTTGAAAATTTTCAGAGTCCATTTGCTATTTTTCCCAAATTTTCCAATTTTGCCCTTTTGCCTCTGAAACCCGGTTTTGCTCAAAACAAGTCCGATTTTTAGATTTTCTTCAAGCTGAGCCTTGGGCTATCCATTTTTAATCATTCCTCATCCATTGGGGTTTTATTCTTACCAAGTCGGGCCATTTCTGTAATTCTGCCCGATTTCATCGAAATCCACAAAAAACCTTAATTCTCAGTTTTCTCCCAGATTGACTTTTCTTTCAATTTTTCTTTCAAGTGGCTTCTCCATTACCCGTAGTCAGTGCTTATCTTTCATTTGGAATCTTCAATTTTGACCAATTCGATCGTTTAAGCACTTTTCCCCAAATTTTCCGGATTAGGGTTTCCTTTCTACTAAATCTCTATAACCCAACTTTCGAACTCCATATCTTTCAATGTAGACCTCGGATTATCAAAATTCTTTCGCCATTTTTCAATTGAACTTCAAATCTTGATTTTGAAAGTGGGTTAATTTTTTCAGTAGTTGACATTTTTGGGTTGACTTTTTCAGGGTTGACTTTTTTCAAGTTTGACTTTTTATGCTCGCCCTCTTGAACTAAGTCTCGGAGTACCACCTGCAGGATGAAAAAAGTATTTTTTCGTTCTGAAACATCAATTTAGGAAGAAAATATATCTGTTTTAGTGGTCCGGACAAAATTAGGTGTCTACAATATCGATCCCGATTCTTCTCGGAATCTAGTATATTAACACATAACATGTCCTCAAGGAGTGATCATATGTCCGTAAATGAAATACGGTACTAAATTGCAATTGTATTTCAGAAGCTACCTGGAATGATCTCCAGAATTTAACTATAAACTTGATGTCTCAATCAAGTACAATAAACACGAAAACTTCACAAAGACCCAATCTAGTCTAAATGGAGTCTAGCACACTGACTTATGTTATACGTAATTTGACATGGAATCAAGTGTGCTAATTTAGTCAGTCTATCGACAATCACTCAAATAAAATCACATTCCTTGCCTACCTTAGGCAAGCCTATATCTAGGTCCCATAATGACTTTATCTCAATCCCATTATTAAATAACCGGTACTTGGGCAATATGTCTCAATCACATACAATAACCAGAAAACTCTATATTTTACATAGTCACGAGATTAATGTAATAATTCATGATCAAATCCCTCGCATCTAGTTCCACGTGCTAGCACATAACCCGGACAAAGTCCGTGTGGTGATGATCTGCCAGGCATAGCCCCTCAAGTCATCTAAGATATATGATGATCTCCGCCTGTTAAGGCCCATCATCTTAAACTCAGGAAATAGTGCGAGAATGAAATCTCAAAACTCCCTGGTGCACAGGGGAAACATAAACATCCACATCCGTATATTTATCCGTTTAGATTACCACTAGGCAACAACAACCATATAATCAATATAACCAGCTTAGAAACTATAATAGGCTATCATGACTATACCATCAGTTTTATCTCCCTAGGTACGTTACTAGGCTAGCCACAAAAAATATACATCAATCTTACGGCATTGGTATCCATGCCAAATCATATTCTTATCTTGGTTACTTAGGATCTTCCAATGCTATATATTTTCATTAAAGCATTAAATCAAACACCTTGTAGGCATAATAATCGCCTTCCTCCTAGGCATTTTCACAAGCACCTTGTGTGTGATTTATAATCCAACTTAAAATATATCCTTTAGCACTCAAATATTACCCAACCTACAAGTTCAGTTTAATATCCAACCACCACCATTTCACAACATCCTCAACATCAATAACAAATCTCGGAACTAGGTCGAAATTCTTCAACAAATCTCGGAACTAGGTCGAAATACTTCAAAGTTCCTTGAAATACAACTCAATATATAGTGCTCAAATTAAATGAAATCAGTTTGTCAAAACCAGACTAGGGTTATACCTGTCACCATAGTAGTAGATGCAAAATCACGGGCTTGTCCTCTATTGCCCATAGTATGTTCTCTGCCCATAGACTGTTGTTCCCTACCCTAGGAACCCTGACCAGTCTGTAGTGCTACTAACCCTGCTGGTTGCCCTGGATATGCTGTAGCTGGATGTGGAGCTCGCACTGATAAGGATGAACCTGGACCTAATGGGCAATATCTCCTAAAATGCCCTGGCCTGCCACATCTATAACATACACCAGTAGATCTCCTCCTTCGACTACTGACTTCTCTATCCCTCCACATCCATGATTCTAGGGTTGTTCTAACCCTTAGCCCATATGGCCTTGTTTGCCTAGATGTTTGTCTTTCATATCTCATTCTTCTGTGACCTATCCTCGAATCATCTTAATCTCTCGTATTCATGAATTCCTAAATCCCTTTCACTTTTTGGTAAAAATTCTCGAAGAAACTCAACACTAAATTCTGATCACTCGAGGAGAGGGTCATCAATCCGCCTTCTGGCTATTAAAGAGATATACCATGCATGTACCCTACCATACAGCTGAAATCTCACTAATTGTATGGCTCTAGTCAGCGAGCACCCTAAGCCTACACACTGTTGGCCACACTCTTCTAAAAATTGTCTAGGATCAAAATCGGATTCCACCTCTGCAAAACTAGGTGGTAACGTTCCTCTAAAGTAGGTAAGGTTATATGCTGATAGGGTATATGTTGTCCCAACAACCACTCATTACTAACAACACCTGGCTGAAGGAATTTGGTTGAACAGTCGTGGTTGTCATTGTTCTATCACCAGCCCTACTAGGGCCTTAATATATTAATATGTTCTGTTTACCATACCAACAACTATTCATATGTGTCGTCATCTAATACTACTCCAGCAATCCTATCTATTTCCCTAGTAGCAGACCTGCTACTACCCTCACTCTGGCCTTTAACCTCAGGGCCAATAAAAATATTATCCAGGACCTCAGGCTCTCGATCCCCCGATACGTCTCTATATGTATGAGATCGTGATCGTGACAGCATTGTATTTAGAAAATAAATATACTATCAGTAATTCCACAATATTCTCAACATAATTCTATATGTACTAGCTGGCTTATAGATTACCCGACGTAATCGCATGTGACGATAGGCATCTGTAGGGGCAGTACACTACTTACCGATACCTTAGGATTACCTGTAAGCAATGCACTACTACCCTACCCCTTTTGCAGTCACTGACCTCTAGACTATGCTCTGATACCATCTTTGTCACACCCCAAATTCAGGGCAAGTGACTTGCCAGAGACAAGGTATGCCCCTGCCTCCGAAGCCTGAATATACCTACGAAACCAAATCAAACAAAATTTTGGCATAATCTCGCCCTATATGGGGTTTGCCGCTCAATCATCAACATTCGTAATGTAATAATCATCAACACATGCAATCTAGGTTTGGACACCTCCGCTAGGGAGTAACCAAGATGCCCCGCAGCAGAGTCAACCTTTATGACATCTTATATGCAAACATACATTTATATTATATCATAACGGCATAAGCATCATCAGATCATACTAGGCCTCCTTGGCCGTTATACATCATACATCAGTTAGATACATCAGTTTACAAAATATAAAGTACATATACATCATACAAAAAATGCATAGGACCCATGATACACTAGTGACTGCAAAATGTATCCCACCATCGCCACAGCTTATCACGTCCTGAGTCAATCCGCTTAACACAATTATACGAACGGCTAGCTATCGGAAACCTGGGAAGAGCTGGGTCTATCAGGATCTGAAGAAGAATGAAATAAACGGAGTGAGCCGAGAGACTCAGTGAGCATAAGGTAACTAGGAAGATTACTTGGAAGTTTTGTGCTTCCTTTCTTAACTATTAAAGCATAAACATGACATATCAAGTATGTTTAATTAACCAAAAAGTAATATTTTAAAATTGTTCCGGGACATATAAAATTATTTGTCCCATATGAAATCTTCTATGCTGAGCGCTGAATATAAATGGGCCATTGACCAGTTAGAATCGATAGCCAAAAATATTTAACACTCGATTTTACGTGTATACCTCTATAATTATCATTTAGAAAATTTTCATGACTATAACATCAAAACATCCCGGACTTATACTAGTCCGTAATATTTGTCATCCTGGACTATCTTGTCCATATCATCCTGGACTCATCCTGTTCGTACAACAATAGCATCCCGGACATCACCTCGATGTTTCTATCCAACATCACAAACAACTATAACATCTGATAGGGTCCATAGACTCCTACAAACCTGTAGGGCACGAAGGCTCCTACAGAACCGGTAGGGTACGAAGGCTCCTACATAACCAGTAGGGCACGAAGGCTCCTACAATCCGGTAGGGCACAATGGCAAGCTACAAATCGGTTAGGGCACAATGACAGCCTACAAATCCGATAGGACACAATGGCAGCCTACAATTCTGGTATAGCTTAACATTACAATAAATATGCATCACATAGCATTTAAATAAGCATACTAGCAAGGAACAGTGTGGCGCCATACGGTCAACCACTCATACGAAAATATCGGATTATTACATAATCATCACTTGTCCATTCCTTTGACCTTTTTCTCACGTCTTTATGAGAACTCGATATCATAAGGTAATTCTACGTTATATATTCATACAATCACAGCCAATATGTCATAACATAATCTAACGATCATACGTCTATCGCTACACGTTTACTCACAATAATTATCATTCAACTCTACAATACTTACCTCATGTAACCATAGTAACACCACACTTACGCCATTACTCTGTGTAAGGTTTAAAACTTACCGTTTTCGTGATCCGAGCAATCTTTCGTGCTTCAATATCCGTATCAATCAACAATGCATATAAAACAACATCTACCTCCTAGATTAACCTAAATACTCACAGTATTGTTTCAAGTATTAAAGCGGCACTTTCGTTACTTTGTCGCGATCCCGGGCGAACTCCACGATATGGGTACCTACGACATCATCAGAATATTCTGTAAATATTTTACAACTATGGGACATTCAAATTCCCATTATTTATAATATTTAGCTACTATCCAAAATTTTTCAGCTTAAGAATTCTTACAAATAAATTTTTACACTTGGCTCAGATTAAAAATTTGGAGCAACAATCAACTAGAAAGTTGCTCACACGATGACAGCAAAGCTAATGGTGGCCTCAAACAACTAAAGAAGATGGAGGCACCGCTTCATGGGCAAGCTAGGGTTTTGGGTAAACTTGTTTTAGCCTCTAAATTTTAATGCAAAGCTATCCGATACTAATTTATGGTTTAAGGAGGCGGAGGAACACCTCCGGTGGCGAAAAAAATGGTGGCAACATGGTGGTTCACCACCACCAATTTTTAGCCCACATGGTTTCTCATAGCTAAAGGCAAAATCTTCAAAATATAACATCAAAATCAAGCTTAGAATATGAAGTTACCTTTGGGTTTGTGAAATATTTGAAAATTTTGGTGATCTGCCTAGTAAACAGAGGAGAGAGAAAGCTTGGAAGCAAGCTTCCATGGCTTCTCCTCTTTCTTTCTCTCTTCTCTGGTTTTCATGTGAAAAATGGGGAGAAAGAAGTCTGATTTTCAGACTTAATAAGTGGGTCATGGTCAAATGACCATTTTGCCCTTGTTTTGTTTTTTAGTACCTTAGCGGGCCAACGTGAAATTTTAACGTTCAGAAGCCCATTTTTCACTTTTCTTGACACGGATATGTTCCAAATATGATAATATACTGATCTGCATGTTCGGGTAATTTTTTTGATATCTCAAAACCCAAATCCGGGTTCCGGAGCACCTATGGGTCAATATTTTGACTTTTTCGATTTTAGCTCCTATTTTTGTTCTGATTTCACCAGTAGCTTACTAACATCATTTTATGTCTATATTAATCCATTGATCCATTTAAAACCTTTTTCGGACCTTTCCGCGGTCAGTTCTCGATTTTCATTCCTTTAGGTTACTTAAGGACGTATCTGGTTTCAACTCTGTTTTTTATTTTTCTTGTCATATTCATAATCATCATATGTTATAACATCTGTCCATGTGTTCGGATCAATTTCAAAAAATCCCAAACCCTATTTTTACGATAATTTACGTTAGCGTCACTAAATGACGAATTAAACGATTTTAGCTATCGGATTTGATTTTAATGTCCAATTTTTGATCTAAACATCATATTATGATCTTATATGATCACTTAGTCCATTGGTACCATTTACAGACTAAAAACAAAATTTTGGGTAAAATACGCAAAATACCTCTGGTTCATATTTTACCGAGTTTTCTACAGATTCTTGTTCTAACACTCCAAAATAATATTATATCACATATCAACACTATGTGAAGTTAAATTATCATATTATACGGACTTGCCCTATCCCGATTTTTAGTCAATTTGGGGTTAAATCACTTAATCACTCGATTAAACCCCCAACTCTACAATTTATCATACAACATGTGTACCACAAGATAGCCCATCATTTTTATAGGAATTTCAAAGTTCAATATTTAGCCATCCGCATGTTATAATTGTCTCGAATTAATCTCGTACTTACGAGGGTTTTAAAATTCATGTCATTAATCTATTAATATCATCTCATGACATTAATCCAATATAGCATAGTCATTCGAAATACACCTTGCACATCACTATGTCAAAGTCGACTATACTAATTTATATAAGACTTCTTGATTCCTCTTATCTCATTAAAACATTGTCTTTGGATTTCTCAAATCTCAATTATGTCTTAATCTTTCTTAATTGAACTTTTTCAATTAGGTCCTCAATATAGATCTTTTATTCCATTAAGTTTTACCTTAATAGAATACCATGTTTAATCCATACATATCTGTTCTTATGTGTGTGACCCTCTAGGTTCCCAATATGTTGGCAATGAATATAAGTTAATCTCATTAACTTGTTTTCATAGATCATGAGCGGGATCTAGCAACCCATCATGACCACTCAAATATTGTGAAGTCATCGTGACCTTTTAGAAACCTTTCAGCAACCAGCCTGTCGGTGTAATATGATCCTTTCACCATATGTCCCGGATAGCTCATGAGCATGGTGGAGTGTTTACTCATAATCAATCCATATTAGTTCTTCGCGACTTATGATTAACCTTATGAATTTAGAGAAACAACTTTCTCCTAAATCCATTATGCTTTGGCCAAAGACTTAATCAAGTTAATCGTAGTCAAGAACAAATGAGATATGTCTCCATTATCACAGGGAGTGGTGAATCCTCTCTAGATCACTCATTCATCTTCGTATAGTTCATGTCATACAATAACACCCTACTATAAACATCCTCTTGTTGCGACCCGCTCGTAATGGAATCTAAGTATGACACTCTCCATACAAGATGACCTGGTATCACAAGTCTGAGGACTAATTTACACGACTGGTACTAAGAGAACATTATCATAGACATTGGAGTGATATTATCAAATGAAGTTCTCTTGGCGGGCCATGTTCAGAGAGCTTGTTCAACAGACAAGCACCTATATGTTATCCCAAGTATCCCATACTTCAACCTGTATGAGATCGTTTCCTTACTTCATAAGTAAGAAGGCTTAACATATACCAGTTTTTGAGTATTGCCAATGCCCCGTCTTGGCAATACGATGACCAAGAACAGTTTGAGGAACAAGGCTTTGATGCATAAGGATCTCATAATTATAACTTTTTATAATTCCTTTGCAAGGCCATTATGTTCCATGGGCTTCATCCGATTAGTACTTAATAACTCTTTATTATTGTACTAACATGAAAGAAAATCTTGTATCACTATCTTCATAATGAAGAGTATGCTTTATTGACTGTGTATCACATGCTCAATCTGATTGGCTCTAGAGCATACACCAATAGTTTGTATATCAGGGTTGTCGCTATGATCTTACCCATCATCATTACTGTTAAAAGATTTATCCCCTGTATAAAAGGGTATGTAATTATCCGAATTGAGAAGTGAATGTTAGATATGGGTATGTATTCAATGCAAGTATATTTAAAGTTTTTTTTTATATATATTCGAAAGAATATGTAGAACACATGTGTCAGACATGAATATTTTAAGAAAAATTAAGAGTTTGAATAATATAATTAAAACAACACCAATGACCAATCACAAATCTAGTATTCTTTAACAATAACACAAACTCCAAGCCAATTAGCAATAATGAAAGGCAGCTGAATATTTTGCTTTCGCCTTGCTAAATACTATTAAATTCATAGGAAATTGACCATATAGGCTGGCACCAAGAAAACTCAAGAATCCCAGATTTTAATAAATAAATAAAAAAGAAAAAGCATGAAGTTTTGAACTTGGTATCAGAAGCCAATGTACATAGAAACTCGCATTGAATCCGAATTAGTTAGCCATATTTTAGTTGTATTTTTGGACTTGTTTAAACCAGCCAAGAGATCGGTTGTGGGTTGGGGGGGGCTGTTTTCCACCATTTCCTAATTGCTCTATGATGAGATATTGACTGTGAAAAGGTTTTATCTTTACTATTATATACAAATCATACGGGCACCTGGACCTCCATAAGGTGATAATTGGTTGATGAAGATTGAGAATTCGAGATGTTTCTCTTTAAAAGCTTGAAATGTAGAGCTTTTTTTTTTTTGATCTTGTACCTAAAAAAGAGATCAGAGAGAGAGAAAACGATTCTACATCTTTATAAAAATCAAGCCATAACGTATGAATACGATACTTAACCTTGAAGTAATATATTAGGTTGTCATGGATTTTTGTATTTTGACTTGTGTATATTTGTACACGAGAGTGTTCAATATATATAAAAAAAAATCATTAATTTAGGAGAGAATCAAATTAATCATATCATAATAGTAATTGTATCGTAATTCTTATAACATGTTCAGTTACAATAATTACATTAACAAATATATTGTATTTGCTTTGCAGACTTAAAAATCTCGACATTGTTTTCAATTTTGAATTTCACTTGCAACTATAGACACGAGAGTGTTCAAAATGTACAAAAAGATCTCACTAATTTATGAGAGAATTAAATTAATCATAATTCCTATAACATGTTCAGTTACAATAATTACATTAACAAACATGTTCAATGCCACCGTTAGTTGTTTCTCATCAGCTTTGAATTTCACTTTTGAATTAAGAGAGCAGCTCCATATATACAAAATTATCGCTAATTGAATCCGGTGTATAGCTTAGATGGTTCTCCGGTGTTTAGCTTAGATGGTTCATGCAACCATATTTTAAAGTTAACATCCAACGAATTTGAAATTCGAATCCTAACATCTGCAACTCTTTTTCTTATTTTAAAATGCGACCTTCTTTGTACCCAAAAAATCATCGCTAATTTCTTGTATGAATTTCTGACCTTTTACAGAAATGTGTTCACGTTCTTGACAAGGACATGCTTTAAAGCTTTGGATTAACGCTTTATAAGGTACATATAAACAACCAATGCAATGATGCCGAGAACCAGGACAAGGATGGCAAGGGAGAGAAGCCAACTCCAGAGACAAGAACAACACCGTCTATTATTATTATTACCTTGATTGTTTCGACGGCGTTCAACTATCGGTGCATTTTCAGGGGGCGGCATGGGAAAGATTTGATCTTTATGGACCTGAACAACGTAGGTTCCTGGCCTAAACGCAGTCTGAGGTTTTTGGACCTGTACAATTTCTTGATGAGGGTTAGGGTTATTGGTGATGGTAGGTATCGTCGTGACCCGCTCCTCCATAGAAAGATGGGGAGCGGTGGAGAGGCGGAGGAGGAGGAGGAAGCGGGTGGTGTATGAGCAATAGGAGAATATTGGAGGTGGCGGTGACTTTGCATGGGAAGTGGTGGCACCTCAGTTCCATGCATGGGACAACAATAATGGGAGGCTGAGAGGGAGGTAAGGGTTGATATATTTTGTTGATTGAAATCAAATCATGAACTATTTTTATGGGGTATTTGCCGGGTCAACTGATCAAGGGTAGAGGTGTAAACGAGACATCTATACTCGTAAGTTATTCGGATTTGGCTCGAAAAAAATTCAAATTCGGCTCGATCATTATCGAGTCGAGCTCGAGTTGTCGAGCGAGTCGAATTCGAGTATCCTAATACTTGACTCGAGTAGCTCGCAAGCCTAATCGAGCTTTTTATTTTTAATATATATATTTTTATTTTTAATTAGTATTGAAAAAACTCAATTCAAATTCGAGCTCGAGCTTTAGCACAAATAATCGAATATGAAGTCGAGCATGGGAATCGAGCTCATTTTTTATTAGGTAAATGAGCATAGTCGAGCCTAATCGATCGAGCTCGAGCAGTTCGATTTTTATCTCGAATCAAACTTAAGTTATAAAAATGAAATTCGATCGAACTCAAGCCGAATTTTGGATCTCGAATTTCGAGTCGAGCTCGAACTTCTTACAACTTGAGTTCGGCTCGACTCAATTACACCCTTAATCAAGGGGCTAAATAAAGGGTACCACTGTACCATAAATATGCCTGTATCAGTTTAATTATATATATCTTACACAGATAATCAGTCTAGTAAAATTTAATTTTCTTTTTTATTTCTAGCAAAGTTAGAGTTTGAATTCTTTCAAATAAACAAAAACAATAAACAGTTCTAAAATTGAACTTTCTTGCTTAATACATTGTAACAATGCATGTCGATTGTTATCAGTTTAAGCATTTGAGATAATTGGTCACTTAATTTAATATGGTATCCGAATTCTTGAGTTTGAATACCGCTTTCTTCTTTAATAATTTTCACCCATTTGAATACTGCTCTAATTTTTCTTCAACTTACACTTTTCTTTTATTCTCGTGTAAGTTCATTAATCATTCAAATGGCAACTTATAAATAGTTTAAATATGGTAAATTTATGATATTCTTTCATGTAAAGATCAAATGTGTATGTGCCAGCCCAATGGGATTTCTATTTGGCGGTCTGGTTGTGCTTGCTAGTTGCTACGAAGTTGGATACTTTCAAAACCCCACTCAACTGCCCGTATGTTTAGATTGGGCTTCTTTCTCAATTAGATAGATAATGGGCTATACATAATTACTATTTTCTTGAGATATATTGGGCTTTCGTAGAAACAATCAACAAGCCCGATTTTAAAGTTTATATTAAACTTGTCATAAAAAAAACTCAAGAACATTTTACTCTTTAAAAAAAAAAAAAAAACTGGCTTTGGTATATCTTTCCCTGGCTGACTCCCACACTAATTATTTATCTCAGTAATTATAAAGAATAAACATGAAAAAAAAAATTACACTCATATATTTGATTTAATAATCAATGCATATACATTTACAAAAAAAAAAAAGTAAGTTCGAATCTCACGTTCTCCCGAATAAAAAAATTGGAATTATTGAGAGATTATCACTAGACTATAACTATTAGCTTGGAATAGTATTAGGAGGTGGAACCAGATAATAAAATATGGAATTCAATTAAAGGGTGTCTACAAATATTAGTTAAAGATAATTAAATTACTATTTAAAGAAAAAAATTACATTTAATACGTTACTTTCTTTAAATTCAAGAAAAAATAATATATTAATTATATATTTATAATCTCAAACCACTTTTAGACATTAAATTAAGTGCTGCAAATTGACTAGCAATAGAGATAAGAGTCTAAAAGTTATTTTCTCCTCTTTGATGTGCCATTGTAGCTTCTTAATGTGTACTATATAGTTCTATAAAATAAAGCTTTTTAGGCCTCGTTTAGCATTGCTTCTGGCACAGCTTTTGAGGTCAAAAACTGCTTTTCACCGCAAACGCAATGCTAAACAGATAAAAAAAATTGGCTTCTGCTGTTGAAACCATGGTTTGAAAAGCCAAACCAAAAAGCCAAAAAATATAGTTTTTGGGCTTTAAAAGCTGGCTTTTGGATAAAATGACTTTATTATCCTCACATCTCTACACTTTTATTATTTTAAACATATCTTTTTTTGACATTTCAATTTCTTACAACACTTTTTCACAGCAATGCTAAACACTTAAAAGTTTTTAAATCACACTTTTTCACCATACTTTATAAACACATTTTTTCCAACTCGAGCTTTTTTCAACCCAAGCTTTTTCCAGCAGCAATGCTAAACTAGCCCTTAATATAACGCGTTTTGACATTGTATCCACTTTTTAAAAGGTTTTTAACAACATTAAAGCATTTTCATTTGCAATTTGATTTTTTTAATGCGATTAGAGATACTGTTACATTTTGTTTAGGTTTAATTTTTTTCGATGGCCATGAGTGGGTAGAAAAGATCAATAATATTGAAGAATAAACGGTGTAGAGAGGTAACTAAGTTGAATTTTAAGAGTTTGAATAGGAGAGGTAAAAAGTAGACCTGTTCATGGGTCAAGTACTCCGTCTGGTCCGGTCGACCAGACTCGTATTGGACAGGGTCTAGACATAGATTTTTATGATCTGGACTTACCCGGCCTGGCTCGAATCATTGTTTAAGTATTAAAATATTATTTTTTTTTATTTAAATTTAATTATAGAATATATATAAAAAAATAATATTTTAATATATTTAAATAGTAAACGGGCTTTATACGGGCCGGGTTGGGCCCGGCCCGACCCGAATAGGCTTGGGCATGGAATTAAAAAAATTTCTGGATCCGGCTCATAGACATGTCTAGTCAAAAGAGCCGATCTTTGAAATTGGAATTTAATTCACTTAATTTATACAATCTTAATTAAAAAATAACATTTAATAAATTTAAGTTTAAATCATAATATTTATAACTCTTTCTCCTACCCTTAAATTACGAAAAAAAAAAAAAAAAAAGCCAATCTCTATTACATTATCTTCGGATATAAAACAGGGTTGGAGGCGGTGCTTGGCATTATTAAGACGACAAAAACAACAGCAACAGAGGTGTATTTAGACCGGTTCATGGGTGGAGCCGGACTGCGGCACAAAAAGTTTTTGCATCCCTTTCTCAAGTCCGAGCTGATCCGCAACTCATTTTACTGTTTAAAAATGTTAAAATATTATTTTTATATTAATATTTTTATATTTTTATAATTAAATTTAAAAATAATGTTTTTATTGGATGAACAATAATTTGAATCGGCCGAATATAGAAAATCTTATTCAAACTCGATTCAATTCAAATCCGACTTTTCGGACCGAACGAATAATCTAATATTTGCATTGGCCTAATTCAGCCAATGCCATTTTGGCTGAATCAGCAATGGCTGTCTGTCTGGCATGCAGTGCCAGCTGAAGAGAACTCTACGTGTTGTTGTTGGTGGTGGTGGTGATGGGAAATGGGGAATATTCTTGTGGCTTAGATGACCCAAATTTTTTCATAGATGGGGAGCAAACTTGCGTCCAATATACTTTGTGAATTTTGTGGGGGGCAGTTGGATGCCAGCCTAGGATCAAAATCTCAATCCTTATCAACAACCCAAATCTTCTTCTTCTTTTTTTAATCAAATCAAATATAATTTACCCATTTTATCATCCATTAAGTTTTGAATTTAGTATAATTTTATATTTAAATTAATTTTTTTCATTTATTATCAATTATTTTTAAATTAAATATTTAACATAATATCAAAAAAAATTTTAAAAATGTATCTTTTGTTCAATTTTAAGTTGAATACTTTGCATATCAAAACAAAAAAATTCCAACTTCGAATTTAACCCAATTGATTCATACGAAATAACATTTAAAGGTTTGAAATTCGAATCTCAACATCTTTTCTTCTATTTCAAGTTGTGATTTTATATAAAAGAAAAACATAAACAAAGATTCTAACATATTCAAAATTTATATCTCTAAGTGGATTGATCTCTGTTCTTTATACTTCCTTACTCGGAAGTTCAATTATTTGCTACTACATCTTTCAACATGTTATAAAAAGGCAAACAAAGAAATTAAAGAAAAAAACAAAGAAAAGAAAAGGCAAAGATAAGTGGGAGAATTGAAGATAAAATATAGGTAGATGATAAAAATAAATACTAGTAATAGTAAAAACCCTTGTCTCCCAGCAAAGGCCCAATAGCCCGTTTCGGACGGGTTTTGACCCGCCCAATCCGATAGGAATATTTTTTTAAATTGGGGATTGGGTCCAGAAAAAGGAAGGTTAAAAAAATTTTTTGGAGTGATCCTTCAATCCGTCCCAACCTAAATATATAAAAATAATATGTTTTTAATTTTTAATTATATATTATTAAATATATCTATTATTTAATATGAATTAGAGTGGTCAACTTAATAATAAAATACATTCAAAAGTAATTAAGATATAATTTATATTAAAAAATAAAAAATTTCACCAAAAATATGTTAAAATAATATATAGATATAAATTTCAGTCGGAGGATGCTGATTATATATATATATATATATTATATAATTAAACAGGAGTTGATCAATAATTAATATTTTGTTCAAATTATAAATTAATGGTTTGAAATTTAAACAGTATTGGAAAAATGAGATTTAATTAGTGCTGTAAAAGGAAGAAGAAGAAGAAAAAAAAAATGAAGGAGAGGAGTTGGATTAACACTCCAAAGTTGATTTTGCAAACCATCAATTAGGTAACACATTAGATCATTTCTAAACCCAAATTTTAGTATTTTAAGTACAATACAAAAGAAGGAAAAAAAAAACAGAGAGCAAAATAAAACAACATTAATTAGTTCTAAATAACAATCTCCGATGATGAAATCGGTAAAAGATTCTCTGATGTTGCTCAAGTATGGCTTGGATTTTGTTTCTGATTTCTGAATTGGTCAAAGGCTGAGGTTTTGTAGAGCATTGCTGACATATATGCAATTATAATTCTACTACTCTTACATACACTTACAAAATTCATAGAAAATTCCATCTATAATTGTTTTTTCTTACATCCTCTATTATTTTTTAATCCATTCGACATCATCACGTAATAATAAATGAAAAATAATCGAACCCGTAAATCTCTGCCTTGTAGATATTACATTACATAACCAACCGTATTTTCCGTACACCAAATTCATGAAGACTGAAATTTTCTTAATAATAAATTTTCCCTAAGCAATCACCATGAAAAAAAAAAAAGAAAGAATAGAAAGAAATGTAATACCCATTAATTAATTGATCAGCTTCATATGAAAAGATACATTACTGATATATCTTGTCAAAACTGACAAAGTTCCACATGGTTTTTTTTTTTTTTTGGTACTGGAATGTGATTTATATATCATATTAAGCTCTCCATTTATAAGTTAGTTTTTTAGATTGAACTTGAATTTTTTTAACTTGATATTAGAGTCAAGTTTCTTGTCCGTTCTGTTAAGTTGTTTATTCTGCACCTGATTCGTCATATATCTATCGAGAGAGGATGTCAAAAATTTCAAATGACCTACCTCTTATATTTGATTATGACTTATATATATCATGTTGGACTCTCTATCTTACAAATTAACTTTTAAAAATAGGTTTGAGATTTTTTAATTAATCTCACCGACTAAATTCTCAAATCTAGAATGTTAGATTTTTAGTTTGTAAAGAATAACAAAAATTTCATGAAAAGTATATAATCATTGATATATAAAAAATAAAAAAAATAAACTTTTAAATTAGTAATGTGAACATTAGTGAGAATTTTTAATAGTGATACCTTGTGCTGGAATGGTTTTGTTCTCTTCATATTGCTATAGCTACTTTATATTATATATATACTCCTTTATTTATTTATTTATTTTTTCCTTAAATATCATGAAAAATCTTAAATCCTCTGCTCGCCTCCACTGCAAGGATAAAAGGATTTTCTATTCTATCTTATGTAGATAGATAAAGGATATGATGGATGGCAAAGAATCATATGAATTAATTTGGTTTTCTTTTATTTCCTTTGTGTATTACCGTTTTTAATCTTTGCAACTAGATTTAGTAATTTGGGTATAATATAAAAATATGATATGAATATATTACTTTTAATAAATATAAAAATAAGATACAATATATTTAAATATGATTAACACGATATATATTATATTCATTTTAAAATTTGTTAACACATTTAATATTTTTTTATTATATTTGTATTTACACAATTAAAATAAAAAAAAATCAAATAAAACAGGTATACACAAAATACAAATAAAAAAATTTGAAAAATGAGTTACAACTTTAAACCAAACAAGGCTTTAAGACAATAAAGAAAAGAACATGTGGCATATTTTTGGACGAAGGGCAAGGGATGGAGGCAGGAATCCGTGGGCAGAGGATTTGGGTTCCTATAAAGTTTTAAATTAATCTCTCATCCTTTTCTTGCTTTCACATTCATAAATATATTTTGCCAACCTCTCTCTTTCTCATTCACTTTGAGTTTGACCCGTTGCCAGCCACCGCCAATTCTCTTTCTCTACTCCAATGGCTACCCCACCCCGCACTCTCTAGAGAGGATCTTCTTAAAACCTTTCCTCTCCTTTCATTTCTCTCTTTTCCTTCTCCAAAAACCCTAATTTAGATCATATAGGGTGAAGGAGGAAGAAGAAGAAGAAGAGAAAACCCTTTTCTTTTTTGCTTGTCATCGTGTTTGGAAAACTATAGTTTTCGTCTTCGAGGTGAAAGACAAGAGGGATCGATATCAGGGGAAGCTTTGAGGATATGGCAACATTCATTTATTGGGTCCTTTTTGCAGTGTCTTCATAATTGCTTTTTCGAGCTAAAACTATATCTTTTGTTTCTGTTTTTTCGACTGTGTAACTTTCACCATATATATATCCCCGCACACTTTTAAATAATCAAAGCTTTTGTTATGGATTCTGGTAACAGTAGTGGTATGCAATCTTCAAGTGGTGGTGATGAAGAGTATGACTCGCGGCCTGACTCAGTCCCACCTTTTTTGAACACTTCAGGTCACTTTAGTCCCTTATCAAATCCAAACCCGTCACTTGTCTCGCACCACCAAGACCACCCACCCACTTTCTTTGATCTTTCATCAAATTATCTCAGCCCTTTCTCCCAATCTCAACCAAACAATTCACTGCTAAATCTTGATGGGGTTAGACCTCGGAGCCTAAGATCTGAACCCAACGACCTTGGTAACCTTCCAGGCCAGTCTATCTTAGGTGCACAAGGACTCAATCAAGGTTCATTTCCAAGCTCAATATCATCGATGCAATCAAGGCCAGCTCATGACAATGGTGTAAGATCTACTTTAACACATTCTGATCATCAGACAAGTGTTATCAAGAACCCCAAGAAGCGAACAAGAGCCTCAAGGAGAGCACCTACTACAGTTCTCACAACCGACACAACGAATTTTAGATCAATGGTGCAAGAATTCACTGGAATCCCTGCACCACCATTTTCGGGTTCATCATATTCTCGAAGGCTCGATCTTTTTGGCTCTGGCTCAGGTATGCGGTCCAGTCATTTGGAACCTTTAGGTTCGCTCTACCCCCCTCTACGTCCCTCAGCTAAAAGGGTTCAGCCAACTCCATTTCTATCCTCATCTTCTCCTTCATTGTCAAATAATCCTTTAGTTGATGCTTCTAATATTACAAATACTTCTAGCAATAGCTCCATTCCCACTTCTATCGTTGCCACAACCATGGCTTTCAATCCAACTTCAAATAACTATCAACTTTCTTCTGATTTAGGCCTACTAAAGCAGCCTCAGAATATGTTAAACTTGCAAAACCAGAGTCCCGTCCTATCTTTCCAGTCCTTCCTCCAGCCTCCTCCTCTTCACCATCCTTCTCTTATTTTGCCTGGTTTCGGAATGAAGTCCCAGCAGGGAAGTTCAGCCATGGCTTCCCTTGATGAATTGGGCTTGAGTCATGGTCATGTCAATGCAAACCTCGGTGGCTTACAAAGTCATTTAACACCAGAGGGGGCACGTCATGGAAACTGGAGAGATGGGGTTGGATTGAACGATGGGAATCAAGATCATTTGAGGCCTTTTGATGGGAATAATTATGGTAATGATCATAGTAATTCACAAAGACTTATTAACAGCTGCAAGTTGAACTATTCAGCTTCCTCATCAGATTTGCACCATGAAAAGGGGTTGGAAAACGTTTCTTCTAGAGCTGAAGGTACAGTCGATTCATGGATTTGTCCTGCAGAGTAGAATTTGTGCAGAAAAAAATGTCATGCAGAAGAACTAGAAATTTTAATCTGAAGAGTGTTTTGCAGCAGTAATCATATTCTCTCTTTCTCTTTTTTTTTTTTGTTTTTTGTTCTTTTTGTTCATTTTAGAAATAATTAATAAATAATTTAATTAATATATGTTAAATTTCCATCATTATACTTATTCGGTCAGATATATGCTGCAGATATATATATGTATAAATTGTCCTTCTGCTTTATTAGGATTAAACAATTATCTCAATTTATTTATTTTTGTCTTTTATACTATTTAATTAATTAATAAAATTCTCTTTATTATGTTTTCAATAATTTTGGGTTTGGGAACTCAACTGCAACTGCAACATCTATGATAAGAAACAAGGAAACCGCAATAAGCAAAGCTTTTATGTTCCTCGTATTATGCCTTGTGGGAGAAAATAAATAATAGGTCGGTGCTGTTAATAAAAGGCCTGTTCTATTCTTTAAATCCCCATGTTCCTTGTCTACCGATTTCCAAAATGGTCCTAAATCTAATTTCTCACGGGAACTGCTTATTTGATGTGGCTAAAGTGAAACATATATAATCCCTGAGAATTTGTTATTTGTGTAGTGTTAGTATATATATATATTTTCGTATCATAATTGGATTTAAGATGTTTTATATTTATATAAATTTTTACATATTAATAATTTATGTTATATAAATTTTGATATATTCGTATCGTATTTTTTTTTTTTGTCGTATTTTGTATTGTATTTTAATTATTTTTTTCATATCGTATAATTGTATAATATTCAATATTATTAGATCTAATATATATATATATATATATATATATATATATATTGGACCAAAGACCTTCCCTTGCCCTTCTCACAGGCTTCAATTTTAACCCATTCATTCAACTTGTAATAATTACAACAACAAAAAATAGTAGTATAAAAGAAAATTAATTAATTTTATTTACATTCCAATAATTCCTGGAATTTTCTCTTTTGAGCATTTTAATTTCTAGTATATACGCTACAAATAATTTTCTTGAAACCAAATTATAAATTCAATATTATTAATGCTAATATGATTAGTTATATATTATTTATTTATTATAAAAGAAATGGATATCAAAATTTAAAAATAAAAAATATTATAAATATTGAGATTAGAATCGTAAACATATAAACTAGTTGAATTAAATTAAGATTTAATATTATATAGCTATCAAAAAAAAAAGATTTAATATTATATATTGTTTTCCCATATAATATATCTTCTCTTCCATGATGGATATCACCTTTTTTTTAACTGTAGAAATAGGGATTAGGGGTAGAGAGATGGTGCGGAGCGATCGGTGGCAAGATTGAAGGAATCCGAATCCTTAATTACCTGCCGCAATCATAAACTACAAGTTAAAAATGGCTCATATATATATATATAATTTCAATAATTGTAATTGTTATTTTTCTCCTTTCTTTCTCATTCACTTTTTTTCATAAGGAATTAATTAACGAGCAGCTAGCATACGAGAGCTATACCCAAAGATAAAATCTCGAATTTAAATTTAGGGTTTATCATTTTCAAAAATTAGTAATTCACAAATTTGAGATTCAAATTTTAATATTATAATTCATTCTTTTATTTTCAAATTGTGACTTTTTTTATATATAAAAAAAAATCTCATTTTCTTAAATTTGAGGCTATCTTCAGGCATTATCATAGTTGCCATAATTATAAAATCAGAAAATAATACTATAAAAAAGGATATATACTCCTAGCATATAATATATATGATTGCACATACAAAATGGGCTTATATTATATAGTAATAAGCTTGTGATTCACACACGCCATTTGTTGATGAATTAGATTAGATAAGATAAAAGAAAGATTCTTTGCGTGGATGCTTTATATATAATTTGTGAAGGGGTAGTGAGTTTTTAATTATCAAAAAAAAAAAATTCCAAAGAGGTTGTGTTTAGGGAATATTTAGAAATGGGTTACATTAATCACTAATTGATGAAATAAAGCGATGAGAGATGCTATCTGCCTAAAAGTCAATGATTATTAATTCTTTTTTCATTTGTTTTTTGGTTATCCTAGATTTTGCTTCACATGGTGGATCCTTTAGCCTACTCATTGGAATATACAGAGATAATATACATGAATGCCCATATGAATAAGAATAGAGAGAGAGAGAGAGAGAGATTTTGAGGAGTTTAAAATCTTTGTGAATCATTTTGAAAGCTTGAGAAATGATTAAATATGAGAATTAAGGAGATGGGTAGGAAAAGGAAGATGCAAATAATAACCCTATCAAGAAAAACATGATAATGATGAAATATTTGGAAAACAAGTAACAAGGGAGAGGTAGAGATGGCAATGAATAGTAGAAGATTGGATATCCGATATTATTTGATTTGTATTTTGCAGATTTAGATATTAGATTTATTATTCGTAACGAATTCAGATATATATGAACCCTTGAATATCCGTTATTCGAATCAGCTTTCATTTGATATAAATAGTGTTGGATATCCAAATATGTTATCCGAATCCACTTTATTTATACAGATAACAGATTCGGATATCCGAATCCGATATTGGTTTACATATTTAAATTTTGTTTAATTTTATATTTTATATTTTTTTAAAAATTGATTAATAAATTTGGATATTTAATAGATTCAGATATCTGACGAATATTGTTATCTAATTCGAATGCAGATTTGAATAATAAACGGATAATAAAGACATTCAAATATCAAATAAATTAAAAGAATTCAAATTTAAATATTTTAAAAATTACATATATCTGATTCGTTTTCGTCTAAAGGAAAAGGGGGAAGGGGATGATTAGCTTATGGCAATTTGGAAGAAGAGGACATGTTTGAGAGGGAGATGTGGGTAATGACTAGAGGTGGCAATTGGGCGGGTTCGGGCGGGTTCGGGTCGGGTTCATTCGGGTTCGGGTTTATTCGGGTTCGGGCTCATTCGGGTTCGGGCTCATTCGGGTTCGGGTCCATCCGGGTTCGGGCTCATTCGGGTTCGGGTCCATTCGGGTTCGGGCTCATTCGGGTTCGGGCTCATTCGGGTTCGGGCCCATTCGGGTTCGGGCCCATTCGGGTTCGGGCTCATTCGGGTTCGGGCCCATTCGGGTTCGGGTTCGGTCTGGGTTCGGATTCGATCTGGGTACGGGTATGTTTTACATTATTTTATTTTATATTAGATGTAATCATTTTTACGTAATTTAAATATTTATATCTAAAAACAAATTATTAATTTATTATTATTATTTTTTTTATTTTTATACTTTTGCTATTATATGATATTTTTAATTATATTTATTTTTTAAAATTAATATTTGTTAGCACCAAAAGAATATAAGAAATTAATTTGTTATATAAAATCAAATTTTGAAATAATTTATTATAAAAAATATGATATATTATAAATTAATATATTGATATTTAAAATAATTGATTTGATGAGCTCGAATTTCAAAATATAAATACATTATAATTTATATTCACTATAAAATAAAAAACTTTTAAAAATAAATTCTGGCCTTCATCTATTCGTTTATATACTTATAAAATGCAAAAAATTTATGCTTATAGTCAAGATATATATATATATATATATATATATATATCGAGTACTTATATTTTTTTCATCAGTATAAAGTATAAATTATAAAGTAGTACTAAAAAATATAATTTATATTTAAATTATACGTAATAAATATATAATTAATATGATTATTTATTAATATATAATAAATATACCCAAAACCAAAATGCCATAAAACCCAAAACCCCATTAAATCCACCCGCTAAAATAAAATCACATGAAAGCCATAATCCAATTAAACCCACCCACCCTAACCTAACCGCATAAGTATAACTAGAGCTGCTTATGGGCCGGGCTGGGCCGCGGCCCAGTTTTTTTTTTATTTTCTCTGCCCAGGCCTGGCCCTGGGTCGGCCCGGCCCGCCTGTTTAGGCCCGAAACACTGTTCATTGGAATAAAAAAATAATTTTTTAATTTTTTATTATTTTTATAATTAAAATTAAATAAAATAATATTATAATAAAAATTACTGTTCCGGGCCGGCCCGGAACACAAAATATCCTGCCCAGGCCCGGCCCGTGAGCAGGTCTAAGTATAACCCAAAAGGCCAAAATAATTGAATTATTGTCAATTTTTTTACCCTTATAGATTAATTGAATTATTGTCAAATTTTTTTTCACATCTTTAAAATTTTCAAGAATTTAAAATATTTAGATTGTAAATTCATCATGATATGAGACGTTAAAGTTATAACTTATAAGTACAAAATATAATTTACTTTTTGATAAAATTATTATTTCATCATATATATATAATATATTAAATTTTAAATTTTAATTAAATTATTAAAAAAATTAGAATAAAATTAATAATTAAAGTTATTGCTTTGTAAAAAAAAATAATTGCAATTTGTTTATTTTTATTTTTAGTATTAAATTCGGGTTCGGGTTCGGGCCGGTCTCGGGTTCGGGTCCATTCGGGTTCGGGCTCATTCGGGTTCGGGCCCATTCGGGTTCGGGTCCATTCGGGTTCGGGTCCATTCGGGTTCGGGCCCATTCGGGTTCGGGCTTTTTCGGGTTCGGGTTTTTGACTTTTTGATCAAATCGGGTTTGGACGGGTTCGGGTTCGGGTTTTCCTGGGCGGGTTTTCGAGTTCGGGTTCATTTTGCCACCTCTAGTAATGACATGTGATCTTTCTCTTTTGGAATCATGGTGGTCCATGCGGGAGAATAATCTGGTTTTTAGCAATGATGATTGTTTTCTGATCTCTATCCACTCACTCACTCACTTTCACTTGTCCTCTGAGTCATGTGAGAGAGACTGCACTGCCCTCAACCCTCCTTTCTGTCTCTCTTACCATTCAATTTCGAAACAGCTGCTTCAAAAGACAGAAACCTTTTCACTTGATCACAGTCCTTTCTTTGAGCAAACATTTATATATATATATATATATATATATTCACATATTATAATCTTGGTGGCAAAGCAAGATCAGTTAAATTATAAAAAACATGCTAAAAGAGGAATTAAGCAAGAACCTTGCATTGTATATATTAATAAAGCATAGGAATATTTTATATATGCAAAGGAAAAGGCTCCTTTCAAGTTTCACCTTTGATCAGGCTGTTGAAGCATCTTTTCCCACTTAAAGTAATAATCATCTTTGTTTTACTTTGATTGTGTGTTTTACTTGTGGAAGTTAAGAGTACGTAAGCAGTGATGAAAGTAGATTGCAACCTGACGCAATTTGGTCATCTTTGAAGACTGGAGACAAAAAAATACAACCACTCATGGGTTAAAACTTAAGACTGCCAATGCTGCAATGTTAGACCGTTTGTGGCTTTTTTCCTTTTTCCCTTCCAAAGAGAAGAATTAACATTTCCCTCATTTTCCACTCCTTTGACACTTCTTTTGGGTTTTGTAGACTGAAGAATTTTTTTTATGGGGATGATTAAATCATGTGACTTTACAGTTGGGAGGGAGTACTAGAGGAAGAAGTTATGGCTAGAATGTAGGGAGAGAGGAGTCTGGTCCTTAACAGAAGCCAAAACATGACCTAACATTAATAAATCTAAGAGCCCAAAGGGCTAGGGATCTGAGCAGTGATCACACTAGAAGAAAATTTGTTGGCTAATTGGGAAGAGGTTGGCGTCCTAGCCAGGGTCTCTATCATAGTGCGGTTAGGTAGCCCACTAGAGAATAAAAGACCTTGCTTGGAATTTGTTAGAGGTTGTAGAGGATTATTTGGTAAAGAGGGAAAGTACTATTGCATACAAGTGAAACAAAATATGTCGAAAAATAGTAGAGAAGAAAATTGGAGTAAATTTTGAAGTATTAAATGTAGTGATAATTAGTGGTAAGTAAGGCAGAGAAAATAATGAGATGACGGAATAAGGTTGAGTATGACTGATGAGAGAATTAGAGAAGAGAGAATTTTAGAGAAAAAGTTTACTCAAAATGCCAAAAGTCCCAAAATAAATTGTGAGAGCTCCTAGTTATAGATGTCAAGAATAGGATTACATATCATAAGTATTGAATAAGAATAATGATAAAAACTGTCAGAAGGCATTAATGCTTTATTTGATGAGAGTTTAGATTTTTGTTGATAATAGTAAATAGTGAATAAGAGTTCATTATCTGTTCTGGAAGGAAGAAAGAAACACTTATACTTTAGAAAAAAGTTAAGAAAGACCTTTTAACTATCTCCATATCTAATCCACCAAGCCAAACTCTCCAGGACATCCCAATAGTAAAATTAACCCAATAACCCTATCATATTTTGGGATTATTTTCACTTCTTTTGCTTTGGTGAAGTAGTATCACTACAGCAAATTGGTGTTTTAGCGGCTTTTTTTTTATTATTTAGAATAGGGGCGTTTATAAACACCGCTAAAATCAAGAAGGCATTCCAAAAAAGGCCTAAACAAACGCCGGTGAAAATCGAGCCGTGACATTTAGCGGCGTTTATAGTCACAAACACTGCTAACTTTAGCGGCGGTTTTAGGTACATTAACGGTGTTATAAACGCCCCAATAGAATGCCCGAAAATTTTATTACATGGGCATTTAGTGGTGTTTATAGATCCAAAACGCCGCTAATTCCCGACTTTTAGCGGCGTTTATTTTCTTAAAACGCCGCTAACTATTGCCAGAATGTTATGTATTTAGCAGCGTTTATTTCATGAAACGCCGCTAAGCATGCAGAATATTTTTTTAAAAATACTATTTATTTGCTTTAAAAAAATTATATATATCAATAATACCTGTATTTCTATTTACCAAACTATCGAACAATACAAAACAACACAAATTATAAAAAAAAAAAAAAAAATTTAAGATATATATAATATAAAATAATATCCGTACAACGAATGTATTAATTAACACATCAAATTCACCTACAACTTAAAAAATTACAAGTTATAAATGTTAAAAGTTGGAGGACAGCCGTAAATTACATTTTTTCCGCAGCAAGTTGTTCTCATGAGCCCTACTACAAAAAAATTAGAATACGTAATTAATATATAAGTTATTAAGTTATAAAAGTAAGATAATTAACAACGAAAATATTATATTACCTGAGATGAAGGATTCTATGAAGTCGTTGAGCCTGCTGGAAGCTTTTGCTGCACTAAATTCATCAGCGACTGAAACTGTGTCTGCAGCTCCTGATATCTTCGTTGCCCTTCTTCTTTCTCAGCTTGTCTCTCTACTTGTCTGTCTGCAATAATCTTTGCTATCTCTGCTTGTCTCTCTGCTTCTTTCCTTGCCATCTCTACTTCTTTCTCCTCAAAACGTTTATGCATATTTTGCATTTTTTCTCTCAGAATCTGAACTTCATATGCACTGGAGTTTTGTGAAGAAGAAGCAGTAAACCGCTGAGAACCAAGTCCATAGTAGCTAGATGGTGTCGGACCCATTCCGACACCTCGAACCCGTCCATGTCGTTCTTTCACAGCTACTTCAATGAATATTTCATTCTCGACATCTTGCATATTCACTGATGAGCCATCCGATGCTCTGACTTGACACTCAGCAATTTTATCCCGGGCTTTCTCCTATAAAACAATAAAGTTAATAAAATTTTATATAATATATTTGTAAATAAAAACAAGTTTGAACAAAAAATACCACAATATCTTGAGTTTCGACGTTCAAATAGGATCCATCCTTCTTAGTATGAGTTAACTGAAACAGTTCAACTCGTCCTATTTTTTCCCCTCGCTCAAGTTCCTACAAAATAGTAAAATTAATACTAAATTGTATTAAAACAATTGAGAACAAATAATTATATTATATATTATGTACTTCACTAATGTACTTAATAGTCATATAATAATATTTTATTATAGAAAACTTACTTTTCCATTAGCGATTCTGGCAAAGCTTTTTGATCCACTGGTGTGACTGTATTTCTGTTGTTTTCGACTGTTTACCCCTATCTTTTCTCGTTCCTGTAAATTTCAGACCAACATTAATAATATAGACATATTTCATACAATTGTATTAAATAAAGTTGTATCAATTAATGAAACAAACAAATTAAAATGATACCTTTCCTTTTGTTGAAAACCAGAAGTGAACCAATTTCTCATACTGTCACGGAATCACAGCACGCGGTACATTTCGTAATATGACAACAGGATCAGTATTTCGATCGAAATACTTTTTCTTCAAGTCATGCTTATAGTCTTTCCATTTTTTCCCCAACGACTTCATAACAAATGATTTCGGAATCTGCAAAAAAAAAAAAAAAAAAAAAAAAAAAAATGTCGATTGAAAAGGAAAAGTTGTACAAAGTTTGTTTCAATGATAAACAAAATTATAAAATTGAAATACTAATTTAAAATGCTTATACCTCAATAAACTTTAACATCTCGACCTTCTCAGTATTCGACATGTCACGCCACGAATCATAATGAATTGGACACTTCATCCCATTTCGGGCAATCAGGCCAAGAAAGCTAGCCAATAGTTGTGCTTCCGGACCAATTGGGTGCTGCTCATTATTTGCTGTGACAACAATACGCTCTTCAGGAGGTAGTGCCCATATCTCTTTAATGTCGTACGACCACGAGTTCTGTGTTGTCCAGCGTTATCAACTACACAGAAGAAAATATTTATATTAGCAATTGTCCAACTTTGTGTAATTTTAACACCTCTGTAACACGATACCTGTATTCAAGTTCCTATGAACTATAGTTTCTGCAGCCGTAGAGGTAGTAGGCATCTCTAAAGGCGTCAGTCTAGTGTCGACCTCATGAGTAGCACCTGCCGGTTGTGAACCGGTCCGAATGATATTGATGTCCGTTAATCTTCTCCTCATCATGCTATCTGCATATATAAAAGTATAAGAATCAAATACTATAATGTAAAGAACATTAATAATAATATTTAAAGTATAAAAGCATATTATATACATAGTATTTGTGTCAAAATAACCTCACTAAATTCAGTTTTTTAATCAAGCTTCGTAAATTAAAGTTTTTCTTTTTTGATGCGTCATATGTTTCAACCCCTTCCCATAACTGCTTCAACTCTTCAATAAGAGGTTGCATATAAATGTCAATATCATTCATTTCCTGGACCTTTCTCTCCAGGAATTATCATGGACAAGATAAAAGAGGATTGTTTCATGCAAATCCATGGAGGCAAATTATAAGGAAACAAGACAACTGGCCAAGTACTATAAGAAGTACTCATTATTTTGAACGGATTAAAATCGTCAGAACCAAGTCCGAGCTTCACATTTCGGGGATAATTAGCAAAAGATGGGAACTTATTGTCGAATAATTTCCAAGCCAAAGAATCTGCAGGATGTCTTAATAAGCCATCATCAGTCTTTTCATCATGATGCCACCTCATAGAATTAGATATTTTTGAAGACATGAAAATTCGTTGAAGTCTTGGTATTAACGGAAAGTACCGCAAAATCTTTGCAGGCTTCTGTTTTAAATGTGTGTGACCATCGTCCTCATTCATATTTTCTTCTGTATTTCCATCCAACCACCTAGATTTACCGTAGACATGACAAAATTGTTCATTTGTTCTATCACCTCAATACAACATACAGTCATTCGGACAACTATGAATTTTCTCATATCCAAGGCCTAGATCCTTTATCATCTTCTTCGAATCCTTACAAGACTGAGAGATTTTTGCAAAAGGAAACATTTCTTTTAAAAATTCTAATAACAATGTCAAAGAATTTCCTGTCCACCCGCTTAAGCATTTTAAGTGAAAAAAACGGACACAGAAAGACAATCTTGAATGCTTAGATCCCTCGTAAAGTTCTTCATTCATATCATCAAGCAACTTATAAAACTTTGCCGCTTCTCCATTGGGTTCTTCATCACCAACATTAAACCCATCATTCCCTCCAGGAAATTCTGGTGACGATGTGTGAAAACTATGGTTACGCATGTTAAATGTATCCTGCAACATGCCTTCCATGTAATCTTGTCTAATAGACTGATGTTGATTGTTAGAATTACTTGGAGGAACTCTAGAAGATGACCTAGAAGTTGTGGACTCTCCATGAAAAAACCATTGTCTGTAACCCGGGAGAAATCCTTCACAAATTAAATGTTCGAAAACTAATTCACGCATATGCCAATCAATATTAGCACACCTCGAACAAGGACATAATATCATATTATCTTCGCTTGCATTCTGAAAAGCGAAATCCAGAAAACTATCTACTCCGAGATGGTACTCTTGACTTGCTCTCGACTTTTGCATCCAATTCTTATCCATGTCGTACGTAAGTCTAAATTATAAAATAATACATATTAGATTAAACATCATATTCATGTTTAAGGCTTTACGTCTAAACTTGAAGTTCATTTAAGCTATAAATGGCAGACAAGATCCACAAACAATGATTTTCAAAAATAATTATTTTTGATGAATGAGGACAAAGCTTCAACATTATTGAACAATCAAATTAGGTTTATTTCACTATCTAGATACTCTAAAATATTTGAATTGCAGTGAAGTTGTTTAAATTTGGACTATATCATAGCCAACAATTATGTTATTTGAACTCGAAAGCGAGTATCGGATATGGATATGTATTCGATGCGAGTGTTTATTTTTTTTTAAAGTTTTTCTACATATTTAAAAGACCATATCTTTATTTATCCTAAGTATAAATAAATATATATATATATATATCGACTTTCGTTTTAGTACTATACAACAAAACGTGAGGTAGAAATTATTCTTCTTCAACAACACTTCCTGTTTTTCAAGATTCTATTGGAAAAAATTGAACATACCCGTGTCAGACACATACTCGTGTCCGAGACTCACACTCGAATCCAAGTAACATAGATGACTAGTATGATTTTTTATACATAGCTAAGTTGTTTAGGTACTGATATGATAGAATGACCAATAACATGCTTTTTGCAGCAATGTCTTGTGATGACAAATAGAAGGACCATGGGTTAGCTATCTTTATATTATTTGCTTAAATTCAGTAAATCCTAGTCAAATTTCTCTAGAACATATGCCAGAGCATATCAGAAAAGTGCATAGAACATAGGTTTTAAGTCAAAATAATAGACCGAAAAGAGAAAAAAAAAAAAAAAAAAAAAAAAACAAGGAAATCCACTAGAGAAATGCACAAGATTGCTGTTATGATATTCAGTTTTGTATTAAAACAATAAAATACAGTGAAGATAAATTGGCCACTAACAAAAAAAAAAAAACAAAGGCAAAAGAAGGCAGCATTATAAGAACAAACACAATATTAACAATGCTACAAATTTTTTTATATATATTTTTTCTCTATTTTCATATGCTTTTTAACAGCAACTTGCCAGAACAGTGGCTATTGGCTAAAACTTGATTTTGAATCTAAAAAATTTTCTTGAAATGCAACCAAAAAAAAGCCTTGCTTATAAAGGTTCACGACAAAGCCGTCTCTAGAAATATCAAACCCTAAACATTTGCTCAATTGCTCTATCTTTTTCTTTCTTTCTTTTGTGTGTGTCACATTCTCAGTGGCCGATTCCTTAAGGATTCTTTGTTTAAAGAACAATTCACTTATCATGACCTTATCGTATTTATATATACATCGATCATCTTACCTACTAGGTACTAGCAACAAAAAAAAAAAACATTAATTAGCTCAGGAATACGGTTGATATTCGGTATCTTATGGATAAAATTAATTCAACATCCTTTACATGAATTAGCTAATTAATTCTATAACCCTATATAGAAACCACCACCGATCAAAATCATAAAATGTAAGGCAACTTATGTAAGGGAAAAAGTTGGTGATCATCCAAATCATATTACATAAATTTTGAATTAGTGGTGTCTTAATCATCTAAATTAAGCGCGTCGACGTCGGTCGTGTCTCTAGGGTTGGGACAAGGTCGTATTGAGCAAGGTTGAGAGAAAACAGGATGCCAGAAAACAGTGGCCAACTGAAGCACTAAAACTCTACTAAAGATTTAGAGAGAACAAAGTTTATTTAATACAAAAGCATGGATGAGTGGATGACAATCTAATTAAGATGGAAAATTAAAAAATTAGGACAATAACCCTGCTATCGACATATTGAAAAGCTAAATTAAAATTAAAACTAGGGGTATCAAGTTTCAAATTTATAGCATTATATTATAGGAAAATGAATCTATAAACATCGCAATAAAGGTTTTTACCTTTGAGAAAGGATCTGATTTGGGGAAAGGGAGTGTCGGACTCCAAATGATATTTTCAAGTCTTTGAACGAAGCTGTCAAAGAAAAAAAAAATTAAAAACATTGCTTTTCAAAAAAAAAAAATGGAAAAGCATAGTGGAAGAAAAGAACCAGGATTTTGGGTTTTGGATTTTTGACACGAGAAGCTAGGGAAGATTTGGTTTTGGTTTTGGATTTTTGATAAAGGGGACTGTCGAATTTGGGATTTGGGGAAGGGGACTGTCGAATTTGGGAAATGGGATGATGGAGAGAGAGAGAGATCAGATTTGGGGAAGGGGACGGGGACGAGGGACAATTATAATTTGGAAGTAGCGGCGTTTGTCAACATACGCCGCTAAATTTTCATAAACATTCAACGGCGTTTATCACTTAAAAACGCCGCTATATGAATATTTTGGCGGCGTTTTCGACACCAACCGCCGCTAACACAAATTGATTTTCATCTAGCGGCGTTTATAATATTTAAACGCCGCTAATATACTTGTCAAGACGATGCGTTTTACCTGATAAAAACTTTTTAGCGGCATTTGGTTCTCTAAATGCTGCTAGTTTTCATTTTCAGCGGCGTTTATGGAGAACAAATGCCGCTGTTTATAAAAACACGCAATGTGGAGGCGTTTTCTATTGAAACGCCGCTAAAAAAAAAGCCACTGAAAGTCAAATTTGCTGTAGTGTATCAGGCGAAACGTCTTCTGTAAAATACTTTTCGGTGAAGGTCTCTTTCCATGAGAGTGTTTTTCTGCGAATGAATTGTTCCATGAATTAGTTGTTCAGAACATTAGCTGTTCTGAACAATAGCTGTTATAAACATGAGTTGTTTCGAACATGAGCTGTAGTGAACAAGAGCTGTTCTGAATAGGATACGCTCTAAATAAGAGTTATTCTGAATACGAGCTTTCCAGTGAAAGAACTTTCAGTGAAGCGACATTGTTACTTGTTTTGGATTACGTTTGCTATTGTATGCGAAAGTGTAATTTCGTGTAAAATAACTTTATTTGTCTTTAAGAAGAGATGATATATTAATAACCAAAATCAAGTATCTACAGATGTATTTTTGGTGATTGAGTTGAGTAAGTTTTAAATCTGTTAGGTAAATGTTGGTGAGGATCTGCAAAAACAATGTAATGTTAAAGGGGATTGGAATTATAACTGTAGGACGGATTCTGATGCTTAAGCCAATAAAATATCAGAGTGTTTAAGGGGCATAAATAATAAAATAGGTGAAATGATAATGGATTTTAATATTTTCTCTTATTTCGAATTAGCCTTTATTTTAACTTTTTATACATGATTGTGAGCTTTAGGGGGAGTTCTAGGGTAAGCTCCCTTATGGTGAGCTTAAAATAGGCTCTATACATATAAACATGATAAAATTAGATATAAACATGACAAATTACATAAAATTATCATGTTTATATGTAATTTTTTTTTTTTACATATAAACATGACAAATTACATATAAATATGATAAATTACATATAACATGATAATTACATATAAACATGACATATTTGTCATGTCTATATGTAATTTTTTAAATAGTGTAATTTTTTTTTTACATATGTAAATTTTTTTTACATATAAACATGAAACAAATTACATATAAATATGATAAATTATATATGTAATGAAACCTACGAAAAATTCATCATAAAAAACTTTCTTTAAAAATTTTCGAGCTTTACTAAAAGTTTTTGGAATGGACAAGTGTAAACTAGACGCCTCTTAAATTTAAACTATTGGACAGCTGTGAGCCGTCAAATATATACATATAATAATTCCAACTTGATCAAGTCAAAAATAAGCCTAACTGAAATAACACCGAAAAAAAAAAAAAACCTGTTTACTTTGCAAATAAAATTAAATACTTACTATTGCACCCAAAAAAAAAAATTAAATACTTACTAGTATATATTTTGTTTAAGGTACGTCATTTTGAGCCACCTAGTCCTTTTTAGACTCACCCAGGCTTTGGGTCTAGAAGGATTGGAATTGTCCATCTACCTGAAAAAAGAAATAGGAAAAAAAAAGGACTTTGTACTCATATCTGCTGGGTCTGGGATTTGAAGATTCAAACCTGATAAATAAATATATATTCATTCTTCAAAAGTACTGATAGCTAGCTTCCATGGCAGTGCAGAAATATATTCTAATTAATTAAAGGTTGCTCTGAGACAAACCATTCTGCAGCTGATCTTTGTTCAATTACATGCCAAAGTTAATGGACAATTTAATGGTCAATGGTTATGATGATCTGCTCTGCAGTTTCAACCTGTTAAGCAAACTCAGGAATTACATATTGAGTATGGCTTTTCACAAATTTGTGCACTAACACAAGGTAACAAGGGAAACCATAAAGAAAATTAATCTGAAATTATAGTGGTTCAAATTAACAATTTCAATAAAACACCTAAATTTGTTCATTAAATGTAAAATTTTTCTAAATAATATTTGTAATTAATATTTTAACTATCTTAATCAATATTTACCTGTTAATTAATTTTTTTTATATATTTCTTCTTTTAATTTCAAACCATGGTGCAACCAATTGTGTAGTTGTGGTTTGTGGTACAAAAATAGTAAAACATCATTGACTAGTAATTAAAAAAATCATACTAGACTGATTGGTAGGACCGATTGAATCGAAAATCAATGATCTGTCCGATCCGACGAGTATATTATAATCGAAATTTTACCAAATCACTAAAAAAAACTTGTTTAACCGATAAAAAACTGGATTGTAATGCTAGTGGCAGTGGGATGTAAAACTGTTTTTTACTGGTTATATCCCAACTGTCACTAGCATTGCATCTATTTTAAAAATTATTGACTTCACCATTCATCTATTTTTTCTAATATCAGAACGTAAATTAAGTCATTTTAATTAAGTTAAAACCAAGATGATGAAATTTGGAAGGGAAGAACAGAATGCAAATTATAGACACCTAGATTGTTTTTCTACCCAAGATCAAAATTTTGCCAAAAAGGAGAAAAAAGAAAAAAAAAAAATAATAGGGGGTTCCTTCTTGCAGACATGGAGACATTATCTTTGTCTGCCTCAGCAGGTCTTAAGTGATTTTCATGAACCCCACATGTTTCCCACTAAAAAGCTTCCCCCTCTTCTATTGAGCATCAAAAAGATAAATGTCTTAACCACATCCACTGAAATTTGTCTATGTTTTTGTTAATATGCTCTATGTAATATATATTTTTTTATTAATCGTGTAAATATAAATATAATATAAATTATTAAATATATTAAAAAGAAAATTTATTTTAAATCGTGTATTTAATATATCGTGTTTATCATATTTAAATGAATCATATCATATTTATATCATGTTTTCATATCATATTTAAATTTATCATATCTACAATCAAAAGTAGAAAAAAAATTATGTAAAAAAAACCTATTGGCTTTGGTCCTTTTGACAGACTTAAAATCTATTTGGATGGACGGTAAGATTGATTCCGTTGAGATTAAAAATAGCGATGGAGGTGAGATTAGTTACTGTAGCAGTGAGATTAAAATCAGTGGTGAGATATGTGTTTGGATTCAAAAACAGTGGTGGTGGTAAGATGAATTATAGTGAAAATCGAAAATAACCATTAAGGACATTTATTAAAATGTATATATATAATGGAACTTTTAGATTATTTTATATTTATGAAATTAATAAATAATTAAAAATTAATAAAAATGATAATAATATATCAAATAATTTTTTCATATTTATTTTTTGTATTATTTATATAATTATTTATTTTTAATTAATTTATATTATTATATAACATATCTATTAATTTATTATATAATTATAAAATTTATTATACATTATTATATAATAATAAAAACAAAAACAAAAAGCCTACAGGAGCTACAAAGCTCCAACACTAAAATAGTGAAAAGACCCTCCAACGAAAAAAAACAAAACCAACACGATGACACAGTACTGATCTTGTTATTCAAACAGATCTAATGGCATGATTGAAGCACTCGTGCTTCATCAAGACTCCCCATGAATCCAAACGGAGCCTTAGAAATCAATGGAGGGTGGCAATTGTACGAATATTCTACTTTGGAAATTGTTGTTAGAATCCCATTTAAATGATTATACAGCCAGTATTGTGGGATTTTGGGGTTTTTTTTTTTTTTTTCTCTTTCCTTGGCTGGCAAAACAAATATCCTTCCTGGAATACACCAAAAGAAGGCAGCGCCTGGAATATTTTTCCACTGTATCAAAACAGGAAAAATATAAATAATTTAGAAAATGGAAAATTGTTTATTCCACAATTTATTTTTGTTTGATTCTACTGACAGTTAAGTGCATGGACTGTCAAAGAATATGTTTTTTTCCACTATTTGTTTCTTTGTCTTAGATTAAAAAAAAAAACAGTTGATGATTTCATGAAAAAAAAAAATAAAAACAATTACGAGTATGGAAGAGGTTAATTCTCATTGTGTGATCTAGCTAGCAATTACTATACGAAAAGATTATTTAGTTAGGACTTATTGTACTCTAAAGATCATCTCAAAATTAAATTAAAGATCAAATGTTTATACCCGTCACTACTTAGATTTTTACATGGCAAAGATGTATAACTTTTGTACAAATTACAATGCATATTTGTCTTACACATATCGAGTTCAAAATTATTAAAATTTATAAAACAAAATAAGTGAACACTATTTTCAATAAATTCTCTCAAAATTTTGATATTAGACTTTTTTTTTTTTCCACATCCTCTATCTACTCAGGTAACTCTTCAACTCAATGACTTAAGTATCAAAATTTATTTCGAATTTATTGTCTCAAACTTTTTTTTTTTTAATGTAAGGCATTATATTATTTGGACCAAAAAATTTATGTACTTTAATAAATTAAATACTCCAGTAGAATATATGTTTTTTATATTTGTTAGAATAGAATTTAAATCTAAATGTAATGATTTCAAAATCTCCAAAAGAATATTTAAAACAAGGTTTCAATGAATAATATTAAGTCTATTTATTCTAAATAAAATGTGAGGAAGCAAAGCGTAAGAAACTGAAGAAGCAAAGCAAACGGAGCCGTTTGTTTGGACAGGTGGTGCGTGACGCAAAACGGGACGTCAGGGGGAGCTCATCAGTCATGCTGGCATAAGGGAAAGGACACGTGTCAAGAGCGAGAAGGAAGGACAGACATACACGTGTATGCTAGGATGGGAAGTCCCACGTGGGGGATATAAGGAGGGAATGATTTTTTTTTCTTCTTCTTTATTTCTTCCTTTCTGATTGGTGGGTGGGTCCCATTAAGCAAGTTGGGACTTAGGACGGTGCTCTCAACTGCAGCTCCAACGATTTGTACAATTTTGCAATCATAACTCATTCCCCTTCTCAATTCTCATATTTTCACCCAAAATCCTTAATTAGATAGGTTCACAGATTGGATCGGATTAAACTGTAATTCAATTTTTTTTTTAATTTAAATTTGGATTAAATTAGATTTGAATTGGTCTGAAAGTTTATTTTAGTATTCATAAATTTTAAAAAATTATTTTTATTTTTATTTTTATTTTTATATTAATATTTATATATATTTATAATTAAATTTAAATAAAAATATTTTTTTATTTAATGAACAATATCTCGGATCGGACTGTATCGATCCTAATTATTAAAATTCTTATCCAGACCCAATTTAGTTTGAGTCGGATTACACGGATAATCCGACTTTTGAACATATCTATCCCTAATACATCATGTAATATTTATGCATTTTATTGATATTCATGACTCGATTTTGTTAATTTATTTTTTAAAAAAATTTATCCGATTCAACTCGATTTATCATTTACATTAACATTTTATTATAAAATACTATTGTAGTAGTACATTGCATTGTATACTATCACTTCACATAGTGATAACTAGCTATACTTCATAATTTTGGATTTAAATCAAACGACATCTTCCTTTCCTCAAATATACATTTTTTTAGGGGGAAAAAAAAAATCAAACAAGGCTTGGGAATTTGACTTGTAGAGAAATTGTTAATTAGCTTATGGAAAATGGAAAAATTTTCACCACTTAATTTTCTTTTTAAAAAAAAGGTAACATGGTATACGACAAATGAATCATTGATTTGAGATAAATAAAAATGGACCTACTTTCGATTATAGTGGCTTGCCTTTCAACCCGTCTTCTCCAACCAGCCTAAAAGTACAATCTACTATGGGCTTTCTGCCTGGGCCAATTTTTTTGGGTTGTTGGCTTTGTATCCAAAATTCATTTATGAAATTCAATCAGCAATGCTTATTAGTATTATATAAAGGATTTATATTTGATGCATTATCGGTGTATAGGTCTGACAGTATATCTTACGATGTCACCTGTAGGTTAGGGGCCAGTGATTAAGGTTAATGGTTAAGGGTTAGGAGTTAGGGTTAAGGGTAAGTTTTTTAATTAGGTGTCAGTGTAGGATTCACAGTCAATATATAGATCTATACACTGACAGTGCATCAAATACAAACCCTTATATAAATATATATAATATCTTTAAAATAATTATAATACAAAAAAATTACATGAATTCATGAGTCCTGTGTCAAGGAAAGTAGCGTTATTGAAGTGGATTATGAAGGTGATCGGATGGCCTTGATCCTGATGAAAATGATGAGAAGATTGCTTTCATCCAATTAAAATTCTGAACAGCTGAAGCCAACTACTTCAGGGTTTGTCCGATTTTTCAAGAGTAATGGTGAGATGGAAGCTATGTTCAGATGAGATTGTGTTGCGGTTGTGTTCTAACCTGCTCTGGTCTTCTCAGCTCTGTTACATGGACTCGGCATTTTAGGGTGCCATACCCATGTCGACACGACACGGGTACCGATACGAAATATGTGTCGGACTCGTTGTTGTGTATTCGGATGCGGCAACCGACGACGTCGGTAGTGGTGGCTCACGGTGGCAGGGGATGTTTTGGGGTTTCAAAAGCAGTGAGAAGAAAAAGCGTTGTGAGGAAGAAGGAAATAAGAGACAGGGATGAAATTTGATGAAAATTTGACACTGGTCAAAGGCGGACGATGATGATCGACAGCAGGTGTGGCGGATCACCGTCGAAATTTGGGTTTGATGTTGGGTTTTGGATTTTTTGGGTTCTGCAGGTTGAATTTGTAGAGAGAGAGAGTTTAAAGAGAAAAGAAGAGAGAGAGTGATAGGATCCAAACTGTTGTTGCATAGCTCTCCATGTAAAAGATGGATTTTCATCCCCCTTGTGTGATGATTCACTATGGTGAGACATTTGAAAAGTGATTTAGATCAAGATTTCGTTTCTTGAATTCTTGATCTATTAAAAAAAATTCTTGTTCATTCTTGATCCGAATCTTGAAAAAAAAATCAAGAATTCAGAGGGGCATTTGAATAGTCCCAAGAAAAAAAAAGTTCATCTGAGATTTCAAGAAAATCAACAAGTTTCATTCTTGAAAAAAAAAAACAAAAAAAGAAGAAGTGTGTTCGAATAGGCAGAAAAAGAAAGAAAGATTCGAAAAAGATTGAAAAGAAGAGGAAAGAATCAATATTCATCTTTTTTTTTAGTAACCAAATTTGTTTTGCAGCAACTTTAAGATGTCTCTCACATGTGGCGACGAAGTAAAGCAGGCTCTGCAAGAGATGAAAGAGTTCACCTTATTGTTTGGGAGGTTTGTGCAACAAGAGGAAGAAATATGGAGAACAAAAAAGAAAGAGAAAGAGAGGAAAAAAAAAGAAAAAGAATGTGAGGTGGCTGCAAATAAAGAAAAGCAAGAGAAAACGAAGAGTAAAAAAGAAAGTAAAAAAGAAATAGAGGTGGCTGAAATTAAAGAAGTAATAGAGGAGCCACTAGTGGAAAAGGAGATAATTTCTGCTGAGGAAAACAAAGAATTTGAGAATTTTTCTGATGCAAAGGAGAGTGAGGTTTTTATTCTTGATGCTCCTAACCAATCTCTTCTTATTTTTTCTGTTTTTTTGTTGAAGGATTGTGAGGATTTATTTTCGGAGGAGTTGCAGGATGGGTTGCCACCCATTAGCGGCATTGTGCATCACCTTGATTTAGTTCCAATAGGCTAGTGGGATCTACCTTCATTAAACTTGTTGGACATCTTTTAAATTTAATTAGGATTGGGCTTGAGTTTGTTCAGCCCATAATTAAGCTTTCATTTAATTATGTAAGTAGTAAGCCTTGGCTGCCAAGGAGTTTCGTTTGTACTAGGAGTTCTTAAGCTAGTTGAATTAGGGTTAGTAGGTAGGCTATAACTACCCTTGTTTAGCCATCTACTTCAGCAACCATTATTAATCTATTGAATTGAATTTATTCAAGTGAGTGTTTCACTCTTTTTAGTTCTTGACAGAACTTAGGAACTTATCAAAGAATTCTTTCTTTGTGACGTTCAACCTATCAAACTTAGGTTCTTGAAACGAGAGTTCTTAGGGTTTAGCTTACATGCTTAATCTAGGTTCTTTGAAATAGGCTTTCTAAGGGTTTAAGTTTTCTTTGCCTGAATCTTGGCTTTCTTGGGGTTAGGGTATTTCAATTTGTTAGTGGATTCAAAGGGTTTAACCCCTAGGGTTCACATTAGAGAGAGGGGACGGGAGAAGAACAAAAAGAAAGAAGGAAAAAAAAAAAAAAGAAGGGAAAAGAAAGGGGAAAAAAGGAAAAGCCCAAAGAAAAAACTTAATCTGGCCCAAAGAAAATATGTGGTAAACTTAGTCTGGCCCAAAGAAGATAGGTGGTTTTAAATTTTTTATGTATTGGGCTCTTGTATATTCTTATAAAATTCAATATCAAAATTTGTAAGATTTAAGATTACTAAAATAAAATATTTAAAATTAATATTAATTATAAAAAAATGAATTTAAGTAAAAAAATAATGATTTTTGAAAAGGATACTAAAAAAATTTATTTATAGAAGATATTGTATTAATATATTTTTACGATATTTTTACATAACGTATCCTCGTAACCGTATCTTATTTTTGGACACTTCTTAGACGAATCAGCGTGTCCAAAATTTTGAGCAATTGGCGAGTTTGATCCTTAGATACATACCCGTGTCGGATACCCGAACCCGAATCCATGTAACATAGCTTCTCAACTACAGAGGAAATGTAACAAAAACGATTGAAGAACTCTTTGAGGTGAGTTAAAGGTAGCGGCCAGAAACATTCACGTTTGATGAGACAACATCAATGAAAAGTTATCTGTAAAATTTTGCTTTCCATTTTTTTTTATCGCAATCTAAATATAAGAGAAAGAGTTGCAAATGCTGAAATTTGAATCTTAGACCTATTAGATAGTTGTAAATGCTGAAATTTAAATCCCAGACCTGCTAGATGCCACTTTTTAAAAGTGATTGCATGATCAATTAGACTAAACTTCAGGTTTATGTATGATGGGAATGATACAAGCCCCATTCAAATTAATAATCGTCTCTATAAACAAAAAAACCTATGTTACTCAGGTGCAAGTATCGGATACAAGTATGTTCAATTTCTTCTAAGGTTTTCATATAGTTAGAGGATTCTTAGAGAATCATTCTCCATATTCATATCTGAATATGCGTCGGATACGGGTGTCGGACACGAGTACTTCAAAAAAAATAAAAATTCAGAGCAACACAACAAAAAAAAAAAAAAAAAAAAAAACAGAAACATGAGAAACATAAACTTGAAAAAGAGACCCTCTATAGGCTATACAAATTTGGCTTTGTAAAATTATTGAGACTACAGGACAATAAGCAACTGCAATTGGGAAGATGGATGCTTAGCTGCGTTTTCTAGCTGAGATCATCACAAAAAGTCCATTTCTCATACATGTAAAACTAACTAGCCCACAAGTTCGGCAGAGATCTTCGAGTTCACGTTCAGAAAGGAAGATATGGCTGCAAGAAAAAATAATCAACAAATTTTGTGATGCAAGAAAGGCTTAGATAAAGCTTCTTCTATTAATTATGAACAATATACACAACCCCTCTAAGAAAAATTATAGACAAATTCAATTCTCATTATTCAAAAAAACAAAACCAAGTGCCAAATTTTGCATTCTAATAGCGCATAATGAACTTAAGTCTAAACTTGTGAAGTGGTCAACTATGTTACTGGATTCGGGTGTGAATATTGGATACAGATATATGTCCGACACAGGTATGTTCTATTTTTTTAAGTTTTTTCATGTATTTGGAGGATTTTTAGATGATCATATTTTTATACCCATATCCAACAAGTGTCGGATATGAATATTTCAAAAAAATGAAGAATCGAAGCTAATTCAAATACCAAACTGAAATAGTATACCTGGCGGAAAGTTCTCAAAAATGGCACAAACGCAGAAGGCCCATCAAGTATGTAGGTGGTAGCAACGAAAAGCCTCCAGGTCGAAGAACTCGACTTATTTCAGCCACCTAGGCAAACGTTTCAAAATCATTTAAAATACATGGGCTATAAAAGGTAAAAGCTCAAGCAACAAGGATCAGGATCTTATGCCACAAGTAAGCATTAGCAGCAGGAACACAAGAACAACATCTCAGATTTTTACGCAAATCCATACATTTTCGAAAGCTGGTTCGACAGTATACATTTTTAGCCCCAAGTTTAACGCGCATCTTACTATTCTTCATAAAGTATCTTTGCCAGAAACAATTTTGCACTTTTCAAAATATTTTACCCAAAATTGTTAAATTATTTTTTATCCAAAATTGGCAAAAAATACAAGAGTTTGATCTTACACCCTGTATTTTTTTCGTGTCGTATCCAAAATTGTCAGATCTAATTATTATTATTCAAATAACTTCAATTTTGTGTCACGTCCGTTTATATAAATTTTGACAAGTTTATGTATTAATGTTGTAGTCATGTTATTTTTTTCGTATCGTGTCGTATTTTAGTTATTTTTTTATGTCATGTTCGTATGATACTATTCAAATAACTGTTAATTTTATGTCACGTGTCGTATAATGATTATTTCTTTATTATTTTTTTAAAATAAGATCATCTTTTTTAAAAAAAAATTATTGATAAAAATTAAAATATTTAATAATAATATGAGATGAGTTGATGTAAGTAAATTTTTTTTTAACTTAATGTTAAAGCAAAATAAAAAAAATATTATGATGATTTAATAGTAAAAAAACTATTTTAAATAATATTAAAAATTATGAGTTATTGTATGATAATTGTTAGGTTTATATTGTATTATTATTTTTATTTCTTAATATGAATATAAATAATTAATATTAAACAAATGAAAATTTTCAAATTCCTTGAAAATCAAACAAATGAGACATTCTTTCAAGAATCCAGATTTTGATAATTTGGTGTGTGTCAAGATTGTGCTAAAACCATTCATGACCTTTCCCAATGACCACAAAACACTAATTGCCTAGACGTCACTTCATGATTGACACCCTGGGGCACAATGATTAAACTAGATTATCCCATGTCCTAGAGAAAACCTGTTTTTGGGTCATATTTTCCTAATATTATGATGATTTAATAGTAAAAAAACTATTTTAAATAATATTAAAAATTATGAGTTATTGTATGATAATTGTTAGGTTTATATTGTATTATTATTTTTATTTCTTAATATGAATATAAATAATTAATATTAATAAAATCTAAATGAATTAAATTTTGATATCTATCTTAATTTTTTTAAACAAATAATGCATATATAATGAATTAAATTCGTGTATTCATGTTGTACTTATGTTATTTTATATATATACTTTAGTTTAAAAGTTGTCCTCAAATTGAGATATTTTGCATAATTTATCATAGTAATTTAATTTTAACTATGAATTCGTGTTATTTTTTCGTATCATAATTATATTTAAAGTATTATTAATGACAATAAAACTGAAAACAACGCTATGATTCAAACACTAATTATTTTAATGAGTGTCACTAAACATTAATTAATATTTTTTTTATATATAAAACCGGTTAAACATTGGGCTAAAAAGCATCTCCATCCTTGAAAATGAAACCAACATTAATCAATTTTTATTTCAAATCCGATTTAATTTAAACCGAATCTATCAAATTGAATGGGCAACTCAAGATCTAGTTGGCCTTAACATGTGAACATTAAAGTAGTAATAGAAGCAAGCCACATCAAACTCGTCTAGCTCAGTGGTAGTGACTAGGGGTGTAATCGAGTCGAGCCAAGCTCAAACTATAAGAAGCTCAAACTCAAGTTTGACTCGAAATTAGAAACTCGAAACTCAAAACTTGTCTCGAACTTAATCGAGTTTCACTTTTAAAACTCGAGCTCGACTCGAGATAAAAATCGAACTGCTCGAGCTCGCTCGATTAGGCTCGTTTACTTAGTAAAAAATGAGCTCGATTCTCATGCTCGACTTCAAACTCGATTATTTGTGCTCGAGCTCGAGTTCGAATTGAGATTTTTGAGTTTAAGGTTTAATAAAAATATATATATATTAAAAAAAAAAAACTCGATTTAGCTCGCAAGTTACTCGAGTCAAGTATTAAGATACTCGAATTCGGCTCGCTCAATAGCTCGAGCTCGACTCGATAATGATCGAGCCAAATTCGATTTTTTTTCGAGCCGAATTCAAATAACTTACGAGTATAGATATTTCATTTACATTCTTAGTAGTGACTGCCCATGGTTGGCGGCTCTACTTTTTTTCTGCTTTGCTAAGAAACTCTCTAGCCCAGGCCACTTCACGGCCTCACCTTCTTTTCTTATTTTTGGGTTCCTTTTCCCTCCTCATCCAGCCCAAATTCAAATTAGATATATTATGCTTTACCTTTTTTTTTTTCTCTCCTCATTTGCTACTTCTTGAAGAAACATGGCATTAGGGGCCTTTAAATTTTGTCTTAAGTTCACCTTTCACTATTAGCAAAATGAATATGAAAACTTATTGTTTTACTTAGGAGGAATATCAAAATAAAAACCAGCTTCATCTCAGCATAGACTTTTTCATAAGTCAGGCCGGGACTTGAATTTTTTTTTTATCCAAACTCGTTTTAAGTCAGGTCCGGATCAACCTGAAAGTTAATTTTACTGTTCATAAATTATTAAAATATCAAAAAAAATATTTTTATTAATATTTATATATATTGTATTTAAATTTAAATAAAAAATTAATTTTTATTTAATAAATAATAATTTGGATTGATCCAAATTAAAAAAAAAAAACTTTATTCTGATCCGTTTTTTAGACAAATCTACTTTAGCACTACTTTTTTCATTTGGACCTTCCTAAACCAAAATCTTGTAACTATAACACTTTTCATTGTTTTCTTTTTTTAATAATAGAAAATCTTCATTCATTCAAAAGAAACAGGAAAACCCACTATGAATTGTTAAACTAAATATTCTTCTAAATGTTTTTTTCTTGGGTATACAACAATAGAGAATTATCGTACTAAATATTTGATTCAATGATCGAAAATATTTGTTTATTTAAAAAGTAAGATTTGAATATTTTTTAATTAAAAAAAAAACAATTGAGGATTGTCATGATCATAACTCTCATAAAATTCAAACTCAAAATCTCTTTTGAATTAATTGCTGTTCCTCTTAATTTCAACCTCAACTAGATATAGACTTTTTTTGCAAGCTGCCGAAGAGCAATTAAAACATCAGATAATACCTGCCCATTTGACATATATTTATTTATTTCCTCAAAACTTACCACCACTCCCTTGTCAAAGCGTCTCTTATCTACTGTGTTTGATGACATTGATGTTTTAAGATTTTGAAGAAGTTTCATTCATAATTTTTATTTATATAGTTAAACCAAATCATCATCTGCTGTCATGCATATAGATGTACATGACTTATTAACTAATCATCATTTGAATGATCAACAGTGACATAAAATAATATTTAATTGGGGGCAGATAATACCAAAATATCAGGAAAAAAAACTTAGGCTCTTGTACCAATCGGTACGGATCGGTACGTACCAATACTGACAGGTATTGACCGGTACAGACCGATACAGATCTGTATGATCGGCACGGGCTGGTACAAAAATCAAAACGGGACGAGATTGATACCGTTTCGATTTACCTTAAAAACAGTACGTACGGACCGATACCAGTACGGTACCGATAACATTACTCTCAACTCTGTAATAATTGGTTTAATTTAATATTTTTTAACCTCATGCAAAAATCAATATTAATTATTTCATAAAAAAAATCAACAATCCTTTAAGTTTTTTTTTTTTCGGAGAGGTTTTTAGGTTATAATTTGATTCTTCCATCACTACTTCACCATTTATTAAGATTTCGTTTAGTAAATATTTTTGCTTTTAATTTTTATTTTAAAAAAAATACGAAAAAGAAAAGATAAAATTTGAAAATAAATAATTGATGAAATATTATATTTTTAATTTTAATAATCAAAATTCAATTTTTAATAACTTCAAATGCGGAAGGTAAAAATAAAGAATGAATTAAGTAGCACCACTTAAATTTATAAAACAGTCCCATAAAGTAAAAATGTTGTAAGCTACTAAGCTTAAGAATCAAAACTAGTAATTATTTAGTCCTCTCTCATGTTTTAATCTTAATGTCTTAATGCCATTTTGAAAGGAGACACGTATCAAAAGTACAGAGGGAATGATTTTACGCTTTCATGTGTTTTTGAAAAAAAGTAAAAGTTCTTGAATAACCGGTAAACTAAACCTGCTCACGGATCGGGTTTGGACAGGATATTTTGTGTTTCGAGACGGGTCGGTCCGGTCTGGAACAGTAATTTTTATTATAATAATATTATTTTATTTAATTTTAATTATAAAAAAATTAAAAAATTATTTTTTTATTCTAATGAACAGTGTTTCGGGCCTAAACGGGCAGGCCTGGGCGATCCAGGGCCGGGCCTGGGCAGAGAAAATAAAAAAAAAAACGGGCCGCGGCCCGACCCGGCCCATGAGCAGCTCTTCGGTAACTATTGCTATTTGTTTTTGTTGGATTTCGTTTTTAACTAATATACAGTGAGTGTGAAATTGATTTCAGACATGAATTAAAATATTAATTATGGTATGATATACATTAATGAATTATGAAATTTATGAATTATGGACATTCATAAATTATGAATATTCATGAATTGTGGACATTCATGAAGGGATGGCAAAATTCGATCCGACCGATGGATTTCGAACCGATCCGATCCGAATTAAAAGGTTTTTCTTTTTTGAACAATGAAAGCAGAGCGGGACGGTGCGATTTTTTTGTTTGAAAGGCGAGGATGGAACAGTTGTGGTAATTACCTGCTCCGCATCGCCCAGTCACGAATACTGAAATTATAATTTTACCCTTAAATATTTAGCTTTTAAAAAAATAATAAAATAATATAATTAAATTTATTGTTTTTCTTTTTCTTTTTAAAAACCTAAACCTAATACTTTATTTTTTTTTCTCTTCCTAGATTAGAAACATGTTTATATTGAATTTATATTTAAATTTTTTTATTATTTGAAAAAAAATAGTAATAATTAATAAATATCAAATGGGGCGGAGCAGGGCGATTATGGATGTAACCGACATCCATGGAGGTGGTAGTGGTATTGAAATTTCAACATCCACGGCGGAGCGGGGCGGGGGGCGGGACAGAGCAGTCTGTGACGGGAGGGAGCGGATACTGCAAAATCCGTCCCCGTCCCGCTCCATTTCCATCCCTACATTTATGAACTTAGTTTATGTACATTTATGAATTTGATCATTCATGTGCTATGTATATTCATCATAATTAATGTACATTCATGTATCATGTACATTCATTTGATTAATTAATGTTTAGGTCCCTGAAGTCCTATATATAGGTGCTTTGAGTGGATGAAAAATATATATTCATAGAATTCTACAATTCTACAATTCTAAAGCTTCTTTCTTCCTCTGTTGTTATAGTTTTCTAAGGCTTTTTGTTTTAGTTATTATTTCTACTTTAAAGCTTAGAAATCTGTTGTAATAACCAATTTTCGTCCGGGTCGGATCTGAATCCGGCCCGGACCAAGTACGAACCGGGCCTGCTATTCAGCAGGCCCAATCTGCTATCCAGGCCCAAATCAACAGGGCCTGCTACTCAGCAGGCCCATTTCCCATTTCCCATTTCCTAACCCTAATCCCCTACCCCTGAAACCCTAACCGCCTCCCCCTTTTCCCAAAACCTGACAGCCACCCTGGCCACCTGACACCCTGCCCTGCCACTGCCAAACCCCAACCTACACGCCACCCCTACCAACACGCCAACCAACCCTGCAACCCAAGCCCCCACACTCAACCCTCCATAAAAGGAGCCCCCGAATCGGAACCCAGGAGGAGGAGGAGAGGCCACTGATTCGGACCTCTCCCAAGAGGCTCCCCCAAATCCGAACCAACAGACGCCCCTCAGCCAGCCAGAGCCACGAGATCGGAACCCCCTCCCCTTTTACCAAAAACCCCAGATCTGGGGTCTGAAACCCAGATCTGGGTCTTTCTCAAAGCACACAAAAAAAAAGCCCCGATCCCCCACCTCCTCCGAAACCAAAAAAAAAAACCACAAATCAAACACCAAAAAAAAAACAAAGCAGAAACACAAAAGAGAAAAAAAAAACAAGAAACTCGAAAAGTTTTTTTCTAGATCTAGGGTGGTGGACTCCGATTCGGGCAAAACGGAGCCCAGAATCGGAGAGAGGAGACCGACGCGATTCCAGAGAAGGTGATTTGGAGTTCGCCGGCCGCCGGTGACGGTGGACGACGGCCGACGCGGTGGCCGATCGACGGATTCTGGGTTCTTGGTTTCTAGGCTGAGAGAGAAAAGAGAGGGAGAGAGAAAAAAAAAAAAAAGAAGAAGAAATGGAGAGTAAAAAAAAAAGGGGCTTATATAGCCCCCCGAACCGGGTCAAGATGACCCGCGCCTGGACCCGCGGGTCGACCCGGGGTCCGCGTGGGTCACCCGATTTTTTTTATAAAAACCTAAACGGTGCCAAAACAGCGCCGTTTCGACCCAGGATCCGCGCGTGGACCCGCGGGTCGACCCGGGGTCCGCGCGCCCGACTCGGGTCAAAAAAAAAGGAAAGAGGAAGGCCTGGAATAGATCCGGCCCAAACCGGATCCGGCCCGCGTCGAACCAGGCCCAGAAGGCCTGGCCCCAGTAGGCCAGGCCTGGTTTTGGGCCCAGTAGCCCAAAACCAGGCGTTTTGGGCCAGAAGAAAAGAAAAAGAAAGAAAAAAAAAAAAGAAAAGAAAAGAAAGAAAAGAAAAAAAAAGAAAAATAATAATAAAATAATAATAATAATAATATAAAAAAAAGGAAAAAAAAGAAAAATTAAATAAAAAAATGATAAAAAAATCAAAATTAAAAAAATAAAAGAAAAAACATATAAAAAAAAGTATTAAAAAAAAGAGGAAAAAAAAAGTCACGATTATCGATTTTGATTTTGTTATTTTTGATTTTTTTCAGGTGGTCGAGTGCGAGCAAAGAGTTTTACGAAGATCAAGTCCGACATTTTAATTTTCGGATTCTCGACATTTTTGGTATGATTTTAATTCCTTTATTTATTACTATTTTTGTTTATTTATTTTTGTTCAGTATTCGACTTATTTTTTTATTATTCGGTTTCGGTTTTAAAAAATTATTAAAAGCATTTTAACTTTAAAAAAAAAAGATTTTTTAATAAATGCGAATAACCGACGACGGAATTCGAAGGACGTCACGGTAGTGATTCCTAAGATATCTTGAGGTGCGAGAATTTTGTTAAATATCACCACGAGTGGTGGGAGTATTTAGCGACATGCTTGATACAAAAATTCGTTTTCGTTTAAAAAAAATGGAAATAATCTAAATAAAAAATGAATAAAGAGCGAATGTTTATTGCGCTCGATATTTTGCCATGCACGTGTTTTTAATATTATGAGTCGCATGTTTAATTTTATAGTTATATGTTAAGCCGTATGCATCCGATATTTAAATATTCGCATCATACGCATTTAAATAAAAAATGAATGTAAATTGCCGACGACGGAATTCGAAAGATATCACAGTTGTGATTCTTGAAATGTCTTGAGGTGAGAAGATCTCGTTAAATACCACCGAGAGTGTCGGGAATATTTAATGAGTATTTTCGATAATAAATTTGTGTTCGCTTTCGTTTTAAAAAAAAATAAAATAATCCAAAAAAAAAATTCAAAAATAATAAACATGTTTTTTTTTTATAAAATAAAATAAAAGGAAAGGAGAATTAGTTTTAAGTACCGATGTTAAATCCATTAAACCGAGATTTAAGATAACACGTGATCAAGTGGTACCGTTTTCTAAACGGGCGTTGCGGGGGTGCTAATCCTTCCCCGTACGTAACCGACTCCCGAACCCAATTTTGTTTTTACTCTGGTTCAAAGCGCGGACTTCGAAATTGGTTTTACAAAAATGTTTTAATTAATTTTAGAATATTTTACTAAAATCGGTTTTAATAGGTGGCCAATCACACGTAGCAAAAAAGATTGGTGGCGACTCCATTTTTTGTGTTTTCATCAAAATCGTCGTAGCGGTCGAAAAAAACGTTATGACAGCTTGGCGACTCCACTGGGGATGCCTTGAGAGTCGAGCCACAAATTGATCATGTGTTGTTTTAAAATCTCGAATTAATGAATTTAATCAGTATTTAATTTTAATTCTCTTTACTTTCTTTCTTTCTTTATTTTTATTTTGATTGCAATTACACTTTGATATTTGTTAATTCTTGATTCATTTTTTATGTCGTTTATTTTTTAAATCGTGGAATGTTTAGAATAAAGAGTCGTAGACAAATAGTCGAAGGTTTTCTTGTTCCTTCTCACACAAGCTCGTGCATTTCATACATAAGCTCTATACCCGAGCTTTATCCCTTTAGGTGAAAGTAAAGTACCTACTCTCTCGTGAGGCAATAACCTCCGCATGGGCTAGCGAAACACTTTCGGAGTAATAAAGTACCTACGCTTTCGTGAGGCAATAACCTCCGCGTAAGCCTGGAAAATATACTCCAACAAATTGAACCCGTTTTAAATCGAGATGCCTTACTAGCCTTCACGGGCGACAGTAAGGAGCAATTTGGAGCCTTTTAGAACCTAACTCAACCTCATGTAGTGAACTTGAGTAGAGCCATATCAAATTTCCGATCGGATATCCTCGAAATTAGGAAGGAACATTGTGATCTTTCGCTATTTGTTTACACTCCGAACAAAAACTGTAAATCGGGTAATGATGAACGTACATCGTGCTACCCGCAATAAGTTTCATTTTTCGCTCCGAAGGCACCGTGATGCTTAAATAAGTTGGTACTGTCGGAGCAAATGTTCGTTAACTTTTTGAGTTTGTAAATATGAAAATTTTTCTTTTCGTGCATCTCGTACATTTCATGCATTGATGCACTTGTAAGTAAAACATGTACATTTATAGTTGTATTTTTGATTTCACGGTGATAATAATCTCATTTGATAAACCGCATAAACACTTGTTGTTGATTAAATGAGAATTGTAAACCGGTAGTGTTGAATAAATACTCGGACATTTGTGCCGTAATAAGACCCACTACCACAAAAGTTTTTGATAAAAATTTGTTTTTTTATAATATTTTTATTTTTACGGAAAAAAAAGGTTTCAAAAATTTTTTTTTTTTGCGGATTGAATTTGGAGATCAAAGTTTGTGCAATAAAATTGTTGAATGACCAAGTTCAGTCCAAATCATGAATAGTTTTCTGTATATATTCATGCATTAATTTGTTTATTCTTTAGACAAATCAAATTCGCATCATATTACAATCATAACATGCATGGTCATTCATTGTAGAATACATTAGTGACATACATGATCGTTCTCTGTATATACCAGTATATCATTTTATATATTCTTTACATGCATCATATCGACATCGTGATTGCATTCATAACAATAAGGTCATGCATTCGTGACATACATGGTCACTCATTGTACATGCTCATGCATTAATTTGTTTATTCTTTACATGCATCATATGGGCATCGTGTTACATTCGCGGCATTCATAGCTCATGCATCATGAAGCACACTTGAGGAATAAAAAAAAGAAGCCGGCTAGTTTTGAAAACTGAAAGATGCAGACAACTGAAGCATGCAGACAACTGAAAGGAAAAATTGAAGGTCTTGTCCACGATGGCATTTTGACTCCAGAGCTAGTCGAACAGTGGAAATCCGCATTGCCATAAATCGATTTCTTTGCCACGGGTTTTGAGGATGAGAATGGTTACCTCTAAAAGCGTGTCAACAAGCATTGAAGAATATGCATGTAGTTCTATGCCTCATCATGAAAGCACTTGTCTTATGTTGGCATCCACATGAAATAAATAAATTTTGAATTTCAAAAGCTTTGTGTTTGTTGTGCTTTAATTTGAATTTGCAAAAATAAACATTAAAGAAATTCTTGATTTTGAAGAGCGCGTTCTTAAAAGGAAAAATCTTTCTTCACGTTAGGAAATGATGAAGAGTCTTGAGATTATTGATGATCAATGTTAGAAACGACCCAACATCCTTCCATCTCTCTTTCGGACTTGCCTATGCTTGAATCTTTTGAGTTTGAAACAGTCAATGCTTCCAGGAACATATTGTTGAATTTCAGAAACCATAGTCAGTGCAATAAGAAAAATGCATATCCTAGTTTAGGTTATGAGCAATGGAACAAACTTTTTGAAAAATTCGAGCTTTTTGGTGTCTCAAACAAGTGAAACCTTTTCAAGAATCTGGATCATGGTAAATTGATGTGTGTCAAGGTTATGCCAAAACCATTCACATCCCTTTCCGTAACCACAAAACAAGAGTTGCCCAGACGTCACTTCATGATTAACGTCTCGGGTAACAATGATTAAACCTGATTTTCTCGTGTTCCTAGAAAAAGCTGTTTTCGAGCCATATTCTTTCTTGTCCCTTCGGAGAGCAAAAAAGACTCGAGGTGTTCCTCGTTATGATACGAATTCTCATTTGTATAACCAATCAAATTGTGCATCATTTGTAGATACGGAAGACGCGTGGTGGATAAAGATGAAGTAATTTTCGGAGCATGCATCAAAAAAAAAGAAAAAATGAAAAAAAGAAAAGAAAAAAAAATAGAAAAACGAGTGTGACATCATGCATTTATAAAATTCAAGATGGTTTCAAGAAAGAAAAAAAAAACATTTTCATTATTTTCCTCTAAGGAATGACTTTTCGATTTACATGCTTGTGTTCGAGATGAAAAATGGCCATCTTTCATCATCCTTTCACAAAATATAAAAATATCCTTTTGCTACCCCTTTTGAGCCTAATGAATACTTTTGTTCTTTCAACCCCGATCAAGGATCACCCTCCACACTGGGGGGCAAATGCGAGGAAGATCTTTTCAAAGGTCACAGATAGTGAAATCTTGGTTGAAAAACGAAAAAAGAATGCCTTGAATCAAAGAGAAATTTGAGCTTCCAAATAACGACGGGCTCACCTTGTCAAAATAAGAAATGCAAAAAAAAAAAAAAAAAGGAGATAAAAAGAAAAAGGAAAGCAAAAAAAAAAAACAGAAAAGGAAGAAAGGAACGGATGAAAATCATCGAATAAAGAGAAGGCTCAGAAAAGACAAATGTTTCAAAGAGAATCCTCCTCATGAAATGATCCTTGATTTGATCACCTTAAACACATGTTTGGGCCTATTTATCTTTTTTTTTTTTCAGAACCTCGAACCTCAGCCTACATTACGTACCTGAAAAAATACCATTTCGATCGAGCATGGTCATTTAAATTGATGAGTCTATTCTTAGAGGAATGCATGAGACTTCGGTCTCCTTTCTGGTTAAAAATCCTTTTTGAATAAGTTTTGATTCCTTGAATGCATGGTGAAACATTTAATGAAAAAAATGAAAGAATGAGACTCTAAGGTGAAAACCCGACATGGGCAGTCTAGAGTAAAATGGGAGAATTTCGGTGTTGCTTATGGTATCGTCGAGGCCATAACGAAAGAAGAGGTCATTTTGAAGAAGTTAAGGAACATCTGGGAATTCCAAAATATCCCAAAACCGTCAACTCTCGTTTGGAGGTTTGACTTTTAAAAGCTGAGATCATTTTCCTTTCCAGAATCAATTCTCCAGTTTGAACATTCCAGCTAGCCTTGACGTTTGTCAAAACGCCATGATTTGGAAACTAAAAGAAGGTTGAATTTGTTTGAGTCCAAAAAATCATGTTCTATAAAATCTGTTCCATTTGTGAGTCTAGAAAGGATATACATTTTTCCTGTTGCGAAGTCTCCTTGGATCAACCAAAATCTTTTGGTACCAAGCCTTCCGACTCAATTTGAAAAATCCGAATTGACACTCAGAAAAACTTCTAACAGGTGATCATCAATCTTCAAGAGATTTGGATATCAGATAATGACATTTTCAGCTCAAGAGCTTTCAGTAAATAAGCAAATAGTTTTAAAAAAAAAAGAAGCAAGCAAAAGTAGATAAATGAAAATATTTTTTGAAGAAACCATTTCCGATGTTGGCATAAGACGAAGGTTCTTCTGGCCCAGAGGTATGGAACTATTGAGGTAGAAGAAATGAACATTTGGCTCGACTCCAGTTGATAAAATTTTGAAAAACTATCGGGGCAAAGAGATAGTTCCAAAGTGAAGAAAAAGGTTGATCTCTTACGAGGCACGAGCGTTTCAGGATACACTCTGTTTCGAAGAGGAAAAACGATTGGGAAAAGCTAAACCAAGATCAGAAGAAATAATTGAGAACATTCGCATCATTCATGAACATTCGCATATTTATTGAGTTTTGCATCTGCATCGTGTCGTAAAATGTGTAAATTGTTCGTGGGTACTTGAACATGCATCATCAGGAGCATATGCATTGACATCGCATGACATTCACATTTCATGCATGACATTGACTATTTGAAATTTTGATATTTGAATTCGAATATCTAGTGAGATTTTCTTCCAAGATATGATCTTCAGGTATGATCACCAAGACCTCCGGGCACCTCTTTTAAAACCTCCGGGTTGCCTCTTTTAAGTCCTCCGGACACAGGAAAAGAATTTATCTTCGAAGTTGTGGAGCCTCTGATGAGAGGAGCAATTTATTTTCAAAGTTGTGGAGCCTCTGATGAGAGGAGCAATTTATTTTTCAAAGTTGTAGAGCCTCTGATGAGAGGAGCAATTTATTTTCAAAGTTGTGGAGCCTCTGATGAGAGAAGCAATTTATTTTCAAAGTTGTGGAGCCTCTGATGAGAGGAGCAATTTATTTTTCAAAGTTGTGGAGCCTCTGATGATAGGAGCAATTTATTTTCAAAGTTGTGGAGCCTCTGATTAAAGGAGTAATTTATTTTTCAAAGCGATAGAAAATTAAAAAAAGAAGACCTCCGGGCATCTGTTTTAAAAACCTCCTGGTTACATTTTTAAGACCTCCGGGCACAACAAAAGAAAAAGGAAATTAGAAAAAAAGAAGACCTCCGGGCACCTGTTCTAAGACCTCCGGGCATTTCTCTTTTAAGTCCTCCGGGCACAGGAAAAGAATTTATTTTCAAAGTTGTGGAGCCTCTGATTAGAGGAGCAATTTATTGTTCAAAGTGATAGAAAAAAAAAGACCTACGGGCATCGTTTAAAACCTCCAGGTTACGATCTTTAAGACCTCCGGGCATTATTCTCAGAAGTCATGTTTTCAAGACCTCCGGGCACTATTCTCGAAAATCATGGATAAGACCTCCGGGCGTTATTTTCAAGGAAAAGACATTTTTAAAGACCTCTGGGCACCTGTTTCAAGACCTCCGGGCATTATTCTCAAAAATCATGGATAAGACCTCCGGGCGCCATTTTCAATGAAAATACATTTTTAAAGACCTCCGGGCATCTGTTTCAAGACCTTCGGGCACCTTTCTAAAAAAATCATTGATAAAGACCTCTGGGCATCATTCTCAAAGTCAAAAAGAAGACCTCGGGCACCACTTTCAAAGAAGCAACATTTTTAGACCTCCAAGTATGTGCTTTCAAAAAATCTCCGGGTAACATCTTTCAAAATGACATTTTTCAAAACCTCCGGGTACCATTTTCAATTCTTGCAAAGTCAAACTCGTTACTTTGAGAAAGGTCGAGCCTCGATATGATTAGTCAAGTGGCGATATCTGAAGAATCTAACAAGGAATTTCAAAACTGAACGAGAAAGAGATGGGATATCCAGAATTAGTCTTCACTTTCGTAAGACTAAGGTAGTAAGTGAGGTGATGATCTAAGTTGTGTTCAAACTCATTGTCAAAAATTTCGAAGTTCATTTTTAGATTTCAAAGTCGTGGAGCCTCTGATAAGAGGAGCAATTTATTTTCAAAGTCGTGGAGCCTCTGATGAGAGGAGCAATTTATTTTCAAAGTCGTGGAGCCTCTGATGAGAGGAGCAATTTATTTTCCAAGTGGTAGAGCCTCTGATGAGAGGAGCAATTTAATTTCAAAGTTGTGGAGCCTCTGATGAGAGGAGCAATTTATTTTCAAAGTTGTGGAGCCTCTGATGAGAGGAGCAATTTATTTTCAAAGTGGTAGAGCCTTTGATGAGAGGAGCAATTTATTTTCCAAGTGGTAGAGCCTCTGATGAGAGGAGCAATTTAAATTTCAAAGTTGTGGAGCCTCTGATGAGAGGAGCAATTTATTTTCAAGTGGTAGAGCCTCTGATGAGAGGAGCAATTTAAATTTCAAAGTTGTGGAGCCTCTGATGAGAGGAGCAATTTATTTTCAAGTGATAGAGCCTCTGATTAGAGGAGCAATTTAGCAATTTATTTTCAAGTGATAGAGCCTCTGATTAGAGGAGCAATTTATTTTTCCAAGTGATAGAGCCTCTGATTAGAGGAGCAATTTATTTTTCAAGTGATAGAGCCTCTGATTAGAGGAGCAATTTATTCTTCCAAGTGATAGAGCCTCTAATTAGAGGAGCAATTTATTTTTCAAGTGATAGAGCCTCTGATTAGAGGAGCAATTTATTTTCCAAATGATAGAGCCTCGCTAAAAAAGGATCTCAATAACCGGACAAAATTGGTTATACTATCTTTGCCCTATTCCTGATTCTCAGCAATGTGCAAAGAGGGGCAGCTGTAATAACCAATTTTCGTCCGGGTCGGATCTGAATCCGGCCCGGACCAAGTACGAACCGGGCCTGCTATTCAGCAGGCCCAATCTGCTGTCCAGGCCCAAATCAACAGGGCCTGCTACTCAGCAGGCCCATTTCCCATTTCCTAACCCTAATCCCCTACCCCTGAAACCCTAGCCGCCTCCCCCTTTTCCCAAAACCTGACAGCCACCCTGGCCACCTGACACCCTGCCCTGCCACTGCCAAACCCCAACCTACACGCCACCCCTACCAACACGCCAACCAACCCTGCAACCCAAGCCCCCACACTCAACCCTCCATAAAAGGAGCCCCCGAATTGGAACCCAGGAGGAGGAGGAGAGGCCACTGATTCGGACCTCTCCCAAGAGGCTCCCCCAAATCCGAACCAACAGACGTCCCTCAGCGAGCCAGGGCCACGAGATCGGAACCCCCTCCCCTTTTACCAAAAACCCCAGATCTGGGGTCCGAAACCCAGATCTGGGTCCTTTTCAAAGCACACAAAAAAAAAAGCCCCGATCCCCCACCTCCTCCGAAACCAAAAAAAAACCTGCAGAAAAAAAAAAACCACAAATCAAACACCAAAAAAAAAACAAAGCAGAAACACAAAAGAGAAAAAAAAAACAAGAAACTCGAAAAGTTTTTTTCTAGATCTAGGGTGGTGGACTCCGATTCGGGCAAAACGGAGCCCAGAATCGGAGAGAGGAGACCGACGCGGTTCCAGAGAAGGTGATTTGGAGTTCGCCGACCGCCGGCGAGCGGCGGCCGGCGACGGTGGACGACGGCCGACACGGTGGCCGGTCGACGGATTCTGGGTTCTTGGTTTCTAGGCTGAGAGAGAAAAGAGAGGGAGAGAGAAAAAAAAAAGAAAAGAAATGAAGAGTAAAAAAAAAAGGGGCTTATGTAGCCCCCCGAACCGGGTCAAGGTGACCCGCGCTTGGACCCGCGGGTCGACCCGGGGTCCGCGCGGGTCACCCGATTTTTTTTATAAAAAACTAAACGGAGCCAAAACGGCGCCGTTTCGACCCAGGGTCCGCGCGTGGACCCGCGGGTCAACCCGGGGTCCGCGCGCCCGACCCGGGTCAAAAAAAAAAGGAAAGGGGAAGGCCTGGACCGGATCCGGCCCAAACCGGATCCGGCCCGCGCCGAACCAGGCCCAGAAGGCCTGTCCTCAGTAGGCCAGGCCTGGTTTTGGGCCAGAAGAAAAGAAAAAGAAAGAAAGAAAAAAAGAAAAAAAAAGAAAAAAAAAAATAAAATTAAAAATAAAATAATAATAATAATTTTAAAAATAATAATAATATAAAAAAAAGGAAAAAAAAGAAAAATTAAATAAAAAAATGATAAAAAAATCAAAATTAAAAAAATAAAAGAAAAAAAATATAAAAAAAAGTATTAAAAAAAAGAGGAAAAAAAAAGTCACGATTATCGATTTTGATTTTGTTATTTTTGATTTTTTTCAGGTGGTCGAGTGCGAGCAAAGAGTTTTACGAAGATCAAGTCCGACATTTTAATTTTCAGATTCTCGACATTTTTGGTATGATTTTAATTCCTTTATTTATTACTATTTTTGTTTATTTATTTTTGTTCAGTATTCGACTTATTTTTTTATTATTCGGTTTCGGTTTTAAAAAATTATTAAAAGCATTTTAACTTAAAAAAAAAAGGATTTTTTAATAAATGCGAATAACCGACGACGGAATTCGAAGGACGTCACGGTAGTGATTCCTAAGATATCTTGAGGTGCGAGAATTTCGTTAAATATCACCACGAGTGGTGGGAGTATTTAGCGACATGTTCGATACAAAAATTCGTTTTTGTTTAAAAAAATGGAAATAATCTAAATAAAAAATGAATAAAGAGCGAATGTTTATTGCGCTCGATATTTTGCCATGCACGTGTTTTTAATATTATGAGTCGCATGTTTAATTTTATAGTTATATGTTAAGCCGTATGCATCCGATATTTAAATATTCGCATCATACGCATTTAAATAAAAAATGAATGTAAATTGCCGACGACGGAATTCGAAAGATATCACGGTTGTGATTCTTGAGATGTCTTGAGGTGAGAAGATCTCGTTAAATACCACCAAGAGTGTCGGGAATATTTAATGAGTATTTTCGATAATAAATTTGTGTTCACTTTCGTTTTAAAAAAAAAAATAATAATCCAAAAAAAAATTCAAAAATAATAAACATGTTTTTTTTTTTATAAAATAAAATAAAAGGAAAGGAGAATTAGTTTTAAGTACCGATGTTAAATCCATTAAACCGAGATTTAAGATAACACGTGATCAAGTGGTACCGTTTTCTAAACGGGCGTTGCGGGGGTGCTAATCCTTCCCCGTACATAACCGACTCCCGAACCCAATTTTGTTTTTACTCTGGTTCAAAGCGCGGACTTCGAAATTGGTTTTACAAAAATGTTTTAATTAATTTTAGAATATTTTACTAAAATCGGTTTTAATAGGTGGCCAATCACACCTAGCAAAAAAGATTGGTGGCGACTCCATTTTTGTGTTTTCATCAAAATCGTCGTAGCGGTCGAAAAAAACGTTATGACATCTGTCATTGTAGAGAGAAAATTGAGTCAAATTCCATAAGTTCGTGGACCTTGAAAAGCTGTGCAACTTTTCAAGGTAGTGTTGTTGAAATCCTGTGAGGCAATTGTATTGAAAACGTATGCACCAAGTAATGAACAATTTTGCCTTAAGGATAAAGGGTTCAATCCAACAACGTTAAGTTTTTTATTCTTCAATTTTATTTTCTACAAGTAAGTGCTCTAAAATTCTATTTAAGGACATACTATTTAATTGTTGCAAGTATATTTCTCAATTTTTTTTTTACAAATATATAAAATATCTCCATCAATAACACATTTCTCTTTCTCCCTTAGCCATCAAGATCTCGCCATTGTTTTAACGATATATAATATTATATCATCAAAATGAGATTTCAAGTTATATACATAAACCTCCAACACCAGTTTTGCTCTACATTACTCAGATTTTTTTTTTTTTTTTTAGTATTTGTATTTAATATTTATGTCTGGACATGAATATAAAAATATAATTCTCCAGTATATGAAAAAACTTAATTTTTTTTGTGTGAATATATTCGTATTAAACACATATCATATCCAATATTTATTCAAATTCGGATAACATAAATTTTGCTTGCCTTACTTTTCAGCATCGTATCTTAGCTTAGCTAGTTCTGTTTTGAAACAACTTGAAGGAAAATAAAGAGGAGCTTTTCAATAAAAACAGCTTAGCCAAGGCGGCAATTCTCCTATCCCATGCATTTTTGTCACTCAAAGCCTCCAATACTGATTTATTGCTTGCCTTGCCTCCCACAAATGCCAACCTAGATAATTAAGCAACATGCATGTGGTAAGGAACCTTTTGTTCTGTGTAGACTTTACCAACACAATTTGCTTTCAATAAATTAGCCAAAATTGACTGATTTTAAGCGTAGAAAAGAACAAGTTTCTACCCCCCAAGTGTGGCACCATTTCAATAAGCTTCTTAACAAGCATACATAACCTCAAAACATGAATAAATGTCGATTTATATTTGTTTCAAACTGTTCTAAATCACGGTTATTTAGCTAATCACTTTTAATTTAACTAATATATAATTAATTAGTATGGGTTTAATTTTAAAAAAGAAAATTGCAAATTTATACCCAAAAAAAATTATTATTTCATACATGATCGGTGAGCTTTTTAAATCTTGTTTAAGCCTTGTTAAGTGATTATGCAAACAAGAAAGTTACATACAAAAAAAGTCATATTTTGTATTATAATCATATTTAAAATATTATATATTTATATAAATTTTGATACATTCATGTATTTTTATTGTGTTTGTATTATTTTTTCGTATCGTATCGTATTTTAATTATTTTTCTCACATTTTTTTTATCATATAATTGTATCATATTTAAAATTATCAAAATTAAAAAATATATAATTTAAAATCTCAAACTTATTGGGTTCTGATTAGGCAAACATAAGTTTACTTTTTAGTGATGGAGAATAAAATGTGCTCCTATATACTAAGCAAATGGGTATCGAATTAGGCAAGGAAGGAGGGGAGGTTGATCAGTCCGTTCACGTGAACATAGCAAAGAAAGAAAATTATATGAAACGGTTATTCTCGTTAGCATATTTTTTTTCATTCAAATCATGACACGTAATCAGATTTTTGAATAAAAGTTTATTTATTATACATTACATGTAATAATTAAGTAATAAATATTTATTTCAACAATTCATTACTGATTCTGATAATAAATAGTTGATTTAAAATATATATATATATATATATATATATGATATGATTTAAATAAAAAAATATATACTAACGTAAAATAACTGTTTCATAAAAATGTGATCCACGAAATGATTTGGTTTCAAGTGGTGAATGACTGAATGGCAAGGAAATGGTTACAATTCCTTGAATGCTCACATGGGAGGACGAGAAAGCAAAAATGATGCTAGTAATATTTTTCCGACTTTGCAAAAGCAATTTATACTTCAAGTCCCAAAATATGATTAAAATAAAAAATAAAAAAATTGGTTAATTGATATTTATAAGTATTAATTAAGAATTATTTAATTATTTTTTTTATATTTAATATATTAAATTTTTAAAAAAAATCAATTCATTAATTACACTTTTATTTTTTTAAAATATCACTTTAATACATGTCACAATATAACTATCAACATTTTCTTAAAAAAATTCATATAGAGTTCGAAAATTAATAGTTCAAAGAGTTTGAAGTAGAGGTACTCATGCGTCGCCATGGCCTAAGAATTTTTTTTCTTGTCCAAACTCGTTTCGAGTCGACCCGTAAACTCATTTCACTGTTTATATATTATTAAAATATTAAAAATTTATTTTTATTTTTATATATTTATAATTAAATTTAAATAAAGAGTAATATTTTAATAAGTTAACAGTGATCCGAGCCGAGTCGGGCCGACTCAGATCATGAAAAATCTTGTCTAAGCCCGGTTCAATATGAATTAAGTGGGATACCCGACTCATGAGCAGATCTAATTTGAAGAGACAAAAAGTTTTTGACTCAATAATATTAAGAGAAGATTTTGAAATTTTGAAATTTTGAAGTTTTAGGTTCAAGTTTTAGTACGTGTAGGGGTGAGCGTTCGATCGAGTTGAGTCGAGTGAAAAAAATTCGGATTAGTCGAGTTGACGAGTCCTATTTTGTCAACCAAACTCAATTTGAAATTTTAGCGAATCGAGTCGAGTTAAAACAAATTCGAGTCGAGTCGAGTCGAATAATTTATTCGAGTTAAAATGTTATCTTGTAAATGTTGATTGACTAAATCATGTTACTGTTATCTTGTAAATGCATGTATATCTATAATTTTGGAATTTAGTTCTCTGCAATTACAAATATTTTTTTTTTGTGTTCTATCTTTTCTTATAAATATAACTATCAAAGACTTGCCATACTAAATAAATAGCCTACTATTGACCTTTAAGAAAAGAGAATTCATTATCTTTTGAATTTCATCGTTTGGTCAGCTTGGTAATGTACATGATATCAACCAAAAGCTTCAATCTTTAACTGAATGAAGCATTGAGTGATAGCCTTCCCTGTTTGAAACCCAAAAAATTCAATGTAAACTTTCAATCTAGACCTGTCAATTTCAAAGGGAAAAAAAGAAATGAATGATAAAACATTAAGACAATAAGTATGTAGTCAACAGCTCATGCGGGTTTATTTTTCTACTGAATGGTGACAAACAACAAAAATAAATGACCCAACAAAAATGGGCTAAAGAGTAAAATAGGGAAGACGAAATAAGGAAAACGCAAAACCCAAGTTTAGTATAAAACCCAAATGAGTAAAACGACGTCGTATAGAAATATCTTATTCGGATTTTCGAGTTATTCGAGTTGTATAAATCAAATCCTAGCTAAACTATATAACTCAAATTACTTAGTCAAGTTGATCCGAAAATCCGAATAACTCTAATAAACCGAACTATTTAATTCGAAATTTAAAATTTTTTTCGGTTTTTTCGAATCGAGTCGGATTTTGCTCACGTGTGTGTTTGGTTTGCTGTAAGAATAAATTTCTTTAATTATGTGTTGATTTATTGATTGATTTGTTTGTACGATTTAATTCAGTAATTTTTATATGAATGAATATAATACTTGATTATAATGGTAACTTCTCGATTTAATTTTGTTTTTAACATTTAAATTATAACCCATAGAGTAATTATTTTCGTTTTTTCTTTTTCAAAATGAGTTTTATTAAGGAATACCTTTAAGATATTTTTTAAAGTTAGTTAATATATTATTTATAATAATAATATTATATTAAATATAATAATTGATAATTCTATTTATATTTTTAATGTATTAAATGAATATATTATTATTATTATTATGATAATCTTAAAAAATATTCTTAAGATAATGATTAACAAAATCCTTTCAAAATTTTGAAATATTTACTAAAATTTAACACAAAAAGTTCCCGAGAGGGTAGCTTTTGAGGAATGTCAAATGTGGAAGTTACTAGCTAGCTAGTTGTAAAAATGATCACAAAGAGACAATAATTGCAAGAGCTTTTATGGCATTAACCATTTATTCTTGATATTTCTTCACATTTAAAAAAAAAAAATGTTAATTAGTATCATTAAATAGATATATATATATATATAATATAGTTAATGCATTATTTTTTTTAATTTAATAAAAATAATATATTAAATACAAAATAAATTTTTTAAATGGTAAAAAAATAATCTTTAATCAGTGTTTATAAGCACTAATTAAGTAGACCCTTTTAAAAAGATTAATATATATCCTTTTAAAATATATTTAAAAAATAAAATATTATATAATAAATATATGTAAATTAGAGGTGTTCATTGGTCGGGTTGCAACCAGAAATTTTTTCTTCATCCTTACCCACGCCTAGCCCTGGACGGGCTTGAGATTATTGTTCACTCTATTTTTAAAAATTTTAAATTTTTTTTATTAATATTTTTATAATTAAATTTAAATAAAATAATATTATTTTAATAGTTAAACAGTGATCCGAGTCGGAACACAAAATTTTCTGCCTAGGCCCGACCCAGTACGGGCTAGGTCTGTCGGACCAGACGAACTGTCCGACCCTTGAGTAGGTCTAATGTAAATAACACTTGTTGAGTTTTAAAAAGACTAAAATATTAAATAAAATAAAAAATCCTCTGAGTAATTTTTTTTTATTTTAAGTAAGTTCATATATTTTTATTGTACTCAAATAAACTCTTATTATTTAATTTATATCAAAATAAATCCATATTTCAAATGTAACAGTAAGATATCAAGAAGTAGATGCTACTGAAGACCATATGTTTGAATGCTATAGTGGGTTTGGTGGATTTTATTGTCTATTCCATTGCTTTTAGGTGATCTTTTTGGTTTGGTGTTGTATTGCAGTCTTGTGTTTAAAATAGTTTTACTAACCTTGTGGTTAGATGGGATTTTGTATCCTTTTGTATTTTATTAATAATACTTATCTGGCTTAGAAAAAAAAATTATTTCAAATGAAATATTAATTTATGTTAAAGGTTTATTTTGATATAAAATTAAAAATTAAAAACTTATTTGAGTACAGAAGAAAATTCAAGAATTTATTTAAGTATAATAAAAGTATAAAAATTTATTTAGATAAAGTGATATAAAAATTTATTTAGATAAAGTGATAAAATTTATAAAACTTTTTTATCCTAGCCTAAAATAAATCACCGATTGTATATAAAATAATTATAGATAAAGTTAATTCAATTATAATAATTCTATATGAAGGTAAAACTATACTTTTGTTATTTTTTACTAGAGTCAAATTTGTACCTTTTTTTTTTAATTTAAAGAATCACTTTTTGCAATTGATAAAGCACATTTAAGCTTTTAACATGTTAAGTTATTAGTTGTGGATATATTAGGTGTAATTATTGATGCATCCATTCCATCGTCGAATTATTAAATGACATAAAAGTTTATAATTTGAACTTAATGGAGCAACTTCACTTTGTACAAATTTTAATCCCATTATGCTATCCAATTTTAGGGAAGAAATTAAAATGATTATTATGGTGCATTGTACATTGGTACTATTTGAAAAAGATTAAATCCCATTATGCTATCCAATTTTAGGGAAGAAATTAAAATGATTATTATGGTGCATTGTACATTGGTACTATTTGAAAAAGATTATAACAGAAGAAAGGGGGATTTCTGAACCTTTAAGTTTTTTTAAAAGTTTATATAAAATTTTAATAGCATTATTGATGCACTTAAAAGAGTATATCTTATTTAATCCTTACACTAAAAATATCAGTTGTAAAGTATAGTAGTTAGCAATGGTCGAATCTACAAGGAATGATGTTTAGTTTATCAATCACTAGTTTAAAACTTAAATTCAAAGAAAACAAAAGTTTAAGGGAAGGTTTTTAAAATTAGTTTAAACTAAAGCAAACAATCAAAAGAAGAAAGCAAGTAAATAAGAAGTAATCAAATATGAGAAAAGTATGGTTAAGGTTTCATTCTCCACCACTAGGCATCATTGAGAATCAATAATCAGATCTATCAACATTAATTAACTATACAAAATTATCAACCGTAGATAACAAAAAGCTCTGTTACCCCAATCTTTCCTTAGTTGTTAAATAGAATAAGCTCTCTATTGAATCTCTAACCACTAGACAACCTAGAATAAGCTCTCTAGATTTAATGTAATGGCAGCTTTATGATGAGAAAGATAGGTTGATCTAGGAAACAAACACATAAGCTCGGATTGTTTAACCTATGTTGTGTTCCACTTTGCAATTAGCGAAAACTTAACCATAATCATTAATCACAAATTGCCACTTATGAATAGAAAATCAAGACAATTACACGGATCAAGACTCCTAAACTAGCAATAAATAATTATCAAGATCTATCTAGTTCGCGACCTAAACAAATCAAGACAATATCATGAACAATTTTTATGGAATAACATAATCAACTTTGACAGAAAACTAATGATAGATAAATATGAAAATCAATTACACAACTTGTCTAGGGATTTGAAATCATCCTTAACCAAATAAAAGTTTAGCCTTGCATAAGCATTGTCAACATAAACAAGAATATTCAAAAGAAACTAAAAAGAAAAATAAAATAAAACTTGAGAGATTAAAGAATAAGAAGAAGAAGATTGATAAATAATCAAAAGCATGTCCTAGTTGGTGGCTCAAAAGATGGTATTTATAGAGTTTTTTTACTTTGGAAACCCTTTTTTGTTGATCAAGAAAGCTAGGAGGCAAAAGGGTGCAATTTTAGCAATTTTTCAAAGAGGTAGTGTTATCTTTTAGAAGTCTTTGATAAATCGTCTATAGAAACCTGTATGTCCAAGAAAAGAACGAACCTCTCTCACATTTGTAGGAGGTGGTAAAGAATGCATAATATCTATTTTAGATTTATCTACTTCTATTCCCTTAGAAGAAATAACATGGCCTAAAACTATTCCTTGTTCTACCATAAAGTGACATTTTTCCCAATTCAATACAAGGTTAGTTTCCATGCATCTTTAAGTACAAGGGTAAGGTTCTCTAGACATCTATCAAAAGAATCACCATAGACACTAAAATCCTCCATGAAAACTTCTATGATGTTCTCTACATAATCTGAAAATATACTAACCATACACATTTGGAATGTAGCTGGTGCATTACAAATACCAAATGACATACGCCTATAAGCAAAGGTACCAAAGGGACATGTGATAGTGGTTTTCTCTTGGTCCTCTAGAGCAATTGCAATATGATTGTAACCTGAAAATCCATCAAGAAAATAATAATGAGAATGGCCAGCTAACCTTTCAAGCATTTGATTAATAAAAGGTAAAGGAAAATGGTCTTTGCGAGTTGTTGAATTAAGTTTGTGATAGTCAATACAAACTCGCCACCCTGTTTGAATTCTAGTAGGAACAAGTTCATTCTCATTATTTTTAACAACAGTTACACCAGACTTTTTTAGAACTACTTGGACCGGGCTCACCCATTTGCTATCCGAGATAAGATAGATCACTCCAACATCTAGGAGCTTCAGTATCTCCTTTTTCACCACCTCCATCATAGGAGGATTTAATCTATATTGTGCCTCTCTTGTTGGTTTTGACCATTCCTCTAACAAAATCTGGTTCATGCACATGGAAGGACTTATTCCCTTGATATCGAGAATTGTCCAACTAATTGCTGTCCTATGTTCTCTAAGCACCCGGATAAGTCGTTCTTCTTGCAAAGGTGTGAGCTCTTTTGCAACGATGGCCGGTAATGTGTCCTTTTCACCCAAGAACACATATTTCAAATGATCCGGTAATGGTTTCATCTCCAAAGTTGGTGCCTGCAAAATGGAAGGTAGAAGTTTTTCATCAGATATAGGCAAGTCAATATAAGAAACATCATACCTTTTATCAAGATATGGCAACACTTGTAGAGATTCAATTTCCTCTTTCACATGTTCACTCAAGGCTATTTCCTTTGCACAAACAGAATTTAGATGGTTGCTAATGGTTATTTCCAAACTATCTTCACCATCTAACTCATAAATTTGCTGCATCAAAAAGTCAGTTATGTCAATTGAAAAAATAGAATACACATCACTAGGATATCTCATGGCCTCAAAAATGTTAAAACGAATTATTTCACCATCAAATTCCATAGTGAGGGTTCCATCATGCATATTTATTTTAGTCCTAACTGTTTTTAATAATATTGTCTCCCTAATAGAATGAGTGTTAGATTAGAAGACATCTCATCTTCCATCTCAAGAACATAGAAATCAGCAGGACTTGCACTAGGACATCTTCTATAACTCCTTTAAGATATGTGTTAGAACGGTCAGCAAGTTATATTATAACACCAGTTTCCTCTAATGGTCCTAGATTTAATGAAGCACAAATTGAATATGGCATGACATTAATGGAGGCTCCTAGATCTAGCATAGCACGCTCAAACCTGGTGTTTCCTATCTTACAAGGAATGATAAACATACCTGGATCCTTGCATTTAGGTGGGAGTTTCTTTTAAAAAAACAACTGACACATTCTCCCCTACACTTACCTTTTCATTTCCTTTCAACTTCCGTTTAGAAAAGCACAATTCTTTTAAAAATTTGGCATACCTTGGCACTTGCTTGATAGCATCTAGTAAAGGAATGTTCACCTCTACTTTCCGAAAGGTTTCCAAAATTTCCTTCTCTTGCTCCTCCTTCTTGGACTTTACTAACCTGCTAGGAAAAGATGAAGGAGTTATATAAGAAGGAAAATATGGTTTAGGAGTTACCTTTTTTAGTGGCTCATTTTGATGTGAAGATGCTGGCATGGTGTTAGCCTCCCCTTGAGCATTATCCTTTTGTGGTGTCTCAAGCTGTTTCCCACTTCTTAAAGTTATGACATTGGCATTTTCTCTGGGATTCACTATAGTTTGGGAAGGTAATTTCTCAGAATCCCTTGCTTGCATTTGACTTATTGTTGTTGTCATTTGCCCCATTTGAATCTCCAAATTTCGGATACTTGCCGTTGTTTTCTGTTGATTTGCCTTTGTTTCTTGTTGAAATTGAATTGTATTAGTAGAAAAAGGCTTTAACAAGATCTTGAAAAGAAGTACCTGAATTTTGAGTGGGTGGCACTTATTGTCGGGTTTGATATGGTTGTTGAACCCTTTGTTGAAAACCCGATGGTCTATTGTCAAATGGTGGAGGAGCAACTTGTGATTGGTTTCCTCCATAATTGAAGTTTGGATGATCCCTCCATCCTAGATTGTAAGTGTTAGAGTAAGGATCATACTTCCTTGGTTGGTTCTGAAATCCACCCATGGCATTCACATGTTCATTGGTATCCTCTTGTAGTGTTGGGCACATATCAGTTTGATGCCCCATGGTAGAACATATGCCACAAGTCTTAATTTGCTGTATATTACCTACAACCAATTGTTGCACAAGAGAAGTCAGTTGAGAAATTGTTTGTTCAAGGGATGGTGTACTTACCTCATTGACTTTCTTGGGTTGTGGTGGTGGATCTTGTCTCATTGAGAATTGTTGGGAGTTGGCTGCCATGTTGGAGATGAGAGATCTAGTAGCTCCGGGAGTTTTATCAACTAGAGCTCCCCCACATGCTGCATCTATCATACTTCTCTCCATGGGCATGAGTCCTTCATAGAAATATTGGATGAGAAGTTGTTCACTTATCTGATGGTGTGGACTTGATGCAAAAAGTTTCTTGAACCTCTCCCAATATTCATATAAGGACTCTCCGTTGTATTGCCGAATCCCACATATCTATTTTCTAATGTTGGCAACCTTAGATGCTGGGAAATACCTTTCCAGGAATGCTTTCTTCATATCATTCCATGTAGTTATGGTCCAGGATGGTAGATAGTAGAGCCATTCCTTTGCCAAATCAGCTAGAGAGAATGGGAAGGCTCTTAACTTAATTTGCTCTTCTGTCACCCCGGTTGGCCTCATGCTTGAGCAAACTACATGGAATTCCTTGAGATGCTTATTTGGATCCTCTCCTGTAAAACCATGAAAAGTTGGGAGAAGATGAATCAAACCAGATTTTAATTCAAAAGCTACCTCAAGATTAGCATATGCATAATGGTTGTTGATCCAAGTCTGGAGCGGTTAGCTCCTTGATAGTTCGGTTGTCAGCAACCATCTCTCCTTGTTCCACTTGGATGGTTTGGATCAACTCTTCGTTTGTTCTATGGTGGGAAGCTATGAATTCACCAATTCTCCTAAGTCCTAAGTGAGGTTCTTCTTTTTTGGGAGATTGGGACATTCACTGAAAAAGAAAACAAGAAAATAAACTAATTAAAACAAAAAATAAGAATAAACCAAATAACTAATAAACTAAATAAATCAATCCCCGGTAACGATGCCAAAAACTTGATGCACTCAAAAGGGTATATCTTATTTAATCCTTTCACTAAAAATATCAGTTATAAAGTATAATAGTTAGCAAGGGTCGAATCCACAGGGATTGATATTTAGTTTATCAATCACTAGTTTAAAACTTAAATTCAAAGAAAACAAAAGTTAAAGGGAAAGTTTTTAAAATTAGTTTAAACTAAAGCAAATAATCAAAAGAAGAAAGCAAGTAAATAAGAAGTAATCAAATATGAGAAAAGTATGGCTAAGGTTTCATTTTCCACCACTAGGCATCATTGAGAATCAATAATCAGATCTATCAATATTAATTAACTATACAAAATTATAAACCGTAGATAACAACAAACTCTGTTACCCCAATCTTTCCTTAGTTAGTTGTAAAATAGAATAAGCTCTTATTTAATCTCTAACCACTAGACAACCTAGAATAAGCTCTCTAGATTTAATGTAATGGCAGCTTTATGATGAGAAAGATAGGTTGATCTAGGCAACAAACAAATAAGCTCGGATTGTTTAACCTATGTTATGTTCCACTTTGCAATTAGCGAAAACTTGACCATAATCATTAATCACAAATTGCCATTTGTGAATAGGAAATCAAGACAATTACACGGATCAAGACTCCTAAAATAGCAATAGATAATTATCAAGATCTATCTAGTTCGCGTCCTAAACAAATCAAGACAATATCATGAACAATTTTTGTGGAAGAACATAATCAACTTTGATAGAAAACTAATGATAGATAAATATGAAAATCAATTACACAACTTGTCTAGGGCTTTGAAATCACCCTTAACCAAATAAAAGTTTAGCCTTGCATAAACATTGTAAACATAAACAAGAATATTCAAAAGAAACTAAAAAGAAAAAGAAAATAAAACTTGAGAGATTAAAGAATAAGAAGAAGAAGATTGATAAATAATCAAAAGCATGTCCTAATTGGTGGCTCAAAAGATGGTATTTATAGAGCTTTTTGACATTGGAAATCCTTTCTTGTTGATCAAGGAAACTAGGAGGCAAAATGGTGCAATTTTAACAATAAGATACTATTGGTAATGAGTTCATTTTTTTTTATATATATTGGTAATGTAATTTTTTAACTTCATAAGTAAGAATAAGATATTATCACATGTTTTACTTATTTTTTAATTTTTTAGAATGACAAAGTGAAGTTTGTCTCTCTACTAACACATTCCAATCTTATTATATAAGTTTATAGAATCCAATTTTCAATTTCAAGTTCTTGTCAGAAAAAAAAAAAAAAAAGATAGTGATTTATTTTGAAAATCAATATTTAGCGTGTGACATTTAAATTTAAAATTTTAAAGATTATGGATTTAGATTTGGGCTAAATTTACATGAAATTTTAGAGGGTAAACTCATTCTCTCCAAAAAATATTTAAATTTTAAAAACTACATTTATAAATAAAAAAAATTTCAAATTCTATAAATTTAAACTAAAATATTAAGAGGTTGCATGTATATCCTATAGATAAATCTTGTTATTTTTGCTGCAATGGGAGGGTGGCTTTTTTTTTTTTTTTGGTCCCATTTTTTTGGGTTGTTAAGGGTGGAGAAAAAAAAAGATGATAGGAAGGAAAAATAAAAAAATAGAAAAATTTGTGTTTTTTTTGTGTTTAAAATATTATAAATTTATATAAATTTTTACACGTTAATAATTCATTTTATGTATATTTTTAAACGTTCGTATATTCGTATCGTATTTGTGTTATTTTTCGTGTTGTGTTTTAATTATTTTTTCTATGTTGTGTTCGTGACGTGTTCGTATTCGTTTTATTTTTTTTTCAAAGTATTATAAATTTATATAAATTTTTACACTTTAATAATTCGTTTTATGTATATTTTTACATGTTCGTATATTCGTGTCGTGTTCATATTATTTTTCTTGTCGTGTTTTAATTATTTTTTCATTTTTGTGTTCGTGTTCATGTTATTTTTCGTGTTGTGTTTTAATTATTTTTCCTATGTTATGTTCTTGTGGTGTTTCAATTCATCTAATATTTTACATAGTTTGTCATTGTTATTCAATTTAGAAAAAAAATTGTGTGTTCGTGTAGTATCTCAATTCATGACATATTTTGCATGATTTGTCATAGTGATTCAATTTAGAAAAAAAAAATTTATGTTCCTGACGTATTCGTGTTATTTTTTTTTGTTTTTTTCAAAGTATTATAAATTTATATAAATTTTTACACGTTAATAATTTATATAAAGTACTATAAATTTATATAAATTTGTACACGTCAATAATTTATTTTATGTATATTTTTACATGTTCGTGTATTCTTATTGAGTTTATGTTATTTTTTGTGTTGTGTTTTAATTATTTTTCCTATGTTGTGTTCGTGTCGTGTCTCAATTCATTTTAAGTTTTACATAGTTTGTCATTGTGGTTCAATTTAGAAAAAAATTTGTTTCACTTAGATTTATCTTTTAAGTTGACTTTATAAATTGTTTAAAACTTTAAATTGTTATGACAATTCTGTTCTGCTATTTTATAAAATATTAATTTATTTTTTTGTTTAATTGTTAATTTTCGTTTTTAGAAATGTTATCATCGTATATTTAACATTTGATTTTCGCGATATCGCGCGGGTATCATTCTAGTATATATATATATATTTAAATTAATTTTTTATTTTTTAAAAATGCCTTATATGTCATTTTATTAATTCGTTTGTGAATCCAAAATTTTTACTTATGAGATAATTTTCAATATTAAATTAAAATTTCAAATTTAGATAGTTGAAATGGAATAAAATTATGTTGTACCTATTATGACACTCATTATGTGAGAGGTTGAGAAAAAAATAAGTATAAAAAATTGATTAATAGATATTTTTTAAATATAAAAATATATAATTATTTCTAATTTTATATTATTATTAATATATTTTTTTTAAAATTTTAAATAATTTTTTTAATTAAATTAGTGCACAATTAATTCGTGATATAATTTAATTAATGATTTTGAAAACAGTATAGATTACTAGTTTACTACTAGAACAACATCTCAGAGGTAGTGGATACGGTTAAATCGGTGAAATTGCTCAGTGGAACTGACACGTGAGCATTTAAAAAGCCAATCCAGAAAAGAAAAAAAAAAAACATGAATTCACACAAAGAGGGGAGAAGTAGGGATGGTAATAGAGTGGGAAGGGTTGAATTTTGTAATATTCGTCTTCGATCCGTCATTCGATTGGTTTGTCTCGTTTTTTGTCTCATTCTTTTATGGATGTTAAAATTTCAATATTACTATCACCTCCATGGATGTTGGTTATATCCATAACGTCCCGCCCCACTCCATTCGATTTTTATTAGTTATTTCTAAATTTTTCAAATAATAAAATATTGTAAAAACATTTAAATATAAATTCAACATAAACGAGTTTCTAATTTAAGGAGAAAAAAAATAAAGTATTAGCTTTAAGTTTTTAAAATGAAAAAAAATAACAGATTTAGTTGTATTACTTTATTATCCTTTTAAAAGCTAAATATTTAAGGATAAAATAGTAATTTCAATTTTCGAGCGGGTTGGAATAAACAATTATCAAAACTGCTCCATCCCCTTTCAAACAAAAAAAAAAATCGTTCCAACCCGCTCCGTTTTTACTGTTAAAAAAGAAATATTTCATTCGGAGTGAATCGGTTCAAGATTTATCAAACAGTTTGGATTTTGACATCCTTAGGGAGGAGAGGGGTTTAAATATCCACATAGTTTATGTACTGTACTGAAAAGAGTAAATTAATCATTGTACTGTAAACGTGAGTAATTTAATCCTTATACAATTAAAATAGTTGCAAATAAGTAAAACTGATAACGGTTTTAATGAAAACCCGTTAAAATGCTGACGTGAACTCATAAAATCTAATAGATTTAGATATATTTCAAGTCATTAATTCTGTTAGATTTTACAAGTCCAAATCAATATTTTAACGATTTTTTATTAACACCATTATTAATTTTATTTATTTGTATCTATTTTAATTGTATAAAATTAAATTATTTATTTTTATAAAATAAAAATTAAATTAATTTTTTTTATTATAATACAAAGACCACGTGAGTATTGGAGGAGAGGGCGGTATAAGATTAAAAAAATCAGTAGAACACAAGTGGAAACACAATCGTAGAGTAGAGTAGCAGCTACTCCTACTCTTTGTTTTCACTCTAGAAAATATATTTAAGCAAAATCCACTTGTGTTCAAAGCAAAAAAGGGACGGGAGAGATCGAAATTCAAAGCAAAAGGCAAATAAAGATAAGAAAAAGAAAGTTCCAGATCAGGGGATTGTCAGGAGTAGGACACGTTCGTCGTTTCTCTCTTTCTCTCTCTCTCAGATCCCATTTTCCCTTCATTCTCTTCACTCTTTCAAAGCTCTGAAAACAGTGCCCTACTGCCCTCCTTTTGTTGTTATTGTTGTTATAGAGGAGGAGTAAGAATAGAGGAATCGAAGGCTTTTCTTTTTCGTTTTAATTAAATTAGAAGCATATTTTTTGGGGTAGTTTTGAGAGTGGAATTAGAGAAAACCCAAACAAAAATGGAGAGGAGCACTCCAGTTAGGAAACCACACACTTCTACAGCAGATCTGCTCACTTGGTCTGAGACTCCTCAACCTGATTCCCCCGCCGCCGCCGCTCGCTCCACCCGGCCTCACCAGGTATTTCTTTTTAATTGTTCTTTTTGTGCTGGTGAATTAGTGTTTTTGATTTATTTGTTCTTTTTTTTTATTAATTGTAGCCGTCGGATGGGATCAGAAAAGTGGTGTTTGGAGGTCAAGTGACCGATGAAGAATTTGAAAGCTTAAACAAACGGTGAGATCTGCTTCCACCTTGTTCCTCTCTTAAAAAAATCCTCATTTTCGTATTCTTTTTTATTTATTTGAAAAGTTTTTAGCTCTACATTTGTTTTTATAGATACAATCTCAAAAACTTGGAGGGAGCTGTTACAAGAATTTTGCTCTTTGTCTTTTTTTTTTTTTCTTAAATTATTGTTTCTGCCATTTCTCTCTCTCTTTACTATCTAAAGTACTGTCTTGAAAATTTTGAAAAAAAAAGAAAGTTGTGCATAATTTAAAATTTTCAAGTTTGATTTCTTTCCTTATTAGCTGTTATTTATCAACCATTAATTCGTGAGCCATCGGATCTCCTTTCTGATCCAACTGTAACAACCGTTGAAGGAGATATAACTGTTCTAACTGTAACTATTTCTAACGTATCGAATCAATCATGTCTTCGTGAATTGGATAAAAGTTCTTCCTGCTCGGAATTACATATTGCTTTTCGAGGTTCCATGATTTAAGATTCGTTTGTTTGTTGGTATTTAAAGTAAAACTCAGTTCAAATTTTGTTGGGTTCTTTCTTTCTTCCTATCTGTCTCTATTGTTCAGGGGATTTGTTAGGATTAGTCAATAAGGCAGGGAGAAGGCTGAGTGGGTTTTATCCCCTTAAGCTCAGGGGCGAAGCCAAGAATTTTTTGTTGGGGGCCGGAATAAAAGACGATGAAATTATAAATTTGGGGGGGGGGGGGGGGGTGTCAAAATAGGTTTTTATCATTTTTTTTTGAGTTAGACAACTGTTAAGAACCTAAGGAGTTTGGAGAGCCAAGGCGGGCCAAGGCCCCTGCCTGCTCCCCGGGATCCGCCCCTGCTTAAGCTTGTACTGGAATGAGAAAATGAATATGTGGCTCGATGAATTTTGCATCGTCTTGCATACATTTGGTTTTATTCTGCTTATCTAATTACCTCTGCAACTGTCATCTGTTGCTATTTCCAGGAAACCTCCTTCTGGATATAAAATGAAGGAGATGACTGGTAGTGGCATTTTTGCTGCCAATGGAGGAAATGACGAGTCAGAACCCGGCAGTGCCAATCCCACTCCGAACAACAAAACCGGAATACGAATGTACCAGGTAGAAGTTCAATTCTTTCATTTTTCAAATTCTGTTATAAAGATATGGATACCTGTAATTCATACCAATGTTTAGAACATAATATATTCGTATCAAGTAATGTTTCATTAAAAACTTTGATGTTTGCCACTGTCAGCAAGCAGTAGCTGGAATTAGTCACATCTCATTTGCTGAGGAAGAGAGTGTTTCCCCCAAAAAGCCGACTACTCTTCCTGAGGTGGCGAAGCAGCGTGAGCTAAGTGGAACACTAGAAAGTGAGGATGCAAAGTTGAAGAAGCAGCTCTCTGATGCAAAGTGCAAGGAACTTAGTGGACATGACATCTTTGCGCCCCCACCTGAAATTTTACCGAGGCCAACAACTGTACGTGCATTGGCATTGAAGGACAATTTTGACATGGGAGAACCTTATACACGTAATGTAAGTACACGTTAAAACTCCTAATTTACTGAATTTTGTCAATGCTTGAACAGATTATGCCTTATGCAACGAATTGTTCCTAAAATAGTTAGGAATCATATAGTTGGGCTTTAGGAAAAGGGTTGATAAATAGGAGAGTTACGTTTCTGTGCTCCAATTTTGTTTATACCGGGACTGGAAAGTATTGCTTCCTACGTTCCTACTGTGCCTTCTGCAATCATTAAGTACTCAAGTTTGCCATTTAGTGCCATTTGCACCATTAATTAAATTTGAATATCTAACTGGTTTTTGAACTTGGATGTTATTTTGTAGCCTGCTGGAGATAGCATGTCAAGTGAGGAGGCTGCAGTTAAGACAGCAAAGAAAATTTATAATCAGAAACTTGCTGAGCTTTCAGGAAATGACATATTTAAGGGTGATGTTCCTCCAGGTTCTGCTGAGAAACCACTTAGTGTGGCAAAAAAGCGGGAGATGAGTGGCAGCAACATCTTTGCTGATGGGAAGGTAGAGTCTCGAGACTACCTTGGTGGTGTACGCAAACCCCCTGGCGGCGAAAGCAGCATTGCTTTGGTTTAACTTCTTAGGTCTTAACTCTATCATTTTGCTCTGCTGTTTCTTGGTGTTTTCGGTTATCTTTAGTGGGGGGTTTGATTATATTATTTGACCTTTTCATTGCAGGTTTTGGGAATTATGTTTTAGGTTTTAACATGTCAACTTGAGCTATGGACCTATTATGCTAATTGCATTGTTTGTCCATAATCTTGTGTTTCTCAATCCCTTCTTAGTGAAAGTCTTGGGCTGTTTCAGAATTAATTTTATTGCTTATTGGTACATTGATTATCATTATATTATTAATGTGAGTTTTTAATTGACCTGTATACTTGGACTTATTCTGGCAAGCACTTGATTTAACCTCCTATTAGATGAATTAAGAGTATTTGACAAAAAACATCCGAGGTTCAAATCTGTTGGTTGTGTCTTGAAAGAGCGAATTATTGTATTGGCATTTAAGGAGTGCATCGCATGAGCAATTGAGCATGATCGGTGTCACGTTTTTGTCATTATTTTCATTTTGGTTTAGTGGTCACTGCCTCTGTCTACATGATTTTGGTCAAATGAGAATGGTACAATGGGGAACAAACAATTTCCTAACAACAGACAGAATGAAATGTTAGTATGAACCTATAAATAAATAGAAAAAAAAAAATAGAAAAAAAAATAAGATATTTTATTAATATTTATTTATAAGTTTTTTATATTCATTAATTTTTATTCATTAACGAAGTGTTTTATTGTGATTTACTGTATACACTATCAATTCATCAACTGATCAACTGCAAACTCACTCTTTAATTTTACTGATAAAAATCAAATCTTGATAACGTAAAATATCAAAAAAAAAAAAAAAAAAGCTTGATTGATTTTGTTGCAAACTAAACATTTCTCTATTGTTTTGCTGTCTTTGCTTTTATCTTGACTGCCGAAGACAACAGAGCGTTGCCTTGGCTCTAGGCAGCTCTTATGTGTTACTTTAATTTTTTTTTCAATTTTTTTTTAATTTAACTTTTTTGCTGTTTGATTTAATGTTTTAAAAAAATTGAAATTCCAATTAAAGAATGCCAAATGGTATAAAAAGAAAGCTAACACATGGCGTAAAACGGAAAAATCGTACATGATTACTTTTATATATGTCTGTAATGTTAAATTCAGAAAATTCAAAGGATTGATTTGGTTTTGAATTTTTCTAATTCGGTATCCATCCACTTAAAAGATAATTCAAAGGCCTCTGAATATTTTTAAAATAAGCATATATTTTTCCAAAAAATTCTGTTATCATTTTTATTTTTCAACTATCCAATGATTATAAAAAAATTTACTAATTGTTTTCAATAATAAATAAATAATTCATTTTTTTATATATTAACAATAAAAAAAATTAACTACTCAAATAAAATTAAAAAATTATCATAATTTTATTATGTTTTTAATTATTTTTTATACATTTTAAAAGATATATGTCACTTTACTAATCTGTTTGTGAAATTTAAAAACTCTATTGAAAATGGATGAGATAATTTCTTTAAAAACAAAATTTTAATGTTAATACTTAATACTAATTTTACTTTAATTAAAAAATTACAATAATTAATTAATCAATTAATCAAACTACTAAGTGAGAAAATAAAACAAAACAAAATTTTAATGTTAGTACTTAATACTAATTTTACTTTAATTAAAAAATTACAGTAATTATTCAATCAATTAATCAAACTAATAAGTGAGAAAATAAAACAAAATCAATTAATCAAACTAAATCAATTAAACAAAATCAATTAATTAAAAAATGTTAGCATTAAAATGTGAGAAAATAAAACAAAATCAATTAAACAAAATCAATTAATTAAAAAATCAATTAATTAAAAAATGTTAGCATTATATTTTGACTATCTAGATTTCAATAACTAAAAAAAAAATATAAACTAAATAAAATAATAATATATAATAATAAAAATATTAATCTAATATTTTTAAGTAAATTTTTTTTCTATTAGTATTTATTTTTACGTCCATTACACATAAATATTCGTTGTGTTAATTATTTTTAAATATATAATTATATATTTTGTAAATAAATTAATAAAGCGAATATTAATAAAAGTTTATATTAACATGTAAATCTGTTCATGAATCGAATCGGATCTAATAGGATATCAATGCATTTTGAGTCTGCCTAATCTCGAGATAACCCGTCCAAAATTTTCAAAAACAGAATAAAAATAAGCAGAGATAGAAAAAGGAGTAAGATAATAAGATACAAACCAGTATGATATATTTCAGAGCACGGCTATCAACATCGAAAAAACGAAAAGCTACCTACATTAAACACATGGTCTCGATTCTGAAATTTTGCAACTGTTATCTCAACCTATTAAGGAAAGAAAATCTTGAATAAAAGAATTTAAAATAAGAAAGATAACAAAAACAAATATGGATATTTTAGAGGAAATAAAATAAGAAGAATAATAAAAACAAATATGGGTATCTTAGAGGAAATAAGGCATCGATGTCGGCATCAGAAGCCTTGGGAAATTCGTCTCTGATGGTGCGTTTGAACTTTTATCGCCTTTACTAAGCCTTAGCTTCTACGGCCTTCTTGAACATTTTATTGATTAACTTCTTAAACATTTTATTGCTTCTACGGCCTTCTTGAACATTTTATTGATTAACTTCTTAAACATTTTATTGAATAAAAAGAAATATAATTTGGAAGGAGATGATAGGATCAATTAAAGATTTTAGATTTTATATAAATGGCTTATACGGTCTTCTTGAACATTTTATTAAAAAAATATATATAATTTGGAAGAAGATAATAGTATCAATCAAGGATTTTAGATTTTATATAAACTGTTTGTTGATTAAAATATATATATATATATAATTTAGAAGGAGATGATAGGATCAATCTACGGTCTTCTTGATTATTTTATTAAAAACAAATATAATTTGGAAGGAGATGATAGGATCAATCAAGAATTTTAAATTTTATATAGTGTTTGTTGATTAAAAAAATATATAATTTAGAAGGAAATGATAGGATCAGTCTAAGGATTTTAGATTTTATATAAAGTGTTTTTAAGGGAAGAAGAGAGAGAAAAAAAAATTGCGTTTGAGAAATAAAGAGTTAGATAATAGTTAAGGACTAGGATAATGAGTAAAAAATGTATTAAAAATGTATTAAAGATATTATTATAAAATATAAATATTAAATAATAATATACTAGTCGGGCCGGGTTGGGTCAAGACCTTAAATTTTTTGTTCAAGGTCCGGCCCGTTTAGAAAATAGGCTTATTATTTTGCCCAAACCTATTTTTTGGGCTTAAGATTTTGGTCCAAACCAGTCCAAAGATCGGACGGGTCTTTGAGTTTGGGCGGGTAGCACGGTCCTTTGTATTTTTTATTTAAATGTAAAATTAAAATTATGTACATAAAAGAAATTCAATGTAGACTTTAAAATTTTTCTATTTAATTAATAAATTCATTTATTTTTTAAGATTAATAAAAAATTAAAACTCTAAAGCAATTCAATAAAAACTTTAACTATTTTTTATTTATTATTAAATAAATTCATTTAACGAAAATATTTCAATAAAATTAAAACTTTTACTTGTAAATAATCGAACCAACAATTCAAAATTAGGAAAATTCAAAAATTTGAAATGCATCCGAATGAAATTAAAAAATTTAAAATTTTCTGTTCAAGAATCTAAACTCAAACCAACAAATATATATATATATATATATATATATATACATATATATATATATATATATATATATCAATGTTTATGTTTGGATTCTTTAATTGGAGAGAGAGACTAGAGAATGAAGATAAAATTTAAAAGAACTAGAATGATATTCGCGCGATGTTGCGAAAATCAAATGTAAATATACGATGACAATATTTTTAAAAACGAAAATTAATAATTAAACAAAAAAAATTAATATTTTATAAAATAGCAAAACAGAATTCTCATAACAATTTAAAATTTTAAACAATTTATAAAGTCAGCTTAAAAGATAAATCTAAGTAAAACAAAATTTTTTTTCCTAAATTGAATCACAATGACAAACTATGTAAAATATAAAATGAATTAAGATACGACACGAACACAACATAGAAAAAATAATTAAAACACAACACGAGAAATAACATAAACTCGATAAGAATACATGAACATGTAAAAATATACATAAAATGAATTATTAATGTGTAAAAATTTATATAAATTTATATAAATTATTAACGTGTAAAAATTTATATAAATTTATAATACTTTGAAAAAAAAACCAAGAACACGTCAGAAACACATAAATTTTTCTCTAAATTGAATCACAATGACAAATCATGCAAAATATGTCATGAATTAAGATACGACATAAATAGACAAAATTTTCTCTAAATTGAATCACAATGACATACTATGTAAAATATTAGATGAATTGAAACACGACATGAACATAACACAGGAAAAAAATTAAAACATAACACTAAAATAACATGAATACGAACACAAAAATGAAAAATAATTAAAACACAACACAAAAAATAACATGAACATGACATGAATATACGAACATGTAAAAATATACATAAAACGAATTATTAACGTGTAAAAGTTTATATAAATTTATAATACTTTGAAAAACAAAAAAATAAAACGAACACGAACACATCACGAACACAACATAAGAAAAATAATTAAAACACAACATAAAAAATAACACAAACACGAAAAGGATACACGAATGTTTAAAATATACATTAAACGAATTATTAACTTGTAAAAATTTACATAAATTTATAATACTTTAAATACAAAAAAAAGCACGAACACATAATTTTCTCATTTTTTTTCCTCTTTTCTTCCTACCATCTTTCTTTTATTTTATTTTATTTTTTTTCTCTACCCTCAACAATAAAAAAAAATGAGATCCACAAAAAAAAAAAAAAGGGCGATGTGACCACCCTCCTCTTGTAGCAAAAACAACAAAATTTATTGTATGGATGAGATAAAAGATAAAACTTAATGAAAAAAAAAAGAATAAGATTTCCACCAAAACTATAATACAGCACTATTTTCAAACAATATTTTTTTTTCTTCCAAAGTTTATAAAAAACTAAACTAAACTTTTGTTTTATTTTATTTTTTGAAAAACATGACTTGTTTTTGCTAAAAGAAAGAGGAAATCAATATGCGACGTTAATTGGATTTTTTTTTCTTTTTTTCTTTTTTAACGTTACGTAACGGGATCGCGACGTTACAATTGTAATTGGATATTTCAAATGCATGGTCGATAATAATGTCAATGAAAAAAAGTTGGTCGATGATAGTTTTGGTTTGTGTGAGAATCTTATATCAAATGCATACTAGAGATGAAGAAAGAGATGGAGATGGTTATTGTCAAATGAGGAGATTTGGGAGGGACCCAGATGGTCTTGGCTTTAGTTTTAATGATGTTTCTTCTTATAATGCTGAAAAAAATATGGTTCATGTGAAGAACTTAACAAAGGGTTTCAATCTTCTCCACAAGTAGTTTCGATGTGTTCATCAGGTTCACATCGCTTGGTTTGCAGGGTGGATACGAAAAGGGTGATTCATTGGGGTCTTATAGTATTGGTTAGTGGTTACAATCAGTCAAATGATTTGTCTTCAAAATCGAGTTGGCATAATAACCAAAGAAACTATCGTTTGGAGCTGAGAATGTTTTGGATGATAGTTTTTTTTTTTTTTTTAATAAAAGTAATTGCAGCTTAAAAATAGGAGAACAGATTGTAGAGGTTAAGATTCGAATATCAAATCAAAGAATAAAAAGCTGAATTGGAGGTCGAACTGGTTGACCGTTCAACCGGCCGATTCAATTCTAGCAAAAAAAAATATATAAATTAAAAAAAATCAAGAAAAAAAAATAGTACAAATTATTACTTTTGGTTTTAGCCTCTTTTTTGATCTTTTAATTTGTAATCAATTGAGTTTAAAAAAATTCAAAAACAATAAAAAAATGATTATTTTCGGTTTTATTAGTTTTTTCTTGGTTTTTTTTATTCCCGGTATTTTACCGGTTCTTATCGATTCAACTTTTCTCCGGTTCTATGAATGTTATTCAACCGCCGGATCTATCGGTTCCCGATTGAACCGGTCGGTTCGGTCCGATCCCGTTTTTTAATCATGGTCCCAGATCTGCTGGATATCATCTCTTAAAGATGACTGTATGAATCAACTAAGCTAAACTCGGGTTTCGATAGGAAAATTTTATTACAGGATGCCTTTTAGTACTGGGCCCTACCTTGGTAATCCTTTTGTTTGCTCACAGCAATGTGGAATGGATGGTAATAGAGGTAGAGTTGTCATTGATTCTTTGAGTTCTCCCAGGTTCTCACACAGTAAGATTCCTACTGAGGAGAATTGAGAGAATTGCTGTGTCCTTATTCGAGGAAGAGATTTGAAGTATGGTATTGACAACAAGGGCCATGGTTCATTAAAGTGTCATAAGAAAAAGTCTGTGAAAGGAGATTGCAATGCAAAACCTCCAAGAGAAAAGCTCTAAACTTGTTAAAAGTCGTGGAGAAAATGTGACACAGATGCCAAGTCCGTATTCCTTGGTTGAGTTTTCAAGGTTGTAAATAATATTACATGGCCAAGGACCAGAATGGTTGTCGGTTCTTGCATAGGATATTTGATGAAGGAAGCTGTTTACATGTTCAAATAATATTCAATGGGATTATTGATAATATTGTTGAACTTATGCAATACAAAATCTGAAGATTAGAGACCACAACAATCTTTTTGAACTGGACCTTCAATAGAAGACATTGAAGTTGAATTTGGGAAGAGAGTAATGGTTGCGTGACAAATGGTATCAGAATCAACTCTTAACTGTTTGACTCCACGCGGAGCACCCCAATGGGTGGATAGGCAGGGTGGGCCAACCGGGACTCCATGCCAAACACCCCAAGAGCGGGTAGGCATAATGAAAAGCCCGTGACAGGGACGTCGCGAGATTGGTCAGTGCAGCGTATCTTTTGTGTGTGTATTCTGAGACATTGTAGTATGATTTAACTCATTGTTTGGTTGGGGTGCCTTGTAAACAGGCAGAAACCTTTTCTTCTAGATACAGGCTTAGTTATGGGTATTGGCATATTGCCGATGCATGACAAGCAACTGGCAAGAATACAAGGAGCCAATTTGAAAGAATCTGTTCCATCTTTCTGAATATTTATTAATACAAACATTCTCCCATGGGATGAACCAACTTATAACAGGCTATAATAGGATGTGAGAAAAAAAAAATAACTAATTAAACCAACACATGAATATTCTTGAAGATTGCTTAGTCCATTGGGAGGACCTCTTTTAGCTTGAACTTTACATAATTCTTCAGAAGAATGCTTCCTATTCAAACTGTAGTTTGCAGGCTTTGGTGCATTTCACGTGTTAAAATATATGTATTTTTAGTCAAGTTTGATTCTTAAACTTTTTTTGTTCTTTGTTTCTGTTGATCACCAATGCGGATTATCTTTGATCCTGCTGCATAATTTTGCGTAGATTTGCCACTCATCGTCATGGATGCTTTGTGTTGCAACTCTGCATTGCTCATTCCAATGGGCAAAATCGAGATAAGCTAATTACTTAAATTTCTAGAAATGGGCTTCTTCTTGCTCAAGATCCTTTTGGGTAATAAGCAAAGCTATTATTGTTTGTTTCTTTTCTTCCTAGTTTGCTGACAAATAAGGTTCTTATTGCTGGTTCTGATGACTAAGCTTATAAGTTTACTTCAATCAAGTTCGAAGAGTAAACTTTGGTCAAGCTTGCTTATGATTGTCATGCTAATGAATTGTATCGTCATAAAAAGTTAGTTGCTTTTTTATGGTTGTTGATGTAAGGATTGTTGGACTGCGTCCGCTACGAGATATTGTCCGCTGTGGAGGTCTAAAGACTATCCTCACGATTTTGTCCTTTGAGAAAAGGCACCTCATACCTCATAGGGAAAGTGTTGCCCTTGCTTAAAAGCACAGTCCAATCATTGACTAGTCAATGTGGGATCGTTTTCTCCCTCAACACTAACCCCCAGTCAAGGGTGTGGATTGTGTTTTTTATCGAGGGCTGGTACGAAACCAGAACGGTTTTCCACAAACGAAGCCATTGTTGATGCAAGGATTGTTGGACTGTGTCCGCTATGAGATATTGTCCGTGTGGAGGTCTAAAGACCGTCCTCACGGTTTTGTCCTTTGAGAAAATGCGCCTCATAAGGGAAGTGTTGCTCTTGCTTTATAAAGCCACAGTCCAATCCTTGACTAGTTGATGTGGGATCGTTTTCCCCCTCAAACTGTTAATGTATTATATCATCACCTGACATGCTTATGCTTTCATGTGTCAAAAACTTGTTGGTTATTACATAATATTTGCATCACATTTATCTAATATTGATGAATATGTTACATCTGGAATATTAACATGCTTATCCTCAGGTAGCAACTATGTTAACTGAATCTTTTACATAAAAAAGTTGAGTATATCCGTATCAGATACATACTCGTATCAAACACTTATCTTGAATTCAAGTAACATAGGTTACGATGAATAAATTCAGTATGTGTTTTTCATTTTCTCTAAAGTACTCGGGTTCATGTCTTTATTTGACTTATTTTCTGTAATGTACATATCAGGTACCTAAAAGGCAAAAACCCTTCAACAAGAACTCAGCTACATTAGGAATAGACACATACTGTGAAACATATATGATCTATTAAGTCTAGTAAAATAAATTTAGCTAAAATCATGAATGACTAAAGGAGGATTTCATCATGAAAATAGTTCTTTAACTTCATTTTCTCAAAATGTCATTCCTATTGCCCCCCAACCCAAAACGAAAAGCTTTATTTATTTATTTATTTATCATGGACTTTTAATTCTTTACTGACAGTGCAATATAGTGAACATACATAAAAATTCTCATAAGACTGACAGTTAATTCACCTTCATATAGTTTTATTGAACATAGATAAAATTCTCACAAGACTGACAATGCAACATAGGAAAACAGGATAAACATCATAGCCAGACAAGACCATAAAAGTTTGGTCCTAGACATAATCTCATGATAACAGGCTCAAGCCTCCACATGTCCTGCAAGTGCGAGAAGCAGTTTTTCATAGTCTCCATGAGTGTCCTTAACAATAGCCTGATCCAGTGGGACACTGTTCCTTTGCTGGTACTCATCTGCTATGATCTTTAGATCAAGCTCAGCCCTAGTTGTAACAACTCTTGTCAAAGCTCCTTCATCTGTTCCTTGTCTATTAATTGCCAGACGAAGAACCTTCTCAAAATACTTTTCTGGGTGGATCAAGCACTTCACTGTGCCCCTCAGTACTGCAAGGAACTCATCCTTAGGGTCAGCCTTCAGGTCCTGCAGATAGGAGAGTCAAAGACCAAAGAAACTCTATCAGAGAAATAGCCAGGCCAGCCAATTCTGGAGGCCATAATAGCCTACTTTTGTTAGAAAAGTAAAGATGCCTTGAAATACCATATGCAAAAGATAACAAAGTCTTAAGTAGAGGCAGAAGGGGGTTATGAGCAGAAGAAGCACAATCTCAATCCAACTTTGTATACATCTTTGTTACTCAAACTCAGGTGTGAGTGTCGGACACGGGTATGTTCAATTTTTTTCCAAGATTTTCATGTATTTGGAGGGTTCTTGGAGGATCATATACCCATACCTATATCCAGATATGCGTCGGACTCGGGTACTTCAAAAAAAATGAAGAATCGGAGCAACATAGGAATACCTTGTTTATATCATTTCCATATTCATTTTTGTAGTGATTCAGAGTTGCATTGATCTGTGCCTTGCTTCTTGTAGCCAAAACTCTGATGAGATTGTCATCATTGTAAGCTTTCTCTGAAATTTTCTCATGGAGTAACTTGGCCTCTGATTTAGCCAGAGTCATGTTCACCTCATCGCCCTCATATCTGTATGAGCTCACAAGAAGTAGGAGAAGCTGCAGGAAGGAAAACCACAGAAATAAGCAATCATTCACAACAGAAAACAAACAATAAAGATTTCATTGACCCACCAATATAATAAACAAGGAGAGAGAGCAGAAAACTCCATTGAGAATTTTTATAAATAACTTAAGCATTCATCTAATCAACCCATAGTTTGGTTATGTGTTATTTTTTCTATTAATGCTGCTTCCTTTTGATTGTGACAGACCATATGCAAAAGTATCCATGTCCGACACCCATGTCCGATGCATATCTGGACATAGGTATGGGGATATGATCCTCCAAGGACCCTCCAAATACATGAAAAAATTTAGAATAAATCAAACATACCCGTTTCCGATACTCACACCCGAGTCCGAATAACATAGCTTGAGCATAAAAGTTTCCTGAATAGAGTATATTTCAAAGTATGGATGTTCCTATCACAGTGCTAATAGTCTAAAAGATGCACCTTTCCGAAATCACCAGTTATGTGTTGAGCAACGTCCTCTTCAAGCGATTTCTTATAACGAGCATGATAAGCCTGCCTTGCATGAAGTAGTTGGTTAGCAGATCTTGTGCAGGCTATTTCCACAAGGACCTGATTGCTTGAAGTCCACTTTTTGATTGCTTCGTTAGACAAAAGTGCATCACGTTCAGGAGGATCAAGAGTCCAAAGCAGTACCAGCCTCTGGTAGATAAGAACTTGGAAAGCAACTTCCGTTATTCATCATTCAAGGCAATGAAATAAGTATGTATAATATATTGTCTACCAGTGAACAAAGCTATGTTGCTCAAATTCTTCAATTTTTTTTTTAAGTATTCGTGTCCGACGCATATCCGGACATGAGTATAGAGATATGATCCTCCAAACACCCTCCAAATACATGAAAAAACTTAGAATAAATCAAACATACCCGTGTCCGACATTGACACCCAAATCCGAATAACATACGAATAAAGTAAGTTCTTTCAGAAGCTGACCTCAAAGTCATTAGAGAGTTCCTTGTCCAGTGCCTTGAGGAGATCTTCTCCATAGGCTTCAGCATAAGTTTGTCGAATCAACTTGCGTTGTTCAGCATTTCTGTGGCCCAATATATCTACGATTAAGCCCTCATTAGTTCCCCATCCTGCAATAAACATCAAGGTATGGCCAAACTGCCTCATAAAAAGACATCTAAAAGTTTGCCATCAAAACTTTGCCAGTTTAAATTTGGTTGTTAAATAAAAACTCACTGGAAGTAAAAATCCAAACAACCATTTTTCACATATTCCATGTTTACACTTAGATTACAATATCAATATCCAGATAATCCTGATTCAGTTTTCAACACATTTTATCTTTGATCTTTGTAAGTCAAATTATCTATGTTATCCGGACTCTTTATTTTCCTTAAAATACCCGTATCCGACACATATTTGACATGAGTGTAAGGTATGATCTTTCAAATATATGAAAAACATAATAAATTTTTTTTGAATTTACCCGTATTATATATTCCATATCGGACACTCACTTTCGAATCCAGGTATCATAGCTGATCATTAGCAATGGCATGTATTTGTCTATTTTTGCACATCAAAAGATTAATATAGTGTTACATAATTAATGGTCATATACATATATATTTTAAACGACCATAAAACCATACCATTAGATCATCAAACTGATCTAGAAGTCAAAGAAAACAGAATTTTGAAGATCGACTAATAAGCCACAGTATAAACAAAAACAAATCATTAGGCTTCAACGATCAAGCAACTCGTTTAACCAATATTAGGTCATTATCATTTAATGATCACCGTCGTTTTCAACACAATCTTCACAGATCTTGGCAGATCAAACCCCCCCCCCCCCAAAAAAAAGAGTCTTTTAGTTTAATAATCATAACCATTTTCAATTTCAAAATCAACCCAGAAAAGGTTAATCATTATAGATCATACCATAAAGTTTGATCCGATCAATATTGTTTTGAAAAAATCAAAATCAACAGAGTTAGATCAATATAAGAGAACAATAAGTACGAGATAGAAGAAAATGATATAGATTTAAAGAGGAGAGACCTGAAAAGGCTGTTCTTAGTTGTTCGCAATCTTCAGATACAGATGGGACTGTCGCGGGCACCGTAAGAGTCGCCATTGTTTTCTTTTTTTTTTTTTTTTTGTTTCCTTTCTTTCTCTGTTTCCTGTCTATTTAGTTTGTTTAGAATCGAAAACGAGAAGATGGTAGCAATTTAAGGACAAGGACAACGTAAGTAGCAGCAGTTGCGATCTGCCGCGTCTATTTCCTCTTTTGCCACGTGAATATTTGAATGCAATTATGTGTTTAAAATAAATATATTTAATTTTAAAATTCTTTTTATATATTTAAAAAATAATATTATTATACTTATATCAAATATAAATATTTTTAAAAAATAAAAAATTCAAATATCGTAGCTTGCGAGTGCATCATCGTAGGTTCAGGAAGGTCAAATTTGAGCAATAATTGGGGCCATGTGGTTACCAATATACCTGTTCAAAGATAGGGTTATCCGTTTAAATTTAAAAGTATGTTTATATTTGAAAGGGTTTACACAAAAATATTAAGTTCGAAAAATAAGCTTGAACAAAAAAAAATAGGCCCGTTTAAAATATGGGTTGGGTCTTGGCTCCAACATTCAAAGCCCGGCCCAGCCTATTTTCTAATTAAATAATATATTATTTATAATTATATATATTAATTAATTTATGTTATATAAAAATTAAATATATATAATATTATAGTGTAAATATTAAAAAATATGTTAAGCTGTCCATGTTTAAAAACTTAATAAAAAATATATATAAAATTACTAAAGATTAAATAATATAAATATATATATATTTTTTAAAATTAAAAAAAATAATATGGGCGCACTTAAACGGGTTTGGGCTATCCATTCATAAATATGAATAGATTTTAACAAAATTTGAGGTCCATATTTCAAGCCCGATCCGATTTGGACAAACAAATATAATATTGATATCATACATGAACCCGACCCGAATCCGACCCGTCCATGGACACCTCTAGTTACCAATAACAATGCTGGGAGATATTTGCGGTTATACAATGTGGGTTGATAATCACTGATGATTATAATAATGAAGTAGATTAAACATTTAATCATAAATCGTTCTTAAAATTTTAAAATGTTTGCATGGATTAAAAGATGAGTTTATATTTGATGCACTGGTACATTGTCAGTAAATCACAATGAGACACCTCATTAATGAGCAAAACAAAAAACAAGGAAGAACCTATAAATAAATAAATATTTATTTATAGGTCTTTCCTTGTTTTTTTTTTTTTTTTGCTCATTAATGAGGTGTCTCATTGTGGTTCACTTGCATTGTATGAGTCTTATACATTGTCAGTGCATCAAATACAAACTCTTAAAAGATTATATAATATTTTTATTATGCTAATAATTTATTTGTCATAACGGTTTTTCGACCGCTGGGACGAATTTGAAAACAGAAAATGGAGTCGCCACCAATCTTTTTTTTGCTAGGTGTGATTGGCCACCTATTAAAACCGGTTTTAGTAAAATATTTTAAAATTAATAAAAACATTTTGTAAAACCAATTTCGAAGTCCGCGTTTTGAACCAGAGTGAAAAACAAAATTGGGTTCGGGAGTCGGTTACGTGCGGGGAAGGATTAGCACCCCCCGCAACGCCCGTTTAAAAAACGGTACCATTTAATCACGTGTTATCTTAAATCTCGATTTAATGGACTTGCATCACTATTTAAAAATAATTCTCTTTTATTTTTATTTTATTTTCAAAAACATGTTTATTATTTTTTTTTGAATTTTTTTGAGCTGTTATTATTTTTTCAAAAAAACGAAAGTGAACATAAATTTGTTATCGAAAATACTCATTAAATATTCCCAACACTCTTGGTGGTATTTAACGAGATCTTCTCACCTCAAGATCTCTTAGGAATCACAACCGTGATATCTTTCGAATTCCGTCGTCGGCAATTTACATTCATGTTTTATTTAAATGCGTATGATGCAAATATTTAAATGTCGGATGCACATGACTTAACACATAATCATAAAATTAAGCATGCAAATCATAATATTAAAAACACGAGCATGGCAAAATATCGGGCGCATTCACTATTTATTCATTTTTATTATTTTTATGAATTTTTGTATCGAGCATATCGCTAAATATTCCCACCACTCGTGGTGATATTTAACGAAATTCTCTCACCTCAAGATATCTTAGGAATCACTACTGTGACGTCCTTCGAATTCCGTCGTCGGTTATTCGCATTTATTAAAATTTTTTTTTTGAAAAGTAAATTAAAATGCTTTTAACAATTATTTTCGAAATAAAAGAAATTATCTATGTAAGAATAATTCCCGAATCACTCCGATATTTTCGATAATGTTTCGATTATTATTCTTACTCGGACCATTTCAAAGAACGATTGATGTTCCGACCATTCCGAGAAAGAAATTCGTTTTTAGAGAATTTTATTTACCGAAAATAATTTTAAAAGACATGTATTAATTAGAAAAATTATTATTTTAATATTTTAAAATCGAAACTGAATAACAAAAATATATCGAATGCCGAACAAAAATAAATAAATACAAATAGTAATGAAAATAAATAAAGAAATTAAAATCATACCAAAAATGTCGAGAATCCGAAAATTAAAATGTCGGACTTGATCTTCGTAAAATTCTTTGCTCGTACTCGACCACCTGACAAATGTCGAGAATCCGAAAAATCAAAATGCCGGATTTGATCTTCGTAAAATCACCTGAAAAATGTCAAAAATCCAAACAAAAAAAAAATCAAAACTTCAAAACAGATAATCGTAAATTTTTTTATTTATTTAATTTTCCCTTTTTTTTTTCTTCTTTTTTTTTTCCTTTTTTTTATTTTAACTTTACTTATTTTTTTTATATTTGTTTTAATAATTTTACCCTTTTTTTCCCTTATTTTTTATTATTTTTTCTTTCTTTTTTTTTTTTTAAAAAATTTATTTTATTTTTTAAAAATTTAATTTAATTTTTTTTTCTTTTTTTTTTTCTTTCTTTTTTTCTTATTTTTTCTGGCCTAGGATCAGGCCTGGCCTGCTGGGCCAGGTCCGAACCTGGCATGCTGGCCCAGTTCTCTTTTTTTTTTTTTCTGCCCGAAACGGGTCGGGTGAGCGGACCCCGGGTCGACCCGCGGGTCCGCGCGCGGGTCATGCTGACCCGCTTCCAGGGGCCAAAACGGCGTCGTTTTGGCGCCCTCTCTTTTTCTTTTCTTTTTTTTTACGGACCAGGGTCGGGTGCGCGGACCCTGGGTCAAAACGGCGCCGTTTCGGCGCCGTTATTTTTAAAAATAAACGGGTGACCCGCGCGGACCCCGGGTCGACCCGCTGGTCGACGCGCGGGTCACCTTGACCCGCTCCCCTAAACGGTGCCGTTTCGGCACCGTATATATATCCCCCAACCCCCTTTTTGTTCATTTTTTCTCTTTTTTTTTTCCTTCCTTCCTTTCTCTCTCTTCTCTTTTCTCTCTCAGCTCACTAGAAAACCCCCCCGAAACCCAGAATCCGGCGGCCGAACCACCGCTCGGCCGCCGTGCTCCGCCGTCGTCACGGATCCGGGCTCCGTTTAGCCCGGATCACCACCGAATTTCGTAGATCTAGGTTTTTTTTTTGTTTAAAAAATTTTTGGTTTGCTGTGTGGTTTTATTTGTTTTTCTTTTGCAGGTTTTTTTGGTTTCGGAGGAGGTGGGGGGTCGATCTGGCTGAGGGGGTGGCCGGATCTAGTTTTCGGATTTGGGGGGAAGCCTTTTGGGATACTTTGAAAAGGACCCAGATCTGGGTTTCGGACCCCAGATCTGGGGTTTTTGGTGAAAAAGGGGGGTCTCCTGAAAGGGGGGTTCCGATCTGGATCCCCTTGCTCAGGGGGAGTCCGAACAGTGGGGGGTCTTTTGGGAGTGAAAATGAGGGGGCTGCCTCCTGGTTTTTTTTTGAATCTGGGGCCCGAATCCGTGGCCTCTTCCCCCCTCCTTCTTTTTTTGTTGTTTCTTTTTTCGGTTTTATGGTGGGGAAAAAGGGGGGTTGAGTGTGGCAGGTGGGTGGCGTGAGAGGGTGGTTGGCGTGTTGGCAGGGAGGCTGGTGGCGTGTGGCAGGGAGGCTGGTGGCAGAGGGCTGTCAGGTTAGGGTTAGGTTAGGGAAATGGGCCAGTGGGCAGGCTGGGCCTGGTTTGGGTAAAGGGAAATGGGCCAGTGGGCCTGGGCACTGGGGGTTAAGGGGTTTGGGCCTGCTGGTGGCCCGGGTTTGTAGATTGGGCCTGCTAAATAGCAGGCCCTATTCGCAAATGGCCCGGGTCGGATTCGAATCCGACCCGGACGAAAATTGGTTATTACGTTATTAATTTTTAAATGTATCCTAATAGATATTAAATAAAATTTTAAAAATAGTATATGATGGAGACTCAATTAAGAGTTGTAAACCCAAGTGCAGGTTATGTTCAAGTAATAAATTCTCGGGTGTCCGAGGTCGAACCACAGGGAAGCGTATTAGTAAGTATAAGTTTATAAATATATAAGAAAAAGAAAGTAAACAAGATATTAGGGAATCAACAACAAAACAAGATAAACAAGATATTAGAGAACAAAATAAACAAAATAACATAAAAGAAATTAAACAAGATATAAAAAACAATAAGAAAAGATGTTGAGGTTAGAGAATCCACTCTTGGTGTTATGCTAAGATTAATCTTGTTTTATTACACAATTGAAATCCACACATAAAGGAGGTTCCAATCGGAAGGTTTAGCAATTCAGTCCAAATTGTCCAACGTCCATAGCATATGATATTATGTTCATTTGGTATCCTCAAAACTCATAAAAAGAGTCCAAGCATCCCTTATGCCAAGGTATATAGTCTACAACAAATCAAGGTTATGAAACCAAGCATTTGCTGTGCCATTTTTCTTGTCAATAATGAATCAATATCCCTACTTTGTAAGTATGATTTTAAAACAAAAGAAAATATTATCTATACTAGTGTTTATAAATGATGATTCATTTTAGCTCATGTTTAAGAGACTAACCTTAGCATTTACCAAAAGCTTCACCTCATCACCTCAACAATATGATTAGCAACACATACTAGATATGAATAAAATGAAAAGAAATGTAAGAAGCATAAGTAAATAAAAAAAAGAAAACTAGAGAAAGGAAAGAAGAAGAAAACTTAGAGAATTTTATTACAATGGCTAATATCCTATCAATCTACCTTTAATGCTCATCCAAGGCCCTCTATTTATACACATTTTGGAGAGCTAAATGACAAGAGACAAGCTTTATAAATTTCAAAGGTAGGTATAATAGGTGGGTGCATTTTTCTAACAATTTTCGTCATATTGTATGACAATTCTGATCAGTCAGCTTGATGGTCGATTTTGTCAATGTTGGAGGCTCGATCTGATCAAATGGTCTTCTAGAAAAATATACCCCTATCAGTTACGGATCCATAGCCGTTGGAATCAGATCATTTGCTCATGTGGATCGGAAGATATGGTCAAAATACCAAAACAGGTCAGCACAGACGTCATTGCACATCAGCCAACTTGATGGTCGATTTCGCTAGGGAAAACGACTCCGTTTCAAGAAGTGTAAAACATGAAAAAGATAGATATGCCTCTTAACTATGCACTGTAAAAATTTCAGCCTTAATGCTTCAGTGAAACTGCAGATATAGCTGATATGGCAAAAGGTGTCGGAACTGGAACTGAATTGGATTTGTCCTTAATTCTTGATTTAACCTAGTAATCTGAAATCACTCAAAGAAACTCGTGAAAAACACCAAATTACATAAAAATATAAAATATCATAAACACAATTAGACTAAGCAATAATAACTCGTATTTGACACAAAACAATAATAAAACATAACTAAGAACTATATAATTATACGAGTTATCAGTATATGCACTAAAAAGAAAAGAGATGACCATTGATTACTTCGTGCTCTGTATATTTCCTAAGAATAATTTTCATGCACTTGTTTTGCCATTTCAATTTGATACTAGGCATTATCGGTTATTGAACTCATAGTTGCAAGAACATTTTCGTGGATAAATTGAATTTTATTCCAAATCAAGTTGAAAGAATACAACCCCAAACCCAACTACTTCGACTGGCTGCCAAGATTAATCTTTCATCTTCAGCTAGCAATTCACATGCTGTAGTTGCAAAATATTAACTAATGGAGCATGCGAAATTAATGTCATTTGTTGAGCTATAAGCACAAAGATTCAGTTTAGAAAAACCAGAACATAGCCAGCCTTGCGTCTTAGCATTAAAATCTGCAACTTAAATGAAGATATATATATATATATATATATATATATATATATAATATATATATAGGGAAAGCCAGCCACCAACACCGCCTTTGAAGCAATGTTTTAAAACCAAACCGGAGGTCAAATTAGTAAGATTTTTTATTATTGATTCAACCGGTCCGATCGATTGAACCGGTAAGTTGCATTAAAAAAAATATTAAATAAGTAATTTTAATATTAAATAAGTTTTAAATATAGTAAATATTTAAATTATGATCTTTAATTTATAAACAAAGGATTAAAGGTTCAATTTTCATAACATACAATAATTTTTAAAAAAAAAAAAAATTAAAAATAAAGTTTAAAACTGGTTTTTTTGGTTTTTTCGGGTTTTTGCCGATTTTTGCTTGTTCGGAGAATTTTCGATTCTATAATATGTATCAGATCGGATAGATTATCAGTTTTCAATTCAACCGATCTGACCGCTCTGGTCTAATTTTTTAACACTACTTTGAAGGGAGAAAAAAGAAACCGGAAACAGAAAAGAGAAGTGAGAACTGACCCTGGGACCTCATATCCAAAGTCCAGTAGAACATTTTTGCTTGATATGTCCCGATGGACTACAGGATGGGAGCAATCATGATGCATATAGGATAAGGCATATGACACACCTTTAATAACATCTATCCTTTTGATCCATTCAAACTCCGTTGCTTTTTCCTCACTGCTTAGCAACTTTTGCGTATGTTATTTGAATTTGGGTGTGAATGTCGGATATAGGCTTGACATGGATATGTTCAATTTTTAAAAAAGTTTTTATATGTATTTGGGGGTCTTTGGAGGGTCATATCCCCATACCCAAATCCGGATATACATCGGACACAAGTGTCGAACACGAATACTGCAAAAAAAAAAAATAAAAATCGGAGCAATATAGTCTTTTGCAAGCTCCCTCCTTTGAAGAACTCAATAGCCAAAAATCAGTATTATGGATGCAAACATGAACCATAAAGCTTCACAATGTTGCGATGTCGTATCTCAGTTAACGCATGAATCTCACTTGTAAAAATTTTCTGGCGGTGTGTGGAGTTTTTTAATAGCAAGGACTTGACCTGTTGGCAGTTCAGTTTTGGATCCGACACAATTTTTCGAGTCAAATCCTTCTGTTGCTTACGAAAATTTTCAATAAAATCTATGTTTTAATTTCCTTTTCTTTTAATGATGTTGAGATTGTACTGTGTAGATAGAACCACTAAACAAAAAATGGGCAAGCAAATAAAATTCAGAATAAGGACTGTAAATTCAGGAAAGAAACCAAAACAAGCAATCTTATAATCAACAGTCAAGAACTTAGAATCCCTTCCTGCTGCTAAGGTGGCGAATTACATGGTTCAAAACCTAATAGCTAGGACTTTTTTTTACATAGAAATGGACTCCTTTTTCAACTTAATCATAATAGGTTCCATTCAAAAGCTTTTTTCCCCCTCATTCTAGGTCTTATTATTATATGTTAACTGCCAGTAAGAAAAATTCTGATATACTCAGCCCTAATTATTCCATCTAAAGCAGCAGAGGAATAAATGACTGATGTATTACATTTTGGGCACTGTTTTTATTGTATTTAACATCCAAATTCCAGACTTCTGCTTTTGTGTCCATAGTTTTGTTTCCTATATCATTACATATACTTTCTTTGGCCACCATGTTCTGCAATCTCAAATCTCAAACTGACAATAGTGAATTAGAACAGATTTGATTAAATTTTTATCTGTAAAAGCCCTGACACTCGAAATAACCTCATGTATTGAACCCAGAACTTAGTTCAGTTGATTCATGCAATCATCTTTGAGAGAAGATTGTAGAAGGAGAAAATTTGTAACCAATTACAAATAGCCACATGACAATTGGAATTTCTTTAATTAAGAAATTTTCAATTAAATTATACATTACCATGTGAAATTGATAATATCATATTATAATTAATTATTTTATAATTAATTAAATATGTACACATGGTTTGACCAATCAAATTGCAAGGATTCATGGGTTATCCAATCAAATTTCACCCATGTGTCATAATTATTTTACCTCTAATTAAATTAAATTAATTAAGAGATAAATAATAAATTTTTATCTCTAATTAAATTAAATTAATTAAGAGATAAATAATAAAGTTTTATCTCTAATTAAATTAAATTAATTAAGAGATAAATAATAAATTTTTATCTCTAATTAAATTAAATTAATTAAGAGGTAAATAAATATTTTATCTCTAATTTAATTAATTAATTAAGTGATAAAAAAATAAATATTTTATCTCTAATTTAATTAATTAATTAAGGGATAAATAATAAAGTTTTATCTCTAATTAAATTAAATTAATTAAGAGATAAATAAATATTTTTATCTCTAATTTAATTAATTAATTAAGTGATAAAAAATAAATATTTTATCTCTAATTTAATTAATTAATTGAGAGATAAATAAATATTTTATCTCTAATTTAATTAATTAATTAAGTGATAAAAAATAAATATTTTATCTCTAATTAAATTAAATTAATTAAGAGATAAATAAGAAGATATTATCTCTAATTAAATTAAATTAATTAAGAGATAAATAAGGAGGTTAAGTTCTTTTAAAACTCTCTTTCACCTGGCTAGCTACCACTATAAATAGAGACCTCCTCTTAACACAAATTCACAACTGAGAAAGCCTGAAGAGAAGAAGATTTTGAAGAGCCAAATCCTCTCAAAATTCTTAAGAAGAAATTAGAGAAATTCTAAGAACGCGGTGCTTGTTCTTGAGAATTCTCTAGAAGCTGCTCTCCGATCTTGTTCAGCAAAGGAAAGGAGATAATTCCTGTTTTTCAAGACCAAGTCTAGAAGACCCTTGAAGCAGATCTCGCCGATTCAAGATCAAGTCGTGAAGACCCTTGAATCAAAATTTTACTGAAGAAAAGAATCAAAGGATTTCTTTCTTTAAGAATATTCAGAGATTGTAACCTCAAAGTTTGATTAATAAAAATATTATTTGACTTCAAATTTTCCTTGTCATATTTTTGACATAAAATTTGTGTGTACAAATTTTGGCACGCCCGGTGGGACAATCTCTGCCTTTCATCTCTTTTCTTCAAAACTCAAGTTATCAAGTTGCAATGGCTCCCAAGAAAAACCTTGCTAACAAACCAACTCTCAAGCCTGCTCGAGCTAATCCTGCAGTCTACCCCACTTCATCGTCAAGCATTGATATCCCTACTCATCCTTATGGCACTAGGAGGAAGACCAAAGCTCTTGCTGAATTGTATGAGCAAACTTTTTCGGTGCTCAATCAAAACCCTCTCTATGACACTTCTTCTCCAATTCAAGACTTAGAAGAAGTTTCCGCTGGACAAGTTGATTCTCCTCGAGGATCAAGTGCAAGTCGCCAGTTAACATACAAAGAACAAGATAGCTACTCAAGCAACAAGCATATTCCATCCTCTGCTCCAAAATCAAGTTCTGGAGTAATGGCTGTCATGACAACTGGCACCACATCATTGGAAGAACAAGTTGCACTTCTGGCAAAATCTGTTGAAATTCTTTCAGCAAGTATCAAAGAGAAGGATAACCAGATCGCTTCCATGATGGACAAGATCGCCGGTCTCACTGGAAAAAGGAACGAAGCTTCAAACCAAAATTGGCAATCAATCTTTCAAGATGATAGTGAGAACTCTGGCAAGGAAGTTGCTAAGGATTCTGAAGAAAAGATCAATGAACTCGTCACTACCAGTCAGCTCAAGGATCTTATCAAGGAGGCTATCAAAGATCAAGTTGAAAGCATCACTCAACCTTCATATACATATGCAAAACCATATTCTCAAAGGATCGATCGTCTGAGGATGCCTGGGAACTATCAACCCCCAAAGTTTCAGCAGTTCGATGGAAAAGGAAATCCACGCCAACATGTTGCACATTTCGTGGAAACTTGCAATAATGCTGGTACCTATGGGGATCTCATGGTGAAGCAGTTCGTTCGCTCCCTAAAAAGCAACGCCTTTGATTGGTATACTGATCTTGAGCCTGGGACGATTGACAGCTGGGAACAACTTGAGCGCGAATTCCTTAATCGATTCTACAGTACTCGTCGCTTAGTCAGCATGATCGAACTCACAAGCTCACGTCAATGGAAGGATGAGCCAGTCATTGATTACATCCACAGATGGAGAAATCTGAGCCTTAACTGCAAAGAAAGACTGTCTGAGTCTTCTGCCCTTGACATGTGCATCCAAGGCATGAATTGGGGCTTGCGTTACATTCTTCAAGGCATCAAGCCTAAGACCTTTGAAGAATTAGCCACTCGTGCTCATGATATGGAGTTGAGTATGACAGCTGCTGGAAATCAAGAACCTCCGGTGCAAGAGCCAAAGAAAGCCAAGGAAAAACAAGATACCCGCAAAGGGGGCAAAACCTTTACCAACAAGGGAGAAAGCAAACAGTCCATGGCTGTGACTACCAAGCCACTCATGATATCTCCCAAGTCAAAACAATCTCAAGAGACGAAATCTTCTCCTATCCAAGACAAAGGTAAAGGCAAGATCACTTTGAAGGAGAGGCAAGAAAAGAAGTATCCTTTTCCTGATTCTGATGTTTCAAGCATTCTTGAAGAACTTTTAAAGACTAAGCTGATTCAGTTGCCAGAAATGAAGCGACCTGAAGAAGCTGATAAAGTAGAAGACTCCAATTATTGCAAGTACCATCGCTTGATTAGCCATCCTCTAGAGAAGTGCTTTATTTTGAAGGATAGAATCATGCGACTCTATGAAGAAGGGAAAATCGAGTTTGAAGAAGAAACGGTGTCGTCAAATTTGGCATCAGTCGATATGGTTCCTCAATCCAATTTGTTGGATAGAACCATAAAATTTGGCTCTTTTGATCCCATCATACTGACTCCAAGTACAAGTACGATGGCGGATCTTCAGGGAAGTGGGGGCAACTATTTGCTTCAAAGACAAAATCAAGATTACGATGGTTGGACTCTAGTCACACGCCGAAAAAGCAAAAAGAAGAATCTTCCAAAAGTTGTGAAAGTGCCTACAAGAACTAAGATGGTCAAACAACCATCTAAATTTCTAAAGCCCAATGTGCCTCAAGAAGCAAAAATGCCATCTCGGAGCAAAAATTCAGTAGGGAGAAAGTCAAGGAGGCAAATCACTTTAAACGAATTCATGCCAATTCAGCTTAGAAATGAAGATTTGGTTTTCATGACTTGTTACCATAACGGTGGCAATGAAGATAATGAAAACAACACAGACTCAGTAGCATTTGAAGTCGATGAGCATTCTTGTGCTACGAAAATTAACTTTTCTGATGAGGATTTGTTGCTAGGGTCAACCCCTCATAATCGGCCATTGTTCGTCGTAGGATATACTCGGGAACAGAAGATCAATAGAATCTTGATCGATGATGGTTCTGCTGTCAACATACTCTCGTTGATGACAATGAAAGAATTGGGAGTTCCTTTGGATGAATTGATGCAAAGCCGCTTGATGATCCAAGGATTCAACCAAGGGGGACAAAGAGCTCTTGGAAAACTTAGACTTCAACTTTTCATTGGAGATATGGAGTCAAGTCCACTTTTCCATGTAATCGATGCCAAAACGACGTACAACATGTTGTTAGGACGACCGTGGATACATCAAAATGGTGTAGTCTCCTCAACTCTGCACCAATGTCTCAAGTATTGCAGAAACGGTCAAGTCAAGACGATCCTTGCAGACTCTAAGCCATTTACTATAGCAGAAGCACATTTCGCAGATGCAAAGTTTTATCTCAAAGATACATTTATTGAAGAAGTAATGTCCAACCCGATGCAAGAATTAAAGCAAAAGGGAAAGAATTTGGCTTCTTCCACAATCGAAGAAGATGAAATTGCTCAAGGTTTAAAAGATCTGACTCTTCCCCTCACTAACTTGGAAGAATCAAGAGGCCTTATACCTCCACTGCAAGGATTTGTTAGGCCAATAGAAGAACCTCTTTGTGAACATCAAGATCTTCCTACTCATCGAGCTAAAGATTTTGATCCTAACGCTTATAGGTTGCTTGTCAAAGCCGGGTATAAACAAGAGGATGTCGTAAAATTGGCTCACGAGACAAAAGAGCCTAGCAAAGAAAAGCCGCAAAGTTCATTCAAGATCCGACAGGTCTGGCAAAAGAAGATTGATCACATCGGAACTTCTAGAGAGGGGCTTAGGTATTCTCCATTAAAATTGAAGATTCATAAACAAACTTCGAGGTACATAAATGTGGAGGAAGTTCTCGAGGAGCAAGAAGATGCAGTGAAGCCACCAGGACTTTCAGTGTTTGATCGCTTGGGGGCACGCTCAACACGATGTTCAGTGTTTGATCGTTTGAGCATTCAATCATCACGAAGGTCAGTTTTTGAACGAATGGGAGAAAAATGCAGTGAAGTTTCTGTAAGTAAACCAATTTCCATTCAGTCAAGGCTTGGAAGTCCGTACTCTGAAGAAGTTAACTGTGGCCGAAAAAGAAAATCTTCCACTTTAAAGGAATCAAGAGATTTTCACAGCAAAATTCCTTCCCGAATGAAAAGGCAAAGCGAATGGAAGGTAACTACTGGTGAAGTTTTAAAGGCTAGAAAGCACACAGTGGTTATAACCAAATCAGTCTCATCCTCAGAGGAAGAAGAACTTGAAGAAACAGAAATCTTTACTTCGAACCATGTATCTGTAAAAGAAACTGGTGAAAAATCTCAAGAAGAAGAAGCCCAAGAAGCCCCTTCGTCTTTTGAAGAAGGAAATCAAGCTACTATTGATGAGCTAAAGGAGGTTAACATCAGTACTAGTGAAGATCCACGATCGATCTTTATTAATGCTTGCTTACCACCAGAAGAGGAAAAAGCCTATCTTGATCTTTTGATAGAGTATCGAGATATCTTTGCTTGGACTTACAAAGAAATGTCGGGACCTGATCCAAAAGTAGCTATGCATCATCTGGCTGTCAAGAAAAGTGTCCGACCTATCAAACAAGCTCAACGACGTTTCCATCCTGACTTGATCCCCCAAATTGAAGTTGAGGTCAATAAGCTCATCAAAGCTGGCTTTATTAGAGAAGTCAAGTATCCCACTTGGATCTCAAATATTGTTCCAGTGAGAAAGAAAAATGGTCAACTTCGAGTTTGTGTAGATTTTCGAGACTTGAACAATGCTTGTCCAAAGGACGACTTTCCTCTCCCTATAACAGAAATAATGGTTGATGCTACAACTGGCCATGAAGCTTTGTCATTTATGGATGGATCGTCTGGTTATAATCAAATTCGTATGGCTCCAAGAGATGAAGAACTTACCGCATTTCGAACTCCAAAAGGAATATACTGTTACAAAGTTATGCTGTTTGGGCTAAAGAATGCAGGTGCTACTTATCAAAGAGCAATGCAAAAGATCTTTGATGATATGCTTCACAAAAATGTCGAATGTTATGTTGATGACTTGGTAGTAAAGTCAAAGGAAAAATCCAATCATCTTGCTGATCTTCGCCAAGTGTTTGACAGATTGCGTAGATACCAATTGAAGATGAATCCGCTCAAGTGTGCGTTTGGAGTATCCTCGGGCAAGTTTTTGGGGTTCATCGTACGACATCGTGGGATTGAGATCGATCAATCAAAAATAGATGCAATCATGAAAATGCCTGAACCGCACAATCTGCATGAACTTAAAAGCCTCCAAGGAAGATTGGCATATATCCGACGTTTTATCTCAAACTTGGCTGGTCGATGTCAACCATTTAGCCGGCTAATGAAGAAGGATGTCCCTTTTGTCTGGGATGAGGCCTGCAGTAATGCTTTTAAGAGCATTAAGACCTTTTTGTTACAACCACCTATTCTGAAGGCACCTATACCAGGACAGCCGTTAATCCTTTATATTGCTGCACAAGAACGTTCCTTAGGAGCATTATTGGCACAAGAGAATGATGAAGGAAAAGAAACCGCACTCTTCTATCTTAGTAGAACTCTTAATGGTGCTGAATTAAATTATTCTCCCATTGAAAAGACTTGCTTGTCATTGATGTTTACAGTTAAAAAGCTGAGACATTATTTGCAAGCTCATTCTGTTCGTTTGATTTCGCGAGCAGATCCCCTCAAATATCTCATGTCCAAGTCTGTGCTCAGTGGAAGATTGGCAAAATGGGCTCTTTTGCTACAAGAGTTCGATATTACTTATATTCCACAAAAGGCCGTTAAAGGGCAAGCACTTGCCGATTTCCTTGCAAACCATCCGATTCCAGATGATTGGGAATTCTCTGAAGATCTCCCAGATGAAGATGTTCTTTTCATCGAAATTCCCAGGCCATGGAAACTATTCTTCGATGGGGCTGCTCGTCAAGATGGAGCTGGAGCAGGTGTTGTCTTTGTCACTTCAGAAGGAGATGTATTGCCTTATGCATTTACTCTCACTGAAAATTGTTCCAACAATGTAGCAGAATACCAAGCTCTGATCATTGGATTGGAAATGGCAGTGGATATGAAAATCACTCAACTTGAAGTGTTTGGGGATTCCAAATTGGTCATCAACCAACTTCTTTCACTTTATGAAGTTAAGAAGCCTGACCTCTTACCATATGTCGACTATGCGAAGAAAATTTTGGAATGGTTTGACAATGTAAGCTTAGAACATGTACCAAGAAGAGAGAACAAGCAAGCAGATTCTCTAGCTAATCTAGCATCAGCTCTTGCCATGCCGAGTGTAGAAGTAAAAGTCCCTCTTTGCAAACGATGGATTTTGCCTCCAATTGATTTTAAAGATAATAATACGGAATCCAATGTTGTTTCAGTTTGCGAAGTTGAAAAAGAAGATTGGAGACAACCATTGATTGATTATTTAGAGCATGGGAGGCTACCCAATGATCCAAGGCATACAACAGAAGTGAAACGTCGAGCTCCTCGATTTATTTACTTCAAGGGTACGCTCTATCGCCGCTCTTTTGATGGTGTCTTCCTTCGATGTTTAGGAGAAGATGAAGTATCCAAAACCTTACAAGAAGCTCATTCAGGAATTTGTGGTGCACATCAGTCTGGAGCTAAATTGCACTTTCAGATAAAAAGAATGGGATACTACTGGCCAACAATGGTAAAGGATAGTATGGACTACTCCAAAAAATGTCAAGCTTGTCAGTTTCATGCAAACTTCATCCATCAACCTCCTGAACCATTACATCCGACAGTCACATCTTGGCCTTTCGATGCTTGGGGACTTGATTTGGTAGGACCATTACCTAAGAGTTCACTAGGGCATATGTATATACTTGCCGCTACAGATTACTTTTCAAAGTGGGCAGAAGTGGCACCTTACAGGGAAGCAAAAAAAGAAACTGTTGCAACTTTTATCAGAACAAACATCATTTAACGGTATGGCGTACCTCGTCACATCATAACTGATAATGGGAAGCAGTTTGACATGAGCAAGTTATGTGCACAGTTTGACTTCAAGCAGTACAAGTCTTCAATGTACCATGCTCCAGCAAACGGATTAGCAGAAGCTTTTAACAAGACTTTGTGCAATCTTCTCAAAAAAGTTGTTAACCGTTCAAAGAAAGATTGGCATGAAAGGATAGGAGAAGCTCTGTGGGCTTATCGAACTACATATCGCACACCAACTCAAGCCACTCCATATGCACTTGTTTATGGTGTGGAAGCTGTTCTACCACTTGAGCGACAAATTCCGTCATTAAGGATTGCAATCCAGGAAGATCTTTCTAGTGAAGACAATGTACGCTTACGTTTGGAAGAATTAGAAGCGCTGGATGAGAAAAGGTTGGAAGCCCAACAACGCTTGGAGTGCTATCAAGCTCGACTATCCAAAGCTTTTAATAAGAAAGTCAAGCAGCGATCTTTCCAAGTTGGAGATTTAGTCCTTGCTGTAAGAAGACCCATAAATACTTCACATCGTATTGGCAACAAGTTCCTTTCAAAATGGGATGGACCATACGTTGTTCGAGAAGTTTATACCAATGGTGCCTATAAGATCGTTGATCAAGATGGTGTCAAAGTCGGACCGATCAATGGAAAGTTTTTGAAGCGTTACTATGCTTAAAGAAGATATTGCTCCTAAGCAAGAGCTTAAACTGTTGTATGTTGCTCCTAAACACGAGTTTAAACTGTACATCAAAAAAAAAAAAAAGCCCGCTATATTGAAAATCCTTTCTAAGACAACTTAGGCAAAAGTTAGGGCACAAAAAAAAAAAAAATTGATGAACTACGTTATGACTTGATCCTTCAAATTCGATGGTACGTAGGCAGCTTGGTTTCATTGCCAAGTTCAGTCCAAACAAACAAACAAAAATTTGCTTGACTCAAATATTATCTTTTGTTTACTTGAAAGTATCACGAAAATCTCCAAGTCGTCTTTAGAAATTTCCAACATACTTCACAACAGATCTAAGCTTTTGGCTTCATTCTCATGGGTAGTAAAAGACTCAATGGAACTCATCTCTCCATGAAACTTGAAAGTGTTAACTTTCTAGCCTTTCAGTTCATCTCAGGTGAAGATTCAAGGTCATTAAACTTCTGGGCTTGTGTAAAGAAGTCTTTCACCATGCCTTTCAATGAAGATGAATCAACTGACTTGATTGTTTCTATTGAATCGGAGATCTTGAAAACATCTCCAACAAGTGAAGAAACTCGATCAAAAGAAGAGCAAACAATCATCATGTCGAGACAAACAGTTTCTTGGTTGGCAATGGTGCTTAAAACATTATCTTCAATCTCAACTACAAGTTTGTTGAATTAATGTGGATCAAAAAGTGAAGCTTCACTCTTGGCAGGGATGTGTCATCATGGAATTTTTCTGGTTTGATTTGCTTCCAACGTTTTTCATGATCATTCCCATCAACTGAATCTTCAAGGATCATAGTATTTTTCCCTTGTGCTTCGTTGACTGATGAAATTGATCAAAAAAAAAAAAATTTGGAAGTCTTCATATGCTTAACATTAAGTCTTAAGACAAAGCTTAAGCGCTTGAAGTTTTTCTAAGTTAATCCTTCATGTTGACACAACAACATCTTGGATGGATCTTCCTTAGTCATCAAGTCCTGTGCATGCTCTATCTGATCCTCCATCTGGATACAACAACATCTTGAATGAATCTTCTTTGGCCATCAAAGATGTTTCAAAGTGGTCTTGAGAAGGTTCCAATAGTCTTGAAGGAAGTTCGCCAATAAACTTGATCTCTGTGGCCATCAAAGATGTTTCAAAGTGGTCTTGATAAGGTTCCAATAGTCTTGAAGGAAGTTCGCCAATAAACTTGATCTCTGTGGCCATCAAAGATGTCTCAAAGTGGTTCTTGAAGGGCTTCAATAATCTTGAAGGTCTTGAAGAAGGATTCTTCGAAAATCTTGATGAAAGATTCTCCAAAAGACTTCAATAATATTGAATGTCTTGAACAAGATTCTTTAGGAATCTTCGAGAGTCTTGAAGAGAATTACGTAATCTCGAAGAGAATTACGCAATCTCGAGGATCTTAATGAAAACGCTCAATAATCTCTGATAGTCTTGAAAAGAATTACGTAATCTCGAAGAGAATTACATAATCTCAAAGAGAATTACCCAGTAATCTCGAAGAGAATTACCCAGTAATCTCAAAAGTCTTGAAGGAAGTTCTCCAATAATCTTGAAAATCTTGAAGGAATGTTCTTCAAAATATCTTGAAAGAATATCCACAATATGCCTCTTCAAAAATAATGCGGCCTTGACATGGAGATTAGATTGAAGACATTTTGCCTTTGGAGAATATGGTGAAGCTTGAGAAAGTTCTTTCGACCAATCTTTCGAAGCTGCAAAAAAATCGAATGATTTCCAAGTGGATTTATATCTACCCGATATGGGCACGTTGCTGAAGAGATATAATCCTTTTCTAATGTCTTCGTCTTCCTTAGAAAGAAGAGGCGGAAAAGTCGAATGATTTCCAAGTGGAGTTATATCTACCCGATATGGGCATGTCGGTGAAGAGATATAATCCTTTTCTAATGTCTTCGTCTTCCTTAGAAAGAAGAGGCAGAAAAGTCGAATGATTTCCAAGTGGAGTTATATCTACCCGATATGGGCATGTCGGTGAAGAGATATAATCCTTTCCTAATGTCTTCGTCTTCCTTGGAAAAGAGCGACAGAAAAATCGAATGATTTTCAAGTGGATTTATATCTACCCGATATGGGCATGTTGATGAAGAGATATAATCCTTTTCTAATGTCTTCATCTTTCTCGGAAAGAAACAAGATAATTGTTGAGATCTTTGAAGCACACCAGGACAAGAAATCTACAAGAAAAAAAACCAAGTCATGAAATCAAAATAAAGAATTTAAAAAAAAAAATATATTTGTTCAAGTTGAATGTGGATCAAGAAGATTTACGCATGACAAGTCAATGAATATTCATGCATGGCTTAAAAAAAAAAAATCATGGTGGCAATAAAAACAAGAAACCAAAGTGTCATGATACGTGTCACTATGCATGGCTATTGAAGTAAGAAATCAAGATGCCATATGCATGGCAACATTAATATGACTTCCTCAATTAATCAAGGCAGTCTCAACTCGTGAAAAGTTTATTTTCGATTCAATCAAATCTCTTATGGGATTGGTAAAACTCCAACACCCACAAATCATCGTTCCTGTTTCTGTTCACCAACAGCGACGATATTCTCTCCCTGCAATCCTCGAACCTGTTTAAAGAATTCAGAAACTGAGTGCACTCATTAAAACTCAAACTCGTCATTCTCACTCCGAGTTCAGCAACTCGTAGAGACATTTCACGTTGGACTAATCTATAATCTTCGCTAACCAATCTTACAACCTCGTACACCAAACTCTTCCGGTCGTGAACACAATGTATCCAGTACTCAATCCTAGCACCAGTCCACATCCGTAACCCATCATCGCAAGTTTCCATAAAAAGGCTATTGGAGAACCTTCATCTTCCTTAAACTTCGGTGCATGTGGTTTTTGTCCCTCATCATTGCCGCATTGCTTTAACAAGGGGAAGCCGCATAATCCCAAGTTCCCATAATAAGAATCATTCTCAAAAGTGCCAAATTGGTTTCCATGGGGGATGGGTCCCACGAGATTATTTTCTGAAAAATTTAGCACTTCGAGAAATGTCAGGTTTGTCAATTGAGAAGGAATCCTGCCAGTGAGCTTGTTTGATGAAAGATCTAATGATTCAAGCTTTACTAAGTTCCCCAACGATGGTGGGATATGACCGGTAAAGCTGTTGTGAGACAGGTTGAGCACTTGAATTGCGCGAAGCTCTCCAATTGCGTCTGGGATTTTTTCCATAGAATAGATTGTTCGAAAAATCGATGGCAGTGAAAATGAGTAACGTTCTTATTAGCTCTAGCTCCATCTCTAATCTTTTTGACGTTACATTCACAGAAATCTCACAACATGGAAACTATGACAAGTTGTCATTATTTGATTGAGCACCGGAACTAATTGCCACGTGTAAGTCAAAGAAGATCCAAACGCTCTCATCACCAAGCAAGCTATTCTTCGTGGCAGAGCCCGTCACTGCCCAGTCACGCTTCTTCGCTGGGACCCACGAGTACGTTTCTCCAGAGGTGGCCTCTGGCGGATCCCACGGTAACGCCGTTGACTGGTGGGCCTTCGGGATCTTCATCTACGAGATGATCTACAGGCGTACACCTTTTGCGGCTCCATCGAACGAGCTTATGCTGCGCAACATTGTGAAAAGGCCTCTCACTTTCCCAACCCACTCGCCTTCTTCCCTTGGCGTCACTTTCCCGAGCATGGGTAAAAAAAAAAAAATCATAACTCACCCAACGCAGGGATGGTATGCCACCGCTTGAGTTTTCGCAGTTGTGTAATCTGCATATTGACACTTTTTGTTAAGCTATGAATTGCTGAGAATACACGTTAGTTGAAAAAAAAAAAGGAAAAAGAACTCACCTGTTAAGCTTTCCAACGTAGCAACCTTCGACAATTAATTTGATATGCAAATTAGCTTGAGAAGGCCTTGCTTTTATAGGGAAAATAATTCAAGTGGTCAAGGAATAGAACTTCTAATTGCATTAGAATTTCTTTAAAACTGGAAGTTGAGTTTTAATTGAAATTAATTTGAGTAAAGAAGCGATTAGATCAAACTCAAATTCTTTGGAGCTATAGAAAGTCTTCAAACTGTGAACTATATTTTGCATGGGCTATTGGGTTCTTTTACCAAGTCAAACTCTTTAAAAAAAAAAAAAATTAAGTTTGGCTTAAAACCATTTTTTGTTACGTAGGCTAACATTGGCCTATATTTTCTTTACGTAGGCCAATGTTGGCCCGATACTCATTTTGTGCTAAATCATTTAGAGTGGGTCGATCGTCCATTCATTTGCTAAATCAATTTTTTTTCGTCTCATATACAAAATTATATGAGGATAATTAATTGATGTAGATAAATTTCAAGACTTGTCCACTTGCTACACTAAAAAAAAAAAAATTCGTGTACGTAACCAAGTCTTGAGGGGGCATTTGTAGAAGGAGAAAATTTGTAACCAATTACAAATAGCCACATGACAATTGGAATTTCTTTAATTAAGAAATTTTCAATTAAATTATACATTACCATGTGAAATTGATAATATCATATTATAATTAATTATTTTATAATTAATTAAATATGTACACATGGTTTGACCAATCAAATTGCAAGGATTCATGGGTTATCCAATCAAATTTCACCCATGTGTCATAATTATTTTACCTCTAATTAAATTAAATTAATTAAGAGATAAATAATAAATTTTTATCTCTAATTAAATTAAATTAATTAAGAGATAAATAATAAAGTTTTATCTCTAATTAAATTAAATTAATTAAGAGATAAATAATAAATTTTTATCTCTAATTAAATTAAATTAATTAAGAGGTAAATAAATATTTTATCTCTAATTTAATTAATTAATTAAGTGATAAAAAAATAAATATTTTATCTCTAATTTAATTAATTAATTAAGGGATAAATAATAAAGTTTTATCTCTAATTAAATTAAATTAATTAAGAGATAAATAAATATTTTTATCTCTAATTTAATTAATTAATTAAGTGATAAAAAATAAATATTTTATCTCTAATTTAATTAATTAATTGAGAGATAAATAAATATTTTATCTCTAATTTAATTAATTAATTAAGTGATAAAAAATAAATATTTTATCTCTAATTAAATTAAATTAATTAAGAGATAAATAAGAAGATATTATCTCTAATTAAATTAAATTAATTAAGAGATAAATAAGGAGGTTAAGTTCTTTTAAAACTCTCTTTCACCTGGCTAGCTACCACTATAAATAGAGACCTCCTCTTAACACAAATTCACAACTGAGAAAGCCTGAAGAGAAGAAGATTTTGAAGAGCCAAATCCTCTCAAAATTCTTAAGAAGAAATTAGAGAAATTCTAAGAACGCGGTGCTTGTTCTTGAGAATTCTCTAGAAGCTGCTCTCCGATCTTGTTCAGCAAAGGAAAGGAGATAATTCCTGTTTTTCAAGACCAAGTCTAGAAGACCCTTGAAGCAGATCTCGCCGATTCAAGATCAAGTCGTGAAGACCCTTGAATCAAAATTTTACTGAAGAAAAGAATCAAAGGATTTCTTTCTTTAAGAATATTCAGAGATTGTAACCTCAAAGTTTGATTAATAAAAATATTATTTGACTCCAAATTTTCCTTGTCATATTTTTGACATAAAATTTGTGTGTACAAGGACATTTAATAGATTTGAGATTCGAATCCCAACATCTACAACCCATTCTCCTATCATCAAGCTACTATCTCTTTTGTATTAAAAAAAAAAAAATTGCCTCGTGTATTTATGATAAACATTTATAGATTGTAATTAAAATTGATTTATGATTATAAACTCTTAAGATCTTGTGTTTATTTCAACAAATTATGTAATACAAAGTAACACTGCCTGACTCGAATCTCTAATTATCAGCTAAGCGCTTATGTTACCTCTAAATCTTTGCCATTAGGGTTGATAAAAAATAGATTCATCAAAATAATCAATACTTTAGTGTAAATTGGGATTGAATAGGTCACAATGTTAATTTTATAACATTGCTGCTGTGCTAACAAATTATACCATATCTTTCAACACTTCAATGGTGCTTATCTTATTTTAACTGATTAATTCTTGATCTTTGAATAATTACTATTAATTATGGTTAAAGCTGAGTTGAACAGCTATCAGATTTGTTTCCCAATCAATTATAAGATCATAATGATTTAAGTTATATCTTTTAATTAGTTACTTATCATTATCTTTAAAAATATTTTTAACCAAAAGTAGTGAACAAATTAATGTTTGTTAAACTCAATAGGTCTTCCAGATCTAATAGGCCTTCCAAGCCAACTTTTAGACTCAACAAATCCTCAAAGACGTGGATCAGGATAAGAGATCCAAGAATGAACTTGCCAAGATTTGAACCAGCCAGAGCTCGTTGAACCCTGAATTGTCGGCCGTCTCCTACTATCCATCACTTCAAAAAGCCACGTAACCTTTCTGACAGCCATTTCGTTGCCCGTCGTCTCAGACCCCACGTGGGGCCTCGACCGATGTGTCATTTTCACTTATACTGTCGACCACCTGCTCTTAATCAGACCATAACACGTGGCGCACGACGATTCGTCAGTAAAGTATAAATAGCCTCCTTGCCAACCCAAAAACTCTAGAGACTTCCACACCAAAAACACGATTGCTCTGTCTGCCTTCCCTCTCGATCATCATCCTTCAGCTCAACTCTCCGTCCCCAACCTGGACAACCATCCACACCACCAAAAAGGACATCAACAAGGTTAAACCTTACCTTTCTTTTTGTTATCAGGCAGAGAAAGGAATATCATCGTAGTTAAGTATCTTGTTTTCCTGGAAAGTGAAATAACAATGTCTGAATAAAGCCTCGTTTAACATGTATGTATCAAAGTTTGCAAACGAAATGCGAAGAAAAAAAAAAAAAAAGAAAGAAAGAAAGAAAGGGTCGGATATGTCACCTTGAATTTGATAGACAAATTAAATTAAAATGCACAACCAACCAACTGTGAGTCTGTGACTGAAAACTGTCTGCAATACTGCCTGCCACCGGGTACTCTCTCTCTCTCTATATATATACATATATATATATATATATATATATATATATTAATGTAGGACCCATTTCATAGATCTTATCCAAACCAAAATATAGGGATCCCTATCCAACATAACAACTTAGAGCCAGAAAAATGCACCATTACATTTGCAGTTAATATATATTGGATGACTCTATAACTCGTGTATTTGTATTATTTTTTTATTATAATTATATTTAAGGTGTTATATATTTATATAAATTTTAATATATTAATAATTCATGTTATACAAGTTTTAACATGTTCATATATTTATATTGTATTTATATTATTTTTGTATATCGTATCCAACGGCGGAGCCAGGGGGCCTTGGCCCCCCCAAGAATTTTGAAATTTTTTAAATATATATTTATATGTATTTATATATTAAATAAAATAAAATTAACTCTCTCAAAATAAAATTTATATTTATTTAGTTTTTTATTTTTGTGTACAACTTAATTTTATGCATTATAATTTTATAAAGTTAAAATTATATTGTTATTATTATTTTTTTTATCCACTAATTATTATTTATAACTCTTCAAATTAATTGATTTGTTATATATATTAAGTCATAATAATGTGAACTTAAATTAATTTTCTAAATGTTAGCTTTCTCAACAAGACTTTAACAAAATATTGTAAACTGTAAAGTCAAATTTTTTTCTTTTACTGAATGTTACTGTTACCCCCTGTAGCTTTTCTTCTTCTATTTTTTAGCTTCAAATTCAATCAATTTTGTTTGTAACTTGATGCTTGTCGTTTGAGTCATCAAGTTTAAAAATTAAGATCATGCTAAGATTTTCAAAAATCTTCTTTTATTAGTTAATAGTTATTCTAACTTTTATCTTCATTTTTAAAATTTTTATTATAAATCTATTTATTTTTTCTGTCATTGTTAACTTCCTTACAAAGCAAAAATAATAAGATTTTAGTTAAGATTGTTATTTTATTTTTTAAAATATATGTTTATATGATTTTATTGTTTATATGCATGAATAATGTTAAAACTTTTGTAATTAGTCAAAAATTTGATTTTTTTAATTAATTTTTGTTATAGTATAATATTATATTGATTTGCCTTAATTATTTATGACATACCTCAAATGAAATATATATAGATTTAATTTTTTAATTGGCTCCCCCAAAATCAAATGTCAAGATCCGTCACTGATCGTATCATGTTTTTTTTGGTATATTAATTATTTTTCTTGTGTCGTATCTAAAATTATCGAATATAAGAATCCATGCCTTCAACATTTTCTAAAAATATGGCCTCCCTTCTCCACACAGACAGAAATGCTCTACTTCACTCGACTGTTTTTGTTTGATGAGTTTCCTTCCATCTTTTACTTCTTCTCTCCCCCTTTTTGATTTTTCAATCAATTGTTTACTTAGTTTCATCCCATGCATGTCAGAAGTTAGGGCTTGCTTACCATATATTAATACATTCAACTCAAGGTTTCTAGTTCTAATATATCTACTAACTTATACCATAACCTAGCTAGTCCTTTCTAGCTATGCATGCATTTACATTAATGTCGAATATATAATACAATGAATGTAATATATACTATTTCAAAGTTAAAATAGATGTAATAAAATTTTTCATAAACATGTCGAATTAGTCCTCGAAATCTATGGCATACTAATCAAACCGAAAACTAGTTTCTAAATTGAGTTTTTTGTTTTTGTGAATATTGTTTTTTATTATCGGTACAATCCGATTTTTTACCAGTTTTTAACTGGTTGAATCGGTTTGGTAAATACTCGATTTTAATATATTCGCCAAATTAAACAGATTATCAAATTTCGATTCAACTGATCCGACCAATCATCCGATCTGATTTTTTTAATCAATGCTTTGAGGTATCTCGATAAGAGAAGGATGGATTCTTATAAATCACACTTTAATCCTTAATCAACTATTAAGGATATGGGTTCTTTGTCCTTTGATACTAACTTCCCCGTTAAAATTGTGGATTATACTTTTTCTAGGACCGGTAGTTTTCCACAGACGACACCAATTATGTTAGTACTCTTATCCTAATTTAATTTATAATTTAAACTCTTCTAAACATGAATATTTATAATTTCATTGTTTTCTCCAAATATATATTTTTGTTGCGTGTATATTTTGATTTACACTGTCAAAGTTGAGTTGTTGAGCAGAAATAGTTATTACAGCTGAGACAGTGATGATGAGGCCAAAATATGTAGAGCAATTAATCATCAAACTGATTAATGCAATTGGAGAGTTGGTCTCACATAGATTTTTTATGAGTCGGGTCGCAGTTCAAAATTTTTTTTTTGTTTAAATTCGTTTCGGGACGGTCCGATAACTGTTTCATTATTCAAAAATATTAAAATTAAAAAAATCATTTTATAAATTTAAATAATTTTTTTTTATTTAATAAATAGTAATTCAGGTCAAACCGAGTCAACACGAATTACAAAAAACTTTATCGAGGCTTGACCCTTGGATAGGTCTAGTCTCACATAAATAACATTTTATCCATGTTATTTGAATTTAAGAATGAATGTCGGATATAAATATATGTTCGACATGAACATACTTAATTTTTTCTAATTTTTATTTTATTTTTATATTTAGAGTATTATATGTCATGTACATATCCAAATATATGTTAACAGAACTTTTCATCCCTTAATGTAACACGTTTGCTTCTTCTCCCATATATATTTGAAGTGCCTTAATGGCTTTTCTACCGCCTTTTGACTTTTGATAACAAAACTGAAGAAATCATATGATCAAAGCCACAATTTTGATGGCCGCTTGAAACTTGAATCGAGTATATATTAAGCTTATATATCACTATTAGACATCTTCAAGTGTCGAAATATCCTTCTAGTAATTTGATAGATCCAATCTGAATTGAGTCGGATCAATATAAAGTTTTTTTATAATTCGGATCGTTCCGACCAGAATTATTATCATTAAATAAAAATATTTTTTATTTAAATTAAATTATAAAATATATATTAATATAAAATAATTTTTTAATAATTTATAAATAATAAAACGGGCTTACGATAGACTCGGACTAAGCCCGAAACAGACTTGGACAAAGAAAAAAAATTCCTGACCGTAATTTGATCCGATCCATAAATAGATCTAATCACTATGCAATCTTTGTTTTATAAATATTTTTAATCCCACCCACCTTTCACCTTTAACCATTTGAACTAAATCCAAGTACCACCATTTGCATGTTTCAATAATATTTGTTGAATAATGAAAACTGGTTTCATAAATTTGCCAAATATTTCAACTCTAAGCAATCCATTTTTCAGGCAATAGAGATTTGCAACTCCAACTGTTATCTTCAATTTAAGAGTATGTATGTATATATATACACATCATTATTAATTAGAGGAGCGAAAATCGACATCACCGTCCATTAATTATTATAATTAATACATCTGAATTAGTAGGCTAGCTAGTAAGTCACACCCAACTGCATTAATAACCTCTTTTATAGAAGCAGTTGGAGATTTGTGTTTCCTATCCTACAGCAATTTTTTGAAATCCAACCGCTATGGCTATATATATACCATTAATGGAAGAGTCACATCAACAAATATCTAAAATGAATTTCACCTCGATTTCTCAATGTCTTATTTTTTTATATATGACAGATGTTATATCCAATATCTACCAAAATCAAACGTCCAAAATTAGGTCCAGTCGTCATATAGATAAGATTCATTGATCAAAGAAAGATATCCTAATAATTGTTAATTATACAGAATCTCAAATATAAAAAGATTAAAATAAGGGTTTTGCTAATGAATATCCTTAGGATACTTTTTAAGATCAGTTAATATATTATTTATAATAATAACATTGTATTAAATACAAAAATTGATAATTTTATTCATTATTTTCAATGTATTGATTGAAAATATATTATATTTAGTAACTTTAAAAAATGTTCTTAGGACACTCGTTAGCAAAATTCTTAAAATAAGACATTGAACACTAGGTATCTTATTCTGATTCAATAATAACCTTCATTTTTTTGGCCTCCATTTTTTTCTTTAAATTATAAATCTGACACCCCTCGATTGATTTTTACTTTTGACAAATTCATGTTGTCCTATTTCCGCTCTCTCCCATAATCCTCCATCTATAACTTTAAAAGACATCAACAACACCAATAACATTTCAATGATGTTCTTTGTTAATTAATATCTCTCTATATATATCAACTCATTTTGGAATTAGTTTATTGAAATTGTTTCTCAATATCAAAATCCATCATTAACCCATAATGTTTTTCATATGGGTTTCATAATACTAGACCTAAATCATATTTGTTTTTCTCTACTTCCCTTATATTCTATTTTATGGGAACATATATAGAATATGGGGTAGGTTAGCTGCTCCAACCCTCGGTTAAAATGCATATGTGCATTTCTTTGTTAGGGATTTACATTCTAAATAACGTCAAAAAGTAGTTATTGGTGCCCGAATTCAACAAAATTTAATTATAAAATATAAAAATATTTTTTTAATATTTTTTGAATAATACAACGGATTTTGAGGATAAACTTGAATAAAAAATCTAAAAAAAATAGGGTCACGACCATGAATACCTCTAGCCATAGGTTGTGGTTCTAGCTATAATCAAGTTCTTCTATAAAACATATATATTTATACATACAAAGTAATAATTGGTTTTAATTAATTTGACCATTTTTTTTATTTCTTTGAACAATAAATTAACTTCAACAAATAACCTAACTAGGCAGGGCTATATTAACAACAATGCGAAATATCAGGAATTGAAGTTGTCAACAGCGGTGTGGTATAGAAGTGATGATATTTAGAGTTGTTTATGAGTTTGATCGGGTCAAATTTAGATAGCAAAAAAATTGTTTGTCGTTTGGTCCATCATATTCGAAAAGATTATTTTATTATTAAAATATATTAAAAAAGTATTTTTTATATTTTTTTTATATTTTTATAATTAAATTTATATAAAAATTATTTTTTATTAATTAAATAATAATTTTGGCCGAACTAAATTCCAACTTAAAATTTGTGTTCAAAACCCTATTCGAATAAGGTTAAATCCACCAAACCAAACGAGTAACTTGATTCTTAGATAGATCTACTTACAACTAGATCTGCTCATGGATCGGACAGAGCTGTGGATCGAATTTCTTTTTCACCTTATTCAAGGCCAGCCCAGATCACTATTCAAAATAATAATAAAAAAATAAAAATTTATTTTTATTTTTATATTTATATTAATATTAATATTAATATATTTTTATAATTAAATTTAATATAAAATTATTTTTTTAATAGATGAATAGTGATCCAAACCAAGCCTGTCCCGCCTTGATCATCAAAATTTTTGCCTAAACTCGACTTAATATAAACTGAAGGAGCTACCCAATCCTGACCAGGTCTACTTACAACCTCAACTATAAAAAAACAAGAAAATTGAAGTTTTCTTTTGGGCCACAGATGTGGATATAGCAGTACTAGACCTGCCCACGGGCCGGGCAGCCCGCCCGGCCTGGCAGGCCCGGCCCGATACGGGCCGGGCCTGGGCAGGATATTTTGTGTTCCGGGCCGGGTTATTATAATAATATTATTTTATTTAATTTTAATTATAAAAAAAATAAAAAAAATATATTTTTTTTATTTAAATGAACAGTGTTTCGGGCCTAAACGGGCGGGCCGGGCCGACCCAGGACCGGACCTGGGCAGAGAAAATAAAAATAAAAAACCGAGCTGCGGGCCGGCCATGAGCAGCTCTAAGCAGTACTCAATTTGTGTTTAGCTGCGGCTTTGCTAATACTAATAGGTATGGCCGGCCAAAGCCAATCCCAACTGCCAATGCAAACCATAATTAATTTTTCATTAAATTGTGGGGTTAATTAAAATTGCTGGTACCCACTTTAACTAGGTGCAAATGGGATTAAAATTAAACCCATTTTTGGGATGCAAAACGATTCACACGTAATTTATTCTTGAGAATAGTCGATTCTAACAGTTATTCTCATAAATGGGAAGTGATTTAAAACCCTTGAAATTAACATTGAGAGAGAGAGAGAGAGAGGAACAAAAAAAACATAAATGAAGGGAAGAAGAGGTGGGTTGAGAGCATTAAACAGAAGGGGAAACCGGTGGTGAGATCAGTGAGGATGAAAGATATGTTGAAGAAAGCGAGGTGGTTTTCAATGGTCATCCGGCTTGAATTTTGCATTTAAGTGAATTCAAGATGGGAGTTAATGAAGGCAGGTAGACTTACTTAGAATTAGATGGATTGGGTCGGGTCGTGGTTCGAATTTTTTTTTTTTACTCAGAATTCGACCTTGGGTTGGCTCATTGGTCTGGTTTATTATTCACAATATTAATAAAAAATTTAAAAAAATATTTTTTTATTAATATTTATATATTTTTATAATTAAATTTAAATAAAAAATATTTTTTTTATTAATTAAACAATAATTCGAATCGAGTCGAACTAGCTCGAATTATTAAAATCCTACCCGAGCCCGATCTAATATGAGCCGAGCCTGTCGGGTCGGACGAGTTATCCGATCCATGAGCAGGTTTACTTAGAACCCTCTCTCTCAATGCCTTTAATAGTTTAATGGCTTCGGAATTTGAATAATATTGGAATTGGACCCTTTTCTTTTTTTTTTTTCTTTCTTTCTAAGATTAATTTTTTCCCTTAATTATTTTCTACAAATTACTTCAATTAAGAGTTTTTTTGTGAGCATACAATTATACAATTGTTAGTATAATACTAAAATTTTAATTCCATTTAATCAGATTCACCCTAATAACATCAAATATAAAAAATATTATTGAAAGGAGAGCCTAATTAGCTTACAAAAATGAAAATTGTTAATCAATATTTAGTGACACTATTAAGTTGATATTTATAAAAAATAATTAATATATTTATTATTTTTGAATTCAATAAAAATAATATATTAAATATAATTTTTATAAAAATAATAATTAATTAATTTTTAACCCGTTAACCAAACCCTACAAAAATATCCTTAGTTTGGAACAGAAGGACGTTAAATGTTGTCTAGTGTTCTGAGACTACTAGTAATGAAATGGGTTGGTATTTATGTCATCTGCTGTCTGGTCTCTATTTAGGGTCCCTCACCAATTTATATTTGGTTGGTGAAAATCAGCCAAGGGACATCACTTAACGTGTAAAAGGAAAACCCCATGCATATGCTGTATCTTTTTTCTCATACAAAACAAAAGCTTACCATTTCTTTCTTTCTTTTGTTTTTGTGTTTTTCTTTCTGCTTCCCCCACACTGCCTTTCTCAAGTGAAAAGGTATTTCCCCATATCACGGGCGAGTTCAAGATATATATATATATATATATATATATGAATATGATGCATGGATATACTGATAGTTACATATTGTAAGTTCATAATTAAGCTTGAATTCATCAAATTTGAAAGTTAGTCAATCTACAATTTTGTTTTGGTTGGCTATAATTTAATTAATATGTGGCATTTAGGAAAGATGAGGGTTAACTTTTATTGTATTATGGGTTCGGATAAATGTTGTCTATAAATACTAATTAAGAATTATTTAATTATTATTTTAATAAAAAAATTTGCATTTAATACATTACTTTTATTGAGTTCAAGAGAAAGCAATTCATTAATTACATTCCTTAAATATCACTAGACACGGTTAACATTTCCCTTGTATTATAATGAAAGGAGAATCTTAAATATAAACCATTGAAGGATTTTATGGTTATTTAAGTTATGACTATCTCGTACTGAGAATCGAAGAGAGGGTTTGTTGGCTGGTCCAACAAGATAAAGAGTTAGTTCCCATCCCAGGAGGAAACTGGAATTTTGGGAAATGAAGATAAAGTGTAGTCGATACTTGATAGGTATGGTGCTTTTAAAAAGGAGAAAAACAAAACAAAGTGTGGGGGAGACAATATATTTGAGCTCATGGGAAATTAGTTGATTTTTTTTTATTAATATAGCTGAGGGGTGTTGAGAGATTTTAAAGCTTGAGTTCTTGGAGTGATTAATTGATATATGTCATGAGATATGAAATTTTATTTAAAAGTCTAGTTAAAGTGTGTCTATAAACCTCTGATAAAGATAGTTAAAATACTATTTAATTTTTTTTTTTTTTTTTTGCATTTAATGCATTGTTTTCACTAAATTCAAGAATAGATAATACATATAAGGTCTGGTTAACGAGTACTTATAAGTAGGCATAAATTAAATATTATTTAATTATCATTTTTGAGAATTTTTTTTTTACCTTTAATACATTATTTTTATTAAATTAAAAAAAAAAATTGTATTAATTACACTTTTTCTATGAATATCATCTTAGACACTGATTAACATTTCTCGTAGATTAATTAGGATTTTGCTAGTAAGTTCTTTTAGGATACTTTTTAAGATTAGTTAATTTACTATTTATAGTAATAACATTATATTAAATGCAAAAGTTAACAACTTTATTCATCATTTTGAATGTATTGAATCAAGATATTATTATGTATAATAACTTTAAAGAGTGCAAGATATTCGTTGACAAAATCCTATTAATTATATATTTATTTCTTTAAATATGACCTAATCAATATCACTAATTACCCTTAACATTTTCCTTTGTTTAATAGCAAAGGGATGTTGAAAGTTTTAGTAGTTCTTTGAGTGACCCAATTATGGAAGTTGGAGTTATTACGTTATTAAGATTCATTGGTATTCAAGACCTTCCCCCTCAACTGTATACAGACTCTCCTCATTTAATGACCCTCTCCCCACACCTCTCACCGCCTTTCTTAAGTACCCAAAACAAACTTTTGGGTTTTGGGTTCTGGGTTCTGGCTTGGCTCAGTTTTGAGTTGATCACTACTGTCAAATATGGCTTGAACAAACCCATAGCAGGCAGGATTACAGTTAAGTTTAGGTGTATTGGCATTGCCAGGGCTTTTAGGAGCCAACAAGATCAGGTGAAATGCATATATAATTGACCAAAGAGAGGTTGGTTAGAACTTGAGATCTTAGCTTTCAATAGCAGCAGCTTGGAGCTGTGTAGTTAATTGAAGATCCAACTTGGAATGCACGTCAGAGGCCCTTTTTTTTTGGTTAAGAATTCGTAGTTTAGAAATAAAAGAAGAGATTGTAAATATTGAAATTTGAATTCATATTTAATGAATATTACATTTTAAAAATGATTGCATGAACCAATTGGATAAACCCGAGATCAAATTTCAGCCTATTTAACCACCAAAACATTTCACCCATTTGATCATTCTCTCTCTCTCTGTCTCTAATTAGTTTTGGAGTACTTAATATTCTATATGGTTTCCTTTCAAGCCTCCCTTTCTCCAGACATGAGAAAAACGACAACCCCGGAGTTAGAGAATTCATCAAAGAAGAGAAAGTTGAAAGAGCCACTAGGTGATGAAGAAACTAATTATTTCGAGAAGCGATCCAAAGCAGAAAGCACGAAATCATCAGTGTTTGATATGGAGCTACTACACCTCGAGACTCCATTACCTTTGGAATGGCAAAGATGTCTTGACATTCAGGTATAAAAATATCCTATATTTTATGGACTTCCTCTATATATATATATATATATATATATATATATATATATATATATATATATATATTCACATTCCAAGATATCTAATCAGAACCCCAGATTAAGCATATGCTTACTGTTACATAAACAATACTATAACCTTGAATCCAGGGCATAATCCAATTGGTTCATATCAACGAGTTCGAGATTTGAATCTCAACATCTTCAACCCCTTCTTCCTTCCCAGATCTTCTTTTGTAAAAAAAAAAAATACTATAACCTTATAATTTGTTTTGGCTTCCTCTGTGTTCAGTCAGGGCAGATACACTTTTATAATACGAGGACCCATAGGAGAACTTCTAAGGATCCAAGGAGAAGCCCTGAGCCCCCAAGCCCTGCTGGTCGTCACATGAGCTTAGACCTTCAGCTAAACCTACCATGCGATTCAGTAAGAAAAATTGATGCAACAGATAATCATCGTCGCCAATTCAACAAGCAAAACCTTGTTAGCTCCACGAGGGGCGCCGCCGGTTCAATTGATAAGAAGATCAAGTCGTCGTCAGGAGGATTAACGCAGAACCTTTCATGGTTGGCAATGGAGGAGGAAGAGGATGAGCAAGAAGAACAGCAAGAGATGGTAGCAACAGTTTGCATGCGGTGCCACATGTTGGTGATGCTATACAAGTCATCACCTGCATGCCCTAACTGCAAATTCATGCACCCACCAGATCAAGGCCCTCCAAAACTATTCAAGCAAAGGCTTAGCCTCCTGTGCTAGTAAGAATCATTAAGATCATCAAGTTTTTAAATTTAGGATAACATCCAGTACTCCGACGTGTGTTAAAATTTGTGTTTCTTAATTCGTATTGAAAAGCTAAATTGTCTTGTCTAGAGGTTTTAGCTGATATATATAAGCTTCTTAATCAGTTAATCTTGTCATAACGGTTTTTTTTTACCGCTAAAACGATTTTGAAAATAAAATAGAGCCGCCACCAATCTTTTTTGCTAAGTGTGATTGGCCACCTATTAAAACCGGTTTTAGTAAAATATTTTAAAATTAATTAAAATATTTTGTAAAATCAATTTCGAAGTCCGCGTTTTGAACCAGAGAGTAAAACATAATTGGGTTCGGGAGTCGGTTACGTGCGGGAAAGGATTAGCACCCCCGCAACGCCCGTTTAGAAAACGGTACCATTTAATCACGTGTTATCTTAAATCTCGATTTAATGGACTTGACATCACTATTTAAAAATAATTCTCTTTTATTTTTATTTTTAAAAAAATATGTTTATTATTTTTTTTGAATTTTTTGAACTGTTATTATTTTTTTCAAAAACGAAAGTGAACATAAATTTGTTATCGAAAATATTCATTAAATATTTCCAACACTCTTGGTGGTATTTAACGAGATCTTCTTACCTCGAGATATCTTATGAATCACAACCGTGATATCCTTCGAATTCCGTCGTTGACAATTTACATCCATCTTTTATTTAAATGCGTATGATGCGAATATTTAAGTATCGGATGCATACGACTTAGCATATAAGACATATGATTAAATACATAACTATAAGATTAAACACGCAAATCATAATATTAAGAACACGAGCATGGCAAGATATCAAATACGTAAATATTCATTTTTTATTCGTTCTTTTTATTTTGATGATTTCCATAAATGAAAACGAATTTTTGTATCGAGCATATCGCTAAATACTCCCACTACTCGTGGTGATACTTAGCGAAATTCTCTCACCTCGGGATATCTTGGGAATCACAACCGTGACGTCCTTCGATTTTCGTCGTCGGCTAATCCGTATTCACCGATTTTATTTAAATGCGAATGATGCGAATAAAATATTGAATGCACACGATTTAGCATATAACATGTACGAATAAAGGCTTAATTGTACGATCAAATATACGACATAATGTTAAAAAAAAATACGAGCATGACGAAATATCAGATACATAACTTTCACTATGTATTTATTTATATTTTGACTAATTCCATTTTTAGGTGAAAACGAGATTTTATGTCGAGCATATCGCTAAATATTTCCACTACTCGTGGTGATATTTAGCGAGATTCTCTCACCTCGGGATATCTTAGGAATCACAACCGTGACGTCCTTCGAATTCCATCGTCGGCAAACCCGTATTCATCCTTTTTGTTATGCGAATGCACGTGATGCGGACAAAAACAATAATAATAATAATAAAAGTGCAAAGTGCAAGGAATTTATTTATCTTGAAAATTCAATCATTTTTTGTTTTACTACTAATATTTTTTATTTTTATCATTTTTTTTACTCATTTTTCATTATTATTTTTTTATCTCTCTTTTTTTTTTTTTTTTACTTTTATCATTATTTTTTATTATTATTTTTTTTTACTTTTATCCTTTCTATATTTTTTTTTTTACTATTATCATATTTTTATTTTTTATTATATTCATTCTTTTTATTCATTATTATTTTTTTATCTTTTTATTTTTATTTTTCACTTTTATCAATATTTTTACTTCCACTAATATCATATTTTTGTTATTTATTTTTTTTACTCTCATTTTTACTAATATCATATTTTTTATTTATATTTTTTACTCGTATCATATGTTTATATTTTATTATTTTCATTTTATTACTACCATATTTTTTTATATCATATTTTTTTATATTTTTATATTCTAATAACATCATATTTATTATTTTTTTGTTATTTTTATTAATACCATATTTTTATTATTTTTTTTTACTATTATCATTTTTATATATTTTTTTATTTCTTACTATTATCTTTATTTTTTTATTTTTTCATTTAATATATTTTTTTACTTATTATTATTATTATTATTATGTTATTATTATATATAAAAAAATAAGAAAAAATTAATATATATATAAATATAAAAAAATATATATAATAAAAAAAGAACAAACCCAAAAAAAAAACCAAAAAAAAACCGAAAAATCGGGTCGGGTCGGGTCGGGTCCACACGCAGGTCCCGTGACCTGACCCGCTTTAAAGGAAAAAAAATGGGTCGGGTCGAGTCCACACACGAACCCCTATGCGGGTCCCATGACCCGACCCGCTAAAGGCCTAAAAAAAAAATATTACATACGAGTCGGGTCCCCACGCGGATCCTGGGACCCGACCCGCTAGAAGGGTATTTAAAACCCCTCTTTTTTTTGTCTCATTTCAACTAACCCTAAAAAAAAACTCTTTTTCTCTCCCTTTTTTTTTTACCTTTTCTGAAATCCCCCAAACCGTCGTCGTCGCCTACACCGCCCCCTCCGCCGTCGCCGGAGCTCCATTTGCGAGCCAAAAGCCACCAAAACGCTCCCCTCGCCCTCCTCAGCACCGATCTCCAAGTGGTTTTACCCAAAAAACCACCCAAATCCGTAGATCTGGAAACAACTTTTCGGATCCCAGTAAAACCAATCTCCCTTTTTTTGGCTTTCTCTTCTCTTTTTTTTTTTTTCTTTCTTGTCTCCTTGCTGACTTTCTCTCTTTTTTTTGTAGGGGTCTCTCTCTTTTTTCGTCGCGGTTATGGGTTTTCCCTTTGCAGGGAGGTTTTCCGTTTTCTGCGATTGTGGTTCTTTTTTTTTTTTGCAGGGATTTTTTTTGTTGTGAGGTTTTTTTTTTCGGATCTCTCTTTTTTGTTGGAGGGGGTTCCCCTTTTTTTCTTCTCCCCGAATCCTTTCTTTTGAAGGGTTCTCGTATCAGAACCCCAGGATTCGGGATCTGGGCCCCCGAATTTGGGGCTCAGACTTTGCTTGTGGTGAGTTGAATGGTGGCGTGAGGGTTTGGTTTTGGTCCCGAAAGGGATGGTGTATGCTAGGGTTAGGGAATTGGGGTTTCTGACAGGTTCATTTTTGGGGATGGCGTGAAGGGGTGGCTGCCTGGGGAAATGGTGGTGGCTGCCAGAGGGGGTGGTTGTGGTAGGGAAGTGGCTGTCTAAGGGTGGCTGTGGCAGAAGGTGGCTGCCTAGGGTTAGGGTTGCTAGGGTTTGGGGAATTGGGGAATTGGGGATGGGCCTATTTGGTAACAGGCCCTATTGGGCCAGATAAAAAAACGGGCTTGTTGGGCCTGCTGGGTAGCAGGCCCTGTTGGGTCTGTTGGGCCTGCTGGTTAACAGGCCCAAATGGGCCTTGGGTGGGCTTGTAGAAGGCCCGGGTCGGGTTCGGATCCGACCCGGGCCAAGAACGGTTGCAACAGCTGCCCCTCTTTGCACATTGCTGAGAATCAGGAATAGGGCAAAGACATGAGCAACGTTTTTGTCTGGGATTGTGCATGCGTTTATTCTAGGAGGGCTCTCTCCATCGGAGGTTCTTATCAATCGAAAAGTAAATTGCTCCTCTCATCAGAGGCTCTATCACTTGAAAAATAAATTGCTCCTCTCATCAGAGGCTCTATCACTTGAAAAATAAATTGCTCCTCTCATCAGAGACTCTATCACTTGAAAAAATAAATTGCTCCTCTCATCAGAGGCTCCATCACTTGGAAAAATAAATTACTTCTCTCATCAGAGGCTCTATCACTTGAAAAATAAATTGCTCCTCTCATCAGAGGCTCTATCACTTGAAAAATAAATTGCTCCTCTCATCACAGGCTCTATCACTTGAAAAATAAATTGCTCCTCTCATCAGAGGCTCTATCACTTGAAAAATAAATTGCTCCTCTCATCAGAGGCTCTATCACTTGAAAAATAAATTGCTCATCTCATCAGAGGCTCTATCACTTGAAAATAAATTGCTACCTGCTACCTGCTTCCTGATTATGATGATTTTCAACTCCCTGTTGTAGTCGGTTTCCATTTTTCTTATCTGTTTGTCATTCACACCCCCTTTTTGTACAATGTTAATTTCTGATTGTTAGCACTGTCATGATGATGCAATGCATGCTTATGATAATGGAACGTATGATTTAAGGCTCGAATCATGATTCGATGCCCTTGTGTGTATCTTAACTTGATTAAACTTCTCATGCTATTGTAAAGTTTTTTTTTTTCAGTTTCCTTTCCTTATTTGACTTGACTAACTGTCCACAACCTACTTCTTCACGATCTTTTCTTAGCCGGAGTCAGAGCTTTGTACACTTCCCTCAAGACCATTTCATATGTCGAACATTTCTTTCTTTACTTTCAAAGAGCATAAGTAGATCAATGTCTCATACTGCCCCGTCATCTCTTTATCATCATTTTTTCTCTTTCTGATTTTCCAATTCTCAAACTTGCCTAGAGTAATCGTAAAAGCTCCATTTATTCCGCGTTCATTTATTTATCATCATTCACATTTCATGTTAACATGATGCATTATTTTAAGAAAATTTCAAAGAAATGAAGATAACTTAAAGATAAAACTTCATGAATTGGGGTAAATATTTCTATTTTAGAGAGAAAAGAACATATTGGTATCAATCGAAAGGGAAATAAAGACAAAAGGGGATAGATCCCTCCATAATGAATACTCAAACGAACTCAATCGATCTAATCTGGATTTCTCTTTTGAGAAGAAAATATCCATTGATGTCCTTGACTCTTCTGAGAGCGTCCAACCACAAATTACCCTCTCTGTCTTGCATAATTCAACCATGCTGCATTTTGCTATTTGCTCAAAGTTTCCATCATGCCTTGATCTTTTGCCCCAAATAATTGCTTCAGACGGGTTATTTCCGGTTGCCCCAACTCTTGTTTATCCTTCATCCAGACCGCCCTTTAGGGTTTTCGACCTGGATCCTTCTTTTGATTCGAAATGCCATTTCAAGTTTTCAGTCCGAACCTCTTTTTTTTTTTTTTTACGCATAATATTTCTTTACTACATCAGCATTGATCGGGCTCGAAAAATCTGCGCCGTCCATTTTGGCTAAAATTATTGCCCCTCCTGAAAATACTCTTTTCACCACGTACGGACCTTCCCAATTCGGTGCCCATTTTCCCCTTGGATCTTGCTGATTAGGAAGGATCTTTTTCAAAACCAAATCACCTTCTCGAAACTCTTGGGCGAACCTTTTTATTGTGTGCCCTCATCATCTGTCTTTGGTATAACTGGCCATGACACAGTGCCGTCATCCTTTTTTCCTCAATCAAATTAAGCTGCTCATAGCGGGCTCGAACCCATTCTGCTTCTTCCAGCTCAACTTCCATCAAAATTCTCAAAGAGGGGATTTCAACCTCAATTGGCAAAACTGCTTCCATGCCATACACCAAGGAATAAGGAGTAGCCCTCGTAGAAGTACGCACCGATGTTCTGTAAGCGTGCAGAGCAAACACGAGTTTCTCGTGCCAATCTTTGTACTTATCAGTCATTTTAGCCACGATTTTCTTTATATTCTTGTTAGCAGCCTCCACTGCCCCGTTCATCTTGGGACGGTAAGGTGCTGAGTTGTGATGTCTGACTTTAAACTGAGTACAAATCTCTTTCATCATGGCGTTGTTTAGATTGAGAGCATTATCTGTAATGATTTTCTCTGGAAGACCGTATCGGCAGATTACTTCCTTCTTCAAGAATCTACACACCACTGACTTGGTCACGCTAGCATAAGAAGCTGCTTCAACCCACTTCGTGAAATAATCGATCCCCACCAAAATGAAGCGATGTCCGTTCGAGGCCTTAGGGGTAATCGGCCCAATCACATCCATTCCCCACATAGAAAAAGGCCATGGCGTTGTCATAACGTGCAGAGCTGTCGGAGGAGCATGTACCTTATCCGCGTATATTTGGCACTTATGGCATTTCCGGACATACCTGATGCAATCCCTCTCCACTGTCATCCAATAATAACCTGCTCTCATAATCTGCTTAGCCATCATGTGGCCGTTTGCATGTGTTCCACAAACCCCTTCATGAACTTCCTCGAGTATTCTCTTAGCTTCATTTGCTTCCACGCACCTTAGCAATGTATGATCTCTACTCTTTTTGTACAATACTTCTTTATCTAAAAAGAATCGTATCGCCAATCTTCTCAAGGTTCTTTTGTCATTTTCTGTGGCATGTTCCGGGTATTGCTGATATTTTACGTATTGAAGGATGTCATGGTACCATGGCCTCCCATCCGGCTCTTCTTCAATGTGCATACAGTGTGCGGGCACTTCTCGTATGCTCATCTTAATGGGCTGGACGTCAGCGCTTGTATTTATCTTGAACATTGAGGCTAACGTAGCAAGAGCGTCGGCCATTTGATTTTCCTCTCGGGGTAGATAGTTGAATTCGATCTTTTCGAACTGCTGAACCAATTCAACTATGAACTTGTGGTATAGAACCAACTTCGAGTCCCTTGTCTCCCATTCCCCTTTTAACTGGCAAATGACTAGAGCCGAGTCTCCATATACCTCTAACTCGCTTATCTTCTTTGCAATAGCCGCTTGAAGTCCCATGACATAGGCCTCATACTCCGCCACATTATTGGTGCATTTGAAAGTCAATCTTGCAGTGATTGGGCAGTAGGTCCCTTCTGGCGATATCAAAACTGCTCCGACTCCGTGCCCCAGAGCATTCGATGCGCCGTCAAAATACATCTTCCACATATCTTTCTTTGATTCCTCGTCTTCATCTTCTTCGGAAATAGCTATTAAGTCTTCATCAGGGAAATCAAATTTCACTGGCTCATAATCTTCGGTGGCTTTATCCGCCAGGAATTCAGCTACTGCACTTCCTTTTATGGCCTTCTGCGAGACATAGGTGATGTCATATTCAGACAGCAGAACTTGCCATCTTGCTAGTCTTCCTGATAACGAGGGTTTCTCAAAAATGTATTTAATGGGGTCCAGCAACAAGCAACGTGGTATGGTATAACATATATTATCGGAGCCTATGAGCAGCCCAAGCCAACGCGCAACATATCTTTTCTACTGCCGAGTATTTGGCCTCGTAATTTGTAAACTTTTTGCTCAGGTAGTAGATGGCATGTTCTTTCTTGCTTGTCTCATCTTGCTGTCCCAAAACACAACCCATGGATTTCTCATGTACTACCAAATACAAAATGAACGGTCTTCCTGGTGTTGGTGGTACCAGTACCGGTGGGTTGGTAAGATATTCTTTCACTTTGTCGAATGCTTCCTGGCAATCCTCATTCCATTCACCCGGATCACGTTTTCTGAGGAGTCTGAAAATTGGATCACACTTAGCGGTGAGCTGAGAAATGAAACGGGCAATGTAATTCAATCTTCCCAGAAATCCTCGCACTTTCTTCTGTGTCCGAGGTGGAGATAAATTCTGGATAGCATGTATCTTGTCGGGATCTATTTCAATTTGTTTCTCATTAACAATGAAACCCAGAAGTTTGCCGGATGTCACACCAAAAGTGCACTTGGCCGGGTTGAGCTTAAGTTGGAACTTTCTTAGTCGCCCGAATAACTTTCTCAGATTAACCACATGATCTTCATCCTCACGTGACTTTGCAATCATGTCATCGACATAAACTTCTACTTATTTGTGCATTATGTCATGAAAGAGTGTCACCATTGCTCTTTGATAAGTTGCACCGGCGTTTTTTAACCCAAACGGCATAACCTTGTAACAAAATGTTCCCCACTTTGTCACGAAAGTGGTTCTCTCCATTTCTTCCGGTGCCATCTTGATTTGGTTGTAGCCCGAAAAACCGTCCATAAATGAGAACAGTGAGTGTTTGGCAGTATTATCGACCAAGGTATCGATATGGGGTAGCGGGAAGCTATCTTTTGGACTAGCTCTGTTTAGGTCCCGATAATCAACGCACATTCATACTTTCCCATCTTTCTTCGGGACTGGGACCACGTTTGCTACCCATTCGGGATACTTCGCGACTTCTAAAATCCGGCATCGAACTGCTTTTTTACTTCCTCCTTGACTTTTAGCAGCATTTCAGGCTTCATTCGTCTCAACTTTTGTTTCACAGGTTTGCATTCTGGTTTTAAAGGCAAACGATGCACCACAATATCTGTATCGAGTTTCGGCATGTCTTGATAGGACCATGTGAACACATCCGCATACTCGTGGAGTAATTCTACCAACTCTTGCTTCTTTGTCACTGGTAGCGAAGTGCCGATTTTTACCCTCATCTCCTAGATTAACAACTTCTGTTGTCTCCTGGTGAGGCATAATTTGCTTTTCTTCTGATTCTATTAATCTCAATAGATAGAGTGGTAAATCGTAGTTCTCTGCAGTCTCTTCATCGTCAATTTCATCAATATCAATACATTTCTCAAAATTGATTTCCGAATTACTGATGAGATTGTTTTCGCATTCATTATTAGGAGACCTGGAAAGGTGTAAGAAAAATAATATAGATAATTGTATAGGAAGGCAAAATAGAAGGATGGACAATATAAAAAAATGGCAAATGAATGGAGACATAATGCATCATAATTGTCATTTATTTGAATGATAAGTTCATAAAAGGAGCCCGTGAACAAAAGGAAATCTCATAACACTCTTGGGCAGAAGTGTTCGAGAACTTAATTTGTTAATCAGAAAGAGACTTAAATACAGCAGGTAAATCTACAGCACGCCAATTCTTCAATTCAAAATCCGGAGGATACGGGTAGGTGGTGATTTCTTCAGCCTCGTTTCCCTCTTCCTCTTCTTGTTCCATCATTTGGATGCAAAAACCTGCCAACATTCCCTCCAGAATCACGGCAGGTTTGGTCCCAACTAGTGAATCAGGAAAAATAAAACCCGTCGACCGAAATATCTCGTAGAGATGGGGAATGTACATCCTCGAGGTCTCTATCTCGTATCCCCTGAGCCTTGCGAGCCTCTGCTCTCTCCTTTCACTTATCATTCTCTCCCTGTCTTCCCTGGTCGGCTTGTATCCCAACCCGAACTTGTCTTCTTTTTTTATCACACTTATGCTCTTCCGAATTCCTTGTAGGTTCCTCCCTAAACCTGTCCCGGCTCGACAACCCTTTCCTACGATCTGAGCAAGGCCGCTTTGAGTGGTAGAAGACAGCTGAGGTATGGGCATCTTAGAACCTTCGCTTACAAATGCGGCGTTCACAAACTCTAAGGTTCAAAAAGAGCACTCTCCTGCTTCTTCAGTAGCTTCTATGTAGGGAATATTCGAAGGCTTGGATACAAGGAGATCTTCTTCTCCGTCGACGATTATCAACTGCTTTTCGACCCTGAACTTCACCTTCTGATGCAAAGTGGACGGAATAGCACCCGCCATGTGGATCCAAGGTTTTCCCAACAAGATATTGTATGAAGGAACGATATCCATGACCTGGAAGACAATGTCGAAGGTGCAAGGACCAATTTGTATTGGCAACTCAATTTGCCCGCAACTTGTCTACGGGTCCCATCAAATGCTCGCACTACCATATGACTGTTCTTCATGTGGGATCCATCGACAGGCAATTTGGCCAAAGTAATCATTGGCATGACATTTAACGCAGAGCCGTTATCAATGAGGACCTTTACAATGATATGGCCCTTGTAGCGTGCAGTGATGTGAAGGGCTTTGGTGCTACCCGTCCCCTCAGGCATGATCTCATCGTCACTGAAGGCTATGAAGTTGTTAATGGCCATATTTCCCACTAACTGGTCAAACTTCTCTACAGACACATCATGAGGCACATATGCCTCATTCAGCATTTTCAAGAGTGCTTTTCGATGGGTCTCCGAGTTCATCAGTAATTCCAGGATGGATATGCGAGCCGGTGAGCATTTTAATTGTTCAACAATGCTGTACTCGCTGTGCTTGATAAATTTGAGGAATTCACAAGCTTCTTCCTCTATCACAGGCATGTTCGTCTTTCGCTCAACAGCTTTTTCTGAGACAGCTTCCTCTTCATCAGCCTTAACTTTCCCTTTTCTTACATTTTCCGATGCTTCCGGTGTATAGCATCTCCTACTCCTAGTGAAACCCCCAACACCAGTTATGTCCACGGCAGCCGCAGAGGCGTTGGAAATTGGTGTAACATCAACCGGCTCTGGCTACGCAAATTTGCATTCATACCTCCAAGGTACAGCCTTATCGTTCTTGTAGGGGAACGGGTTCGGAACTTCGATAGTCACCATCGGCCTTATCACCCTTGGTGTTTCCCTTACCGACGAGCTCTGGCCTTTTCCACAGTAGATAACCAATGGCTTCGGCTTAACCCATCTTTCGGGGGCCTTTGAGATTTCTTCGATTACCACATCCACGAATTCTTCTTCCCATTCAGTGGAGAATTCTGCTACGCCGATATCCATTAATTCTTGAATTTTGGTTCGGAAGTCGGAGCATTGGTTAACAGTGTGTCCCACTAGACCTCCGTGATATCTGTAGAAGCGTTCAGAACTTGGTTCCAAACCCGAGGATTTCCGCCCCATTTTGACTGGTTTAAACAGTCCGGCCTCAATCATGGCATCCAGCACTTTTCCATGTGAGTCCGGACATCCTCAATCCTGGATATTACCCGACAACCTTTTTCCTCTGTTATCGCGTTTACTCTTGTTTTCCCATGGTCGGGTAACGGATTTGCAGTAACGTTAGGCTCCCCCTTGGTTGTGAAGCTCAAGACACCGGCCCTGATTAGGTGTTGCACTCTGTGTTTAAGAGCAGTGCAATTCTCCGTGGATTGACCCGGGTTGCCCCCATGGTAATCGCAGTTCACGTCCGGGTTGTACCATCTTATGTATGGGGGTTTCATGGGTTCGAGGAACATGGGCGCCAACAGATGGTTTTGAACTAGCTTGGGAAATAGATGGGCGTATGTCATGGGAATCGGGTCAAACTGAGGCCTTTGTTGGATTGGCTGCGGTGCTCTTTGGTTAGTGTTCACATTGTTTACTGGACTGGTCGAGTTGGGAGCAGGTACAGATGCTGTGTACACAAGTGCTGGCATGGGTGATAGAGTGTACACCGGTGCTGGTGGTCGATAACTCATCGAATATTGGGGTTGTGTAGGAGGGTAGGAGTACGGGTTATGGGGTAACTGTAGGGTCTGTGTGTTGGGTAATGGGAATAGCTTTGTAGTGGTCGGTTTTCATATGAAGCCGCTTGCACTTCTCCTTCTTTCTTCTTTGTTGCCCCCACCTTCTTACTGTTGGCTACTTCGTTTCCCTCGATCTTGCCACTTTTTATGGCGCTTTCTATCATCTCGCCTGAAATAACAATATCGGCAAAGTTCTTGGTAGCACTGTCGACCAACCTGTCGTAATATGGTCCTCGCAACGTATTGATAAACAACACGGTGGTCTCTTTTTCAATCAGAGGTGGTTGCACTTGAGCAGCCAGGTCCCTCCATTTTTGGGCATACTCCTTAAATCCTTCTCCGGCCTTTTTCTCCATGTTTTGGAGGGATAGACTATCCGGCGCCATGTCAGCCATATGCTTGTACTGGGTCAAAAAGGCTCTCGCCAAATCTGTCCAAGTATGGATGCGACTGCGGACTAGTTGGTTATACCATCTTGTAGCTGATCCTTGCAGGCTGTCTTGAAAACAGTGAATTAATAACTTGTCATTATGAGTGTGCCCTGCCATTTTGCGACAGAACATGGTGATGTGAAATGAAGGGCATTTGGTCCCATCATACTTTTCAAATTCCAGGACTTTAAATTTTGGCGGTATTACCAAATCCGGCACTAAGCTCAGTTCACTGGCATCGACTTTTCCGAAGGCGTCCATCCCTTCTATTGCTTTGAGTCTCTCTTCTAACATGTCATACTTATGCTTTGTCCCGGCGTCCTCTATTTGTTCTATCACGCTTCTTCTCAACCTTTCTTGCTCTAAGGGGTCATCCAAGTTCGGGACGTGGACTTGGTTTGAAGGATGGGTCCCTGGGTTAGGCGCGAACTGTCCTTGGGCTTGTTGGCCTGTGGGACTTCGCGTGCTAATGTACACATAAGGTTGTTCTCCCACTGGAGGTTCTCCTTGTGGATGCCCATCTTGTGTCACTTGGGCGTGAGTCGGGGTGAAACCCGGTGGGTACAGAGGTTCCTCGTTATTACTTTCTCGGGGTTGGTGTTCTCCCCTCATCATTGAGCTTTCAGCTAGCCCCTTTCCTCTCGTCATACTCATCATTATTTCAATCATCTTAGCCATTTGTTCTCGTGACTCTTCCTGGGACCTTGCTATCTGTTCCCGTAGTTCCTGTTGAGATCGGCCCAGCTGTTCTTGCAATTCTTTCTGTGCCTTTTCCATTCTCTCAATTCTCGTTGCTTGTTTGTTGTCCATGGCCTTTGCGTGTGCTCTCGTATTATACGAGTGTGGAGCACTTTTGTCCGGATACTTTAGCCGGCGCTCAATTTTTATAGCTTTGTTCAAATATCCCGGATTAGAACCTTATGATATATTATTCTTTATTCTTTATTAAGTGCATGAATGAATGGATGGATGAATGAATGAATGAACGAGCAAATAAATAAAAATGCATACGAGGTATATATACTCGAAGATAAATTTCAGGAAGTTGATTTTTCATTGATCCCACATAGTGTTTTCATTACATCAACATAACTTCTTAGAATCGTGTCCATAAAAACAGCTAATTTGCTTATACTGATTTTTGGCTTCGTTCAAAAAATTAAGCAACTGCTGTCCGTATTCTCCGGTTGGCAGGATTCTTTGCCTTAGGACCTTCACTTTCTTGATCATCTTGTTGGCTTTTCTCACGGCCTTGCCGATTTCTGCACCCAAGTGCTCTATGTACTGCTGCCTTCTGATGCACCCAAAAGAGTGTATCTTATTTAACCTTGCACTAAAAAGATCAATTATAAGTATAATGATTAGCAAGGGTCGAGTCCTCAGGGATTGGGTTTTAATCTATGAGTTATTAGTTTATAACTTACGTTCAAAGAAAACAATAAAAGAAAAGGGGTTTTTGAAGCCAGATTTAAACTAAAGTAAATAATAAGAATAAGATGCAAGGCGGTATAACCAGCCAATAAAAATATATATACTAAATTAGGCGGTATAACCAGCCAATAAAAATATATATACTAAATTAGGCGGTATAACCAGCCAATAAAAATAAAACAAAGTTAATATACAAATTAGGCGGTATAACCAGCCAATAAAAATAAATATACTTTTAAAAATAAGCAAACTAGAAAAGTAAGAAAACAAGTAAGTAAGAAGAATCAAATATGAAAAATATGGTTAAGGTTTCATTCTCCACCACTAGACATCATTAAGAATCAATTTCAGCTCTATCAATATCAACCAACTATCAAAGTTAACAACCGTAGATAACAACAAGCTCTGTTATCCCAATCTTTCCTTAGTTTGTCGTTAAATAGAACAAGCTCTCTATTTAATCTCTAACCATTAAATAACCTAGAATAAGCTCTCTAAATTCAATTTAATGGCAGCTTTATGATGAGAAAGATAGGTTGATCTAAGCAACAAACACATAAGCTCGGATTGTTCAACTTAGGTTATGTTCCACTTTGCAATTATTGAAAACTTGACCATAATCATTAATCACAAATTGCCACTTATGAATAGGAAATCAAGACAATTACACGGATCAAGACTCCTAGACTAGCAATAGATAATTATCAAGATCTATCTAGTTGTACACCTAAATAAATCAAGACAACATCATGAACAGTTCTTGTAGAAGAACATAAGCAACTTTGATAGAAAATTAATGATAGATAGAATCTGAAAATCAATCACAAAACATGTCTAGGGCTTTGAAATCACCCTTAACCAAATAGAAGTTTAGCCTAGCATAGGCATTGTAAACATAAACATAAAATTAAAGAGAATCTAAGAAGGAAATAAAAGAAAGAAAGAAGAAGAAGAAAATAAAGAAAAAGAAAACTAGAGAAAAGAAAGAAGAAGAAAACTTAGAGAATTTTATTACAATGGCTAATATCCTACCAATGTACAATATGATCCTCTACTATCATCCAAGGCCCTATATTTATACACATTTTGGAGGGCTAAATGACAAGAGACAAGCTTTACAAATTTCAAAGGTAGGTATAATAGGTGGGTGCATTTTTCTAACAATTTTCGTCATATTGTATGACAATTTTGATCAGCCAACTTGATGGTCGATTTTGTCAATTTTGGAGGCCTGATCTGATCACATGGTCTTCTAGAAAAATGTTCCCCTATCAGTTACTGATCCATAGCCGTTGGAATCAGCTCATTTGCTGATGTGGATAAGAAGATATGGGCAAAATACGAAAACAGGTCAGCACAGATGTCATTGCACATCAGCCAACTTGATGGTCGATTTCGATAGGGAAAACGACTCCGTTTCAAGAAGTGTAAAACATGAAAAAGATAGATATGCCTCTTAAATTTGCACGGTTAAAATTTCAGCCTTATTTCTTCAGTGAAACTCGAGATATAGCTGATATGGCAAAAGGTGTCGGAATTGGAACTGAACTAGATTTGCCCTTAATTCTAGTAATCTGAAATCACTCAAAGAAACTTGTGAAAAACACCAAATTACATAAAAATATAAAAGATCATAAACACAATTAGACTAAACAATAATAACTCGTATTTGACACAAAACAATAATAAAACATAACTAAAAACTATATAATTATACGAGTTATCACCTTCCCATGCTTTCTGCTTCCCACTTTTTGCTAGCATCCGTAGCCAAATCACATGCATAAATCCAATCACTTTCTCTGTCCCTCCATTCCCTCACGATCTCGTCGATGTGATTTTTCTGGCTATATAATTGCCGTTCTAGGTCTCGGATTACTTGGTGTAGGAAACTTCTCTCTTCTTGCATCTGAGAACAACTCTCCCTTTTGCTTTCGAGCTCAGCCTTTAGTTTCTCGTTTGTATGCAACGACTCAGCTAAACTCACGGAAGCCTGAGAGTACATGTCCTTATATTTCTACTTATCACGAGACAATCGAGCGGCTCTTGCCTCGTTTTCTTGTGCCTTTTCCTTCCACTGCTTTGCTTCTTCCTGAAGTCGACTAAGCTCTTTTTCCCACCTATAAGTTGGTCCGAGTATACTTCCGACCTTTAGTTGTGTCCTTAGTTTCTTGTTTTCCAAGTGCAAGTCTTTCACATCGGCATAGGCAATGTCACGTTCCTTTATTATTTTTTTGATTCTGACCCCTTGTATTTCCGTCTTGTCCTTCCAGTTTTCAACCTCCTCTTGGAACTTCTGACTTCCCTGTTTCATCTTTTTTCTTTCAATACTGAAGCCTTGCTCAGCGATTTCGAGTTCTAATATTCTCTTTGATGGAGCGGGACTTGGCTGATATACAACCGCTTCCTCTGGAAGCACCATATTGTTGACCCGATTTGTTCTCCACACTTGGTATCTTGGAGTGACGCTCTCACTGAGGGATCCTAACCTTGTCCTGTGGCTTTCTTTCCAAGCTCAGACTATCGGCTCCACTCTTTTTGACATATTCGGATCTCCATAAGAAAATTCCACCTGGTCAAGTCTGTGCGTAGCCGAGACGAATTGCTTTACTCCATATTGTCTCAGTACCATCAGCGGAGCATAACTTACTACTCCCCATGGTCCTAAAAGCTGTACTCACGGTTCTCCACATCGGTATAAAATTGGCCCATGAGGCATCCATGGCGTCATCCATCTTATTTGCTTACTAGTCAGCGACCGTAGGAAGGCTAACCATTCTTTCTTGGATTTGGGTTTCGGCCATTTGCTTTCACAGAATTTTTTAATAGGGGCACAATTCTTTAGGTAAGGTTTGGAGAAAGCACTATTTTCACACATGAAGTGGCTCTTGAGCCATATATGCAGTAATGGCGCACATCCCACAAAACGACCCTTCCCTCTCTTGCGATAAAAGTTCAATGATCTTATGGTTTCAGCCAGGATTGCCGGCGAGGGATTGGCATGGTTCTCAACTTGCTCGAAGAAATCTATCACCGCTACTTCGATATGCCCCAAAACCTTAGGAAAAATTACCAACCCGTAAATAGCCAAAGCAAAAGCGGTGACTCCTTGCTCGTCATCGAGGTACCCCTCAATGAATTTTCGAAAGAAATCCCAAGGAATGCAGACATGTTTTCCTTTTTGTTTCATATCCGGGTCTCCTACCTCTACCCCGATGAGCTTTTTCAACTTCTTACGGAAACCTAACTTTGGCTTTCTGACGTATACCTTATCTGGAAAACGAAGCTCTAACCCGACAAGAATTGAGTACTCCTCTATAGTCAGTGTCAAATCCTCTCCATTAAAAGCAAAACACCTATAAGAAGGTTCCCAAAATTGGATGGCCGCCCTGATCATGGACTCCTCAATTACCACTGGGATGAGCGAAGCAATCTGGCCATACTTTTCGGAAAATTTCTTCTTCTTTTCCCAAGTCATTCGTTCCCAATATCGGCCAACTCAGTTAAGTTGTTCTGTGTGAGTTCCAAATTTATTCTTTCGGGTAGATTCGAGATATAACCTTCAATCAAACAGTCCCCCTCTTTCTGTTGCACATTTCTTGCCTATTCTTGCACATCTACCGGCGATTCACACATGACGCTTACGGATGACGAGATAATCTGACGCTCGGTGGGCTCCATGAGAAATTAACTTGCTGAAAGATACTTTTGAGAATAATACCTCGACGTGGAATGCTAATGTGATGCCAATGTAAGTTATGCAGAGCAACATAAAAGGAAAACTCGTCAGTATATCCACATGGAATAATTCAAAGAACAAATGAATAAATGAATTGAAAGCTCCAGCATTATTTATTTACATAAAATAACAAATATTTTGAGAAAAACTTATTTTGGAAAAACTTCGGTCCTTGCCTACGAAGGACTTAATTATGGTGTTCGTTCACCCTAAAATCGCGAAGTGAACCAATGCGGGTATTTGGGCCGTTTCGGTCACTTCCCACTTCGTGGTTCTAAAGTAAACAAAACTAGTGAAAGGTAAGAAGCGTTCCTTCATGTGTCCTAATTTCGGGTGAATTTACAGATGTCGGATAAGAGAGGCTCTACCTAGGGTGAGTTTCTCATGGCATTCTAATATGAGGTTCGGATTTGCAATCTAAAGGCCTTCAAATTGGTCCTTGCCGTCGCCTAGGAAGGCTAGCAAGGCACCCCGATCCTTACCCATTATAGACTTCCAAAGGAAAGGGTTCAATTCGAGCGAGAGATTTTTCGCTAGCCCGTGCGGAGATTATTATCTCTCGAGAGCGTAGGTACTTTCTCTCTCTAAAAGCGTTTCGCTAGCCCATGCAGAGGTTATTACCTCACGAGAGCGTAGGTACTTTACTTTTTCCTAAAGGGATGTAGCTCGGGTATAGAGCTTATGTATGAAATGCACGTGTCCGTGTGTGAGAAGGAACAAACAAACCTTCGACTACTTGTTTACGACTCTTTATTCTAATCATCCCATAATTACTAGAATCAATAATATATATAAAAAAAATGAATAATAAAAAAATATATAATAAAAAAACGAGAATAAAGAATCAACAAATATCAAAGCACAAATGCAAGCAAAATAACGAGAATGACGACAATAAATAAATAGCCGAATTAATAGATAAAGAAAATCAAAAACAAGAGAATTAAAATTAAAGATCGATTAAGTCCGTTAAATCGTGATTTTAAGATAACACATGACTAATTTATGGCTCGACTCTCAAAGTCCCCAGTGGAGTCGCCAAGCTGTCATAACGGTTTTTTTGACCGCTAAGACGATTTTGAAAACAAAATGGAGCCGCCACCAATCTTTTTTGCTAGGTGTGATTGGCCACCTATTAAAACCAGTTTTAGTAAAATATTTTTAAATTAATTAAAACATTTTGTAAAACCAATTTCGAAGTCCGCGTTTTGAACCAGAGAGTAAAACATAATTGGGTTCGGGAGTCGGTTACGTGCGGGGAAGGATTAGCACCCCCACAACACCCGTTTAGAAAACGGTACCATTTAATCATGTGTTATCTTAAATCTCGATTTAATGGACTTGACATCACTATTTAAAAATAATTCTCTTTTATTTTTATTTTAAAAAAAAACATGTTTATTATTTTTTTGAATTTTTTGAACTGTTATTATTTTTTTCAAAAACGAAAGTGAACATAAATTTGTTATCGAAAATACTAATTAAATATTCCCAACACTCTTGGTGGTATTTAACGAGATCTTCTCACCTCGAGATATCTTAGGAATCACAACCGTGATATCCTTCGAATTCCGTCGTCGGCAATTTACATCTATCTTTTATTTAAATGCGTATGATGCGAATATTTAAGTATCGGATGCATACGACTTAGCATATAAAACATATGATTAAATACATAACTATAAGATTAAACACGCAAATCATAATATTAAGAACACGAGCATGGCAAGATATCAAATACGTAAATATTCATTTTTTATTCGTTCTTTTTATTTTGATGATTTCCATAAATGAAAATGAATTTTTGTATCGAGCATATCGCTAAATACTCCCACTACTCGTGGTGATACTTAGCGAAATTCTCTCACCTCAGGATATCTTGGGAATCACAACCGTGACGTCCTTCGATTTTCGTCGTCGGCTAATCCGTATTCACCGATTTTATTTAAATGCGAATGATGCGAATAAAATATTGAATGCACACGATTTAGCATATAACATGTACGAATAAATGCTTAATTGTACGATCAAATATACGACATAATGTTCAAAAAAAATACGAGCATGACGAAATATCAGATACATAACTTTCACTATGTATTTATTTATATTTTGACTAATTCCATTTTTAGGTGAAAACGAGATTTTGTGTCGAGCATATCGCTAAATATTCCCACTACTCGTGGTGATATTTAGCGAGATTCTCTCACCTCGGGATATCTTAGGAATCACAACCGTGACGTCCTTCGAATTCCTTCGTCGGCAAACCCGTATTCATCCTTTTTGTTATGCGAATGCACGTGATGCGGACAAAAACAATAATAATAAAAAAAGTGCAAAGTGCAAGGAATTTATTTATCTTGAAAATTCAATCATTTTTTGTTTTACTACTAATATTTTTTATTTTTATCATTTTTTTTTACTCATTTTTCATTATTATTTTTTTATCTCTCTTTTTTTTTACTTTTATCATTATTTTTTATATTTTTATCCTTTCTATATTTTTTATTTTTACTATTATCATATTTTTATTTTTTATTATATTCATTCTTTTTATTCATTATTATTTTTTTATCTTTTTTTTTTTATTTTTCACTTTTATCAATATTTTTACTTCCACTAATATCATATTTTTGTTATTTATTTTTTTTACTCTCATTTTTACTAATATCATATTTTTTATTTATAGTTTTACTCGTATCATATGTTTATATTTTATTATTTTCATTTTATTACTACCATATATTTTTTTTATATCATATTTTTTATATTTTTATATTCTAATAACATCATATTTATTATTTTTTTTGTTATTTTTATTAATACCATATTTTTTATTTTTTTTACTATTATCATTTTTATATTTTTTATATTTTTTACTATTATCTTTATTTTTTTATTTTTTCATTTATTATATTTTTTTACTTATTATTATTATGTTATTATTATATATAAAAAAATAAAAAATAATAAAAAATTAATATATATATATATATATAAAACAACAAACAAAAAAAAACCAAAAAATCGGGTCGGGTCGGGTCCACACGCGGGTCCAGTGACCCGACCGGTTTTAAAGAAAAAAATGGGTCGGGTCGGGTCCACACGCGGACCCCTATGCGGGTCCCGTGACCGACCCGCTAAAGGCCTCAAAAAAAATATTACATACGGGTCGGGTCCCCACGCGGACCCACACGCGGGTCCTGGGACCCGACCCGCTGGAGGGGTATTTAAAACCCCTATTTTTTTGTCTCATTTCAGCTAACCCTAAAAAAAAACTCTCTTTCTCTCCCCTTTTTTTTTTTTTACCTTCTCTGAAATCCCCCAAACCGTCGTCGTCGCCGTCGCCTGCACCGCCGCCGCCGAAGCTCCGTTTGCGAGCCAAAAGCAACCAAAATGCTCCCCTCGCCCTCCTCAGCACCGATCTCCAAGTGGTTTTACTCGAAAAAGCACCCAAATCCGTAGATCTGGAAACAATTTTTCGGATCCCAGTAAAACCGATCTCCCTTTTTTTTTTGCTTTCTCTTCTTTTTTTTTTCTTGTCTCCTTGCTGACTTTCTTTCTTTATTTTGTAGGGGTCTCTCTCTTTTTTCGTCGCGGTTATAGGTTTTCCCTTTGCAGGGAGGTTTTCCGTTTTCTGCGATTGTGGTTCTTTTTTTTTGTAGGGATTTTTTTTGTTGTGAGGTTTTTTTTTTCGGATCTCTCTTTTTTTGGAGGGGGGGTTCCCTTTTTTTCTTCTCCCCGAATCCTTTCTTTTGAAGGGTTATCGTATCAGAACCCCAGGATTCGGGATCTGGGCCCCCGAATTTGGGGCTCAGACTTTGCTTGTGGTGGGTTGAACGGTGGCGTATGGGTTTGGTTTTGGTCCCGAAAGGGATGGTGTGTGCTAGGGTTAGGGAATTGGGGTTTCTGACAGGTTCATTTTTGGGGATGGCATGAAGGGGTGGCTGCCTGGGGAAATGGTGGTGGCTGCCAGAGGGGGTGGTTGTGGCAAGGAAGTGGCTGTCTAGGGGTGGCTGTGGTAGGAGGTGGCTGCTTAGGGTTAGGGTTGCTAGGGTTTGGGGAATTGGGGATGGGCCTGTTTGGTAACAGGCCCTATTGGGCCAGATAAAAAAAAAGGGCCTGTTAGGCTTGCTAGGTAGCAGGTGTCATAACGGTTTTTTTTTTTACCGCTAGACGATTTTTTTACTGACCTTTTTTTCTTTTTTAAAAATAAATAAATGTTCAAAATAAAAATAAAAATACTGGGAGTCGCCACCGATCTTTTTTGGTTAGGTGTGATTGGTCACCTATCAAAACTTATCTTCTTAATAATATCCTAAAATTAATTAAGGTATATTAAAAAGATAATTTTTGGTCTGCGAAACAAAGTTAGGTTCGGGAGTACGGTTACGCGTGGAGAAGGATTAGCACCCCCACGACGCCCGTTTTTAAAAACGGTACCGATTAATTGCGTGTTATCTTTAATCTTGAAAAACTGATTTTAACTTTAATATTTAATAATAATTCCCTTAGTACACTTTATTTAAAAAGGATGTTTAAAATGAAGGAGAGATAATGTTTTTTTTTATAATTATTTCTGAAGTAAAAGAAATTACTTTGTAAAAATAATTTCCGAATCACTCTGATATTTTCGATAATGTTTCGGTAATTATTTTTACACGAACCGTTTTGAAGAACGATAGATATTTCGACCGTTCGAGAAATGATTCGTTTTTTTTTTTTTTTTAAAAGATTTCATTTACCACAGATAATTTTAAAAAGTATGTTTTATTTTGCGGAAAGAAAATAACGATTAATGAAGATATCTTTTTTTATTATTAAAATTAATCTCCAAAATAAACGAAATTATCCATGTAAAAAAAAAAACTTCCAAATCACTCCGATATTTTCGATAATGTTTCGGTAACTAATTTTATTCGAATTGTTTTGTGAGATGATTGATACTCCGACCATCCCGAGATATAATTCGATTTTGAAATATTTTATTATTATTTTTTTATTTTTATAAAAATTTGTTTACGGAAAAATTAATAAAAATATCTTTTTATAATTAATTTCGGGATAAAAGAGATTACTTTATGTAAAAATAATTCCCGAACCACTCCGATAATTTCGATAATGTTTCGATAATCATGTTTACACGAACCATTTCAAGGAACAATTGATATTCCGACCATTTCGAGAAAGAGTTCGTTTTCAGAGAATTCCTTTGCCGAAATTAATTTAAAAGACATATTTCATACGCGAAAAATTTATTTGTTAAGAAACTAGATAAAAAAAAATCTTTTTTTTTTATTTATTTAGTTATTTAATAATGCATAAAAGTAAATAATAACATAAATAAATGTCAATAACAATAAAATCAACAATGAATATAAAAAGAAAGGAAAGGAGAAATAATAATAATAATGGAAAGAAATAAATAGGAAAATAAAATATTAATAAAATAAAAATATATTATAATAATAATAATAATAACAATAATAATGATAATAACAATAATAACAATAAATACAAATATAGGCATAAAAATATATAAATATATAATAAAATAAATAAATAAATAAATGATAATAATAATAATAATAAAGTAAATAAAATAATCAATTAAATATAAAATAAAATGGAAATAATAACAATAGTAATAAATTAATAAATATATATATAATAAATACCAATAATAAATAAAGTAAAAAAATAATAATAATAATAAATATTTAATATAATAATAAATCAAAAAGATTTTTTTTTATTGTGAATAGTATGTTTTTCAAATTTACCCTATTTATTTTATATATAGTAAAAATTGAGATTTGCATCTATATATATATATATATATATATTCTAATCAATCCTACTTCCTCGTTTCAAATTTTGTCCTTATTTTAATAGAGTTGAAAAAAGTTTTGACTTTAATGTTAAAATTTTAAATAAAAATGATGTTTCATTGATTTTATAATGTGAGAAAGTGAAAAAAAAAAGTAAAGAAAAAACATCATCATTCATTCTAAGAAAGTGAGCACTACATACATTGTGATAGTCAACTGCCACCTTTTGATGTCCCACCCAAGCTCCTCTTTTCTGTCTCTTTCGTTAATTGCTCTCAAGTTTTTATCCTCATCATTAATTTTTTATTCAGAGTTGTTGGCCGAGAAGCTGTTTCAGCAAAAAAAAAAAAAAAAAATCTTTTCCTTTGAAATTTTCCTGACCCAAGGAGGAACCACCGTGGTCGCCGCCTTCACCGCCGTGCCCACCGTCGTCGCCGCCGCGCCGGAGGTTCTCCGAGTCGAAAAACCACGAAAACACTCTCCTCCTTCTCCTCAATCTAAATCCTAGGCTAGATTTCCCTAAAATCGAAATGAAATTCCTAGATCTAAAAAACAAGATTCTAAATTTTTTTTTTGTATGGTTTCTTTTGGTTTTGATGCTTCGGATCTCTCTTGTTTTTTTTTGTATTTCGGATCTCTCTGCTTCTAAGTCTTTTTTTTTGTGTGTTTCGGATCTGCTGGTTGATGGGGGTTCCTCCTCGATGGTTTTTTTTTGTTTTTTCTTTGGTGTTTCGGACCTCCCCTTTTATAGGGGGTTGTGGCGGTGGGGAGGTCGGTTCGGGGCTGGCTCGGTGGCGGCGGGTTGGTTCGGTGGCGGCGGGTTGGTTCTGGATGTCAGGCTGGTAGGTGGCTGGCAAGGCAAGTGAGAGGTTAGGTGGCAGTGTTTGGGTGGTGGGGCGGTGGAGAGGCGGCTAGAGGCGGCTAGGGTTTCTTAGGGGGAAAGGCTATTGGTTTGGGCCTGGGCTTGGGTTTGGTTGGGCTAGGTTTGGGCTGAGTTGGGTTTGGGTTTAGGTATTTTTTTTTTTTTTGGTTTGGGCTGAGTTGGGTTTGGGCCTATAGGGCCAATAGTAAAATAAAATATATATATAAATTTAATATAATATAATAAAAAAAACAAACAATAGAAAAAAAATAATAAATAAATAATAAAGAAAAAAAACGGGTCGCTACAGTTGCCCCTCTTTGAACATTGCTGAGAATCAGCAATAGGGCAAAGACGTAAGCGACAACGTCATTCATGATTAGTATAAACTGCTTCTCTAATTTAGAGACTCGAAAATTTTGGAATTTAAAATGACGCTCCTCTTATCAGAGGCTCGAAAAACTTGTGAATTTAAAACGATATTCCTCTCACCAGAGGCTCTCTAATTTTGAAAAATGAAAATGCTCCTCTCACCAGAGGCTCTCTAATTTTGAAAAATGAAAATGCTCCTCTCACCAGAGGCTCGGAAACTTGGAGATTTAAAATGCTCTTCTCATCAGAGGCTTTATCACTTGAAAAATAAATTGCTCCTCTCATCAGAGGCTCTATCACTTGAAAAATAAATTGCTCCTCTCATCAGAGGCTCTATCACTTGGAGAATAAGTTGCTCCTCTCATCAGAGGCTCTATCACTTGGAGAATAAGTTGCTCCTCTCATCAGAGGCTCTATCACTTGAAAAAATAAATTGCTCCTCTTAACAGAGGCTCTATTACTTGGAAAATAAATTGCTCCTCTCATCAGAGGCTCTATCACTTGGAGAATAAATTGCTCCTCTCATCAGAGGCTCTATCACTTGAAAAATAAATTGCTCCTCTCATCAGAGGCTCTATCACTTGAAAAATAAATTGCTCCTCTCATCAGAGGCTCTATCACTTGGAGAATAAATTGCTCCTCTCATCAGAGGCTCTATCACTTGAAAAAATAAATTGCTCCTCTTAACAGAGGCTCTATTACTTGGAAAATAAATTGCTCCTCTCATCAGAGGCTCTATCACTTGAAAAATAAATTGCTCCTCTCATCAGAGGCTCTATCACTTGAAAAATAAATTGCTCCTCTCATCAGAGGCTCTATCACTTGGAGAATAAATTGCTCCTCTCATCAGAGGCTCTATCACTTGAAAAAATAAATTGCTCCTCTTAACAGAGGCTCTATTACTTGGAAAATAAATCGCTCCTCTCATCAGAGGCTCTATCACTTGGAGAATAAATTGCTCCTCTCATCAGAGGCTCTATCACTTGAAAAATAAATTGCTCCTCTCATCAGAGGCTCTATCACTTGGAGAATAAATTGCTCCTCTCATCAGAGGCTCTATCACTTGAAAAATAAATTGCTCCTCTCAACAGAGGCTCTATCACTTGAAAAATAAATTGCTCCTCTCAACAGAGGCTCTATCACTTGGAAAAATAAATTGCTCCTCTCATCAGAGGCTCTAGCACTTGGAAAATAAATGTACATGCTTCTTGGTTATCATGGTGATTCCCAACTTCCCATTGCAGTCGAGTTTCATTTTTCTTGTTCATCTGTCATTCGTATCCCTTTCCATGCAACAGTAATTTTCAATGTTTGCAATGTTATGATGATGCAATGCATGTTTATGATAATGAAATGCATGACTTGAGGCCCGAATCATGATTCGATGCCCCTGCGTATATTTTATTAACCAGGGACCCTTTCAGAGTTGAATCTGATTAAGCCTCTTACTTCAATCTTTAAACTTTTCTGTTCTTCCCAATCCTTTCTCTTTTTCTCCATCAAATCGACTGGGCCTCCACAATTTATTTCCTCACGATCCTTTCTTAATTGAGTCAAAGCTTTGTGCCTTCCCTCCTAAAACAATTTTTAGGTATCAATCATCATCTCAATCATTGTTTTCTCTATTTCTAAAGGTTATAAACAAATCGGGTCCCACACTGCCCCATTATCTCCTCTTCCTTTTCTGATTTTCCAATTTTCAAATTTCTGTAGAGTAATCATGAAAGTTTCATTTGTGCATTATCTAGTTATTTATTATCATTCATATTTCATGCCAAAATAATGCATTATTTAAAGAAAATTTTAAATAAAGAAGGATAATTTAAGGGCACGATTTTATGAATCGGAACATATACTTTTATTCCAGTGAAGGAAGAAAAAGAACATACTGGCATTAATCAAAGAAAAAAAGAAAGAGTGAATAGGGATAGACCCCCACATAATGAATACTTAAACAATCTCAATCGAGCAAGTTCAGATTTCTCTTTCAGAAAAGAAAATTCATTGATGTCTTTGACTCCTTTCGAGAGCGTTCCACTATTAATTGCCCTTCCTGCCTTGTGCCATTTGGTCACGTCGAACCTCGCTGTTTGTTCAGTTCTTTCATCCTGTTTTAACCCTTTGTCCCTTGAATTATTCCGCACAGATTATTGTCAATCATCCCAACTTTTGTTTGTCTTTTACCTAGGTCGCCCTTTAGGGTTTTCGACCTAGATCCATCCTTTGATTCAAATCGCCCTCTTGGGTTTTCGATTAGAAACTCTCCTCTTCTTTTTTTCTTTTTCTTTTTTATATATATATATATATATATTTTTTTTTTATGCATAATATTTCTTCACTGCGTCGGCATTGATTGGACTCGAGAAATCTGCGCCATCCATCTCTGCTAAAATCATTGCCCCTCCTGAAAATACTCTTTTTACCACATACGGGCCTTCCCAATTTGGTGCCCATTTCCCCCTGGGATCTTGCTGATTAGGGAGGATTTTCTTCAGAACTAAATCACCTTCTCGAAACTCTCTTGGGCGAACCTTTTTGTTATGAGCCCTCATCATCCGCTTTTGGTATAGTTGGCCATGACACAAGGCCGTCATCCTCTTTTCCTCGATCAAATTAAGTTGCTCATAGCGGGCTCGAACCCATTCTGCTTCCTCTAACTCGACTTCCATTAAAATTTTCAGAGAAGGGATCTCCACTTCAATTGGTAGTACAGCTTCCATCCCGTACACCAAGGAGTAGGGGGTTGCCCCTGTAGAAGTACGTACTGACGTTCTGTAGGCGTGCAGGGCAAATGAAAGCTTTTCGTGCCAATCTTTGTACTTATCAGTCATTTTGGCAACGATTTTCTTTATATTTTTGTTAGCAGCTTCTACTGCTCCATTCATCTTGGGACGGTAAGGCGCCGAGTTGTGGTGCCTGATTTTGAACTGAGCGCAGATTTCTTTCATTAGGGTATTGTTCAAATTGAGAGCGTTATCTGTAATAATTTTCTCTGGGAGACCATACCGGCATATCACTTCCTTTTTCAAAAATCTGCACACCACGGATTTGGTCACACTAGCGTAAGAAGCAGCTTCGACCCATTTCGTGAAGTAATCGATTACTACCAAAATGAAGCGATGTCCGTTTGAGGCTTTAGGGGTAATTGGCCCGATCACATCCATTCCCCACATAGAAAAAGGCCAAGGCGTTGTCATGACATGTAGAGTTGTCGGAGGAGCGTGCAGTTTATCTGCGTATATCTGGCACTTATGACATCTTCGAACATACCTGATGCAATCTCTTTCTGCTGTCATCCAGTAATAACCTGCTCTCATAATCTGCTTAGCCATCATGTGGCCGTTTGCATGTGTTCCACACACACCATCGTGAATCTCTTCGAGTATTCTTTTAGCTTCAGCCGCTTGTACACACCTTAGAAGTGTATGATCTCTATTCCTTTTATACAATATTTCTTCATCCAAGAAGAATCCCATTGCCATTCTTCTCAAAATTCTTTTGTCATTTTCCGAAGCATGCTCTGGATACTGCTGATGTTTTATGTATAGTAAGATGTCGTGGTACCATGGTCTCCCATCCAGTTCTTCCTCAACATGCATACAATGCGCAGGCGATTCTCGTATACTCATCTTGATGGGCTGGATGTCAGCACTCGTATTTATTTTGAACATTGAGGCCAACGTAGCTAGGGCATCAGCCATTTGATTTTCTTCTCGAGGCAAGTAATTAAATTCAATTTTTTGGAATTGCTGAACTAATTCCATTATGAATTTGTGATATAGGATCAGTTTTGAATCTCTCGTTTCCCATTCTCCTTTCAACTGGCAAATAACTAGGGCAGAATCCCCATATACTTCCAATTTGTCTATTTTCTTTGCAATAGCTGCTTGAAGTCCTATGACACAGGCCTCATATTCTGCCACATTGTTGGTGCACCTGAAAGTTAATCTTGCAGTTATGGGGTAGTAGTTTCCCTCTGGTGATATCAAAACTGCTCCAATGCCATGCCCCAAAGCATTTGATGCTCCGTCGAAATACATTTTCCATACTGCCTTCTTTAACTCCTCGCCTTCGTCCTCCCGAGAAATAAACATCAAGTCTTCATCAGGAAAGTCAAACTTTACCGGCTCGTAATCTTCTGTAGCTCTATCTGCCAGAAATTCGGCCACTGCACTCCCTTTTATGGCCTTTTGCGAGACATAAGTGATGTCATATTCAGAGAGTAGAACCTGCCATCTTGCTAATCTTCCTGACAACGAGGGTTTCTCAAATATGTACTTAATGGGGTCCAATTTAGCAATAAGTAATGTTGTATGATACAACATGTACTGGCGGAGTCTACGAGAAGTCCAAGCTAGTGCACAACACACCTTTTCTATTGCCGAGTATTTGGCCTCATAATCGGTGAACTTTTTACTCAGGTAGTAAATGGCATGCTCTTTTTTACTTGTCTCATCTTGCTGTCCCAATACACATCCCATGGATTTCTCATGTACTACCAGATACAAAACAAGCGATCTCCCTAGAGTGGGCGGTACCAACACCGGTGGGTTAGTAAGATATTCTTTCATTTTATCGAATGCTGCTTGGCAATCTTCGTCCCATTCACCCGGGTCTCGTTTCCTAAGGAGTTTGAAAATCGGGTCACATTTGGCCGTGAGTTGAGAAATAAAACGGGCAATGTAATTCAGTCTCCCCAGAAATCCTCTTACTTCTTTCTGCGTCCGGGGTGGGGATAAGTTCTGGATAGCGCGTATCTTGTCTGGGTCTACTTCGACTCCTTTCTCATTAACAATAAAACCTAGTAATTTGCCGGATGTTACACCGAACGTGCATTTGGCAGGATTGAGCTTAGGCTGGAACTTTCTTAATCGACCGAACAACTTTCTCAGATTAACCACGTGGTCCTCATATTTACGTGATTTTGCGATCATGTCGTCGACATAAATTTCCACTTCTTTGTGTATCATATCATGGAAGAGGGTTACCATCGCTCTCTGGTAAGTTGCACCGGCATTCTTTAGCCCAAATGGCATCACTTTATAACAAAAAGTTCCCCACATTGTCACAAATGTGGTTTTTTCCATGTCTTCTGGTGCCATCTTGATTTGGTTGTAGCCCGAAAATCCATCCATAAATGAGAACAATGAGTGCCTGGCGGTATTATCCACCAAGGTATCGATATGGGGTAATGGAAAACTATCTTTCGGACTAGCTCTGTTTAGGTCCCGATAATCAACACACATCCGTACTTTCCCTTCTTTTTTCGGGACTGGGACTATGTTCGCCATCCATTCAGGATACTTGGCGACTTTCAAAAATCCTGCATCGAACTGCTTTTTTACTTCTTCTTTGACTTTTAGGAGCATTTCAGGCTTCATTCGTCTCAACTTTTGTTTCACCGGTTTGCATTCTGGCCCTAAGGGCAATCGGTGCACCACGATATTCGTATCAAGCCCCGGCATGTCCTGATAGGACCATGCGAACACATCCGCATATTCATGGAGCAGTTCTGTCAATTCTTGTTTTTGTCTCACTGAGAGTGAAGTGCCGATTTTTATTTCCTTTTTATCATTCTCATTTCCCAGATTAACAAACTCTGTTATCTCCTGATGAGGCATAATTTGTTTTTCTTCTGACTCTATCAATCTTAACAAGTCAGGAGGTAAGTCATAGTTTTCAGCAATCTCTTCGTCGTCAATTTCGTCGATGTCAATACATTTCTCAAAATTGATTTTCGAACCATCGATGAGATTGTTTTCACATTCATTAATAGGGGACCTGTGGTGGAAGCAAAAGAATATAGATATTTGTATGGGAGCGAAATAGAAAGGATGGACAAAAAGAAGTGGAAAATAAATTGAAACAAAATGCATCATGGTTTTGTCATTTATTAAAACGATAATTTCATAAAAAGAGCCCATGCACAAAAAGAAATTTTCATAACACTCTTGGGCAGAAGTGTTTGAAGATTTAGTTTGTTAATCAGAAAGAGACCTAAATACAGCTGGTAAGTCTATAGCATGCCAATTCTTCAATTCAAATCCTGGAGGGCATGGGTAGATGGTCTTTTCCTCTGTTTGACTTCTCTCTTCTTTCTCTGGTTCCAGCATCTGGATGCAGAATTCCGCAAACATTTCTTCCAAAATCTCGACAGGCTTGGTTCTAACTGGTGAATCGGAAAAAATAAAACCTGCCGATCGAAATGTCTCATAGAGGTGGGGGATATAGATTCTTCGGGTCTCCATCTCATGACCCTTTAGTCTTGCAAGCCTCTGTTCTTTCCTTTCTTTTATCATTCTCTCTTTGTCTTTTCTAGTTGGCTTGTATCCCAAACCAAACTTGTCCCCTTTTCCAATCACACTTATCCACCTTCGGATTCCTTGTAGGTTCTTTCCTAAGCCGACCCCGGCTCGACAACCATTTCCAACCACTTGAACAAGGCTGTTTTGAGTGACGCATGATAAATGAGGCACAGGTATCTTAGAACCCTCTCCCACAAATGTGGCGTTAACAAACTCCAAGGTTCGAAAAGAGCATTCCCATGTTTCTTCGGTAGCCTCTATGTAGGGGATACTTGAGGGTTTCGATACGACCAAGTCTTCTTCCCCATCCACAATTATTATCTGCTCCTCAACTCTGAATTTTACCTTCTGATGTAGAGTGTACGGAATAGCACCAGCCATGTGAATCCAGGGTCTTCCCAGCAAAACATTGTACGAGGGGATGATATCCATAACCTGGAAGGCGATATCAAATGTGCAAGGGCCAATCTGCATTGGTAAATCGATCTGTCCTACCACCTGTCTACGGGTCCCATCAAATGCCCATACTATCATATGACTGTTCTTCATGTGGGACATGTCGATAGGCAATTTGATTAGCGTAGTCATGGGCATGACATTTAATGCGGAACCATTATCGATAAGTACTTTAGCAATGATATGGCTTTTGCATCGGGCGGTGATATGGAGGGCCTTAGTACTACCTGTCCCTTCCGGCGGGATTTCTTCATCGCTGAAAGCTATGAAATTATTGACAGCCACATTTCCTACTACTTGATCGAACTTCTCGATAGATACGTCATGAGCCACGTACGCTTCATTTAGTACCTTTAAGAGGGCCCTTCGGTGGGGTTCTGAATTTGTCAACAATTCCAAGATGGAAATACGAGCTGGTGAGTGTTTTAACTGTTCCACCACACTGTATTCACTGTGTTTGATAAATTTGAGGAATTCACAGGCTTTCTCCTCTGTTACTGGCTTGTTCTTTCTTTGCTCGACCTCGTTTTCCGGGATAATCTTTCCTTCATCAGTTTTAGCTTTCCCTTTTTTTGGCAATTTCTGCTGCTTCGGGTGTATAGCATCTCCCGCTTCTTGTAAAACCTCCAATACCGGTAATGTCTACTGCAGCCGAAGAAACATTAAGTACTGGTGTAGTATGATTATGCTCTGGCGATATGATTTCACCGTCGTATTTCCAGGGCACAGCCTTGCTATTCTTAAGTGGAAAAGGGCCTGGTACTTCGATAGTTACTATCGGCTTTGATGCCTTCAGTGTTTCTTTCACTAGCGAGTTCTGGGTTTCTTCATAGTAGATGACTAATGGCTTTGGCTTGACCCATTCAGTAGCCTTTGGTGTTTCCTCAATTACCACATCCACTGATTCTTCTTCCCGTTCTGTGGAGAATTCTGCTACACCGATATCCATCATTTTTTGAATTTTGTCCTGAAAATCAGAGCATTGGTCGATAGTATGTCCTACCAAGCCTCCATGATACCTACAGAAGTATCCATTGTCTGATTCCAGCCTTAGAATGCTTTGCCCCATTGATGGAGACTCAATTAAGAGTTGTAAACCCAAGTGCAGGTTATGTTCAAGTAATAAAATCTCGGGTGTCCGAGGTCGAACCACAGGGAAGCGTATTAGTAAGTATAAGTTTATAAATATATAAGAAAAAGAAAGTAAACAAGATTTTAGGGAATCAACAACAAAACAAGATAAACAAGATATTAGAGAACAAAATAAACAAAATAACATAAAAGAAATTAAACAAGATATAAAGAACAATAAGAAAAGATGTTGAGGTTAGAGAATCCACTCTTGGTGTTATGCTAAGATTAATCTTGTTTTATTACACAATTGAAATTCACACATAAGGGAGATTCCAATCGGAAGGTTTAGCAATTCAGTCCAAATTGTCCAACGTCCATAGCATATGATATTATGTTCATTTGGTGTCCTCAAAACTCATAAAAAGAGTCCAAGCATTCCTTATGCCAAGGTATATGTCTACAACAAATCAAGGTTATGAAACCAAGCATTTACTGTGCCATTTTCATTGTCAATAATGAATCAAGATCTCTACTTTGCAAGTATGATTTTAAACCAAAATAAAATATTATCTATACTAGTGTTTATAAATGATGATTCATTTTAGCTCATGTTTAAGAGACTAACCTTAGCATTTACCAAGAGCTTCACCTCATCACCTCAACAATATGATTAGCAACACATACTAGATATGAATAAAATGAAAAGAAATGTAAGAAGCATAAGTAAATAAAAAAAGAAAACTAGAGAAAGGAAAGAAGAAGAAAACTTAGAGAATTTTATTACAATGGCTAATATCCTCCCAATCTATCTTTAATGCTTATCCAAGGCCCTCTATTTATACACATTTTGGAGAGCTAAATGACAAGAGACAAGCTTTATAAATTTCAAAGGTAGGTATAATAGGTGGGTGCATTTTTCTAACAATTTTCGTCATATTGTATGACAATTCTGATCAGCCAGCTTGATGGTTGATTTTGTCAATGTTGGAGGCTTGATCTGATCAAATGATCTTCTAGAAAAATGTTCCCCTATCAGTCGGTGATCCATAGCCGTTGGAATCAGCTCATTTGCTGATGTGGATCAGAAGATATGGTCAAAATACCAAAACTTGTCAGCACAGACGTCATTGCACATCAGCCAACTTGATGGTCGATTTCGCTAGGGAAAACGACTCCGTTTCAAGAAGTGTAAAACATGAAAAAGATAGATATGCATCTTAACTTTGCACTGTAAAAAATTCAGCCTTATTGCTTCAGTGAAACTCTAGATATAGCTGATATGGAAAAAGGTGTCGGAACTGGAACTGAACTGGATTTGCCCTTAATTCTTGATTTAACCTAGTAATCTGAAATCACTCAAAGAAACTCGTGAAAAACACCAAATTACATAAAAAGATAAAATATCATAAACACAATTAGACTAAGCAATAATAACTCGTATTTGACACAAAACAATAATAAAACATAACTAAGAACTATATAATTATACGAGTTATCACACCCCCACACTTAGACTGTTGCTAGTCCCTAGCAACGACTCAATAAAAATAAAATAAGAAAATCTAATCTAATCCATTTTCGTTGGAAATCACGGTGGCACTTAGCATGTGACACAAGCCTTTAAACGCCTAGGTGTCCCTAGTGGACGAGTTTAGTCTCGTGAGGGTTTGCTAGAACGATACCCACAAACATTGAAAAACTAAAATATAAGTAAACTACATACACTAAAAATATTTACTCCTAATCCTTTCAATATAAATTAGAGACAATCTTTGAACAAGTCTTATAAACTAATCAATAGCTCAAAGAATTTCACAAAAATTCATGCTTGAATGTAAGTAAATGAGTTAAGCCAATATTAACATAACATATTTCAATTAAAATAGTGCATATTCAACTTAATCTCAACTTCTCACTATACTCTCATGATTTTCACTCTTTAAAGTAGTGGTAAAGTGTTTACACTCAATCAATCTCATGAAAACAGTTCTACCATATGCTTGCTTGTCCACCTATTCTCCACTATTTAGATCATACAACTTCATAAATCAAGAGGTCTTTTTTCAAGGTTGTAATGGGGCCAAAGGGTTATAATGTAGTTAAAGAACAAAAGGATAAAGATATCACAAAGGTTCCAAAGAGTTCATAGAGTTTAGAGACATAATAAGATCATACAAATAAAACTTCTCAAAACTCTTATAAAGCACATAATAACATAGGCTAAATATTCATGTTGAGCCTTTGCTTCATTCTAACCAACTTTGTAACAACTTTTTCTTTACTTTAACTAGAAGTTCAAGAGAAGATTTTTTTTTTTTTTTAATATGGGAATGTATTTGACAATGATCCCTTTCTTTTTCTCTTGACTTTTGCCTCTCTCCTCCCCCACACTTATCTTTCGTTCTAACCCAAATTTTCAAAAAGTATCCCATGTTTTTGCAATATGTCTCAAAATATATAATCCATCTTTAGAACAAGGGTAAGGATATAAGTATATTTAGGCTAGGTGTAAGTTCTGGTTACCAATAAAATAGCATATTTAATGTAGCTCAAATTGGCTCACTAGTGGGGATGTTCTCTTAGAACATTAATAATGGATGACTGTTTGGCTCTGGTTATAATCCTAATGCCTCTATCATATTCATGTTGTCACATGTATCAATATAGTCTCAAACGGTTTAAAGCAAGTTCTAGAGAATCATGTAATCATAAGAGCGCTCAAGAAAGAAATTAGATTGATTTGTATAATGCATCAATCATTATAGGCTCAAAAACTCACAAGGATGATAATACAAGTCAGATTAAGTCTAAACATGCTTCTTTCTCAATCAACATATCATATTAACATTGGCTCATAAAAAGGTTGACATCAAGCTCAATTCTCATGAAAATCTTCGCACTAATAAATCTGTTTTAGACTTATGCAATTCATATCTCATCATTGTATTAAAAAGGAACTAGAACACATTAAAAAAATAATAATAATAATAAAGACTCATAAAAAAAAATAGTAGACAAAAATAAAAGAAATCCTAAATCGTTCCCCCCACACTTAATTCTTACATTGTCCTCAATGTAAGTCTATTAACCCAAATGAAAGAATCATGTGTAAGAGAAAAGAACTAATAACATAAGAATAGGAATAACTAAGACTCAAAACAAAACAAACTCATGCAACCTAAATAATCCTAAAATACTAAACAAAAATTAACAAGTAAACATAAAAAGATTAAAATCAAACTGACAAGGTATGTCTCAAGTCTCCCTTACTCAGACCTTGTTCAGAATGAATACTTCTAAATTGCTTAAAACACAACAAACTTTTTTTTTTTTTAAATTAGCAAAATATGTCCCTTACCCCCTACTAAAGGTAGAATTTAGGAGATATTACCTGCAGAGGTTGCTAACCACTTATTATAACTGAGACACAACAAACAAAATGTTAGATAATGTCACAAAGACAGAGTGCAATCCACTCCTTGCTCGTCCATATCTCTTTTTCTTTTTCTGACCGTTTGCGAAACAACCGTAGCAGATAAATACTCATAAGCTTGGAGCTTTTTGAGTAAATCTTCAATGGTTGTAGCAGAAATTATGGTTCTCCTTGCCTCTGAAAACATGAATCCATTATCCACAGCATTATCTAAATATGAAAGCAAATTACTAAAATAACCATTAATATTAAGCAAACCAATGGGTTTCTTATTTGTGACCAAAGATGACCAAGAAGCCACGCAAGCTATTTCTTCCAATGTACCCAGACCTCCTGGTAAAGCAATGAATGCATCGGCAGAATGGTACATGATTGTTATCCGTTCAGGGATACTCCAGACTTGTATTTCCTTACCCACGGTAGGTCCACAAAAACCTGTGAATAGTTTTGGCACGATTCCTAGAACTGGACTTCCTCCGGCGTGTGCTGATGTAGCGACTGCTCCCATTAAACCCGTACTACCGCCTCCATAAATCAACTGGATCTTTTGTTGGGCAAGTATTACTCCAACTCTTATGGCTTCATCAGCGAATATGTTATTTTTCCCTGGATAAGCACCTCCAAAGACACAAATTTTTTTAATGCGCTGGGATGAAGTACTTTCCATTTTTTTTTCAAGTACCTGAAAGAGAATGAGTACATGGTGTAATATATAGAGGACTGAGTAACGAATCAGACAAGAGTAATAATGTCACCGAAAGTGTATTTGACCTGTCAGAAGAAAATGTTAACCTAACAAAAGATTTTTGCGTGATTTCAGGAAGAAAATCAAAAAGAGAAGAAAAATCAACCGTAAAAGACCAATGCAAAAAAAAAAAAAAACGAGAATAATTACACAAATCGAACAACACGTAAATTAAACCGAAATAAAGTTATTGCAAATCAAACCAAAAGTTGAGAAGTCATTTATTGTAGTTGTGATTGTGGCTCACATCTTCCTCTGGTTTTACGTCCAGAAACGGCTTAAACGCCTTCTATGAGTCGAGGATATGCTTCCCATCCAGTTTTCTTACAAGCTGGCAAACATGGTCTTTTAACATCAGATTCCCAAGATGTTGCCATTCCCTTTGGAATTACGGCCATAAATCAAGAATTTCTCTTTGTACGTCTCCACTAGGATGCGTTTCAAGAGAAAGTTGGATATTACCCAAATTCTCCTTACTCAGTCCATCCTTAATGAATTCAATTTTATCATCTCGATTAGAGGACGGAATCCCAATAGAACGACATTTACCGTTACACGTCCATCGTGCACATTTGTGGCAATTTGAACTCATGCGCTTTGCTCGTCGCTTCTTTGCAAAAGTGCTTCTACCTGTACCTGGTAAATGCAAAACAGGAAGATATTCATCTTCACGTACCTTGGCTTCAATTATCCAACGTATGTCTTCAGGAATCCCTTTGTGCATAAGCATTCTTAATCTTTCAAATCGAACTTGGTAAAGCTTCAGTAAAATATTTCGAGGAAAAGGAGGAAATCGTTTCTGCAATCTTGTGAGAATATCATCCATCCTGAAAAAATATATATATATATAAAATGAAAGAGAAATTGAAAGAGAAATTTATATACAATATCAGTTTTGTGGGTAGCTGATGGAACCGACTTAAATAATCACGGAGTACCGTTATCCGCCATTTAACCGGGGTTAAAAAAAATGTATTTTTTTTTTGAAGATTAGTAAAAATTATATTTACATCTAGTTATTTTCAAAACAAGGATCAGAAAGAAAAACAACCTCTTCTTGAGTAACATGATTTTCCAAAAAGAGTTTGAGTCTTTGTCCATTTACCTTGAATACGTTACCATTTTTAGGATTCTCAATGTCAACTGCTCCATAATGATACACATGCTTAACCATAAATGGGCCAATCCATCTTGATCTCAACTTACGAGGAAATATGTGAAGTCTAGAATTATAAAGTAGAACTTTTTGCCCAATATCAAACGTTTTTCTTGAAATTAACTTGTCATGAAAGGCTTTAGTTCTTTCTTTATGAATTTTAGAATTCTCATATGCATCTTTTCTGAGTTCCTCAAGTTTTTTGTTTCCAACAATGCTTAACCTGAAAAGAATTTAACAAAGAATCAGTGTGTGAAATTTCTGAAGCATTATCAAACTCACATTCAATTAAATAAGCTTCTAAAGGATCATGGAATGTGGTAGTGGTGAGATGTTCATGAACAAGTTCTTCAATGAAATCCACTTCATGTACTTCTGAATCATCACCAGGTTGCTTGCAAGTGTTGAACACATTTAATTCTAAAGTCATATTTCCAAAAGAAATGTTCAACATACCATTCCTGCAATTTATCAGAGCATTAGAAGTTGCAAGAAATGGACGGCCTAATATAACAGGAATTTGAACATTTGGATTTGAAACAGGATGTGTGTCCAAAACAATAAAATCGACAGGGAAGTAAAAATTATCAATTTGAACCAAAACATCTTCAACTATCCCTCGAGGAATTTTTACAGAACGATCAGCTAGTTGAAGTGTAACAGGTGTTTCCTTGAGTTCACCTAAACCTAACTGTTGATAAACAGAAAAAGGCAAAAGATTAACACTAGCACCAAGATCAAGCAATGCACGTTCTATTCTAGTGTTTCCAATGATGCATGAGATTGTTGGACATCCAGGATCTTTGAATTTTGGTGGAGTAAGGTGCTGAATGATTGAGCTCACACTTTCCGTCAGAAATGCTCTCTTTTGTACATTATGTTTCCTTTTAAATGTGCACATGTCCTTCAAAAATTTAGCATAAGATGGAACTTGTTTGATTGCATCCAATAAAGGAATGTTAATCTTAACTTGTTTGAAAAGTTCATAAATTTCTGCATTTTGATTCAAATTCTTTATTGTTTGCAACCTTTGAGGAAAATGAGCAGGATGCATACCTTTTTCTTTGTCCAAATTTTCAAGAAGTTCAGACTTACCATCATCCTTACCGTTACTTTTCGGAGGGGAAGGAGGATCTTGGTCTTTTGATGGAATGTTTTTGTCAATTGCCTTTCCACTTCGAAGAGTTGTGATAGAACTGGCATTTTTCTGTTGAGTTTCATTGGAGCAAGAAACAAGACATTGAGTAGAAGGGTTAGGCTGAGGTTGAGCAGGAAACTTACCTTTTTCTTGAGTGCGTAATGAAGCTGTCAATGTGGACAAGGTGTTTTTGATCTCATTGATGTCCTGTGAAGTTTGGTTATTCACATTTGCTTGTGTTTGCATGAATGCTTGCAATGTCTCTTCCAAGGTTTGTACACGTGAAGGTTGATAGGAAAAAGTGTTGCCCGGCTTTTGAGATTGTGGTACCTGAACATGATTATTATTCCGCCAACTGAAGTTGGGATGATTTCTCCATTCAGGGTTATACGTTTCAGAGTAAGGAGAAGGAAAAGGCTTTTTAAATGTGTTTATGGAATTTACTTGATCATGCAACGCTTCTTTGAGAATGGGAATGTTTGGACATTCAGAAGTGGGGTGTCCCATGATTTCACAAATTCCACAACTTTCTTCATTTTTAACCGTTTTGACTTCTTTTACTTTTCTAAGTTCCATGGCTTCAATCTTTCTGGCCAAATTAGCTACTTTAGCTTTTATCTCATCTTCTTGACTAAAATGATATTTACCTCTGTTAGAAACAAGATTAGATCTATTGAAACTTTCAGAGGAACTATCTGTGTGCCAGGCTTGAGAGTTATCTGCCAAATGGTCTAGGTAGTCAAAGGCTTCTTCAGGTTCTTTTTCTAGAAACTCACCGTTACACATTGTTTCAACAAATTGTTTAGTTTCGGGAGTTAAACTTTCATAAAAGAAACTAATAAGACGCCATTTTTCAAAACCATGATGTGGACAAGAACTTAACAAATCTTTAAAACGCTCCCAGCACTGAAAAAATGCTTCATTTTGATTGAAATTTTGAATCTGTCTTTTCAAAGCAGTAGTTTTATGTGCTGGGAAAAATTTCTTTAGAAACTCAGTTTGTAATTCTTGCCATGTGCCAATTGACCTTGGTTTTAAATTATGAAGCCAAATTTTTGCTTTATCTTTTAAAGAAAAAGGAAATAATTTTAGCTTGACAATTTCATTTGTACATTGTTGGTCATTAAAGGTGACACATACATCTTCAAAGTCTTTTAGAAACGAGTAAGCACTTTCCGATTCTAACCCATGGAAATTTGGAAGCAAAGCTATCATACCTGGTTTAAAACGAAAGTTGTTTGCATTGAGAGGAAAAATAAAACAAGAGGGTGATGAGCTTCGAGTTGGTTGCAAGTAGTCACGCATGGTGCGTACTTGTCTGTTCTCATCTTCATCATGAACACTTTCATTGTCAGCCATGGTAGGAGTTGTATTAGAAAGATTACCTGAAAAAGTTTCACAATAAAATCTAACTAAACGACGAGATCTAAAATCACGTCGCCAAACAAGCATAAACAAAGTTAATATACAGATAATATATTTATATAAATATAAACTTTACAATATAAATATAAATATATAGAAAATTAGGCGGTATAACCAGCCAATAAAAATAAAACAAAGTTAATATACAATATAAATATAAATGTATAGAAAATTAGGCGGTATAACCAGCCAATAAAAATAAATATACTTATAAACTTATATACTTAGTATTGCCTCCCAGGCAACGACGCCAAAAACTTGATGGAGACTCAATTAAGAGTTGTAAACCCAAGTGCAAGTTATGTTCAAGTAATAAATTCTCGGGTGTCCGAGGTCGAACCACAGGGAAGCGTATTAGTAAGTATAAGTTTATAAATATATAAGAAAAAGAAAGTAAACAAGATTTTAGGGAATCAACAACAAAACAAGATAAACAAGATATTAGAGAACAAAATAAACAAAATAACATAAAAGAAATTAAACAAGATATAAAGAACAATAAGAAAAGATGTTGAGGTTAGAGAATCCACTCTTGGTGTTATGCTAAGATTAATCTTGTTTTATTACACAATTGAAATTCACACATAAGGGAGATTCCAATCGGAAGGTTTAGCAATTCAGTCCAAATTGTCCAACGTCCATAGCATATGATATTATGTTCATTTGGTGTCCTCAAAACTCATAAAAAGAGTCCAAGCATTCCTTATGCCAAGGTATATGTCTACAACAAATCAAGGTTATGAAACCAAGCATTTACTGTGCCATTTTCATTGTCAATAATGAATCAAGATCTCTACTTTGCAAGTATGATTTTAAACCAAAATAAAATATTATCTATATTAGTGTTTATAAATGATGATTCATTTTAGCTCATGTTTAAGAGACTAACCTTAGCATTTACCAAGAGCTTCACCTCATCACCTCAACAATATGATTAGCAACACATACTAGATATGAATAAAATGAAAAGAAATGTAAGAAGCATAAGTAAATAAAAAAAGAAAACTAGAGAAAGGAAAGAAGAAGAAAACTTAGAGAATTTTATTACAATGGCTAATATCCTCCCAATCTATCTTTAATACTTATCCAAGGCCCTCTATTTATACACATTTTGGAGAGCTAAATGACAAGAGACAAGCTTTATAAATTTCAAAGGTAGGTATAATAGGTGGGTGCATTTTTCTAACAATTTTCGTTATATTGTATGACAATTCTGATCAGCCAGCTTGATGGTTGATTTTGTCAATGTTGGAGGCTTGATCTGATCAAATGATCTTCTAGAAAAATGTTCCCCTATCAGTCGGTGATCCATAGCCGTTGGAATCAGCTCATTTGCTGATGTGGATCAGAAGATATGGTCAAAATACCAAAACTTGTCAGCACAGACGTCATTGCACATCAGCCAACTTGATGGTCGATTTCGCTAGGGAAAACGACTCCGTTTCAAGAAGTGTAAAACATGAAAAAGATAGATATGCATCTTAACTTTGCACTGTAAAAAATTCAGCCTTATTGCTTCAGTGAAACTCCAGATATAGCTGATATGGCAAAAGGTGTCGGAACTGGAACTGAACTGGATTTGCCCTTAATTCTTGATTTAACCTAGTAATCTGAAATCACTCAAAGAAACTCGTGAAAAAACACCAAATTACATAAAAAGATAAAATATCATAAACACAATTAGACTAAGCAATAATAACTCGTATTTGACACAAAACAATAATAAAACATAACTAAGAACTATATAATTATACGAGTTATCACCCATGTTGACTGGTTTATACAGCCCTACTTTAATCATCATATTCAACACTTCTTCCATACGAGTCCGGACGTCCTCAATCCTGGACAAAACTCGGTACCCCTTCTCTTCTACTAATGCATTCACTACCGCTTTCCCATGATCGGGTAACGGATTTGCAGTGTCATTAGGCTCTCCCTTGGTTGTGAAGTTTAGATATCCAGTCTTGATCAGATTTTGCACCTTGTGTTTAAAGGCAGTGCAATTCTCTAGAGAATGACCCGGGTTACCTCCGTGATAATCACAATTCACGTTTGGGTCGTACCACCTTGGATATGGGGGTTTCATAGGTTCTAGGAACATGGGTGCTACTAAGTGATTTTGGATTAGCTTGGGGAAGAGTTGGGTGTATGTCATAGGAATGGGGTCGAATGAGGGTCTTGGTTGAAACTGTTGGGGTCCCCTTTGGTTAGTCCCTACGTTGTTGATTGGATTGGCTGTGTTAAGAACAGGCGTAGGAGTTGTGTATACGGGCGCTGGCATGGGTGGTGGTGAATACACTGGCATCGATGGTCGATAAGACTGTGTAGGAGGATATGGGTATGGATTGGGTGAGTAACTGTAGGGTTGGTTTGTAGGAAAAGGGGTAAAACTTCGTGGTGGCCGATTATCATATGAAACGGCCTGTACTTCTCCTTCTTTTTTCTTTATCACACCTATCCTCTTGGGATTTGCTGTGTCAACTCCTTCAATCTTGCCGCTCTTTATAGCATTTTCTATCATTTCGCCAGAAATGACCATGTCGGCAAAATTTTTGGTAGCATTACTAACCAGCCTGTCATAATATGGCCCTCGCAATGTGTTGATAAACAACACGGTAGTTTCTCTTTCAGTGAGGGGTGGTTGCACTTGAGCTGCCATGTCTCTCCATTTCTGGGCGTATTCTTTGAAACCTTCTTCCGTCTTCTTCTCCATGTTCTGTAAGGATAACCTATCAGGTGCCATGTCAGCCATGTGTTTGTACTGGGTTAGAAAAGCTCTTGCCAGATCCGTCCAAGTATGAATGCGACCACGATCTAGTTGGTTGTACCACCTTGCGGCTGATCCTTTCAGACTGTCTTGAAAACAGTGGATCAATAATTTATCGTTATGGGTATGCCCATCCATTTTGCGACAGAACATGGTGATGTGAAATGAAGGGCACTTGGTTCCATCGTACTTTTCAAATTCTGGAGCTTTGAACTTCGGTGGTATTATCAAATCTGGAACCAAACTTAGTTCATTTGCATCAACTTTCCCGAAGACATCCATCCCTTCTATTGCCTTGAGCCTCTCTTCTAGCATATCATATTTATGTTCTGTCTTGGTGTCTTCCACGTGCTCTATTACACCTTTCCTCAATTTTTCTTGCTCTACAGGGTCATCTAAGTTTGGAACGTGAATTGGGTTTGAAGGATTAGTCCCTGAGTTGGATGCAAGTTGTCCTTGGCCTTGCTGACCTACGGGACCCGGTGTGTTGATGTAAACATAAGGTTGTTCTCCCACTGGAGGTTGTCCTTGTGGATGCCTACCTTGAGATGTTTGGGTGCGGATTGGAGTAAAACCCGGTGGATATAGAGGATCTTCGTCGTTACTTTCTCGAGGTCGATGTCCTTCCCTTACACTTGAGCTTTCAGTTTGCCCTTTTCCCCTAGTCAAACTCGTCATCATTTCCATCATCTTGGCCATTTGTTCACGGGATTCTTCTTGTGACCTTGCAATCTGTTCTCGTGTTTCCTGTTGGGACCTTGCCAATTGTTCTTGTAACTCTCTCTGTAGTTTTTCCATCCGTTCAATTCGTGCTGTTTGCTCACTTTCCATGGTTCTTGTCTTAGACCTAGTATTATACTGATGAGAGGACTGCTTTGATCTTTCCGTCAGTCTGATTGTGCTTGAAACCACTAAGAATTATTTTAGTTTATGATTAGTGCATGCTATTTTAAAGATGGATTTTAAATCGCTGATGCGATAAATTTTTTTTATTCATGACTTGCCAAGTTTTTCATGAGTAGATGTATATGTATGCGTGTAACACGAGTTAATGATGTTTATGGAATGTAATGAATGTATTTGAGAGGTGCTTGCTCTAATATACTTTTCAAAAGGTAAATTCTCATTGATCCCACAATACATTTTTACATGTGATTAAGCATCCTAGAGTTGTAGCCATAAAAACATTTGACTTGCTCATATTGATCTTTCGCCTCTTCTAGAAAGCTAAGCAGACGTTGTCCATACTTTCCAGTAGGATTGACTTCTTGTATCAGAACCTCCACTCGTTCCACCATTTCTCTTGCTTTGCTTACTACTTTGCAGACTTGTGTAGCCAAATGTTCTATGTATTGTTGCCTTCCCAAACTTTCAGCCTTCCACTTCATACTAGCATCCATTGCCAAATCACAGGTGTAAATCCAGTCTGCCTCTCTATCTTTCCATTCCCTCATAATTTCATCAATATGATTCCTCTGGTTGTGCAATTGTTGTTCCAAATGCTGAGTTAGTTGCCAGAGATACTCTCTTTCTTCTTGTAATTTTGAGCATTTGTCCTTCTCATCTTTTAGCTTGGTTTTTAACCCCACCAACTTTGCGGTGATCGAAGAATACATATTTTCCCATTTCTGTCTTTCGTGGAAAGATTTAGCAATCTTCTCTTCATTTTCTTGTGCCTTGTGTTTCCATCGTTCTACTTCTTTATGGAATTCTTTTTCGCGTCTGTGAGATGACCCGAGAATGTTTCCGATCTTTATATCTGATCGTAACTTCTTGTTTTCTAAGTGTAGATTATTCAGATCTGATCGGGCTGTGTCAAGTTCCCTGACGATCTTTTGATTTTGGACTCTTTGTATTCTTGCCTTATCCTTCCAATTCTCCATTTCTTCCTGGAGCCTTCGATGTTTTTGCTTCATCTTCTCTCTTTCGATCTTGAATTCTTCCTTAGAGATCTCGAATTCTGAGATTTCTCTCAGTTGTGAAGGAATTGGTTGGGTGGGACTTCCCCTAGAAGTATAACCGAATCTTTAACCCGGTTGGCTGTCCATAGCAAATACTGTGGAGCGACACTATCACTTAGAGTTCCTAGCCTCATTCTTCGAGTATCTTTCCATGCTCGAATTGTCTGCTCGACCCTTTTTGACACGTTTGGTTCCCCATAAGAAAATTCCACTCGAATGAGCCCATGAGTCACCGGAATAAACTGCTTAGTTCCATATTGCCTTTGCACCATAAGCGGAGCATAACTCACAACCCCCCACGGACCAAGGAGTTGTACCCATGGTTCCCCGCAACGATATAATATTGGCACAGGGGGCATCCATGGTGCCATCCATTTTACTTGTTTGCTAGTAAGTGTCTGAAAAAATGCCACCCATTCTCCTTTGTTTTTGCGCTTCGGCCACTTGCTTTTGCAAAATTCCTGAATTGGGGCTCCACCTTGCAAATAAGGTTTTGTGAATGAGCTCTTCTCACACTCGAAATGACTTTGAAGCCATACATATAGCATCTGAGCACACCCTATGAAACGTCCTCCCCCTTTCCTTCGACAAAAGTTCAATGATCTTATAGTCTCTGCCAAGATTGCCGGTGATGGATTGCTATTATTCTCGACCTGCTCAAAGAAATGCACTACTGTTGCTTCGATGTGTCCCAAAACCTTCGGAAAGATTATCATCCCATATATAGCCAGAGCGAAAGCAGTCATTCCTTTTTCTTCGTCCAAATGTTTTTCGATGAATGATTTAAGGAAATCCCAAGGTAGGCAAATATGTTCTCCTTTGCGTCTCAGATTGGAATCTCCCACTTTAATCCCGAGGATTTTAGTCAACTTTTTGCAAAGTCCGAACTTCAGCTTTCTAACATATATTTTATCCGGACATTTGAGTTCTATCCCAAGTAGGACTGAGTATTCTTCAATGGTTGGGGTCATGTCCTTTCTATTGAAAGTAAAGCATCTGTATGACGGATCCCAAAAATGGATTGCTGCCTTGATTAGCGATTCTTCGATCATCACCGGGATAAGCAAGGCTATCTGCCCGTATTTATGAGAGAATCTCATCTTTCTTTCTTTACTCACTTGTTCCCAGATATTTGCCAAACTCGTCAAGTCATTTTGTGAAAGATCTAGGTTTATCTTCTCGGGCAGTGTTGATACAAAACCGGCCGTCAAACAATCCCCTTCTTCTTGCTGAGTTTTTTCAGACCAAATCCGTACATCCCTGGGTGCTTCGCATATGACATTCACGGATGAGGCACACACCCGACGTTCAGTGGATTCCATGAGAATTTACGATCGAACAATATATTGAAACAAACACCTCGTTATGGGATGCTAATGATGCCAATGATAATGATGCGGCAAGAAAACAACCACAGAAAACATAATCTGTTAGTGTATGTATACAACTATAATAATGAAATAAAGTTCGGGAAAAACAATCAAATTTCTTTCTACCAATGATATGACTTCCTAAGTTTATATGCTGGATTCGGTATTTCGTATATCTAAAAGGTTCCCAAATTGTTCCTCACTACTGTCCGAAATGGACTAGTAAGGCACCCCGATCCTTGCCTATCGCAGACCGTGAACGAAAAGGGTTCAATTCGGGTGGGAGTATTTTCCAGGCTTGTGCGGAGATTATTATCTCACGAAAGCGTAGGTACTTTACACCCCGAGAGTGTTTCGCTAGCCCATGCGGAGGTATTACCTCACGAGAGCTAAGTACTTTACTCCCTCCTAAAAGGACAAAGCTCGGGTAGAGAGCTCATGTATGAAATGCGTTTTTAGTATGTGAAGTGGCTCGGATGCCCCAAACAATTCAATACACACGGAAAGATGCAAATAATCGCAAATAATTGCAAAAATAACCGTGAATGCAAATTTATTCAAAACCGGAGATTTTTCTTTTAAGATGCAAATAAGGGAACTATGATTAAATAATAGTAAAATCATTAATTTAAGATCCAAGATAACACGTAATCAATTTATGGCTCGACTCTCGAAGAAAGCTTCCCCAGTGGAGTCGCCAAGCTGTCATAACGGTTTTTTTTTACCGCTAGACAATTTTTTTACTTACCTTTTTTTCTTTTTTAAAAATAAATAAATGTTCAAAATAAAAATAAAAATACTGGGAGTCGCCACCGATCTTTTTTGGTTAGGTGTGATTGGTCACCTATGAAAACTTATCTTCTTAATAATATCCTAAAATTAATTAAGGTATATTAAAAAGATAATTTTTGGTCTGCGAAACAAAGTTAGGTTCGGGAGTACGGTTACGCGTGGAGAAGGATTAGAACCCCCACGACGCCCGTTTTTAAAAACGGTACCGATTAATTGCGTGTTATCTTTAATCTTGAAAAACTGATTTTAACTTTAATATTTAATAATAATTCCCTTAGTACACTTTATTTAAAAAGGATGTTTAAAATGAAGGAGAGATAATGTTTTTTTTTATAATTATTTCTGAAGTAAAAGAAATTACTTTGTAAAAATAATTTCCGAATCACTCTGATATTTTCGATAATGTTTCGATAATTATTTTTACACGAACTGTTTTGAAGAACGATAGATATTTCGACCGTTCGAGAAATGATTCGTTTTTTTTTTTTTTTTTTAAAAAGATTTCATTTACCACAGATAATTTTAAAAAGTATGTTTTATTTTGCGGAAAGAAAATAAAGATTAATGAAGATATCTTTTTTTATTATTAAAATTAATCTCCAAAATAAACGAAATTATCCATGTAAAAAAAAAACTTCCAAATCACTCTGATATTTTCGATAATGTTTCGGTAACTAATTTTATTCGAATTGTTTTGTGAGATGATTGATACTCCGACCATCCCGAGATATAATTCGATTTCGAAATATTTTATTATTATTTTATTATTTTTATAAAAATTTGTTTACGGAAAAATTAATAAAAATATCTTTTTATAATTAATTTCGGGATAAAAGAGATTACTTTATGTAAAAATAATTCCCGAACCACTCCGATAATTTCGATAATGTTTCGATAATCATGTTTACACGAACCATTTCAAGGAACAATTGATATTCCGACCATTTCGAGAAAGAGTTCGTTTTCAGAGAATTCCTTTGCCGAAATTAATTTAAAAGACATATTTCATACGCGAAAATTTTATTTGTTAAGAAACTAGATAAAAAAAATCTTTTTTTTTATTTATTTAGTTATTTAATAATGCATAAAAGTAAATAATAACATAAATAAATGTCAATAACAATAAAATCAACAATGAATATAAAAAGAAAGGAAAGGAGAAATAATAATAATAATGGAAAGAAATAAATAGGAAAATAAAATATTAATAAAATAATAATATATTATAATAATAATAATAATAATAATAACAATAATAATGATAATAACAATAACAATAATAACAATAAATACAAATATAGGCATAAAAATATATAAATATATAATAAAATAAATAAATAAATAAATGATAATAATAATAATAATAATAAAGTAAATAAAATAATCAATTAAATATAAAATAAAATGGAAATAATAACAATAGTAATAAATTAATAAATATATATATAATAAATACCAATAATAAATAAAGTAAAAAAATAATAATAATAATAAATATTTAATATAATAATAAATCAAAAAGATTTTTTTATTGTGAATAGTATGTTTTTCAAATTTACCCTATTTATTTTATATATAGTAAAAATTGAGATTTGCATATATATATATATATATATATATATATTCTAATCAATCCTACTTCCTCGTTTCAAATTTTGTCCTTATTTTAATAGAGTTGAAAAAAGTTTTGACTTTAATGTTAAAATTTTAAATAAAAATGATGTTTCATTGATTTTATAATGTGAGAAAGTGAAAAAAAAAAAAAGTAAAGAAAAAACATCATCATTCATTCTAAGAAAGTGAGCACTACATACATTGTGATAGTCAACTCCCACCTTTTGATGTCCCACCCAAGCTCCTCTTTTCTGTCTCTTTCGTTAATTGCTCTCAAGTTTTTATCCTCATCATTAATTTTTTATTCAGAGTTGTTGGCCGAGAAGCTGTTTCAGCAAAAAAAAAAATTTCTTTTCCTTTGAAATTTTCCTGACCCAAGGAGGAACCACCGTGGTCGCCGCCTTCACCGCCGTGCCCACCGTCGCCGCCGCCGCGCCGGAGGTTCTCCGAGTCGAAAAACCACGAAAACACTCTCCTCCTTCTCCTCAATCTAAATCCTAGGCTAGATTTCCCTAAAATCGAAATGAAATTCCTAGATCTAAAAAACAAGATTCTAAATTTTTTTTTTTTTGTATGGTTTCTTTTGGTTTTGATGCTTCGAATCTCTCTTGTTTTTTTTTTGTATTTCGGATCTCTCTGCTTCTAAGGCTTTTTTTTTGTGTGTTTCGGATCTGCTGGTTGATGGGGGTTCCTCCTCGATGGTTTTTTTTTGTTTTTTCTTTGGTGTTTCGGACCTCCCCTTTTATAGGGGGTTGTGGCGGTGGGGAGGTCGGTTCGGGGCTGGCTCGGTGGCGGCGGGTTGGTTCGGTGGCGGCGGGTTGGTTCTGGATGTCAGGCTGGTAGGTGGCTGGCAAGGCAAGTGGGAGGTTAGGTGGCAGTGTTTGGGTGGTGGGGCGGTGGAGAGGCGGCTAGAGGCGGCTAGGGTTTCTTAGGGGGAAAGGCTATTGGTTTGGGCCTGGGCTTGGGTTTGGTTGGGCTAGGTTTGGGCTGAGTTGGGTTTGGGTTTAGGTTTTTTTTTTTTTTTTGGTTTGGGCTGAGTTGGGTTTGGGCCTATAGGGCCAATAGTAAAATAAAATATATATATATATATAATATAATATAATAAAAAAAATAAACAATAGAAAAAAAAATAAAAATAAATAATAAATAAATAATAAAGAAAAAAAACGGGTCGCTACAGCAGGCCCTGTTGGGTCTGTTGGGCCTACTGGTTAGCAGGCCCAAATGGGCCTTGGGTGGGCTTGTAGAAGGCCCGGGTCGGGTTCGGATCCGACCCGGGCCAAAAACGGTTGCAACAAATCTCCAATGAAAATGTCCATGAAAAAGAGAGAAAAAAAACTCAGTTAATCAGTTATAACTTACATGCTGTACTGACTGGTATAATGTAGACTAGATTTGGCACACCCACGGCAATAAAAATCTTCTGTCCCCATCTCCATGCCTCTATTCATGCTTCAGCTCTCATAACGAGTCGTGCATCTTTTTTTTTTTTGTCATTTTCTTCTTCGTTTGTTTTCAACTTTTTAACGGAAGTTACGAAATACAAATACGACCGATCGGTATTTTACCGATGATCGAATAAGTGAATTTCACGACACCATCTCCTTTATTTGCATCGTCTTTGGATTCGTGTTTTTTTTTAAGCGAAATTGATTTTTTTATTAGATAAAAAATCGGGTCAAACATTAAAACCGAACAAGTATGAAGAGAACAAAAAAAAATAGACGCACGGCTCGTTACGAGAGTAGGGGCACAGATAGGAGCAGGGAATGAGGGCAGAGGATTTGGATTCCACCCAGAGGTGAAAAATGTGGTTTCTTTTTTATAAAAAAATGTATTTTAATGAAAGTATTTGACAAAAATATGGTAATTTTTAAGGTAAAAATAGGTAATTTTTTAGGGATGAGTAGTTTTTGTTTTAAATATTTATATTCTTAAAAAAATTAAAAGATATTAATAATTTTATTTTTATTTTTTATGTCAATTTCATAATTGAGTTGGTGTCACTTAACTCGTGACACCAACTCAATTAAATGTTTTATAATAAATATAGATATGATAATGCTTTACTAATTATAAAGTTTTTCATTGAATTGATGTCACGATTTAAAATGACACCAACTCAATTAAAAAAAATTATATAAAAATCAAATTAAATTTATAATAATAAAATAAAATTAGGGATATTTAGTTTTTTAATTTTAAAAAAATAAATACCCACTAAAAAACTACTCATTTTTTAATATCTTTTAATTATTTAAAAATAACTATTCACTTATTTATTTTATTTTTAAATTTTACAAGGGGTTGTGATAAATTCTAACATTTCTAATTTTATTTAAGCAATCGTATATTATGGTGTGTAAGAAAATGGTGTCTCACTGAATTCTGCTAATTCAATTTGCAATGAAAATCTAACTGGCTCTGTTTTGTACTTTTGTACATCTATAGCTATCCCACTAGCCTCTTATGCTTTGCCTGTTTCAATACGAAGGGAAAATGGCTGAGAACGGCGAAAACTGTGGTGGTGCGAATAATTTCAAAGAGAAAGTTATGGAGTGAATTTTAAGTGCTTTAATTGTTCAATTTATCAAAAGATCTCAAAATTGAAGTTTTTGAATCTTTATTTATAATCCACCAAAAGAAATTATAAAAGTGAGTAATTATTAAAAATTTCATTACCTAAAAATAACACAAAACATGGGTTAATGGAAGAGGAAAGTTACAAAAAGTTAAAATATCTAATGAAAGAATTTTAGGTGAAAGACAATGAATGTTGATTCCGTGATAGCACACCTAAAAATGTTAAACTTTAAAAAAAAAATTAAATTACTATTAAAATAAAAACCCCCAATATTTCTAATAGTAATTTTCTTTATTAAAAAAATATATGTTTTTTAAATTTTTTTTACTAAATCAAAATGCATATACAATCTGCTTGCTATTAGAAATTTAGAATAAAACAAGAAGTGCAAAAATGTAGTTTAAACACTTGGTTTTCCCTCGCTTTCTCCAGACTATTTAAGATCAGAGTTCAAATTTCAAAAGCAGCTTTTCAATTAGAAAGAGAGAGACAGAGAGAAATGGAAGGAACCGAAGAGGAAACCAAAGATGGGGCTCGAAAATTGCAGGTCGCCATTCGCTGTGCCAAAGCTGCGTTTCTGCTTTCTTCACTGAAATCATCCGTGAATCGCGTCTTCGAAGCTGCAAACAACGACGACGAACAACCTGAGGTTAATAATTTTGTTCCTCTTTCTTTGCTCGAATTTGTGTTTAATACGGTTCAAAATTAAGATCCTAATTAATTTTTTTTTTTTTTGGGTCCTGACTCGACGTAGTTAAAGGAGAAGATGATGAGAGAAATAGAAAATCTGAGGGTGGAGTTAGTGAAGGAGCGACTGAAGATCAAGAAAGTCAAACTCTGTGGATTGATGGAGCTGATTCTTCAAGTCATCTTCGTTACGTTGATTTCCAGTTTCTTTATGAAGCACTTGACATCTTTCTCTTTTGATGATGAATCTCCCTTTTGTAATTACCAAGCAAACTAGCTTCGGCTTAAAATTTTTCGAATATTTTCCAGTCATTTAGAATGTGATTCAAGTTACGAACAGTACTGCATCCATTTTGATTTTGAAGAAAATTTTTAGTTGTTTGTTTTGAGATCGATTTGCCAAACAGATTTACTCATTATTAGTGTGTTTGTTTTATGTTTGTTGGAATAATTTAATCTTAGGCTACAATAATTGCCAATTTCATGAAATTCGGAGCCATAGAAAACAAGTTCTCGTTTGGGGTAGTCGTAACCAATTAAATGACATCAATTCAATAAATAAAAATATAATAAAATAAAATAAAATAAAAATAATTATATTTTTTAATATTTATATATATAAAAAATTATTTATTTTTAAAAAAATTACTTTTCCAGAAAAAAAATTACCCACCTAAACAAATTATTTAACTCTTAAATAAATTACCTATTTCTAAAAAATCACAAAATTTATATCTGAAAAAAAAAAAATCACCCACATTATGGTTGTTGCAAATTCTAATTTTAATAACTTAATAAAAAATTGACTCTCATGTTTGACTTATCACACAAATTACAACACTTAACAAAGATAGAAAAGCTGATATAATTGCTCTCTAAAAATAATTAAGTCAGATTTGATAATATTTTATCCATTATTAAATAAATAAAAAGAAAAAACAAAAGGGAAATAATAATAAAAAGTCATAAGAAGAAAATCGACTCGACTTACTCTTTTGACCCCTCTTTTATTCGAGTTAGAATTTAATCCATTATTTTTTTTGTCAATTATTTTTTAATACATTCATTTTTATCATTGACATGTGTAAGACTCACTCATTAATTGAAAAAATAATAAATGATGATTAAAATATATTGAAAAATAATTGATGAAAAACATTTCATTCCTCCCCCAAAATAATAAAATCCCCTCCCAAACACCAAACCCACCATTTTCCACCACCGATTAAACAATGCCCAAATCCCATCTCCAATTCAAAAATTCCCTCCGCCACCACCAACCTCGCCGCCCATTTCCCTCTAATTCAAATTTACTCATCCCCGGTGGTTTATTCACGGGAAATCATTAACTGATAGTCCGTGATTCCTAGCTACATCATTAATTTTTTATTGTTACAATTGGCTAACTTGATTAGTCGGTTGGTTGTTTAGTTACTTGATAGAACTGTAGAAATATTTTTCTTTGATCATCCTTTATAATATTTTTTCGTTTTTTATTCTCAGTTTTTTATTCTCAATTTTTTAAAATTTTAAATGATGTATTTAAAGTTATTGATTCGCACATTGATTAGCGGGTCGATTTAAAATTTATATCTAATCTGCACGAAAAAAGTGAAAAAAGAAAATTATTTTATTAATTAATTTTTATTTTATTTTTAAATAATGTATTTAAAAGGATTAGTTCGCACGTTAATTTACGGATTGATTTAAGATCTGTACTCGATCGGCTCGAAAGAAAAGTTTTTAAAAAATTATTTTATTAATTATTTTTATTTTAATTTTAAATGATGTATTTAAAAACATAAATCTGCACATTAAATCGTTAATCAATTTAAAATCCGTACACGATTCACTTAAAAAAAATTTACTGCTAGAAAATTGATCCTAGGAAAATAACATAATCTGCACGAAAAAAGTGAAAAAAGAAAAAACAAAAGGGAAATAATAATAAAAAATCAGAGGAACAAAACCGACTCGGCTCACTCTTTTGAGTTTTGACCCCTCCTTTCATTCCTCCCCTAAAATAATAAAATCCCCTCCCAAACACCAAACCCGCCATTTTCCACCACCGTTTAAACAATGCCCAAATCCCATCTCCACTTCAAAAATTCGCTCCGCTACCACCAACCTCGCCGTCCATTTCCCTCTAATTCAAATTTTCTCATCCCCGGTGGTTTATTCATCGACCCCAGCTTTCCCTCTTCCTTCCTCGACCTCATTTCCCCTTTTAAAGATTCTTCCGCTTCCAATAAAACGGCTTTCTTTGCTCGGAGGCAAAAGCGGGAGTCGATTGCGGTTAAAGACTTGCTTTTTTTGTCCGTTAGCTTGAGCAACGATGGGCTTGTTTCAGAACCGAAGGAATTTCTCTTACAAAACGGAGTAAAAAAGAAGAGCAATGGGGAAGTAGCTGTAGCCAAACGGAATGTTAGGGTTACGCGCCGTGGCGCCGTCAATACTACCAAGCATTTATGGGCTGGAGCTACCGCAGCCATGGTTTCCAGGTAATATTTAATTAACTTCATTGTAGTTTAGCCTCATGCCTTTTTATCCTATTTGCCTAGAAACCCTTTCTTTTTAAATTTATTTTATTTTAATCCACTCGAGTTATTGTTTAAATGATGTAGAACATTTGTTGCTCCGCTAGAGAGATTAAAGCTGGAATACATAGTTCGTGGTGAACAAAGAAATATATTTGAGCTTGTTAAGAAGATTTCGATGACGCAAGGATTACTTGGATTTTGGAAAGGGAACTTCATTAATGTTCTTCGCACGGCTCCATTTAAAGCTGTAAATTTTTATGCTTACGATACATATAGGAAGCAATTGCGTAGATTGTCTGGAAATGAGGAAACCACAAATTCTGAGAGGTTTGTTGCTGGTGCTGCAGCTGGCATTACCGCTACCATACTCTGCTTACCTCTTGATACTGTATGTGGAAACATGAGATTTCGTTCCCCTTTTCTATGTTACTCCGATTTTTCATTTTTCTTGAAGTATCTGTGTCCGATACTTATCTGGACATGAGTATGGGGATATGATCTTCCAAGGACCCTCCAAACATATGGAAATCTTGGAAAAAAAATTGAACATACCCATGTCAGACACTCACACCTGAGTCTAAGTAACATAGCCCCTTTTCATTATTCTATCTTCAATCTGAGCTTACTCTTGTAGGCAAGGCATGTTAAAGTTGTACATTAGAGGCAACTGCTATAAATAGCTGATGTGCGATTGTTGATACTTTTTGTTATTATAGTTGTCAAAGTTGTAGATTAATGTTAGCATCTAGTCTCAAATTTTAGGAGTATGGTTCTTGACCAAATATCGTGATGATTTCCCTTTATATCATCACAATTTCAAGTCTAGTATGATTAAATCTGCATACTTTGAGATGTCCAACTCCAACGTAATATTTTTTCGACCACTCAAGGTGAAGGATGGTGGCTCCGGGGGCATCTTTCTATTTAAATCATGATAATGCCACGTGAATCAAAATGTTATTTGAGATTTTTATAAAATAAGAAACTGTGACCGTTCATCGGTAAAGGCTTTTGTCAAATTCTGGGTTCACTGTAACTTGCTATATATTGAGAGGACCTTTTTTTACTGACTATGAATAGTTTCATTCTGTTCCTGTCCGAATAATCATCAACTTCTTAAGGCAATTTTTTTCTGCTTTGTTTTATTCTGTTCTTTACTTTTATACATTTATTAAAGAGCACTTAATGTGCAACTTACAAGTGTTTTAATGCCTTCCTGCTTCCAGTAGGTGCATACCAGTTATTGATTGATTTTTGTTTCTTTTTTACTCCCTTTTCGCCCCCTCTTCTTCTATGAGGATAGTTGTTGACTATTTGTTTATTGCTATGTTGTACAGATCCGAACTAAGATAGTGGCATCAGGTGCAGAAGCCTTAGGCGGTGTCATTGGTGCTTTTCGTCACATGATCCGAACTGAAGGATTCTTTTCGCTCTACAAAGGTCTAGTGCCTTCTATTTTAAGCATGGCTCCTGCAGCTGCAGTATTCTATGGCGTGTATGATGTGTTGAAGTCAGCTTATTTGCACTCACTGGAAGGTAGGAAAAGAATTCAGAACATGAGTCAGATGGGGCCGGAATTGAATGCTTTGGATCAGCTAGAGTTGGGACCAGTCAGGACATTACTATATGGGGCTATTGGTGGTGCTTGTGCTGAAGTTGCTACTTATCCATTTGAAGTTGTGAGAAGACAGTTGCAATTGCAAGTCCAAGCAAGCAAAATGGGTGCATTGGCAACTGGTGTGAAGATTGTTGAGCAAGGAGGAGTTCCAGCACTCTATGCTGGGCTAATTCCCAGCTTGCTACAAGTAAGTGGATATGAAGCTCTTAATAAAATCCTCAGGAATTGTTTCTCAAAAGCTTTATGTTAATTATACCCTCTTCGTAAATGCAGACATGGGTTAAACAATCAAGATAACACCAGAACATGAGAGTTCATCACACATTTATGTTTCTGTTCTGTTCTTAAGTTGTATGAACTTGATTATTTTCAACGTTAGTTATATATATATATATATATATATAACATTTGATCTGCTAAACGTTTAAATGGGATATTTTACTTGTTTACACCTACTCTTTGAGCTCATTTGCTTTTCACCACAATACAATATCATGTATGTTGTCATTTATCGAGATGGTATGTGGTCTTTGCATTGAGCTTACTACGAAATGTGGCTTTTGATACTAAGTTGAGTTCCTCATGACTCAAAGTTGAGGTGTATGTATTACCAACAAAAAAAAAAAAAAAGAGAAGAAAATTTTGATGTGTATTTCTGGAATCATGTTCTGCTTAAATAATCTAATCCCAAAATGTATTTACTTGTGTAGTACTTGTGATAATGATTTTAAAAAGGAATTGTATAATCTTGCTTTATTTTTATTTTTTTCAATTCCCCTGTTAATTCTGATATTTTTCATCTTCAGGTCCTTCCTTCTGGTGCAATAAGTTATTTTGTATACGAGTTTATGAAGATTGTTCTCAAAGTGAATTGAAGAGAGACAACGGATCCTCTCAGGAAAAGAACTGGTAGGATTTTGTACAGTGACTATAAAATGAGCACAGCTGCTGGGATTCAGAACGGTAAGAATTAGTCATATAAACTTAACAGTTACTATTGGTGTTCTCTGCATATTTTTGTACCTGACAAGAGAGAAATGGAAATCTTTATTGACATCTTAAATTCTTTTCTTGATTATAGATCCACCATCCAATTGCTGACTGAATTTTGACTTTCATAGTTTAGAAGCTTGGTTTTATTAATAATATAATTTAGTGGTTTTCATTTCTATTATGCTTGCTGACATATTCTCATTCATAAGATCTATGTTGCTCCGACTCTTCATTTTTCTTGAAGTACCCGTGTCCGACACCCATGTCCGACACATACCCGGACATGGGTATGGGGATATAATCCTCCAAAAACCCTCCAAATACATGGAAATCTTAGAAAAAATTGAACATATCCGTGTCGGACACATACCCGTGTCCGATAACATAGCATAAGATCAGGACTTTGATGATGCATTGAAGCATTTCCTAGGGACTTTGGGTGTTTGGAGGGGGGATTTATAATAACAGCTTTTGATGATGCCATTTATGAATGACACACACTTGATGCTTCCAAATGATTTGAAACATTTTATGAGAAGGATTTCTAATATGTATTACCATCTTTGGGCAAAAAAACAAAGAAACTCTCTAATGTGAAATTAGTGTGCTTCTTTTCCATCCACATAAATTTTCTCTGCTTATAAATGGGAAAAATAAAACCCTCTAACAATCTATTTTGGCACTCCTTGTTTATGTACAAAATTTTGGTTCTGCCTCTGGCTTTTGCAGGTATATATAGCTATCCAATCTTGCTCGACCGATTGACAAGCATTTCTATTAAAATCGAATTTAATCAAACTGGTTCAATCGGTTAAAAAAGGGTAAAAAACTGATTGTATATATATATATATATATATTTAAAATTATATTTGTAATTAATTAGATTTGAACCTTTATCTTCCTAGTTTTATAGTAAAGATTTTGCTATTAAATCGAATTCATATTTTTGTTAATTATTAACTATATTTAATATTTATTTAATATTAAATTTAATGTTTAAATATTTTTTAAAAAAATACATCAAATTGGTCAGTCTAACCGGTTGAATTGGTTGGACCGAAAATCAAAGGTCTGATGAGTTCGACTTTTGATTCGATTTTTTTAATCTTGAATTTAGAATAGTATTTTTCTCTCATATATGAGAAGGATTGGGTTTGAAAAAAAAAATGAAAAGTATAAATTCATCATTTTCGTTACTTATCCTGTAAAACGAAGTAATTTTTTCTTTCTTTCATTTTTCTTTCATTCCCTTTTCGTCTTACCAAATATATCCTTCACAATCTTCTTTTCAACCAGGGTTTTTAGTTTTAACTAGTGCCTATAAATATCAGATAAGTAGATCTTACTTTTATCAGTCATAATTTTTTACACTAATCCTTCACAATCTTCTTTCCAGCCAGTGTCCTTCATTCTTAAACGTTAGGATTGACGAATTTTCTACTTTATTTATACTCTGCTTTGTCGATTACTTCTCCATGTAGGAAGGAACGTGAGAGGTTTGCTTCTCCTTGGAACGAGAAACTTACGATCAAAGTTAGGGATTGTTTTATTCTGTAAAGGGATAAATTATGTATCAAGTTTAGAATAAACTTGATAACAGAAATTTTTATTTTAGCATTCAATTTTCATTTTCCAACCTTTACAAATGCTTCTCAAAACAACATCATATTATTGTATACTATAGCTTAGACTTTTGATAATTTTGGACTAGATACAAAAAGATATATGGATGTAACATATTTAATAAATACGAAAATAATATAATAAATAAAACATATGATATGAAAATTTTAAACATGATTAACATAAGACAATTAATACTTAAAATTTTAAAAAAATTTAATAATATTTTTGTATTTAAAAAAAAAATACAATAGACTTTGAACTTCATTGCTCATAGGAGTCATCAATCATAGATTCAAAGCTCATTTTATTAATTAATCTTCAATTATTATATAATTAAAACAACACAATCTGATTCCCAACAAAGACTACAAACGAGAACAAAGGAGAGAGTAAAAACCCTAATTAGAACCCCCCAATGCCCAGTACTCAGCCCGTCAGCCGTATCGACCACCGTTCCTTAAACCTCATCCTCATTTAGAAGCATATTAGGGATTCCCTTATTAACCGGAAACTTCCTGCCCGTCTCGGGGCAAAGAAGAGCACCTTCCTCAAGATGAAGCTCCAAAAGAGCATGATGAAACTTTCTCAAAAACTCGTGGTCCGACTCTAACACCGACGGCTCAGGTGCCTCCTCAGGAAGCTCGACGTAGCCCATGATTCTCGAAGCATCCGAAAACGCTTTCCAATCGATCTTTGGAAATATGTTTCTGAGGATATCGTGATTGATTTCGACTTGCTTCTCCACCACTTTCTCTACTTCGATCCTCAGAGGGAAACCGTTGGTTACCCCCTTGATGTTTGAAGACAACATGTTGTGAGTTAGCAACCTCATCTCCTTCCTTTCTTTTTCAGTCTTTTCGCTTGTTTTCAGTTTCTTTGTTTCGGCTTCTGGGTTAAGAAGAGTAAATGCTTGATGCTTGGCTTGTTTGTAGGGGTTTAGTGCCTTGTGGGTTTTGTGACTTTTGTTTTGTGGAAGGACAATATGTCCTAGTTCTTGAAAGGTGTGTTTGGTGAGAGATTTTTAAAATTTTAAAATAAAATTATTCTATTTGATAAAATAAAAATTAGAATGGTTAAAATTTTTGAAATTTGAAAGAAAAATTCTCTTTTCAAAAGATGAAATTTGTGAAATACTTTGATTATTTAATAAGACATTAACATTTATTATTTTTTTAAGTAATTTTTATATTTTTAATTTTAATTACGAAATTTCATTTCAAATTTCATTTTTGTAATTTTTTTATATTATTAGTAATATCTAAATATTTTTACAAATCTAATAACACTCATATGGCATATTTTTTCAATATTTTTTTTATTTTATTTCTAATATATATTTTTTTAATTCATCAAATTTTAATATTTTAAAATTTTTTTAATTCATATATATTTATCTAAATAATACAATTATAAATACTAATATTTTAAAATTTCTTATTCAAAAACACTCTCAAAATTTGAGATATTTTGTGTTGTTAAAGTTAAGCCCTAGTTCTTAAGCCCTAGGTTTGGACTGGGGTTACAGTTATTTCTTGGCAATTTTAGAACTTAGGCCTAGCTAACAATATACCAATTTTTGGTATTTAAAAAAAAGAATTTGTTTCGTCTATCGTCAATAAAAATTTTAAATTTTATAAACAAAAAAATTAATAGAATGACACATAATTTTTTTAATATATATAAAAAAGAAATAAGATATGCCGTAATCTCTTAATTTAACTTGTAAAGTTAAAAAAATTTATTGTTCAATGCATAAAAAAAGATCTTTTTTAATTTCAAATTGTAGTATTTTTCTCTTGTTAAAAGAAAGAAATTGAAATAACTAATGGTGAAAGTAGTTTGATTATCATATAATTATGTTGTTTTAAGTAAAGGATAAAAGTCTAACTAGGTTATATAATGTTGAAGCTGATGTCCTCCCAGTCTTCACAAAATTTACAAATACAAAAACCGTACGTACTGCTAACATTTCTTTTTAGACATTTATATTTGTTTATAGTAGCATTTCTATGTGAAATTGGCACCAACTTATTAAGTAGAAGAAATCTCCAAAGAATTTCTTTTTAGACATTTATATCACATGCTAATGTCACGTGATCATTATTGAGATGTACAGTGTTCACGATTATATGTTCAAAGATTTTTTTTGATAACATGATATTTTTCTCCATATAGTCTTGTGACACCCTCATCACAGTTGACCCATAGAATTGACCCACCTTTTCTATCCGGTTGAGACGCTTGGAGTCGGACAATTAAAGTAAAGTCGGACAATTAAAGGTTGATTTTGATATCACTTGTCAAATGACTATTATTTTATTTCCGCAAAATCGATTTATTGAAATATGCAGCGCTCACACTTATACATCTAAACACTCTTCCTTTCTTTTCGATATGAAATTGAAGAACGCTATCTACTCATATACAACGCTCACGTTTATATACCCAAAATATACATGTTGGCACAATTAGGAGAAGAGTTGATTCATATCTTCAACAGTTACAATTGTACATATATGAACCGAGAAACAACTCCTAAATGTGCAGATTTAACAATCCTAAAGAAGTTTGGCAAACACCGATTATCCCAAAAACTCAGTTTCAAAAAACAAAAAATCATATGTAAAGTAATACCTTGATTAACTTGATATGAAATTCCACCACTTGTACAGGCCAATGCCATAAATTGTGGTGTAAATAATCACTCTCATAGGGTAGATCCTATACCTGCACAGAAACAGACATTTGTGAAAAAAAAAAAAAAAAACCTAATATCAATCAAATCATCTCCTAAAAGTATCATAAATTAATGATAATTAAGTTCCAATTCCATAAGTTATTTTCTTCAAGTTTTTATTTGGGAGGTCCACTCCAGACTCCAGACAGATAGGGGTACCGATTGAACGACATCCGAAAACACCATGGCCAATCCTGGCACGAGCTTTGAATATAGATCATACATTTATGAAATGAAACCAGTACAGTCTACAGTAGATCTGATAATTCCTATATCTGTATTGTATTCGTGTACTTTTATATATTATAACCGTGTTTAAGGTATTATATTTTTATATAAATTTTGATATATTAATAATTCGTGTTATATAAATTTAACATGTTAATGTATTTGTATCATATTCGTATTCATATCGTATACAAAATTATCGGATGATTAATGACCAGTAAAAAGAAAGGCCTAGTCCAGTACTCCCAGGACCCAACCAGCCTTGACGTGATTAAAGGCCGGTAGAAGACTCTTACCGCAACCATGGCTTCATTCAGCCAACCCAAGTAATATACTGTGCTTGAGCTAAATGGAGTAATTAAGGTTGATTTTGAGTACTGTAATGGTAAATGATAAGAAAAAAAAAAAAAAATGAAACTTATCATAGTAAATTTAAGTTCTAAACTAGAGTTTTATTAACATGTGAAACTAAACCTAAACAGAACCTACAGTCCAGCAATGTTTCATCATCCACCTATATATGCAAAATGGTAAATTCGTTAGGAAAAATAAAGCATGTTATTACTTATATATTTATGTTATCCAAACTCGAGTGAGCTTTAGATTTAGATATGAATATGTGTCCAATACAAATATATTCAATTTTTTTTTATGTTTTTTTTCATAAGATCATAACTCGTATCTATGTCCGAATAAAGAGAAATTGAGAAAATGAAACACAAGAAGAAAAAGAAAAAGGAGAAATTAATAATTATTAACCTTTTTAATCCAGATCTTCGAGCAAGAATAGCAGCTCTTTCTTCAGCAGTAACCGGATAACACCAATGAGAAAATTCACGATCGAAGAAATCCCAGTCAGGCAAAAGTATACCAGCAATTCCAACCATCCCAAACACATAAGTTATCATTATTTTCTTCAAAGATAACGTCAATATCCCAACTAACACTATAATCACCGTTAGCAATACTATAGCTGACCTTACAGCCGCATCGTTCGCCATTAATTTGAGTCCAAGAAGAAAGAAAAAAAAGTGATAGCTTCCTCTTACCTAATATATAGTTTAAAGCCTAAAGAAGAAGAAGAAGAAGAAGAAGAAGGGCAACCTCTGGCAGCACTGAAAAATGAGGAAGAAACAGTACTTTTTGGGTTTTTTTTTTTTTGCAGAAATGAATGAAACTAGTCAGGGAACTAACTGCTTTTAATGCCTATTGTCTCAACGGTTCCTTCGCTTTCTTTAAAACATTAAATGTTTGTTGCCATTTAATTTGGCTTTTAGGGTGGAGTATTTATCAATTTTTTTTCATTTCTAACGTGGCACGTGTGCAGACCAACGAGCGTGACATGTTTGCATTGCCATGCACCGTTTCCTGTTCAAAGTCTTCCAAACTTATTTGTTATTTCTGATTTGTTCCCATTTCTGGTCTAATTAAGTTAAAAGGATGTCTCTAAGGATGGGAAAAAGAGAGACAAATTACGTTAATCTTGTAAGTGCGGGGAAATAGAAGAAGAGAGAATTTATAAGTGCGGAGATAGAACCTTAATCTTGAGAGAATTTACCTTATGAAAGAAATGTGTGAATCATTTAGATTAAACCTTACAAGTTTACTACCTAAATATAAGGTTAGAGGTGAGCACTAGTAGGGTGTATTGACTAAACCGATCGAAACCGGTCCTAATCGGTTCATTCGGTTCGATTTAGTTGGTTTTGACAAATTTTGATTAAGCAAATTGGTTTAAATAAATTTATTCGGTCGATTTGCGTTTTTTTTATTTTCCAAATCCGATTATCTTACCCAACCCATAATCATATTATTCAATTTCATAAGCCCAAAACAAAATTCAAACCGATGTAACCGATCGAATCGAAATAATTAATTTCGGTTTCTAATATAAAATTTGGTTGATTTTTTAAACTTGATCAGCGTATTCAATTTTTGAAATTCTAAAACCGAAACGATCGAATCGACCTAATACTCACCTAAGACTTTAACAGGTCAATGATTCAACCTTGCTAGCTATATGGGTTCTGGGATTGACGTTGTTGAGAAATGGGCTGAGCTGACTAGGCTCTCTTCAATAGAGAATCTGGATTCTATTATATGGGAAGAAATCCGATTGATAAGAGAGCGAGTCCATTGGAATAGAGATGACCATACCCAGAAGGAGAAGAAAGTGGATCTTAGGCCTCACTAAATCCACTAGATTTTGGGCTTGAGCCAACTTATTGAACTCGGCCGATCTATTACTCAAGTTTCAACCTATGCTACACTAATTAATTAAAAAAAGAAAGAAAGAAAGAAAGAAAAACCTTGGGGATCAAAGAAGCTTGTTTATATTCATTAGAAAATAAAATGGCATGATGTTAAAAAGAAATTATAATAAAATTTAGCTGACCATATGACAGAATGGGATTTGGTACATTGATTTTATAAAGAAGAGAATATTTGGTAATTCATAGATTCTTGAGATAATTAATGCCTTTTTTTAATTAAGATTATGCAAGCTGTGAGCTATTCCAAGGTTTTATCCTCAGTTTCATTAGCCAAAAAACTAGAAGAAGAAAAAAAAAAAGTTTGATATTGCAGCCATTCTTGAACCTATGATAAAACATTCGAGGATGCAGCAGATTGGCAGAAAAGGCATCAAATTTCGATGTCCTTTAACCTTTTTGTTCCTCTACAAATCCTCAGACCATCAAAGCAACCACCTCGACCTCGAAAACATCGAATCGACACATCCCACAATAAATTTAATTAACTTCGAATTTGTTGAACTTCAGATTGGACTGGCAGCCATTTAACTTGCTGCATAAACAAGTGATGTTGAGTGAAAATTATTTGATATTTAGTTTGTTTGATTAATTATCTCTTTCACTCTCCCTTTCTAGCCTTATCTCTACTTCTGATGTCAATACCAGCAGGAGTCAAATCGTAAGAGACTATAAAGTGTATGGCTGAAACTCCAAGCTACTGGCATCAACCACTAAACTAATTTTTAATCATAGTTAAGCATAAAATAAACCAACTTGCTTCACATGATATACAATTTCCTTGACATTTTCATAACATATATAAAATCCTTATAGTTTAGTTTGCAATGGTTGGGCCAAAATTGACAGTATTGGCTTGTCTCATATGACTGAAGGAGACTGCAACTTATTATATTCATCTCCAGTGGAAAATGTTTGAAATTTTATCACCAAATTCGAGTTAAACCTCATAGTTTGGACAATAGAGAATAAGAATAAAAGAATTTGGGCCAAAAATAATTGTTCCTGTGGAGACACAGCATTGGTGGCCATGCAAATATAATTGATCAGAAGGCAAAGATTAGGATATATTGAAATCTGCATATTTCTCCTTACAGTTCTTCTTTTAGTGTTACTAGAATTTAGGTTGTATAGAATGGTGGAAGGTGGGAGCTGTCTGGTTATAAAGTATACTTGTAATTTTTTTGGTACAAAAAAGCCGTCGTATGGGGATAAAGGAAAGAATTGCTGATGCTGAGATTCGAATCCCTAACTTACTGAATGTCTTAAAAGTGATTGTATGAACCGATTGAGTTAAGCCCTTAATTGAAAGTATTCTTATATTGAGTAACATTCACGCGGGTCAGGTGTGTAAACAATTGTTTTATAGTATTCTGTGGGCTCCAATTTAGTTATCTGTTTTAATTTTGTTTATTCTAGGTCTTACCAGACATTTGGAGTTGATTTCTCCCTTGTTGAAGTTAATTTTTCTTTTTGATAATATAGTCAGGATATCTTAAGTTTTGGCTGAACCTAATTCCTCTCAAAATGATTTTAAAATTAATTTATTTTATTATTATAGAAATCAATCTATATGTACTTGCAAAATCTGAATCAAGCATTAGAGTTTAACCAAAGCTAAAAGTGGATCAGAGTCAAATCATACTTTCACTTGTTTAAACGTACATACATGATACATGTATGTGTATATATACGGTACACAATGAATTAGGTATGCTTTCTGGAAGAATTAAAGTCATGAGGCATATGATTAAATTATATATAATTACCTGACACTTTGTTTATGTGTGTTGTGTCTTTGTGTTTATTATATTGTTGCGTATTTATTAAATGTGTCGTATCCAAAATTATCAGGTTTATAATCCAGGAGAATATGGCTATTCTAACAGGCTAACTTAAAGTCAACTAGATTTCTTGCTTCTTCTATCTTCCCATGGTCCTGATTAGGTTATCCATTAGGGACTTAAACATAAGTTTTCTGAAATGGGTTTCCAACTGTTCCTATATATTTCTCAATTCCTAAAGACAAGCTTAATCCACAAGCCATCTTCATCAAGTTTTTTATTGAAAGATACGAATGTGGATTACAGTGAGGCTAAATGCTAATGTGGGATTAAAAATTTGGAAGAAGTTACCTAAAAGAAAGGAAAGTAAAACAGAAATCAATAAATTCAAAGGTTCAACAGTGAAAAAATTTTACTTACAAATAAAAAGTAGCTAGGACCAGATCTTTTGCATGATTATGTGTCGGTATAAGCAGATATTTAGATCATATTAGTTTGGCTCTTAAGGCCAACAAGTTGATGGCCAGGACGTCAGGTTTTAGATACATTGGTTGGAAACCTGCTGAATAAAGCAAATTAGTTTGTTTAACAGACACTTGAAAACGTAGTAGATCATATATTAAAAGTTAAAAACTGAAAATTTTAAAGGTTTTAATTATCATATGACATCACAGCTTTATTTATTCAAATCACACTATGGTCCACCCGACAAGGAACCTTGGTTGAAGGACCAAATTCTATATTACTGTTCTTTGTGTATGAAAAGTCTAAACGTTTACTAACTAATTAATTTGAAGCAGAAACGATTGGTTGGATGGAGTTTGTGTAGAAAGAAAGGAAAAAAAAAAAATTATAGCCAAAAATGGTCTCTCTCACTCTTGTGGCTGTTGGCAATTGACATTGACACTAACTACGTTAACAAATAAAAACAAGAGTTTAGGTTTGAAAGAGCCTAATTATCTTATAAAATAAGGTAAGTTCCCAATCTTGCAGAAGTAAGAACCAAGGAATTAAAGCAATCTTGTTGGATTTTTAGGTTGATAAATTAAAGGTGAGCTCAAGGAGAGGGCTGCTTGAAAAGTTAGAGGGTCTGCAAAGGAGAGCAAATGATTAAAAAAAGCGTCGGAGTTGTTATTTCGGGACGTACTTCGATGTCTGAATTACATCCCAATTCTAAGCTGCAACCAACTGAAAGAAAAATGTATGAATATTTTTTTTTTTTTGCTTCATTCCCTGGACAATTATGAGTAAACTAGTTAATTAAATAGTAGGTAGATTCAGTTCAGATCTGAGACTCAATTTTATAGGTTTTAGTGGACTTTTGCCATGTTCATATAAAATCTCTGCTTTTCATTGAATGATTACAAATGCAAAGATACAATTTCTGGTGAATGATTATCGTGCTGTCTAAATTTGGTTTTCTTAAAATTTGGGTTGGTAGCTTTTATTTTTTCAACAAAAAACTTAATAAAAGAAAAACTAGCTTGTGCTACAGGATAACCTTCTGCTTTATTACTTGGTTTTAAAAAACTAAAGGATACGACCCAAGACAAGGGAAATTATGCAAAAGAACACGAAGATGAAGACAAACGCTACTAGCAACAAATGCAATCGAACTAATTATCGTGTGATTGAATTTCTCTGACTATATGCTATTTTGATTCGGGTGAGTGTCAAATACAATTATGTTTTCGATATGGGTATATTCAATTATTTTTTATATATTTTTTCATATATTAATTTGAAAGATCATATATCGTACCTATGTCCGAATATGTATCATATACAAATATCGAAAATGGGTATTTTAAGAAAAATAAAAAATCCGGATAATATTATAGATCTCTTATGACTTACATTTATAGAAGAAAAAAAACTGGTGTTGATTTGGGGTGTTTGCTGCACCAACTTCTCTTCTAACCATGTACAATCCATTGGGTCAAAAGATCCTCATTTGTCTTTTTTCTAACAAAATAGCTAGCTACCTTGATATTAAATTTATCTAGGCAAATCATCATTGTAATTTTCACCTTTGTTATTAAATTTATTTGGATAATTTTATCAATGATGATTTGCGTAGATATTTTCCTATTTGTTATTTCTGTTGAAACTTGAAATGATGAAGAGATGTGCTAGATGTTTTTAAGAACCAGAAGTTGGGGTTCAACGAAACCTTGATGTATTCGTGCATTCTTATTTCTTGGAGAAAACCCATTTTTTTCGTTTCTTTCGCTTTTTTTGTCTCCTGTTTCTAAATTTGATTTCTTTTTCAACTGATTACTAACAATTTACAAGACATGATTGGCAAGATCGACAAGTTTTAGTTAGTACTAATTATAAAAGAGGGAATTTGTCGATTTCTTTGCTTAACTATATGTTGTAATTAGAAAATTAACGGGGGACTCTGGAATTTATAATGATACATATACTGTATATGATCAAAAGTCTCAAAAAAAAAAAAAAAAAGGTATGACTTCAAAGCGTGTATCAATTGTGTACTTGGAGTTTTATTCATTCAAACAGTTAGTGTGCAAAAAGACTCCGAAAATATAATGAAATCAAAAGATTGATTTTGTTTTGTATTGACGAAATCAATTAATCGAGTACTCATCGACATATAACAGAATTATCTTACTCTTATAGAGTTTTTCTATAGCAAAACAATATATAAAGCAATTTGGAGAAAAACTGAAAAATATTAAGAAGGATGAGAGATTGAACGTATGCTGTTTTTGTCTTAAATTGAATTAGAGGATTCCCTATTTAAACACAATTAAAAATCTGTTTATATACAGATATAACTGTTCAGACATAATTGTCTGTACGAACAAATATATAATTGTTAAAATAGTTAACTAATCATCATTTAGTTCTTCAAAAATTAAACTTAAACAATAAAATAATAGTTTATTATTTAATTAATTGCAGATGGTAAGTGCATAACTGATAATTCCTTTATACATAGTTGGATATTCAATGACCTAATTAAGTATTGCATTTCCATTTAAATTAAAAAGAATGTGTTTATTAACATCTTGGCTGTTATGACAATTTTATCCCCTAAAGAAATTGTGTTGAATGCTTCTTTAATGGAAGCAAAATGAGAAAGGAAATTAGAAGAGAGAACTACAAAATGAAATGTTTCCAAACTAAAATAGATAAGGTGAACAGTTCATTTTTTATATATTATCAAATAAATTTTTTAATTTTATAAACGAAATTACAAAATTATCACATGTTTTATTTATTTAATTAATTTTTTAATATACTATAATTTAAAAATTATACATGTATCATTCTGTTAATTTCAATTGTGAAATTTAAAAAATTTATCGATGATAGATGAAATGATTTCTCTAATGTAAATTAATTATATTTGTTAATTTTGGTAGGTAGATTTCTTAAATAAAGTCTCATCCTGAAATCTAAAATAAAGAGTACGACGTTAGAGATTTTGAAGCCATGCAAAACTGCAAACAAATAGTATGACGAAAAGATATTCTCCTTCGCTTGCGTGCATGAAATGGCTTCCTTTTTGACTAATTTCGCGTTGCCACGTTTTACGAAATCCGATTTTCATTTTTCCTGCAAAGCATTGAAAAGACATATTTGTCTTCACTTTTTCTAACATTACCTGATGTGTCCTAGGTTTTAATCTTCATAATTTTTATATATAGGATTTTGTATTAAAATAAAAAAAAAAAAAATTATTAGTAAATTTAGTAAAATAACATATTTTGTAAGGTATAACAAAAAAAATTATAAAAATTAATATAACAAAAAAAAATACATTTATCAATTTATTAATTTCATTTATAAAATTTAAGGTAACTTTTTTTTGTCCTAATAGTTTTACTTTGGGATCCAATTTTCGATGATTTCACGTTGTGATTAGTCGATTTGCTATTCAATGAATTTCAATCCCAATTGCAGATCTCTGCTTCTTTTTCTAATTGAAAACAAATTTATTTCAATCTACATGTATTAAAGTATTACAATCAAATGATGTGCTCATGTATTTATTTTAAAAATTTAAGCAAAAAGCACTAAAAATTTTATAAATTATAATAAAATTTTGAAAATTTATATTTTATGTGAGCATGTGAAATGTGTGTATTATGAATGTATATAATCTTTTTCAGAAAACAAATTTGAATACTCATCAATTTTCCTCTCTGATCATCATCATAATGTGATTCATGTTAGAAGGGTCTATAATACCTAATAATATTGTAGCATATATCGTTTATTTTTATTATTTTTTTTTTTTTGTATAAAGGATGTCGCAGTCTGGAGACAAAGGAATGAGTTGTAGATGTTAAGATTCGAACTCTAAACCTATCGAATGTCATCTTTTAAAGATAATTGTACGAATCAACTTAGCTAAGTTTCAGATTCATATATGTTTACTTAATTAGTGAAATAAGCTAATTGGAAAAAAGTGTCACAATCTTAATGGCCAAAGAAAAATCATGAAACATTTTTTAATACTAATCAAGGATCAAGGACAGAAGTAAAGACTCTGTATAAATAGCATGTCTGAGGAGTTTTGGTAGTGACAGAGGGAAGCAAGCAACCAGTTAGGCAAGGCAAAGCAAAGCAAATATAGAAGAGATTGAGGATTGAAACAACATGGGAAGATCTCCTTGTTGTGATGAGGATGGCCTCAAGAAAGGACCTTGGACTCCTGAAGAAGATCAAAAGCTGGTTCAGCACATAAAGCAACATGGCCATGGTAGTTGGAGAGCCTTGCCTAGGCTTGCAGGTTCTAATTTTAATCCTAATTAATCTCTTTCATTCTCTCACTTTCTTTTCTTTGAAGAGGATTAATTCCTCTTCATCTTTTTTTTTCTTTTATTAATTACAAAAAATAATTTTGCCATTGCAGGTCTGAACAGATGTGGCAAGAGTTGCAGGCTAAGGTGGACAAATTACTTAAGGCCTGATATCAAAAGGGGCAAATTTTCTCAAGATGAAGAGCAAACAATTCTGCATTTGCATTCCATTCTTGGAAACAAGTAATTATAAGTGCATGATTTCACAAAACTATTGAAATTTGAAAGTAACTTCTCTTTTATGTGTTTTTGTTCTTATCTTCTTCTCTCTTTTTTCTCTCTTTGGTAAAAGGTGGTCAGCCATTGCAACACATCTACCAGGCCGCACAGATAATGAAATCAAGAACTTCTGGAATACCCATTTAAAGAAAAAGCTGATTCAAATGGGTATTGATCCAATGACCCATCAACCAAGAACTGACATCTTTGCAAGCTTGCCTCAGCTCATAGCCCTTGCTAACCTTAAAGACCTCTTGGAGAGTAATACCCATCCATTAGATGACCAAACTGTAAGATTTCAGACAGAAGCTGCTCAGTTAGCTAAGCTTCAATACCTACAATTTCTTGTCCAATCTGCAGCTTCAATGTCCAACAACTCGTATTCCCAAAATGGCATTATTGCAGACATGGAAGCTTCCAACTTATTAAATTCATTAGTTAATCCTCAAATGAAAGAAAACCAGGTTGTAATAAATTCAGCCCAATTTTCACTTGGAAATGCTTCCTCCTCTCAACCGCTCCACCATCCCACTCACTTACCAGACCCACAAGTCCCTTTCAGTTTCCAGACATCATTGAACAGCAATGAGATGGGCCATTGTTCCAACTTTACAATTGTCAGCCAAGGAGATAACCTAACCGATAACTCATTATCATGGCTTCTTCCATCCCCTACACTTCCTCCAACAGCGACCGATACATCGCTAAGCAATCTAGGAGATGCAAGCTGTACTTCTAGCTACAATGGAGCCGCTTCTCCCTACTGGCCTGAACTCTATTTCGAGGACTCTATCATGCATGAGATTTAATTCCTAGATGGTATTTATTTAATTATAAGTTTGATAGTCTTTTGGATTTTGCATTTCCCGTTGTTTGCTGTTAGTGTAGATAATTCTATTGCATCTCATGTTTCAATACATGTATAATTAACCTCTACTACCCAAACATTTAAGCAAATTTTATTACAGCCTAGCTATATATATGTATACAGTTTTTGTGTACATAATTTTGGGATAATAATCAAATGATAACCAGGGTTTTTGTTTAGACATTTTCAACCAGTGGTTATACAGCTTTTTTTGTTTGTAATTTTTGTCTTTTAGTAATCAATTTCATGTGTTGTGATTGTGGTCCATGAACACCAGATAATGATGGATGAGTATGAAGAAGTAGGGATATTCCATGCATTAATCAGTAGTAGAACTGTTCATGGATCGGATCGATTCAAATAGGATATCAATGGATTTTATGACTGTCCCGAATTTGGTCTATCTCAAAATATGGACAAAATTTATGTTTAACTTGTCTCGTATATGCAAATTAATATCCAGACTCGTATAGGTCCGTCCAAATTTTTATACAAAAAGATCGATCTCTCTTAAAAAATATTGATATCTCTTTAAAAAAAAATTGATCCCTCTTAAAAAAAAAGATCGATCCCTTGAAATTTATATTACTAATAGTAAAACGGGTTGGGCCGGGTTTTGGAAAAAATGCTATGTCCTAAGCCGACTCCGTATTTAAAACAATCTTATTTTTTTTGTCCAAGTCCGTTTTCGGATCTAATATTTTTGTCTAATCTCTTCAAAATATTAAACGAACCTTTAAGTTTGAACGAATACACCGACCTTGAACAGATCTAGTCAGTAGTCACTTCCTAAACAATTGCAGTAATAGAAGGGTGATTAAAATCAGATTGATGAAATAATGAAATGAGCAGATCTGCTTTAGTAGTCATGGTAATGCTTGTAAACTTCTTTTGTTTAATCACCATTTGTCCATTATAATGGTAAGTAATTAAATAACTCATAATTCTAGCTCCATGTCTCTATTTAGAGGTGCTCATGGGCCGGGCCGGGCCGCGGCCCGGTTTTTTTTTCTACCCAGACCCGGGCCTGGGTCGCCTAGGCCCGCCCGTTTAGGCCCGAATCACTGTTTATTGGAATAAAAAAATAATTTTTTTATTTTTTTTATAATTAAAATTAAATAAAATAATATTATTATATTAAAATTTACTGTTCCGGGCCGGGCCAGCCCGGAACATAAATTATTCTGCCCAAGCCCGGCCCGTATTGGGCCGGGCGGGCTGCCCGGCCCGTGAGCAGGTCTATCTCTATTGCAGTCAGCCAGGAAGAGGAAAGTCTCTAGAAAGCTCACACATTTAAGCCATACTTTATCATTATAGCAGCAAAATAAAGAAAGAAAGCGTAGAAAATTATAATATAACCCTCTTATATAGTTGTAATATATACAGGTATATATATACACTTATCCGAAAGGAAAAAATCTCACTGCTGAATTGAATGATATAAGCAAAGAATTTAATTTGCAAATATTTCTGATAAATTTAAGGTCTTCAAAGATAAATAGTTTCTTTAAAATGCGTTGTTAAATTAGAGTTTTGAATCAACATCACTTATAATTGTATAAGAGTGAAAATTTAGAGATTTTCTAAGTTATGTATGCACAAAGGCAGTAGTATTTATTTAAGACATTTAGCTAAGTACAAAATCAAACATTTTTAATCATAATTAAAAACACATTTTGTTGGTAATTGTTAAGTATCCAACCTAAATCAATTGGTGATAAGTGAAGACGCCCAATTTGAATATAAGACTACAGGCAATTCAAGACTTAACCGATGTGGGATAACCTCATTTTAACAGGCCTCCCACATGTAGGGGGTTACCGAGGAACCTACTACGTGACAAACTCAGAAGAGGTATAAGTCAAAAACAACATAAAAGAACCTGAGCTCTGATACCATGTTAAGCATCCAACCTAAAACCAATTGGTGATAAGTGGAGAGGCTCAACTTGAATATAAGACCACAAACAATCCAAGACTTAACAGATGTGGGATAACCCAACTTTAACCGTAATTATAGCTTATTCAGCCTTCAGTCCACACCTGCCACTGTCATATAGTAATAAAAAATAATCACAAAACTCCATATTATTGCAGTATTTGCGCCATATAAAAACAAAACATCCCTTTCTTGATGTTGCCACTCGATGGTATGTAGCCATCGATGAATTGTTGTCACCACCAACTATATATCCTATGATCGTCTGATGGAATCCCCGGTGGCTCTGGTGTCTAAACCAGAAAAAATTAAAACTATATCGTCAAAGATTTCATTTAACATACTATATATAATTGCAATGACATAAGAAATTTTGAGTAGTAGCTAATATATGGGGTAGGATTAGGTGGTGAAAATTTTCCTTTCTCTTTTAAATAGGATATTTTAATAGGATAATATGATATTACGTTATCCGAATTTGAGATGAGTATTAGATACGGTATGTGTTCGATATGGATATGTTTATTATTATTTTTTTTATATTTAAAGGATTATACCTTATACACATATCCGAATATGTGTCGAACATAAATATATTTAAAAATAAATAAAAAATTCGAGTAACATAAATACGAGGGATCGAGAAGAAAAGAAACCTAACCAGATCGTGTTTTTCTAAATTGCTTTGACAACCATGACCAACTCGACATGAATCAAGAGGCAACTCTCTAGCAGAAAAGATAGAACTGGACGAGCACTCCATTAGGTAGCAGACATCTGTTTGATATTAGCTTTTAATTCTTAAGACTTTGTAAATATATTGGATTGGTTAATTTGAAGGCGTGAGAGAAAAGAAATCAAGTTTCTCTAACTACTCTTAAAATGAAAACTGTACCCTGGCCTGCTGTTGCATGCAAATTACTTCCCTTTTCTTTAAATCCTAATTACTATGGATATATATATGTCCTCCCTCAATCAAATTCAAAACTCAAAAAAAAAAACTACTAAAAATTTTGCTTATTTTATAATTGAGATAAAATGATAGTTCATTATCACAAAAATTGTTGAACTGTACCCGTTATGAGGTATTATCCGTTTTGGAGGTCTAAAAATTAGACCCCTAGTCAAGGATGTAAACTGTGTTTTTGTTGAGGGCTGGTACGGATGTAGAACGGATTCTCACAGACGGTACTATTGTTGATACAAGGGTTGCCGGACTATGCCCGTTATGAGGTATTGTCCGTTTTAAAAGTCTAAAGACCGTCCTCACGATTTTATTTTTTAAGAAAAGCACTTCGATAGGAAAAGACTAACCTTTATTTTATAAAACCACAGTTTAATCTTTAACTAGTTAATGTTGAATCGTTTTTTCCCTCAACAACCACCATTATAATTTATGTGAAAACCCACTTCTCCATGACCAAAAACTCTACTCCAAAGTGGATTATAGTATCTAGCATAAGTCTACCTTTTGGTGCAAATTTATCTATAATGCAAGGCCAGCAAAAGGTATATATATATATATATATATATATATATATATATGCATTTTGTTTAATTTGGTTTTAGCTTTATTCTTTTTCTTTTTTCTTTTTGGTGCAAACAATATCATCCAAAACCCCAAATTTTAATGGGTTAAAATATAAAAAGTCCCTAAACTATTTTAATTTTTTAAGTAATCCTTATACTTTAATAGTACCCAAATAAATTATTATCTTTGATTTCTATCCATATAATCTCTTATTTCAAATGAAATGTTGATTTATGTTAAGGATTTATTTAGGTATAAATTAAATGTTAATAACTTATTTGAATACAAATAAAAAGTTAAGAGTTTATTTAGATACAAATTAAAGGTTAAGACTTATTTTGGCTGCAATAAAAAATACAAGAACTTAGATAAAACAATAAAATTCATACGTTTTTTTTTTGTTATTTTATCTATTTTAATACTATTATTAATATCTAAATCAACACTATTTATTTTGAATGAGAGTTTATTTAGTCATTTTTTTTCCTTAATGAAAGATGTTATTTAGTCATTAAAGAACCAAAAAAGTTTGGAAGAAACCTTTACATCTTCAACGAAGACTTTCCATTTCAATCATAAATGAATAGTTATTACTTTCTTTGATGATATGTTCCATTAATTTTTCCCCTTCCGCAAGCAATAGGAATTCAAACATAAAATTATGTCCACTCAATTAAATATAAATTTATAATCAGACCAACAAATTAACGTCTCCTCCTTTTAGATTTAATGTGCTATGTTACTAGATTTAACAATTCGTGTATCCGTGTCGTGTTCGTGTATTTTATCGTATTATAATTGTGTTTAAAATATTTTATATTTATATACATTTTGATACGTTAATCATTCGCATTATATCGATTTTGAAACATTAATGTATTCGTGTCGTATTCGTGTTATTTTTTTTGTCGGGTCGTATTTTTAATTATTTTTTTCGTGTCATTTTTGTATCGTGTAATAATGTCGTATCCAATATTATCAGATTTATATGTTACCAGGCAGCATGAAGAACTGCCGGCCAACACTTGATCAGATATATGGTTTAGTTCATTAATACCAGAACATCCTCCATACTGAAATTTGCAAAGAAATTGCAAGAAATGGGCAGCACCGTCAAAAATTAACCTTAGCCTTTGTTCGTCCAGACCATTACATGGAGATATTTGGCGGATTCACAGTTAATTAATTGGTAATTTTAAATAGAGAAGACTCTTTATTTACATTTGTTGAGCTCATATATAAGGGAGGATAAATGCTGAGGTAAACCCAAGTAAGAGAAAACAAAAATATCAAACTCTCTTTACTCATTCTTCTTGTTCTTCCAAAACGTGCCCTGAAAACTAAAACTAAACTCCGACACCTTTTCTATCTTTTTTGTGCCTGTAGATCAATTCCAATCTCCGACAACTTTGAAAACGTCTCAGCTCCATTTTCAAAAAGACCTTAGCACCCATCATTTTTAACAAGAAAAAAAAAGATATAAAATTAAAAAGAGTGTCTTTCTCTCCAAATCAGACCTGGCCCAAAGATATATATATATATATATATATATATATCATTCACGATGGACCAAGATTTTGAATCAAGATATATAATGTTGTGCATAATTTTGGCAGTAAATACTCGACCAAGAACGATTATTCGATTATCGTTCCCCTTTTCTTTAGATATTAGCAGCCAATTCTATTTGGAACTTCGTAATGAAAAATATATATAGTTAATTAATCCATTATTGTCAAGAGTCCAAGCATGCAAGCAGGAAACTGATTGATCAGAAAACAAGTACTTTAGATGGCCCATCACTCATCAAATTATGATATGTTTGCCAATGCATGTGTTAAAGAAATAACCTAATTAAAGAGAAACACCAACAGTACTGATGGATTTTTCAGCACAAAAGTCTAATTTTGCGGCCATGAATAGAGTATATATATATATATATATATATATATATATATATATATAAACAAATACTGAACTAAGACTAATCAAGTCCAAGCACTTGGTAGCTGTATTTTTTTTATATAAAAGAATTGCAGTTGAGGATAAAAAAAATTTATAGATATTTGAGTTTGAATTTGAATTTAAATTTAAATTTAAATTTAAATTTATTAAATATTATTTTTTTTAAATAAATATATGAATCAATTTAATTAAATTCTGCATGCAGCGTTTGATAGCTGTTGCTAGTATTAATAAGATTATAGCCAAAGTTACAACCCTTGGTGACAGGGGAATCATTTTATACATGAAATAAGTTCAAACCATCTCTTCCTAATCTATTATCTATTACTATCATTAAAAGTAATCCGGCAAAAATTAAAGATTTTGGAGCCATGATAATTAGTCAATTAAGCAATGACATTAATCAATGTTTTTAGGGTTAATTAGGTCATTTTAATAGCCAATTAAACAATGACTTAATCAATACTTTTTAAGATTAATTAGGTCATTTTATTAGACTGATTTAGGGCTGATTTTTAAATGATTTTGAGTTTATGTAGATTTTGACACCTTTGTTTTTTCGTATCGTGTCCATGCTATTTTTCGTGTCGTGTTATTTTTTTCGTATGTTCAAAATATTATAAATTTATATAAATTTTTACATGTTAATAATTCATTTTATGTAGATTTTGACACGTTCGTGTATTTGTGTTGCGTTCATGTTATTTTTTGTGTCGTGTCGTATTTTATTATTTTTTCATGTGTTCGTGTCGTGTTTCGATTCATCCAAATATTTTGCATAGTTTGTCATGGTGATTCAATTTTTTTTTTTAAAAAAATTGTATGTTCGTGTCGTGTCCCAATTCATCCTATATTTTGCATAATTTGTCATAATAATTTAATTTAGAGAAAATTGTATGTTCGTAACATATTCGTGTTATTTTATCGTGTGTTTGAAGTATTATAAATTTATATAACAATTTTACACGTCAATAATTCATTTTATGTAAATTTTGACACATTCGTGTATTTGTGTCGTGCTCATGTTATTTTTCGTGTTGTGTTTTAATTATTTTTTCATATTTTGTTCGTGTCGTATAATCATGTTGTGTCCAAAATTCAAGTCTAATTGACGTTATTCAAATAACTCCTAATTTTGTGTAGCGTGTCATCATATTCGTGTTATTTTTTCTGTCATAATCGTATTCAATGTATTATATATTTATATAAATTTTGACACGTTAATAATTCATTTTATGTAGATTTTGACACGGTCGTGTATTTGTGTCGTGTTCATGTCATTTTTCGTGTCATTTCGTGTTTTAATTATTTTTTCCATGTTATGTTCGTATCATATAATTATGTTATGTCTGAAATTATCGAATATAATTGATCATATTTAAATAACTCTCAATTTTATACCAGGTATCATATAAAGATATGAATTATTATTTTTTTAATTATCTTTACTCCTCTTACTTTTTTATATTTCAAAATTATTATAAAATATCAATTTAAATCCTATAACATATGCAAACATCTATCTAGTAAATCTTAATTTGGATCTTGCCTATTGTGCGTTGCATTGGAATGTTAATTATTTTTTTAGCACCAAACCTATCCACGAATTTTAACAATAAACGAAGTCAAATCTATTAATTAATAAGTAGTAAGCATTTTTTTTATTATTCGAACTCTTTTTTTTTTTAAAATATTTATGTTCGACATTTGTGTTCGATAAATATTTGAATATGGGATATAATCCTTCAAATATATGAATTTTTTTTTAAAAAAATTAAATATATGCATATCAGACATATATTCATATCTAACACTTATTGAGTTTAAATAGCCTAACTTTTTTTTCAAATCTGTTTATTAAATGTAACTCTCCCCTCCCTTTTATTCTCCCAAAAAAAAAGTCTAATACTATTATTGTTAATTACTATAATTAGGGATATAAATACTGCTATAATGGATTATCATTCTTGGAACCTTGAACTAGAGGGAGAGGGGTGAGAGATCGAGACAACCTGATACTTTTTCTTTTCTTTTTTCTTTTTTTTTTTTTTTTTGATTTGGATATTTCAAAATACCACTGAGAAAGGAGCTTGTGCGCACTAAAAGGTGGTTGAGGAGAGGGGTAGCAAGGACTGAGGAAAGGGACCATTTACCATCATGGAGAAATGGCAATGGCAGCTAAGATACAAACAGACGAGACGTGCGGACCACAGTTCACATGGCTATTGACCATTGCTTGCTGCTAAAACGCTGGCTCATGTGTTTGTTGAACCCCACGCACCCTTTATCTTGTCCTAACCATGTTTTCTCCCTTTTCTTCGTAATTATTGTGTGATCTTTATATGTTGTGCTGCATGTTTCCCACCAAAAAAACAAAGTACCCCAACATCAGTACTAAACCGGTTCAAAGGTCGGACAATTTATTCGGTTCGAATTAAATCGGATTTGAATAAAAATTTTGATAATTTAAGCTGACCTAATTAGACTTGAATTATTATTCATTAAATAAAAAATATTTTTTTATTTAAATTTAATTATAAAATATATTAATATAAAAAAATATTTAATATTTTTTGAACAGTGAAACGGGCTTTCGGTTCGTCCCGGCTCGTAACGGATTTGGATAAAGAAAAAAAAATGAACCTCAATCCGACTCATGAGTAGGTTTAATTAATACTACTGATAATTAAGTAGGTCTATATAAAAGAAATTAAGCACATAAAATTTATATCTTTTTGGCTAACATGGTTCAATTGCGTTACCATGCTAAAAGAGGGTAAGCTTATAATCAATCTTATATATGGTTAAAATAATGGGATCTTATTGTTAATATTTAATGGACTCTGATTTTGCCATGATTCATGATTTTATCATTTTATATTTAAGAATTTATATTTGATGCATTATCAGTGTATAAATCTATACAATAACTGTATATCTTACGATGCCACCTGTTGGGTTATGGATTAGTGGCTAATGGCTAGAAGTTAATATTAGGATTAGGGTTAGTGATTAAGGTTAGTAGTTAATTTTTTAATAAGATATTAATGTAAGATTCATTGTCAATGTAACTGACAGTGCATTAAATACAAATTAATTAATTTATTGAGGTAAAAATGTAATAACGTATTTGATTGATTGTAATAGTCAACCGATTCCGATCTCATTTTTCGTAAGACAATTCAATTCCATTGCCCGATTCACTTAAAAGCTATTCCATGAAATGCCCATTACGAGAGAAATCAAAATAAGATCTGAATAATCATTCGGATTCATTTTCGGAATTATTGTTCGGTGGCCATCCGGACTAACTGTTAGCCTTGGGCATGGAATGGAAGGGTGGCTTTATCGTAATTGGCACGAGGGCACCTGCTTGGATTGTGATTGGCTTCTCCAGTTCTTCATATTGTTTCTATATATGCTTTGCAAATGTTAACCGTGGTGATGGATCCTATAGTTCTTCTAATGGTCCCATTCTTTGCAATGGATTATATGATTATTTTGGATTGGAGGTTTTTTTTTTTTGAGCTTTGTATATATTAACTTTTATAAAGGTTTTTATTCATTGTTTAATTATTCATTTTTTTAATATTTTAAAATTTTTTAAAAATAACTACTTATTAAAATTACATTCTATAAAAAATAAATAAAAAAAATCTCAAAGATGAATGATGAAACAGGAATACTACCAAAAAAAAAAAACTCATGCTAAAGAGGAGTCTAAAATAGACATGTTCAAGAACCAGGTAGTCTCGCAGATTCGGCCCACATTGGACAGAGCCTGAGCAAGTGTTTTTTTGATCTAGGCCGATCTAGCTTAGATCACTATTCATAGAATAAAAAAATATTTTTTATTTAAATTTAATTATAAGTTTTTTTTTATTAAGGATAAACAGTAAATTCGGACCTACGGCCGACCCAAGTCCGCCCAAATATGAGCTTAGACAAAAAAAAAATTTAAACCGCGGCCCGACCATGATCAAGTCTAGTCTAGTCTAAAGATATTGTGATGATGATTAATGATGTAACGAGTTTTGTTTTGTCATAAATAGTTAATGATGATGATATATATGCTTTGAGAATTGCTGCAGGATGAAAAAAAGAAAAATAGACATAGCACTTCAAATTGGACAACTTTGAACTTCCAACAGCTTGGAGATCAGTTGAGGGTAACTTAAAAATGACTTTCCAGTTTTATTTTCTTATTCAAGTTGCTATTAATTAGCCTGAAAAAAGATTCTTATTGTTTGAGTATGAAAGGCAAAAGAACTCTGCTTTTCAATTATTAAGTGTAATCACCATCTTTATCTTGTGTATATTTTGATTGATTAGGACCTGACATTGGCTAGTTGTGGCCCAGTCTTCATTATGTTTTCAGTAGCAGTTTGGATTCCCATGGTTGCATTGAGCATTTTAGCTTGAGAAATAGCAGTCCCATTTTCTTGGGTGAAATCTCATGTTCATTAGTCAATTTTCATACTATTATACTAAGAAATGCTTACCAATTTGAAGTTTAAACCAAACAATTTAAGAATTCTTCAAGATTTAGTATATGATGAACGCCGGATCGACCCGAATTATTAAATACTTTGTCCAAATCCGGTTTAAAACGGATCGAACCTATCGAACCGGATAAACTATTCGACCCGTGGGCAGTCTAATGATGAATGAAAAAAGATAATAGAAAAAACAGATAAGATTTTAAATTGATGACTGAGAAGTCAAACCTTTGAGTTGCACATGTAAAAGCATTTTTTTTCTCGATGCTTTCTTTCCTTACATTTAGGTTAAAAAAATCGGATCGATTGGTCAGATCGTTTCAATCGAAAATTAATGATTTGTTCGATTTGACACTTATCAAAGAATCAGGTATACAACGAATTGATAAAAAATCGATTCAATTGATAAAAAAGGTAAAAAAACTGAATTAAACCGATAAAAAATCAATTTTTTATTTTTATTTTTTATTAAAATTATTTTTGTAAGTAATGAGATTTGAATCTTTAATATCTTAATCATATATTAAAAATCATACCATCAAGACAAATACATATTTTTATTAACTAATTACTATATTTAATATTTATTTAATATCAAAATTACATATTTAATATTTAATTTATTTTTTTATTGAATAATCTGATTCAATCGATTGAACCGATTGAATAATAATTTAAAAATCATATCGATTTGACCTTTGATTTAATTTTGTATTCATTGCTTACATTTATAGGAAAATATCATTTTGATGTGATGAAATATATACTTTAGTTTAGGCATTACTATTAACAATAATAATCAAATTAAATCAAAAATAATTAGTGGGAAGAAAGAGAAGGGAAGGGGGGGGGACACCATCATAAATCACTTTTAACAGTGACACATAAATGGAATCTGAGCTTTTATGATGAAGAGCTCCAAAAGAAAAGAGAGGGAGACCCACTTGAAGAGAAATGGCCAAATCCAAGTAGTCTGAATACCTATCTTCCCCATGCTGGCTGTTCCCTTCCAATATCCAAGCTTCCAATGCAATCTCTAATTGAGATAATCATATCATGCATGTTATCTCTATGTAGAAAAATAAGGTACCTAGAATTAGATGCAAGAAAAATTATATACCTTTTGACAAATAATATGTTGTATGTAGAAAAATAGAATTGACTTTTGAATATCTTGAAATTACATCAGAATAAAATAGCAAATGCATAGAAAATAAAGCCATCCTTCAATATTTCACTGTTTTTCCACCCTGTCAAAGAAAGAGGATTAGAGAAGGAACTGGAGAGGTGGTGGGTGGGTTTTTGTTTTCTTGCACAGGATAAATAGGAAATTGAAAATCTAGAAATAAAAGTTGTGGCTGCAAATTGCCTATCAAAATTGTTGTATCCCCACTCCTTTAACCAATCTTCTTCACTCACTCTTCAAACCCATCTCTCTCTTCTCTCTGGCCAAGTTCTTTTTGGTTGCAACTGGTTCTTTTTGGTTACAACCAGGATTCATATATAGAAATTCAACCAAAAAACAAGGAGAGAAAAACATAAATAAATAACAAATAAGCAACTAGAAGCAAAAGATAAGTACCAACTATCAAACCTTTCTCTCCCACTTATAATCACATGCACTTTTTTCCTCCCATTAATACTAAAAAGCTCCTTCTTTTGGCAAAAGCAAGAAAGATAAGATTTCTGATTAGACAGCAAGAATTTCCTGGCCATGCCGTATAGTTGAGAAGAGATAAAAGGTGGGTTTTGTTTTGCAAATTTTAGTTTGATGAGCTTTGGGAGATATGTCAGGTGGTGCTTGTAGCATAGTTTGGTTCAGGAGGGATCTCAGAGTTGAAGATAATCCAGCACTTGCAGCTGGTGTTAGAGCAGGTGCTGTTATTGCAGTTTTTATATGGGCACCTGAAGAAGAAGGCCATTATCAGCCAGGAAGGGTGTCAAGGTGGTGGCTTAATCAGAGTTTGGCTCATCTTGATTCTTCTTTGAGGAGTCTTGGTACTTGTCTCATCACAAAGAGATCTACTGATAGTGTTTCTTCTCTTCTTGAGGTTATTAAATCTACTGGTGCTAATCAGCTCTTCTTCAATCATTTGTATGGTTAGTTTTCTTTTCTTTTCATTTCCTTTCCACCCTTTTTTGTTGGATAACTAAAAAAAGAAGATTATGTATTTTATTTTTTTTCATCTTAATTTGTTTCTGTTACTGTTTGCTGGGTATTTATGGATCATGTGGATTGACCTTTTTGAGGTAGAATTTTACTTCCTTTTATTCTCCTCTCTTTAAACTTCCTTTGGGTTTTGCCTATGTTAATCTGTTTCTAACATAATAATTGAGTCTTATGAGGCTTGCATCAATTGATATAGATTCTTTTCATTCACTAGGCAAGCTGCTTTTTCTTTTTTGCTATTCTTTTCTGATTAGTGATTGATTGTTCTCTAATTGCTTATAATTGTGAGATCAGCTGTTCTATAAATTAGCCTTATGCAACTTTGAATTTCCCAGTATGTTCCCTTTTCTTTCCTTGAGGTTGCATATTAATTGTCCCTTTATTGACACCATTAAGAGTGGCCAGTTGCTGCTATAATGATTTGAGTAAATCTGAAATTTGCTTTAACAAGCTTGTCAGTTTCTTTATGTTCCCATGATAGGGTGTAGCAAAGCAAAGAAAAAGGTCTGTGTTTAACATTTAAAAGGAAATTTACTGCTTTTTCAGATCCTATATCTCTGGTTAGGGATCATCGTGCAAAGGAGGTATTGACAGCCCATGGTGTAGCAGTTCGATCTTTCAATGCAGATTTACTTTATGAACCCTGGGATGTAAACGATGCTCAGGGCCGCCCTTTCACTACTTTTACTGCTTTCTGGGAAAATTGCCTTAACATGCCCTATGACCCTGAGGCTCCACTTCTTCCACCTAAGAGAATAATTTCAGGTTGGTCTCCATTGAATTCAGTTTGAAGCCCTTTAGCTTTGTGATTTTCTTTTTTCTTACAAATGAGGCCATGACCTGGGATAAGGGAAGGAATTGTAGACGTTAAGATTCGAATCTCAAACTTGTTGGAAGCTAACTCTTAAGGACGGTTACATGAACTAACTATGCTAAGCCCCGGATTCTTTTAGCTTTATGATTTATTTTCCTGAAATTACAATGTGTTATATCCTTGTTTACACGGTAGATGTTTTATTGTCACTCTGTTTTAGGTGATCTGTTAACTTGCGCTTCGGATCCATTGGTGTTTGAAGATGATTCGGAGAAGGGAAGCAATGCACTTTTAGCTCGAGCATGGTCACCTGGTTGGAGCAATGCTGATAAGGCTTTGACCACCTTCATTAATGGACCTTTAATTGAGTACTCTAAGAATAGAAGAAAGGCTGATAGTGCTACAACCTCATTTCTTTCTCCCCATTTGCATTTTGGGGAGGTGAGTGTGAGAAAAGCCTTTCATCTTGTACGCATCAAGCAGGTTCTATGGGCCAATGAAGGGAACAACGCGGGTGAAGAAAGTGTAAACTTGTTTCTCAAGTCAATTGGTCTTAGAGAATATTCAAGATACTTGAGTTTTAACCATCCTTACAGTCATGAAAGGCCTCTTCTTGGGCATCTTAAGTTTTTCCCTTGGGTAGTAGATGAGTGCTATTTTAAGGCATGGAGACAAGGTAGAACTGGTTATCCATTGGTGGATGCTGGCATGAGAGAGTTATGGGCCACTGGCTGGCTACATGACCGGATAAGAGTTGTAGTTTCTAGTTTCTTTGTAAAGGTTTTGCAGCTTCCATGGAGATGGGGTATGAAGTATTTTTGGGATACCCTCTTAGATGCGGATTTAGAGAGCGATGCTCTTGGTTGGCAGTATATATCCGGTACTCTTCCAGATGGTCGTGAGTTTGACCGCATAGATAATCCACAGGTTTGGCTGCAATTGTTTTTAGCTGTCTTTCATGGCGTTTTCAATTGACATGTTAATTTTATGAAGAATGTTGTTCCCACGAAAACTATTATCAGTAGTAAAGTTTATCGAAGTTCATGTTACTAGTTTTCAATTTGTATAAAAGATTCTATATGAGATCCTTTTGTAGTTTTGGTATTTGACACCTCTGTCTGGACCTCTGGCTATTGAAGCTGCACATAATCATAACTGTTTCCTATTTTCAAGTATACTTGCATGCATAAGTTTGTATATGTTGCAGAAGGAAATTGAAGCTTGCATTGCAAACATTTTAATCTCCTTTTTAGTCCCTCATACCATGTTTTCAAATGGTATTTGTTTATTAAGAGCATAAGAAAATATGTAAGAGTCTTTGAATGCAATTATAAAGTATTTGAAATCTAGTATATGCATTTTCATCTGTTCAAACTTTTGTTTTCTCATCCAGTTAAAGTTTTTTTTTACAGTTTGAGGGTTACAAATTTGACCCAAATGGAGAATATGTTCGACGGTGGCTTCCTGAACTTTCAAGACTACCAACTGATTGGATTCACCATCCATGGAATGCTCCTGAATCTGTACTCCAAGCTGCTGGAATCGAGCTCGGATCGAATTACCCTTTGCCTATTGTAGGAATAGATGCTGCAAAAGCCAGGTTGCAAGAAGCACTTTCAGAGATGTGGCAGCAAGAAGCAGGTTCAAGAGCTGCAATTGAGAATGGAACTGAGGAAGGCCTTGGAGACTCTTCCGAGTCAGTGCCATTTGCCTTTCCGCAAGACATACAAATGGAGGAAAACCTTGAACCAGCAATGAACAATGCTCCAGCTACAACTCGGAGATACGCGGATCAGATGGTTCCTAGCATGACTTCTTCTTTGGTGAGAGGTTCGGATCTTAGAACTTCAGCAGAAGATAGCAGAGCAGAAGTTCCAAGAAATGTAAATATAAATCAAGAACAACGAATAGACACATTAAACCAAGGAATTCCGCAAACAGCACGAAACAACAACAACACTTTTCCGCAACTTAATTTCCCAATTGGGGTGAGAAATGCTGAGGATTCTACAGCAGATTCTTCTAGTAGTAGCAGTAGGAGAGAAAGGGATGGAGGAGTTGTTCCAGTTTGGTCTCCTCCACCTTCAAGTTATTCAGAGCAGTTCATAGGTGATGAAAACGGTATTGGTGCAGCAAGCTCATCTTATTTGCAGAGGCATCCACAGTCCCACCAAATAGTAAATTGGAGGCGTTTATCTCAAACTGGGTAAGTGCATTTGAATCATTTTCCCATAGGTTGTCCAGTTTTTTTTTCCCATTTTCTGCACATGGCTGCGGTTGAAGGTTATACTGTAATTGGTGTCATAAGGAAATTTGGATTCGACCTTGTTCTGCCTAATGACTGAAGATGCTTCGTTTGAAAATATATCTTACTAATAAGGAATAGTACTGCTGTCTATGTTGCTCGGACTTTTCATTTTTCTTGAAGTACCCGTGTCTAACGCATACTTGGACATGGGTATGGAGATATGATCTTTCAAAGATCCTCCAAATACATAAAAATCTTGAAAAAAAAAAAAAAAATTTGAACATACCCATGTCGGATGCATACCTGTATCCGACACTCACACTCGAGTGCAAGTACATAGATTGCTGCTAAGTGCTAACATATTAAACTTGCTCTCTAGGATTTCTAAATACTTGAGATGTATCGAACTGATCGATAATTGAATATAAGTGTAGAAACCATGACTACTTCCACAATACGATGCATTTTAATTCTCAAGTCTGAATGTTTTGTCTTGTTTACAAGTAAAACAAATACACACCGAAGGCTGGAATCTTGTACTTGCAGAATGATCGATCTCGTGGGCGGATCGGATGATAACATGCCTTGTTATCTTATCTACCCCATCTGTTGTCACCAATCTAACTTGATCAGCAGTTGACCTCCAATGCGTATGAAACTTAAAATTGATATGGCAGCTGATCTGCTATCTTTTTTTTTCCCCATGTTCTACCATATGCATAGTTCTGCTGTATAGTATTTTGTCTTCTTTATAAGAAAGGGAGAGAGTCATGGTAGAAATGTGTAGTCAAATAAAACTAGGTTTGTGTATTTACTTTTAACTGATTTAGGAAGTTATTTTATTGTAATTTCATATTTGTGCTATCTATTTGTTCTTCCAGCTTTTACCACAGCACAGCTATAGGTTTGAAAAAACAACAGCAAAATGCTTCTTTTTGAATTGCTGTGACCTTATATTTGCCACATTTCTTTGGTTGTTATTCTATGTTGTTCTGACTCTTCATTTTTCTTGAAGTACGGGGATATGATCTTTCAAGAACCTTCCAAATACATGAAAATCTTGAAAAAACTTGAACATACCCGTGTTGACACATATCTGTGTTCGACACTCACACCCGAATCCGAGTAACATAGTTGTTATTTGTTCCTTTTCGGTTTTGGAAGTTCTTAGAAACAAAATCATCTAGCCAAATTGAACGAGCGCCCTCAGTAAAACTATTTTAACATTGCTGTCAGGCATGGAAGAAAATAATCCATTGATGAACTCTCCATCTAGGACAGTAGGATACCTATGGATCATCAGACTTCAGGGTGAATATAAAATTCATTATACATGCTTTTGGTGCTCTCCTTAGGCTTTTCTGGTTTAGGTATTCGAAGAATAGTGTACACCAAAGTTGCAGCCATTGCTCCAAGAATAGGAGCTACAATAAAGACCCATATGGATTTTGTAAACACCAGAGACAACAGCAGGGCCTAAACTTCTTGCAGGGTTCATTGAAGCTCTGTTTTGTCAATCAAAGATTCAGAAATCACTAGGATTAATATTTGCACGTATAAGATGTTAGACCTTGTAATAATTTTCTTGAAAAAACAAACCATTGATTAAACTTTTGTGATATCCAGCTTCATTTTCCTTTCTTTGGAGACAAAACTGTTTTCAAAACAGATCATAAAGGAAAAGAAGAGACTCTTGTTCTATCTTATGTTGAACATCAATATGAAAGTGATTATGAAATTCCCATGCCATGTAATGGCTTCACGATCACTAGCTGAATCTTTGTATTGGTCATGAAACAATACCCAGAGGGTCAAACTAGCAAGAGTTGCTCTCAGCAATTGAGACCACTCCGACTCTTATTTTTTTTAAGTATCCGTGTCCGACACATATTCGGATAAGGGTATGGAGTATGATCCTCCAAGTATATGGAAAAACTTTTTAAAAAATTGAATATACCCATATCGGATATATATCCGTATCCGACACTCACCCCGAGTCCGAGTAATAAAGATTGAGACGACAGATAGCATCATAGGTACCTTGACCGAGACACAAGCCAGGTTTTAATACAAGGACTCATACTAAAGAGAAAGGAATATGTTGCAGTAAATGGTAAAATGTTTCAAACCATTCCTTAACAATTTTCCATGAAAATTTGCAATCAGCAGCCAAGGCTAGAGTGACAGCAGGATTGAAATGGGCACCAGAGATATGCCCAAATGCGTAAATTGCTGCAATCAGAACTAGGCCCCAGACTAATGCTATTCCCACAATAGTTAGTGTTTGAACTTTGTTTACAAGAGCTGCCCCGCAACCTGCAAAGATAAGAAATTAAAGTATGTTCCTACAAGCTCTGCAACAGTTGTCCAATTCACAAAAGTAAAAATAAAAAATGCATAGTTTTTTTAGCACAAGAGAGCAATACTTGTCATGATGAAATACGTGACAAATAAAAAAGACTTGTAATCTTTACCTTTTGCTAGTTTGATGGAGGGATGTCATTGTTAATGGAAAATCTGGTGAACAATTAGCTTTTGCCTCTTCCATAATAGAGTATTTCTATGTTACTCGGGATGTGAGTGTCGGATACAGGTATGTGTCTGACACGGTATGTTCAATTTTTTTAAAGTTTTTTCATGTATTTTGAGGTTCTTTGGAAGATCATGTCCAAATATGTGTCGGCCACGGGTACTTAAAGAAAAATAAAAAGTCGGAACAACATAAGAGTATTTTGGCTATGTTGCTCTGACTCTTCATTTTTTTGAAATACCTGTATCCGATGCATATCCGGATATGGGTATGGAGATATGATCCTTCAAGAATCCTCCAAATATATGAAAAATTTGAAAAAAATTAAACATACCCGTGTCCGACACTCACACTCAATTCCAAGTAACATAAGGATTTTGTAGGTAGTGGCAGTTTAGGAGAGACCTCTTCGGTAATTGAAGGCGTGTTAGCCATTGCAGCTCTCAGAAACTAGGCCAAAATGGAGTTCAGAACTAGTTGAAAGTAAGCCTTATATTATTTTTGGCTTCACTTATTAAACATTGTCTTAGAGGGATACTTTACAATATTGCTCTGGATTCAATACTTTGGCTTCATTGCGCCATAATCAATCTGTTTTTTTTGTTTGTTATTTTATTAAAAACCAGACCAATTCAATGTTAATAGCAAGCATTTGGAAGTCATATCCTCAAGTATTTGGGAATCATTGATGGTATCAAAGGCTTCTACTAGAACTTTTCAAACAAGGGCATTTCATTTTGTTTCTTTCAGATGTCTCTTCTTGACAGACAAGGATAGCTTGACAATTTTTTATTTGTACTAGTTCACTAGGAAACCTTTAATCACATTCTTAGCCGGCAAATCTGTAAGGATTAAATCCCTAATCCTACTCTTACAAAGCAATAATAAAAAGATGTAAAAAAAAAAAAATAGAACACACGAGATTTATAGTGATTCACTTTGTAGCTGCTGCAGCATGCAAAATTTTCACTATGAAAATAATAAGATTACAACCATTGGCGGCTCTTTAAATATAAGTTATGGGTTTACAATCCCCACGTGGCTTTTACGGCAAAGATCGATCCGCGTATTGATTTTGCAATTTGAGATAAAGGTAAATTATGTAAATATTGAAAATTCAAATTTTAGATATATTTTTTTTAAATTAAAATTTTAAATTTGTTGAATATTATTTTTTTAAAATAATTGTATAAATCTATTAGACTAAATTCTAAACGCCATTACTTCGTTTCCATGGCTTTTAATCTGCCGCTATATATCTACATTGTAATTTTGAAATCCTAGGCCGACCTGAATGACTAGTTCTTTTGATTTAATTAGTTTATGTTACATTGCTTTTCATATAGATGAAATAATAGATCAATATTATATATTTTAATATCGGTTTAGATTTATTTTGAATTATTATTTAATTAATAAAAAATTTATTTAAATTTAATTATAAATATATATAAATTACATTTCTTACAATAAAAAAGAATTTCTACGTTATTATCTCCTATTTGCCACAGATAAGAAAAAGTAAATCTGAAAAACATTCTTTTTAACCAAAATAATTAAAATAAAAAGATATGAAATTATAAAAAAAAAAAAATTGTAAAAACATTTTTATCTTTAATTGTTGAGATTAAAAATCTCCTTCAACCACTTTTTTTTTTTTATGCCTTCCACCCTTCACCCTCCTCCCAGAAATAGAAAATCAGAGAACCCAAAAAAACAAAAAAAAAAACAAACTTAACTCATTTGGATCTTCATTAAAACAAGCAAAGTTATTACCTTTAACTCTGATTACAAAGCAGAAATGGGATGTTTTAAAAGAGCAAAAAAGAAAAATGAAATGTTTTCAAAGTTATAGAAAGTTACTTGAAGAATCATGACTTTATTTGGCTAACTGCAAAAGAATTAAATTACCTCCTTTTTCTTGAGTAAATACACTTTGTTTTGAGAAGCAGCAGTTGTTTTGAGAGAAGAAAAATAGAGTTATAAATGTAATTATAATTTTGTTTTTGTTAATAATTTAAATTTTTTTTTTTTTTTTTAAAAAATAATTTTTATTTTTTATTCCATTCAATAATCATTCTAATGTGAAACGGATGTTTTTTCAAATTTACCCAAGGAAAAACTTGGGGCAGAGACAAAGAAAGTGCCAAACAAGTAAAACAGACTGAAACAGCAAAGTCAACAGGAAAGAAGTCTGCTTTTATGGCAGCCTTTTCTTTTTGAGTGCTCACCCGAGGAAGTAGTGAAGACTCTTTCTAAAACGTTTACAAATCATCGTATAGCCAAAAGCCCAAATGCTCGATTCCTTCTCTCAAATCTTTTTTTTTTTTTTATAATACTAAGCTATAAAAATCCCCTATAAGAAGAAGAGGAAAAAGAGCCACAACATCAACAAGAAAAAGAAAGAGATCTGTTTTAGCAGACACCAGTAACCAGTTTCACCCACCACCAGCAGAAAGCAAGTCCATATTTTGGCCTTTGAATTGATCTTTTTGCTTGTGATTCTTTAATACCCAGGTTTTTTTTTTTTTTTTTTGCTTTTTTTTGTTTCTTTTTTGTGGCTTTGAGGGTTTTGGATTTTAGGGTTGTGGTTTAAAGGCTTTTTTTTTTACATTATCTATTATCTTTGCTAGGAAAGAAGTAAAATGGAGAGAAGGGAATAAAGTTGTAAATAAAATTATTAACTTAAACTGAATAAGTATTTTACTTTTTCATATTTAAAAAGGATTGAATTTGAAATAAAAGAGAAAGTATAAATTCACTATTTTTTTTTTTTTTTACTTTGCTCTTCCTATTTTTCTAAGGAAGGAAAAAATGGAAAGAAAATAATTTTTCATTAATTAATTCTCTTCTTTTTTTTTTTCTCTTTCTCTCATATCAAACTAGTGTTAATTATTTTATTTTTTTGTTTATTTCTGATTCTGCAGACTTTGAATTTGGAAAGAAGTAACCAAGAACCTGATGCTGAAGAGAAATTAGTTAGGCAAATTAGAGGTTTTGCAGAATTTTTATTTTCTATGGATTCGTTGTGCTGCTTTAGTTCATCTCAGGTAAAGCATATTTCTAGTAAACTTTTAAGCTTTTCTTAATGATCCCATATTTGTTGTGTAAATAAAACTTAATTAATTGTGATGAAGCTTGGTATTCTTTTTATGGGTTACTTGTGTGATTAATTTTTTAGGTTATGTTGCTTGATTTCAGTAGGTTTCTCATATGAGCTAATTAGGAGTTATGAATTTGGGTTGCAGGAAAGGTTCTAATGAGATTAGAATTGAATAACTCTTCTGCCTATTGAGAGGATTTCATCATTCATTTTAGATGTGTGGTGGGATCAGATGTATTTTTCATAAACACTTCCTAATAACGAGCTCTATTGCATTGAATCTTTGATATGTTTCTTCACTGTAAGATTATATTGCTGAACCTGTTTTCTCTGAGCGGTAGTGTGGACTGTGGAATTAACGGAAAATAACGTTTCTAACTCGGTAAACCATTTTACAGTTTTTTACATATATATAATTTTATAGTGCAGTTTAGATGGTAATTATATGCTATGTTACTTGGACTCGGGTGTGAGTGTCAGACACGGGTATGTGTCCGACACGGTTATGTTCAACTTTTTCTAAGATTTTCATGTATTTAGAGGGTCCTTGGAGGATCATATTCCCATACCATGTCCGGATATGCGTCGGACACGGGTGTCGGACACGGATACTTAAAGAAAAATGAAGAGTCGGAGCAACATAGATTATATGTGCAGCAGTTTTTGTAATTACTGTGTTTCTGTTTTATCTCTTTGCTCAACAGTCTGGTATAAGAAATTCATCACATGGTTCTGTATTTCAGTTAATTATGAATTGTCGGTACACAGCTTGTTTAGAATGGAAGTTTGCATTAACTCTCCATGCTAAAACTGTTTGGAAGGAGTTATACTATATGGTTTTTTTCCCCCTTTTTCTTGGGTCATCTTTTTCCTAATGTTCTGCTGATGCAACATGTTTATGGTTTTGATAACTGGATTGCTCTAAGCTTGCTGTTGTTTGCCATTAAGCAATGTGATTATGTGAGGTTAACAATGAGATCTATTATTCCTATTTTATCTCTTTAGCTTGGAGGAGGGCATTCATCATCTAGTTCTGGTAAGGGGAAAAGCCATGAGGGTATGATGAGGTTTGGTTTCAGCCTAGTAAAAGGGAAAGCTAATCATCCTATGGAGGATTATCATGTCGCTAAGTTCATGCAGATTCAAGGACATGAGTTAGGGCTTTTTGCTATCTATGATGGTCATCTGGGAGATAGTGTACCTGCCTACCTGCAGAAGAATTTGTTTGCCAATATCCTAAAGGAGGTGGGATGTGCCATGCATTTTTAAAGGGGTGATTACATGTTTGGTTTATTACTTTAGAATCGGCATATGCTTACATTTTCTCACTTGTTATAGGAAGAGTTTTGGCTTGACCCCTTAAGAGCCATCTCGAAAGCTTATGAGAAAACAGACCAGGCAATTCTTTCACATAGCTCAGACTTGGGTCGTGGTGGATCCACTGCTGTAACTGCTATATTGATAAATGGAATAAGGCTATGGGTGGCAAATGTTGGAGATTCACGTGCAGTTCTTTCAAGAGGGGGTCAGGCAATACAGATGACTACAGATCATGAACCCAACACTGAACGAGGCAGCATTGAGAACAGAGGCGGGTTTGTCTTAAGTATGCCAGGTCTGTTACTGCCGTCAATTTTTAGATGTCCATTCTTTGAGCTCGTGCACATCTAGTCAAATATGGTCATAACTCATAACTAATATTTTGGGCAAGACAGTTGACTATCAAATCTGCTGATTATCTTTAAGCGGTTTTGCAGCTTTTAATTCTTAACACTTTTGTGTAGGAAGTTCCTAAAAGAACTTGTTATTTAAAATAACTTATTTCAGCTTTATTATATACTCATCTCCAGCTCTGCAGTTCCTAATAAGTAAATAAATGTCCATGTAGTTTCAATCCCCAATTAGACACCAGAAGTTCAGTTAGTTAATCTATGATCTATCTACTAAGAATACATCAATTACATCGAAATGAATTTGTCTTGTCGTCACCATTGACTAGTGTGTACTTTTCTTTTTTTTCTTCTCTTTTTTTGGGTTAATTTGAATAAAGCCTGGTCTAAATGCTGATGGAGGCAAATGTTTAATAATTGCTTGAATTTATTTGAATATGAACCAATTATTGAACATTTGCCAAGAACTTTGTGGCTTGTTAAATCAGTTAAGATGAGAGGCTGATTTTCTCTTGCTCCTGACAGCCAATTTTAGGAATTAGTTAGATTTCAGTTTCTGATTCTTCTTTTTTTAACTCCATTCTATTGTGAATTTAGCTTTTAAGTTAGCCTCTCTTCACGGGAGACATCATCTCTTTGAGTTTTCCTGACCTCATAGGAAACCATAAAGTGTTTGCCTTATCTCTTTTCAACTTTCACATTCTTCACATTTTTCCACTAGGTGAAGTTCTGTACTTTGTTGTATGTTCATATTCCTTGTTCATAACAATTTATGGGTCTCTTCCAAGGCATAGCTTTGTGTGGGTTATGAAGTACAAATCAGGCTTAGTGAAGCCATTACAAATGTGATGTGATCATTTTAAGTTATGATAAGGACTCCCTTTGGTATGATTGCTTTACTCCAAAAATCTAGATGATGGGCTTCCTTTTACATTCAAAATATTGTAAAGCCAACTGAAAAGGAAACTGCAATTTGCCATGATATTCTGTATACTTTATGACTTTGCTTCTTGTTTGCTTGGAAGGTAAAGAAATCAAGGCCCAAAAACATCAGTTCAGCTAATTCTAATCCATAGAAATTCCTCTGTTGAGTGAAAACATAAGGCTCTTGCTCTTATTTCGTGGATTTAAATGCATCATTTTCCTTGTATGATGAGAGAGATTAATCAGAATGCATAACTGACCAATTGAAAATTTTGCATCTTTTATGAGCAATAATATCTGATAGCTTTTCTTACTTAACTTTGTATGCTTCGACGTCTTGTTGTTAGTTGAGGAAAAAAAAAATGCTGAGAGGTCTGGTGATGTTTTTTGTGAGATTGTTAAATTTGCTGTTTTTGCATGCTATCAGGAGATGTTCCTAGAGTTAATGGACAACTGGCAGTTTCACGAGCTTTTGGGGACAAGAGCCTTAAATCACATCTCCGATCAGATCCAGACGTTCAAAACACCAACGTAGATAACAATACCGATGTTTTAGTCCTTGCAAGTGATGGTATTTGGAAGGTAAATCATTTTGGTTTAATGTCTCCTCTTCTTTCTGCATCCTTATTAGCCACTTTGTGCACATGTAAAGAATTGTCTCATCTGATGCATGAACTGGAAATAGTTCTGTAGGAGTTATTTTTCCTTTTGCATATGCTTAATTCCAGGTGATGGCTAATCAAGAGGCTGTTGATATTGCAAGAAGGTTCAAAGACCCACAGAAAGCCGCGAAGCAACTAACCTCTGAAGCAGTTAAAAGAGACAGTAAAGATGACATATCTTGCGTTGTGGTTCGATTTAGGGGATAGAACCGTTTCAATCATATTGCTCTCCCGATGCCAGTATATAACTGGATTAGACCATCATGAAAACATACATATCTGCTCGGGGTAATCCTTGAAGTTGCTGCGGAAGTCGAGGTTTGCAATTTACGTATCAGTCCAAAACAAAATCCGGGATTCGCCCCAGGTAAATTCGTTTTTATCACTTATGTTCTGATGTTTGATATTGTTCGATTTCTTTACGAAGGTGATTATGAATTCAATGTATATTGTTTATCACATGAAATTTCCCATGTCTTGTGTGTAAATGAAGTTGGCTTTGATTGTTGTGACTGGATGAATTTAGCATTTGATACAATCAAATTTGTACTAGTTTTCGGACAAGTTAAATGAAAGATTGGATTTGGGATTTGCCTCTGCTTTCGACTTCAAGGGTTTGAGATCTAAGGATCGATTTCTTGACGGCCTTCCCATCCAAAGAGCCTTGGGGATTTCAGATTATTTGCATTTTCTTTTTGCTTCTTTGGCTCCCCTTTCTTTGATAATATGCCATTTCAAACCAAACTCTCTTTCTTTATAGTATTTGTAGTGAAGAAAATTAACCAAATTTCTATCACACAATGCACCATTCATCTTGAGCTTAAAACTCTATGTTCGTCCAGCAGTATTCTCGAGCCCATTTTGACTCGCTAATTCAGCAACTCAATCCACATGATTAACCACTAAAACAATGTCAATCACCTCATAATTTCTCCCCAAATCAAGAACTCAATTCCTCTTTTATTTGAGCAAAACTTATAAAGCTTTTTGTTGAAAACCACCTGTGGATCCTTTTCAATTAAATTCCCATTCTCGTCCTACCAATCTTTCAAAAACGCCGCCCAGTTCATCATAAAAAGTCCAAGGCTGTCTCTTGAGCATCTCGTAAGTATGCCTACTCAAAACTAAACTCCTCCTTAAACTTCCACTATATGATGTATCAAAGCTCGGTTAAAGTATTTAAGAAGTTTTTGTACTATAGTCAAAAATGCATTTTAGTTTTTATTTATAGAAGTGAGTAATTTAATCTTTATACGTTTGAAATTGATGCAAAGAAGTAAAATTGATAACAGTGTTAATGAAAAATCGTTTAAATGCTAATGTGGACATGTGAAACTAACAGAATAGATGATTTGAAGAAAAAAAATGATGACGTGCTAAATTTTTTTACTCTTGTGAAATTTAGAAACTGATAGAATAGATAACTTCGAAAAAAAATTATGACATGTTTTTACGAGTAAATGAGGGATTTGGGTAAAAAAAATTATTTTTTTAAATTCCACTTGAATAACATTTTTTGACACGTCATATTTTTATTTCAAAATATCTTTTTTATTAGTTTCACATGTTCATGTCAATATTTAAACGATTTTCTATTAACATTATATAAAAATTAAATACTCACTTCTATAATATAAGAACTAAAAGATAAACTACTTTAACCATCAAAGCTCTCTTCTCCAAAGTTAAGCTCAAAAACTCGTCTGTAATTCTGGCCCCGCCAAATGAATTGAAAATAAAAAATTTCCGACCTGCCGGATTCGAACCAGCGACCTAAGGATGGCAAACAGGTTTTATCCTACTACAGTCCTCCGCTCTACCAACTGAGCTAAGGTCGGTTGCTTGAGACATTTGAATCTTAATGGTTAATGTCATTTATTTGTTTTTTTTAAACACCAAATTTTTATTTTAAAAAATTAATAAAATAAAGAGTTGTATTTAATCTATTGATAAGAATATGTGACTTTTTCTATTAAAAAAGTTAATAAATTATCTGAATAAATAGATACATTCATTTTGCAAGAGTCATTCATAGGGTGTTGGATTTTCAAATTCATTAATCAAAATCAAACTTCAAATATAAAAGAAAATACATTCCCTTTATAAATTACCACTAAACCAAATACTCAAATACAAAACAATGATGCTATTGAATGTAAACATCTTTGTGTCAAAACTCATTCATCAACCTACCAAAATATAGTACACCTACATTACCATCTACACCATCAACCATTCTAGATCATGGAGTTTTTCAAGTAAAATTCTCAATCCATGACAATACTCAAATTTAATTGCAATTTGGATCTGCTGGTTGTTTTGAGTTATGTTACTCAAACTCGGAAGTGAGTGTCGGATAAGGGTATATGTCCGACACGAGTATGCTCAATTTTTTTTTTTTAAGTTTTTTCACATATTTAGAAGATCGTACCCTCATACCCATATCCTAATATATGTCGGATACGAGTATTTCATGAAAAATAAAGAGTCGGAATAACATAGATTTTGAGTGCATTAGATATGGTAGGTTGGAGTCCCTCATTTTCCTCTTCAATGCTACCTTCAAAAGCATCACCAAAACTCAATCACATGTATTCAGTTTGTGCATTTAATTGATCTGCCATATACTTTCCATATGAACAATATAAACCTCTGCATGCAAAACATTCAACTACATGTCACAAGCAAAAGCATGACTCGAAAAATAGAAAACGAAATCGATTCCATTGATTTCTGAATTCTGATCAATAACACTATTCAAAATGAGTTTCCTTCATTAAATATAAAATGGCACTGCCAAGGAACCTTTTTTTCCCCCCTATACTGCACAGCTAGTAGCACTTGCTTATTCTGTAAACCATCTTCACAATCTTAATCATATGGTTGTATAGTTATAATGAGACATAACATGAAAACTTAAATCTAATGCTATACTTCTCACTTGCAATGGTGCCTTGATTTGAGTAATTACAAGGCCCTATGTATGCCTTACGGCTCCATAGGAGTTGTCGTCGTCGGTGCCATCAAGATTCATTTTCTTTTTCCTCTACAATCTTTCTGCTTTCTCTTTTCTGTTCAAAATATATGGTATCCTCCTTCCATGGTGGAGCTATACGATGATTACTTAACATGCACAAAATAAATTTGAATACCAAGACTTTAAACTTGGGTTTCTTGAGAAATTGTTCTCAGCTTGCTTATCTCTTAAAGAAAGGTTTCTGACAGATAAGGAGTCTCTCGTCGCTGTTACTTTCGATTTCTATGACTCTGGCCTCCCACTTCAACCGCCTTGTTAGAGCTCTAGCTGATTCAATAAGAGGAGCTTTGTCACGGATAATTATCCAACCCTGCACCAACCATCAAATGAACCACATATTAAAACATAGCAATAGAAAACAAAACCATTGGAAGCTATGTTACTCGGACTCAGGTGTGAGTGTCGGACACGGATATGTTCAATTTTTCCAAGATTTCCCTGTATTTGGAGGGTCCTTGGAGGATCATATCCCCATACCCATGTCTGGATATGCGTCAGACACTTGATGTCGGACATAGGTACTTCAAGAAAAATGAAGAGCCGGAGCAACATAGATTGGAAGTATATGAAAGGTCTACTCATATTTGATAGAATTTAAATAATCAATTTGCTCTGTAACACTCTTTGGATGACACAAAAATCAAGCATTTCCTTAATTCTACCATTTACATTATGTGAAAAAGATTTACAAGATCAGCATAATACTCATTGACATATATGTTACAAACATATGCAAAGCTGTTTGCATAGTATCAGTGTATGACACATGTTTCTAAGATCTGTCCAAAAACCAGTTTTTATCTATGTTGCTTGGACTCGGGTGTGAGTGTGTCCGACACAGGTATGATTGATTTATTTTAAGTTTTTCCATGTATTTTCGGAGGGTCTTTGGGGGATCATATCCCCATACCCATGTCCGACTATGCGTCGGACACGGGTACTTCAAGAAAAATGAAGAGTCAGAGCAACATAGGTTTTTATTAATATAAGACCAGCAAGCATCCCTAACAATCCTGAGATAACTTTATGCAGTATAATTAATTAAAGATCAGCACATGACAGAGAAGTAATACGAGACCGCTGAACGTTTTGGCTTTGACACCCGACTTTATACAACACTATTTTGTGTGATACTGATAGAAGCTTCTCTATGGTCAAGTGATCTCTTAATTTCAATGAAAATCTTAACCAACTATCCAACCATTGTCACATATATAGCAACGAAAGTCCTCAAATCAACTAATGTTAGGGAGTACCAACGGAACAAAAAAGTGCTTGCTTCTCTTCTCCTTTCCCGTGTGTGTTGGTGTGATTATCAGTTACTTATAAGGACAAGAAAAGTGTTTGGCGTGTAATAACACATTAAGCATTAAATTTTTATCCACCTACGGCCATTATATTATGTTTAGGAACAGAGAAACTGTAGAAGGTAACCATAAAAGGAACTAAAAGGCGGCCTAATTTGATAATTAATAGCTTGGTTTTAGTACCTCTGGACGAAGCAAGCGGTCTATCTCAGTGAATACATCAAGCATGCTGCACCTCCGATGTTGACTAGTCCCGAGGGATAGAAGTCCTTCTGCATGCACCATATCATAAGTTCTAGGATATGTTGGAAATGCTTCACACCTGAAAGTGATACAGATGGATCATAAGACAAATAAAACATGAAACAAAAAAAAGCGAAAGGTATATGTTGCTCGAAAAAGCATTACCGCTAGCATGTCACATCTTTTAAAGTAAGAGTGGTTAATCAACTTTGAACCAAATCAGATAAATGATGCCCTAACTTCAAACTTAAGTTTCAGTAAACAGAACAGACATCCTCTAGCAGAGTTTGCTTTAGTTTAAGTGTTATGAATGTGGCAGGATGCATACTTTTTAAAATAGATAAATGCTTTTTTAGTTCACTGCATGTAATTTTATTTTACTACAGAGAGAAAAGCATATTACTGAAGTAGATTAAGTTGCTGAAAATCATTATTTGGCAACATAGGAAATACCTATGTTATTCGACTCGGGGTGAGTGTCGGATACAGGTATGTGTCCGACACGGGTATGCTCAATTTTTTTTAAGTTTTTCCATATATTTGAAGGATCATACCCCCATACCCTTTCTGAATATGTGTCGGACATGGGTGTCGGACACGGGTGCTTCAGGGGAAATGAACAGTCGGAGTAACAAAGGGAAATACTATAAGGAATATATTAAAACAACACAGGAAAACGATAAAAAAAAGTTTAACTAGAGAAGAGAATCACCAATCATGTAATACACCAACATAGCCCCTGTCAAGAATCAGGGGAAGGTAGTTGGGTCCAGTTGTTGGGACTACGTTCATCACCCAGACAGACTTCCGTGCTTCCAGTAATGCAGCATTTAAACCACCACAGCGAGCATTCATGTCTAGCACATTCCTGAGCATGTTATATGGTGGAGAAGGATCCTCGTCACCAGGTCTCTTCGGATGGTCTGAGAATATTATTGGTGACAGAAGAGACCAATAATTACGAACAGCTGTCTTATAGTTTGCGGTATCCTCATTGAGTTCTTCTGAGTGTAGACCTGATAAAATATCAAAAAGATTAGCAAACAGATAAATCAGAGTGGCACTCAGAAATATCTTTCGTCATTGCTTATCATGATGGAATTGTTACTTCTAACATATAAGCGTGCGAAGAACATCAAATTACCATATAAAGCTAGTTCATTCTTGTTCAAGTTAGACCTAGAAGGCCAGGTTGCCCTCTCCTCAATAGGAACCCATCGGCGGCTATTCGTACCACCTATACAGTTCTGAAGAGGTCGATAATATGGAGATTCAACATCTTGTCCTTTGCTACAGATAGAAGGACCAGAACCAGGCTTCCTGAACACATAAATGATTGATAACAACAATCAGTACCACCTATTGCTCTCAGGTAAAAAAGATCTCCAATGATTCATATAGTCAAAATACATTCACTTTTAAAGAAAATGAATGTAAATCAAGAAAATTGCCTTACCGGGAGTTGTAACAACTTTTTTTACTAGTCTTTTTCCACACAACAGTTTCATCTTGTTGTGACATCAATTCCCAGCAGAGATTTTCTGCAAAATCACGAACAAAGTTCCACCTTTTCTGCTTCTCTTTGTTACGAAGAAAACTCTGAACATTGGTAAGAGGTGAAGTCCATACAAAGTATCCACCAGGCTTTAGAACTCTATCAACTTCAATCAAGAAAATACCATCTGTAGCACACATTTAGCGTAAAAGTTTAATTATTACCCGCTCAAACACAAAAATATGTTCACACAAGTCACATATAGGAGTCGAAATATGTTTACAAATTAAAATTAGCAAATATAAGAGTTGGTAAAGGTGTGGCAAATTTGTAGAACTTTCAACAGAAAAAAGTGAAGTTGACCATGGTTTTGATGTATCCTAAAATTATCCATTGGTTGGCAGGTGTCAACTGCCAACAGATGCATCAAAAATCAGTCAAAACGAACCTTTGGCTAGGAATTTATCATAATACAGAACGTTTAACATTTTTTTCTGTCCAATACTCATAAAAGTAAAAAAAATGATTCGAGACCTATGTCTATGTCCAACAGAAATTGCCTATTAACATAAGAAATTATAACATACCAGGGTAGGGGGAGGGGGATGAAAAAGATGGGGAAAGAAGCAGGAAATTCTACATGAGCAAAGTTTCAAACTGTTAACTGATACCATTTTTATCCCAGTCAACACCGCAGCGTGCACAATGCAGCAAATCAAATGAAAGAGATGGATATGGTAATTGTTTTGAATTGAAAGAACCAATCATTGCAGGAAGGCCCCTTTCGAGAGTGAGTTGAACTTGACTGCCCGAGGACTCATAGTTCGCAATGCACATGGTTAAGAGCTGTTTGGAAAAGAGATGTGCTCCAAAGCTACCATAACCACATCCTATATCCAAGATGGTTCTGACCTGCAACAGTAGCCTTATATTCAGAACAGGCAGGGAGACTAGCCTTGAATCAGGACAAGGCAGGGGGGCTAGAAACATTAACTGTTATTGATAATGCAAAAGAAACTGATGGACCCATATTGCCAAAATCGCAATGAGCAAGCCAAAAGGTGGCAATTAAATGTATCACTAACAATTTGCTCATACTGTCAAATAAGAAATGATAACTCAAAAAGTATGCCAACCTTGAAGCTAAACAGATTATGACTTTACTAGAATAAAATTAGACAAAGTAAAAAATCACGAACAATGGAACAAGTACAAGCTCAACATGTATGTTCCATGAAAATTCCTGTTTACCCCAGCTTGTATGAAGTTAGATTCATTTCTCAGTCCAATCATTTCAGCAATCTGATGGGAATAGTCTTCCACACCATCAAACATGAGTGACGCTGAACGGAACGAAATCTGCTCTTCCTCCAGCATCATCATCCTGCAATTTGCATAAATCAAGGAGTTGAAGAAACACTTTGATAAGAAAAAAAACATGGGGAAGGGGAGGGGGAGGGGGAATGAAGGCAGTTAGATGTGAAAGTTGACTGACAAGAGAAACATTCACTCACCTCTTGGTTAAACTGCCAGAGGAAAATACCTCTTGACCAGTAATTTTAACATTTGCAACCCAAATGACATCTCTCCCAGTGGGCCACCTAAGAGGAATTTTATAGTTCACAGGCGGAAGAACTAAACAACTTTGCCTTGATCCATGTCCACATAGTCGATCATACTCATTACCGTCAGAATTACCCAAAGCAAGATTCTCCGAAACATTAAAGCAAGGAATATAGTTCTCAGACTCCTCAGGACAGAATTCTATTTCTTTCATCCTTGAAGGACCAAGAGAAAGCTCCCCTATATCCCACAAATCCGAAACAAGCTGCTCTTGAAGTCGCCTATAACCATGAAATATATGAACTCTAGATGATGTTGAAATGGAGAGTGTCCACCAAAATGATCCAGTAAGAGCAAGAATCACAATGACAACTAAACTTGACTTCAAAAATAGCATTGTTAACTTATGCCGGCTTCTTGGAGTTCCAACAGTGAAGGGATCAGATGCAAAACCATTCTCAGTGGCACCATATTTGGAAGGAGAATTATCTGGACAAAGTAACCAAAAAGGAAACCTGAGGGATAAATGGCTCTGATCAGAAGAACGATTTCTATCCAAATCTTCCTTTTCTGTTTTATCTTTCACTTGGGAGTCCCAAAAATCATTGCTGCTGCCTGAGATCCGTATTCCTGATACACCTCGATGCAGAGGCCGGGACATTTTTCTAACCTGAAATCCCCAACAGTTAGCCAGAGGGGGAAAAAAAAAAAAAGGTGTAACTATCAAGAAATAACTCAGTCAAGTTGTTAAAGTTGAAACCAAAAAAAAAAATTCCCACTGAAATCACTCTCTGAAACAAGCTATTCCTCTCAACAACGTTAAATCTTAACAAGGACAAAAAATGGTTTTATCTTAAGCAAAGAAACTCTGCACTAAAATAAGATCAAAATGAGATCTTTTCCCAATTTTAAGACTAGATCCATAAACACTGCTGAAAGTGAACCACTTAGAAAAGCAAATTTTAAACAGTGAAGGAAGAAAAAGAATAAGAAGAAGAAGTGGCTTTTTTGAACGATTCTAAGACTGAAACAACGAAAGGGAAGTTTAAGATTCGAAGGAAAGTAAAGTAGATACATTTCCATACAACAAACTTTGAGTGAGTTCCGCCACCTGAAAGTAATAAAGGGTAAGCTCACTTCCACTCAAAATCACTTCTTTTCCATTAAAATTCACTTCTCTTTGCTACCCAATACTAAAATCTAATGAAAACCCAGATTAAAATGAGCAAAACCCATTTTGGATCAATCATTTGAAAAATCGAAGTCATATAAAATCTAACAAATTTAAAAACAATTAGAAAACACACAGAAGATAAAAAATAAAAATAAAAAGTACCTTGTTTGTAGGAGCAGAGCTGGAAATGGAAAGATAGTGCAAAACCAGCCTTAAAATCAGCGAAATTTCATGAAATGGTGAATTAAGAATAACTTTTTCCTTGCGTTTAAACTACAGAAACACTCAGTTTTGTTCTTGTTGTCATGTTAACCGCGAGCTCCCTTTGATACTGTAAGAGTGAAGGCGATTTTCGCATCGACCCAATCACGACAGAGCTCGTGAAAAATTGAACTCTTTTTATATAATCGTAATAATCATTCAAAGAGAAAGAAAACAAAAAATGAGATGGTATGAATTAAATACATGCAATGCTATTAATAAATGAAGATAGACATTTTTTTTTTTTTAATTTTAAACTCTCCTCCAAGCTTTTATCTTCAGACATTGTTCTCTACTACTACTAAACGCGCTAAAGCGCCACCAGTACAGGTCGAGCCAGCCAAAGTGCTAAACTGTAAATTTTAATTATTTTATTTTACTGCTACTAATTAATCAAATCTCAAATCACATTAATTTTTTATTTAATTATTTAAGAATTTAGGAGAGTGAAAAGATTAACTATAGAGAGGGGTGGAAATTGAAAAGGAAAATAAAAATTTTAATTCAAAACAACTTGAATTTAACGTAATTCGAACTCAAAACGATCGAATTCAAATTTGTTGATTTGCCATATTTGCGTGTAGGTAAGCTCCTCAACACTATTTATGTGTAAATAATGAAAATTTTGGATCCAGAGATGTTATAAAACCGACAGTAGACTCTGTACGTAGATCCAAGAAGAAGAAGAAGAAGACGACGACTTTTGTTTTATTTATTTTAAAATCGAATTTGACTTGTGCTGGAAATGCTGGATTCTGACAAACCCTTATTATTTAGTATTATAGTTTTTCATGACTCTAAAAAATTCACGCATTCCATCCAGCTCCACTGCTTTATTTATTGTCAAACAAACACACCGCATAGTCGAAAACCTAACCAAACTTTCCATTTTCTGCACGGCATTTTCCCAAACAATATCCAGACATTAATTTCATTTTCATTTCAGCCCAGTTTCAAAAAACCCCAAACCGGTAATTACTGAGGGTAATCATTTCAAGCTCTAGGCTGGAAACACACCCCCAACCCACCAGCCAGCACTGATTATTTTAAGTTTTTCTGGTTTAAGGTAAATGATTTCTCATAAAGAAAGGAAATCGTGTGAGCCCCTCTTTGAAATTGACAGACAGGAATGTGAAGTGAAGTGCAGGAAGAAAAGGATGATTGTTTTGCTGAGTGAATCAGAAAGGGAATCTCTTTACATTTGGAGAAACAATTCTGTTCTGGATATTTTCACCCACTTGTTGTAAGGAATAAAAAGATGACATAAATACAAATTTAACTCCGGAACTATGATTTAATTTGGTCCTCATTCTATTATTTTTGTTAATATTATATAAATTTAACGAAAATTAATAACATACGAATATATGATTAATAATTTCGTTAAATTTAAGTTAATTTTATCAGAAATTGATAAAAATTAACTAGAAATAGACAAACAATTAATAAAAAAATAAAAAATTAACGTTTTCATTGAATTTAGGTTAAATTGACTGAAAATAATAGCATGAAGATTAAAATGATCAGAATTAATAGCATGAGGGTAAATTGATACAAATAAAAGAAGGGTTTTGCTAACAAATGCCCTTAGAGCACTCTTTAAAGTTAGTTAATATATTATTTATAGTAATAACATTATATTAAATGCAAAAATTGATAACTTTATTCATCATTTTCAATACATTGATTGAAAATATTAGTATATTTAGTAACTTTAAAAAGTATTTTTAAGGCACTCATTAGTAAAATCCATAAAAGAATAAAGATAAAAATGATTTAATTTACATAATTCAGTGATCAAATTTATATTTATGTCAAATAAGATTAGCTTGAAGGAGTATTTATCATAGCTGAGGATAATATAATTTATTCACCAAGTTAGTGATTGATATTATTTTCAAAATTTTCATGGTAATTTAATTATTGAGGTAATCTTATTTCTATAGTAATTTTATAGTTTTTTATTTGAAATCATCTTATTTGTTTAACAATTAATAAATTTTAGCAATTAAAGATAATTGTGTTTGATATTACTGAAGATTAAATATTATTTTATTTGAAAGTATCAAACTAACTATACTATACTATAATAATTACATAATAAATTAATAATTTAAACGTTGTTTAAAGATAACAATTTGTATTAGTAATATTTTATTTACTTCGTAATAAAATATAACTAAATTTTTAAATAAACAAATATATTTATTGATAGGTAAAGTAATTTTTATGGTATAAATTAGGTAAAAAGAATTTATATTATAAAACAAAATATTTTTTAAAATAATCATTATAAAAGGAAAACAAAATTTTATATTACATGTACTATTAAAAAATTTAAAAGAAAGCACTGAATTATTTTTTGAAAAAATTGGTACAATGAATTTTTAAAAAAAATAATATCTTATAATACAAAATAATTACAATTTTTATAGAAAGTAAATTTTTAATTGATATTTTAAAGAGTAATAGTGATTATAATTCATTTTGTATATCACTTCACTTCGTTAATAATTTTTTTTAATATTTTTGAATGAAAATTAAATCATTGTTTAAGATAGTAATCTAATTATTTTTTTATAATTTAAAATCAACATCAGATAAGATTATCAAATTCTCACCAATATAGTGATCTATTCATCATACACGGATATCCGTGATCTAATCACCAAATTATCTTTGCTTAATAAATCGAAATGATCATTAAATGTTTGTTAAGTACTATAATATATACTATCTTTGTTAAGTTTAATACTATATTTGCTTAATAAATTGAAACGATCATTAAATTATTGTTAATTTACTGCATTTAATGTGATAAAATTTGTATAGGTCCGGTTAACATTTTCCAGTTTCTATAATTAAAATCTTAAAAAATTTATTTAATCGATATTATAAAAATTGATTAAAAATTATTAAATTATTTATATTTTTAAAAATATTATCTTAATCGATATCAGTAATTATCGATTAACATTACTCTCTTTCAAAAAGTATTTTTGGAATACAATTAGCAACGTGATTGGTGAAGAGGTGCGTTGGAAATATAAATGAATGTGAATCGAGATTCACTTAACTTTATCAAATTATTATTATCCACTCAAAAAAAAAATTTCTATGCGTCTGTTTGGATTTGTACGTGTTTTTTTATGTGCCCCTGGTTTTGGAGACGTGGCAGACAAATTGGTCGTTTTGGGCCCTACATGTCAACGGATTTAGAATTTTTTAAATCTAATGTTAAATGCCAGCTAGCGTCGACATGTATCAAAACGTGACAGCTGGCATAAACGAAAAATGGGTTATTTAGAATTTTTTATTTTACTTTTTAAAAATAAAATGGGTTAAATAAACTTTATGAATGATAACAAGATAAGAATATTAACCTTCAAAAATATCAATAATATCCTATTACAATATCGCTCAAATCAAGGTGCTAATTAATAAGAATAGTACGTAAATGGGATCAAATTTTCATTTAGAGATTGATATGTTTTTATCATGCGTCAAATCACTTATGTTTATCACATGCCAGGCTGTTCCTTATTAAAAAAATGTGGGCGATGAATATTGAACACTTATCTTATAGTACTGTAGTTTATTTTATTATTATTTTTTTCTTCTCATTTTGATGAATTTAACAAATTAATAATGTCAATCTGATAATGAAACATCATCAGTACTGTGGTGTCCCTCCACTAAAAACTTGTTCTTCATGATTCACACATTTTAGCTATTTTCAGTGAAAAATACGTGCAAGGTTGAAAAAATCAGAATTGGAGATTAAATAACACCAATTTTTTATTGGTTTAATTTATTTGTTTATCATTTTTTTATTGATTCACAAAATATTCAATTTTAAAATATATTTCAGATTGAATAAACATTTGATTTTCAGTTGAATTTGATCCGATGACAACAAAGTGAAAAAAGAAAATTTCAACAAGAAACAAGTAACAAAATAAAATAAGACTAAAAATGTAATTAATAAAAGATTAATAGAAATACATGTTATATTTTTTTTCAAAGTCACGAGTTAAAACTTATACTTGTAGTGAAAGAAAATTATTAGAATTTTTCGAATTAAAATGAATGTAACAGCGAAGATTACAAATTTTGTTTTTAATCTTTTTTAGTAAATTTTAATGGTGTCAATATACTAATTATATAGAAGAAAAAAAAAAGCATTAATTTTTTATTATTTAATATTTAATTTTAAAATTTGAGTGGGAACATAAATTGGCTACGCCAGTGTTCGTACAGAAAATGTCTTACCTTTACAATGTGGCAATGTGCTAATGGAATGGAATTTTCCAAATGCATAATATTCGGATTTGCCTGTTCTAAGCTTATAAAAGCTGCCATGGTGGGGCTTGCTTTGCTCCTTTGCCTGCATTTTCTTTTTGTTTATTTCCATGGGAAAACTTTTTGATAAATTATCTTTGTATTTCGTCCCTATTATTTACTTTTTTTATATTCATAATTATACAGTAAACATTTTTTTTTTTACAAAAGGAAGTATTACTACTCAATTAGTAATTTCATTTTCAGTATTCAAATGTTTTACAATTTAATTAATTCATCAATGGCCACTTTTTTTATAAAAAAAAAAAAAATTGTTTATTACCTGATGTCATTTCATATTTTTCATATTTCTACCGAATTCAATCTTTTAATAATTATCATAAATCCTTATGTAATTTATTATAATAATTTGAACTCATAATAAATAAAAATTAACAATGAATAACTCTGTTTATAAAGTTTAAGAATTTCGCTAAGTTAGATGAGATAATTTCTGTAAATCTAATAAAGTGTAATTAACAATTAACAAAAGGGCTGATCTTTCTTTCTTTAACATAAAATTTTCTTTATTTATTGGGTTAATAAATAAATAATAATAATAATGATAATGCTCTTCACTTAACTTTGTCTATCTGGATTATATTTATATTATTATTAAAAAATTTAATTGATTTAGTATTACGAATTAATCATATAACAATTCAATTAATAAAATTGTTTAAAAATAAAATAATAATATTAAAATTACTTACGTATTTTTATATTTAAAAAAAAACTACGCGCAAATAAAAAAACTACATACTTCTACTTAACATTTTTTTCTTTTATCCACGTAATGAATTAATTGTTTCTAAGACTCACATTTTTAAAACATAATTCTTTTTTTTTTTTTTTTTCGTGCTATAAACTAGTATTTGTAATATTTGTATAGCACTAGACATGCAGCAACTGCCTTAGGAATTTAGGATGCATTTGCATTTTATTTTGCCCTTCTTCAAACAAATACACATGGCCTTAAATTCTCTTTAATGGCATTAATTTAAACAGGGTTTTGTCCTGAAATAATTGCCAATTAATTCATTTACTTCAGTATTTGAGAAAACACCCAAAAATAAAACTCTTTTAATTTTAATGTGCAAAATGGTGAAAATTAAAGCCATTTTTTTTAATCTAAAGTGAGTTAATCATATTGAACGAAGGAATTAGAATTACTTTATTTCAGCTAAATGATACTGACAATATTATGTCAGTGGCTACTATATAGGCTAAAATATATATAATATTTGAAACAAATGAAAAAGAAATAAGTAATAATAAAAAAAAATAGATTATATATCAAATGAAAGGGACAATGAAAAATTTTACTACCAAGGTTTTTGTATTTATACGCCGACAGTCGACTTACTCTTTTCAAGAGAAAAATACATGTGTAGGGCATTTGGAGACTGAGGTGGTATTTAATTTAAGTAATTCATGTATTTATATTTTGTTTATGATTTTTTTTATATAATCGTGTTTAAGATGTCATATTTTTATATAAATTTTGATATGTTAATAATTTGTATCGTATTTGTATTTTTTTTCATATCGTATTCTTGTCGTGTAATTATAACATATCCAAAATTATTAGAAACTGATAATAATTGGAGGATAACCGTCAATGAAAAATAATTTGTTCGTCGGTGGCAAAGACTCACATGCTAGTGTGTATATTATTTTTTTCATATTGTATCGTGATTTAATTATTATTTTTATATCATGTTTTTATCATGTAATTATATTATGAAGTTATCAAAAACCTATCATTGAAGAGGAGCAGCTATAAATGAAAAAAATGATGTGTGCGTCGGTGGAAAGACTCGCATGCTCTGCGCTAGGGATGGCAATAGAGCGGGGCGGGGGCAGATTTTACAGTATCCGCCCCCGCCCCGCCATAGTACTGCTCTGCCCCGCCCCGCTCCGCCATGGATGTTGAAATTTCAATACCACTACCACCTCCATGGATGTCGGTTACATCCATAACCGCCCCGCCCTGCTCCGCCCCATTTGATATTTATTAATTATTTTTATTTTTTTAAAAATAATAAAGCATTTTAAAAAAATTTAAATATAAATTAAATATAAACATGTTTCTAATATAGGAAGAGAAAAAAAAGTATTAGGTTTAAGTTTTTAAAAATAAAAACAAAAATAATAAGTTTAATTATATTATTTTATTATTCATTTAAAAGCTAAATATGTAAGGGTAAAATTATAATTTCAGTATTCGGGGCGGGGCGGTGCGGAGCAGACAATTACCACAACTGCTCCATCCCCGCCTTTCAAACAAAAAAAAAACCGCACCGCCCCGCTCCGCCTCCATTGTTCAAAAAAAAAAAAACCTCTCCATTCGTATCGGATCGGTTCGAAATCCATCGGTCGAATCGAATTTTGCCATCCCTACTCTGTGCCCATAGCCAGCATTGTTGAACACTGAATCCATATTTCCCCTTTTAGCGTCATAATAAGTACAATTATTATGAATTTCTATGCATCCCCAAATTCAATTTAAATATTAATATTATTTTTTAATAATACAATGGATGTTTTCCGATTTTACTTGATCTTAATTCTCGTTCCGATGGTTTTAAGAATGCGTTTTTATTTAATCGATATATTGCATTTAAAATTTTATTCTTAAAATATTTAATCGAATCCTGAATAACTAAAAAAGTAGCCTTTTACTTATCAATTAGACTAACTGATGTGAAAAGTATTAATATTGTGAGCTTATAGCATAAGAAACAGACAAAGGAAGATGGGCTGGACCCAGGTGCCGTGAGCTGGAAGGGAAACATCACGATCCCCTTTGGGCTAAGGAATGGAATGGTGCACTATACCAAGCACTCCCTTAGACACAGATAAGTTGGGTCATCGTGATGAAGACCTCATAAAATTGAATAGAAAAAATGTCACGTTTAACGTTCAAAAAAGTAGACATGGCAATCTTATATTCGAAAAGGAAAAGAAAGATCTTGAATTATATAAGCGTGGGCGTTGCATATTTTAATAAGTCAATTTTGCAGATAAAAAGTAATGATCCCGTGACAAGTGGTCTAAGAGCAATTCTTGACTGACTGACTCCATACCGAGCGTCCTAGCGGGGGTAGGCAAGGTGGGCCATCTTGACGCCACGCCAAGCGTCCAAACAAAGGTAGGCAGGGTGGGTCAGTGACATCACTCCTAGCACTCCAAGGGAGGGCAGGCAAGGTGAGTCACTGTGACGAGGACGTCATGAGATTGGGGTCACCGTGATGAGGACGTCACGAGAATGGGTGGGAGATAATGTCACACCTAGCTCCCAAAAGGGTAGGCAAAGGAAGGGGAAGATCTTAGGTTATATAAGTATGGACGCTGCACATCCTAATAAACCGATTTTGCAGGGAGAGAGTAATGGCCCTGTGACACACACATATGGTTTTTGGCTTGCCATCATGTTCATGGATCAGATCGTGGTCCGAATTTTTTCAAAAAAAATTATTCAAATTCAGCCAAAAAATTTATATTATTTATTAAAAAATATTTCTATATTAATATTTAATATTTTATAATTAAATTAAAAAATTTAATTTAGATTAGACCGATTCAAATTATAAAATATCATATTCAAACCCAATCTCATATGATCGGATGAATAATTCGACTTTCATATGTCTCTACTCCAGACAACTCACTGTTTAGAAATTCAAGTGGTGACTTAACATTTAAACAAGGCTAGCTCATTCGAGCTACCATGGCATGTTTAGTGACTTTAAGTCTGTAATCATTTGATGTTGGAAAAGCATCACAATGATTGAAAATGTAAGGTTTTTTGGTTCCTTAAAAATAATAATAATAATAATAACAATAATGAAAAATCCCGTATAGCCTATGAAAGTTAATTCTCGGATAATTTATGTAATTATTTAAAAAAAATAATATTTAATAAATTTAAAATTTGAATTTCAAATATCTATAATTTTTTTTATATTTTTTAATTACGACTTTTTTATAAAAAATAAATAAATAAATTCATACAAAAATTAGATTGATTTATCTTAAACTCAAACTTGAATTGGTACATGTATGATTGGAGTGACTTTAACTGCTCATTAATGAGACAAATTATGCTTTACTTAGTTTTGTTCTGAACAGCCTAGTAGCCTAAAAACCCATAGTTTTTGTTAATCTTGATAGAATCCAGCACCTACCAAGAATAAAGTCGATGAAATGGGAGCCCACACTCCACAAATCTTAGTGGAAAATTGGCTATTATTAGGCGGATGACCAAAGAGTATAATTTAATTCCTGCAACATCAAGTCAAGGTCGATCACTGTGTAAAGTCTGCAAGGTATAAAAATGTCCCAATCCAATGCGATAATAATAATTGCGAAAATTGAAAACCAATATGTAAAAAAAGCTTAGACCCACCTAGAGATGTTTGTAGGTCGAATTTAGGTTCGAAAAAAATATTTTTTTTATTCAAGTTTATTTCGGATCGGATTTGGGTTAGTTCAAAAGCTTATTTCATTATTAATAAATTATTAAAATTTTAAAAAATTTATTTTATATTAATATTTATATATTTTTATAATTAAATTTAAATAAAAAATATTTTTTAATTTTTTAAATTTAAATAAAAAAAAATTATAAATTACTCTTATCTAAATCCGATCCAAACCGAATCAGATTTATAGAATCGGACGGACTATTCGATCCTTAAACAGGTTTAGGTCCACCTCAACCCACCCTTATGATTATGTTAAGCTTCTCAACAGTTCTCCACTGCATGTGATGTGTTAAAAAATGTGGGGCGATCGATCCTATTCCTACTTTGGGTGATTAGGAAAAGTCATAAATTTTCCATGTCCTATCCCATTTCTTATATAGCAATAATCATTAAATTTTGCATGTGAGATCTCGACATCAAGTCATCAACTGGTTTTTTTTTTTTTTTTAAGTCTAGAGAAATTTAAATTACGATTGTGTCGTATTTATCGTGATTGTGAATGTAATAAATATTATCATGATTAATTACGATTGATGTAAACATAGAATTGAGAGCTTTAATAATGCAGGCGGGCAAGCACCCCATACGGATATAGTTGAAATGCTGGGATTTATGAATTCTGCATGGGGCACCAAGTAGCCCCATTCTCAACAGTATGTTCCTAGTACTTACTGATTTGCTACTTTAAGAAGAAGAAAAAAGGGGTGGGCGAATTTGAGCTTCGGAATATTAATGAATACTGTCAAATTAATGCATGAGTTATAAATAGAGTTATTCACTTATTTATAACATGGATCGATTCGATTCACGAAACGGACGATAGAAGTAGTCTTATTTGGTTAACATGAAATGTTATAATTATTATGTGTTAATTAAAATAATTGATTTTAATCTTTAGAAAAAAACTACAATTAATTTTTTAAAAAGAATCATGCATAAAAATGGTTTTTATTATTAATATAATATTTTAAAAGTTATAATCAATTTTGAATTGTTTGATTTTGTAAACTAAATCATCTTTATATCATGTATCGGATCATTTGATTTAATTCGTAATTGAGAAAGATGATAATCTAATTAGATAACTCTAATTATAATTAAATTGCTGCTGTCGTATCTAAATTCTAACAGTGCATATCGGGACCATAAACATCCTTTGTAAATTGAATTGGATTTTCATTACTTAAATTGACTCCAGTGGCTCTCATCCCAACTGAAACTATATATGCCACTGTCTTCACATTCTCCATTGGGCGTAAAAATGGTAACAAGATAATCAATTAATTAAAGTAGCTGAGATTTAGCTACAGAATTGTAAATTTCTAATCGGATGGGGGTTGTACAAGGCTTGGAAATAATCCATGAAAATATTATTGTTTTATTAACAGAATCATGGTCATGAAAACAACTAGAAATGGTAATAGACGGTAAAAAAATTGGATATTCGATATTATCTGATTCATTTTTTGTGAATTTGATTATTAATAATTCAGATATTAAATTTATTTTCTGCAGCACATTCGAAACAAATTCGGATATAAATTTTTGGATATTTGTTATCTGAATTTATTTTGATTTTGATGTGGATAGTGTCGGATATCCGAATTTGCTTTATTTATAAGGATAACGGACAATGGATTTGGATATCCGAATCCGATATCCGTTTGTATACTTAATTTTTGTTTAATTTTATATTTTTATCTTTAAAAATAATTGATTTAATAAAGTAAGATATTTAACGAAATTAGATATTTCAACGGATATTATTATTTAAATTGGATGCATATTCGGATAATAAATTAATAATATCCTAATATCGGATAAATTAAATAAATTTAAATTTAAATATTTTAAAAACTACAGATATTCAATCTGTTATCATCTTTAATGCAATCTAATATTATAAATAGGATAAGGAAAAGTAAAAAGAATAAATAAAAGGAAGAAGGGCCACTAGCGTTGTGATCTGGTAATAATATTTTGAAGAATAAATGCGTGTATAATCTCCCTCAATTCTTCAGGCCCCAACCTTTAGTTATTCTAGACTGCAAGGACGATCGACAATAGGATAAACAAAGAAATTAAAGTGACAACTTTATTCTAGATCTTTTACATGTTCTGATGCCTAAAGGTCCCAATAATATTCATGGACCCCAGAATTCAGGGGAAGTGCAAGTACTTAAAGGCACCGCCAAAGTGAAAAGAAACTCCAGCCTCAAAGCTAAACTATGTCGGTGACAATGGAACTGACTTAAGGCATTTTCTCATTCAATTTTACAACCTGATAGACACATTTAACTTATTCCTCGTGTTCGTTCTCTATTAAAATCTCAAGTTCTAGTTTATAAATCCTTTTAAAAAATGGTATCCAATCAATGAAATTCGAATGGAAATAAGTAAATAAGGAGGCCAGAAATCCATTTCAAAATGGGCAAGAAATCCTAAAATGTTAGAACAGAGTGAGGAGCCCAATACTTTGAATTGGCAAGGATCCATTAGATAGTCTGCGAACGGTATGAGTAATGAAACTTTCCAAAATAGAATCTCCATTTCTTCTCTTGATTAATTAATTTAACTAAAAGTTAGGATTTTGATTTTCCCACCCTTTCTATGAAATGAAAGATTGAAGTCATTTTCTCAACAAAACAAACAACATACAATGAAGTTTCACTCACGTTTCACATGGCAACTTAGCTGAGTCCAGGTTTGAACATTGATACAGTCAGACAGACACAAAATTGACAGTCTCAAGTGCAGACTGGATGGTTTGGTAACGACAAGCGTAAGCCCATTGTGGTTGTGGACATATTTTTTATTACGTCACATTTATCACGGTTGCGAACATAATAAATATTATCGTGGTTAATTGCCGTGAATATCGGCAATGAAAGTGCGTTGGAACAATTATTTAAATCCTGATACAGGGTAAGGATAGGATAGGCATGCCATGACGCAAAATAGCGTAAGCCTGACGACGGGGACAATGCATATATATACATGTTGGTGACTTGGTGTTGATAAAGTTTTAAAAAGGTAAACATCGCACCATCTCAATGATCTGTCTCCAGTACGGTAGCCACTATAATAGGCAAATGCCAAGACCCACATGCCAATTGACAGACTCCCACTTAGGGATGGCAAAATCCGATCCGATCGATGGATTTCGAATCGATCCGATCTGAATGGAGATGTTTTTTTTTTTGAACAATGGAGGCGGAGCGAGGCGGTGCGGATTTTTTTGTTTGAAAGGCGGTGATGGAGCAGTTGTGGTAATTGCCTGCTCCGCACCGCCCCGAATACTGAAATTACAATTTTACCCTTAAATATTTAGATTTTTAAAAAATAATATAATTAAACTTATTATTTTTCTTTTTCTTTTTAAAAACCTAAACATAATATTTTATTTTTTTCTCTTCCAAGATTAGGAACATGTTTATATTGAATTTATATTTAAATTTTTTTACAATGCTTTATTATTTGAAAAAAAATAAAAATAATTAATAAATATCGAATGGGGCGGAGCGGGGCGGGACGATTATGGATGTAACCGACATCCATGGAGGCGGTAGTGGTATTGAAATTTCAACATCCACGACGAAGCGGGGCAGGGGGCTGGCAGAGCAGTACTATGGCGGGACGGGGGCGGATACTGCAAAATCCGTCCCCGCCCCGCTCCATTTGCAGTATCCGCCCCCGTCCCGCTCCATTGCCATCCCTACTCTCACTACGACTGGGATTTAGAATAGGAAAAAGAGAGAAAAAAAAGTGTGGGGTGAGAGAGGCTCGAACTCTCGACCTCAGGATAACTCAGAAGCTATGAGACCTACGCGCTAGCCAACTGCGCCACCACCCCCTTTTGTTGATCCATCTTAAACTTTCCTATATGATAGAATAAATAATCGATAAGTCAAACCTTTATTATTGGATTAAACTTCTATAATATATTAGAAATAATGATTCATAAAGTTACAAAATTTTAACTTAATGGATTAGTTTCGACAACCCAGTTTAAGCTCTTATATTTAAGCTTTTACAAATTTAATTATTTATTATTATAAATTGAATATTATAAAAATAATAAATTATTATAACACTAACATAAAAAATGGATGATGGAGAAAATAAGAATCCCCACCCTGGAAATGAAAAAAAAGATATTAAAAAATTCAAAAAATAAAATCTTTGTATCTTATTCGAGTTAAACCAATTCAAATTATTTCAAATTTATTTGTCGTAAAAAAAACTTTTTGAATTACCCGTAGAAAGAGATTTCCCTTATGATTTTCAACGGTATTAATCCTTACCTCAGCTTGGTTTAATCCAAAGAAAGAAAGAAGGAACCAAGCATGTTCTTTAAAATGTTTTTAGTTTTTTTTTTTTACGAAAAAGACCGACTGTAGTCTTGTTAGAAGAAAAAATTGCAAATGCTGTAATTCGAATTTCAAACTTATTAAATGTCAAATCTTAAACATGATTACATAAATTAATTAAATTAAACACCAGATTTCAAAAGTTTTCAGTTCGTACTACAAGCTAAAAGTATTAAATGCCAAATTTAGGCCCAGCCTCAAAATTTCATCAAGTTTATTTATATTTGGTCCAAACTTTGCCCAAATTTTATAAAATAGATACCCAAAACCTTAACGGGCCAGACCTCATCGGTCCACATCTCTACTCATGAGAATGAATGAGGAAATTTTGTCTACTCAGTCAAGATAACAGATTTCACTGTGAAATTATAATCATAAATCTCCATGTTCATCATATTTTTTTCATATGCTTTTTAGACAAAAACCTTTTACTTTTTCTTGTATTCCTTGTTTGTCAATCACGCTGGCCACCTATTGGATTATGGGCAGGTAAATGTACATAAATTTGCCGGCCCATATCTTTGGACATTTGGACTTCATCAATAAATGCATTACTTGAATTATAAAAAAATAAAAAAAAATTGGATCTGATTAATTGATATTTATAGGTAATGGTTAAAGATTATTAAATTATTATTTTAAGAAAATTTTTTATATTTAATGTATTACTTTTTCTTGAATTCAAGAAAAAAGTAAATCATTAATTGCACTTTTTTTATTTAAATATTACCTTAATCAGTATCACTAAGTATTGATTAATATTTTTCTTTAAGCAAAAGCAAATACCTATATTTGACTACAAAGTTATAATTTTTTGATATAAAAAAAATCGCAACTTGAAAATAAAAAAAGAATTACATATGTTAAAATTTAAATTTTAAATATATTGAATATCAATTTTTAAAATTAATTATATCAATCAACTAAATTAAATTTAAAATACGGCAAGACTATAAATTTTGAATCCATAATTTGGTGTGATCTATTTTTTATGCCAAATGTTAGGTTTTGAAGAGGTTTTGAAGAGGCCCCCATCCAATCATCAAAGCCCATAAATTGACACAAAAAGTAGGCAGGCAATTTAGGCCTTCAACTACCAGTCTTATTAGGTCTTTCAATGCCTATGTAAAGGGGATTCAAATGTAGGTCTTGAATGATACACCTTCAAGCTTAATTGTATCGTATCTCACAGACATGACAACAGAAATTTCTCAGAACATTTAACTAAAGATTAAGAGCAGCTTTTAAAACATCTTAAATTTTTTAGTTAATGTTTTGTCATCCCCCTTTTTTTTTTTCATTTAATTGGAGACAATAGGGTAGTTCATGATGGAAATTTTTCTAAGTTTTATTGAGTGAAATAAAGGACATGTCCCCTACTCGGCTACTCCATACAAATAAAACCATGTGTTTTTTTTTACCCAAATAGGGGTAGACATGAACCCAATGTCTAAAAACTGGTCACCTAACCTAGAAGTAAAATAATTTTGACTACCAAGGCTTTGGATTTTTCAGACATAGATCCCCTTCCATGGATCTAGGATGTTGCTTTAAAACAGAACTAAGAATTTTTTTTTTTTTTGTTGAGACCAATTGCAATTAATCATCTTGTTTTAACTAAATTAATACCACTAGTGGAAGTTAATTAATATGGTAATCTCAAATTTCACATATTAAAAAGTATTGAATTTGAGAAAAATATATTTGAACCCAACTTTTTCAATTCAGAATTTATGCACAAGGTTAAAAACTTCAATGTATATTGAATTATTTATAGTCCTTATATAACCAAGATTTATACAATCTAAAGGAGTTGATGAAACAATTTTTGCTGACAAAATATTGTATTTATGAGTTTAAAGTCATGAGAAGTACTAGACTTATTCATGGATCGGATCGGGTAACGGTCCGAATTTTTTTTCACTTCATCCAGACCCAACTCTAGACGGGTTCGGGCCGGTCCACTGACTCGTATTACGGTTCAAATAATACTAAAAAAAATTATTTTTATAATAAAATTTAAATAAAAATATTTTTTTTATTATTTAAATAGTGATCCGAGCCAAGTTAGACCAATCTAGATCACTAAAAATCCAATCTAAACTCGATCAAATCGAATTTATCATATCGGGTGAGCTATCCGACCCTTCAGCATATTTAAATGGAACAATGATTCTTCTTCACTAGGTCAAGAAGGGCAATGCTTGAAGCATGACTACCATTGAGTGGCAGTGGCAGACTCTGAGGAAAGAATAATGGAGAAAAATGCTTTATTTTTCTCAAAAAAAAATAAAAATAAAATAAAAAATAAAACAACAACTTGGGTATTGTGAGTTGCACACAGACTGCAACTTTAAATAGCCATTGATTGGCTTTTGTTGATGGATGGGAGCCAGTGGGTGGGACTCAAACTCTCACTCACAAACCCATGAAAACAAAAGATAAAATCATATCTTATTTGTGTAAAAGAAAGTGGATGAAATCCAGCTCATTGTTCTCAAAGAGACTGATACGACCCCACGTGGAGAGAACTGCCAGTTCACGGATTTGTACAGCCTTCATAAAACTAGATTTTCTTATAGCTGGCAAAGTGGCAACAAGCTAAGATAAACTGACCCTTTCTTTGCCTGTGGGTGCGCTTCTGAAAGGGTTTGTTTTATTAAAATTTCATATATTTATATAAAAATTTTGATATATTAATAATTTATAATTTTTAACACATTTATATATTTATGTATCATAATATGTTATCATGTCGTATTTAAAATTATCGATCGAGTCTAAAAAAAAGCTCGATTGACTTTTAAACCAGTGGATATGACAAACATGCATTTTCCAGTTTGGAAATGTGGAAGAATCTTTAAGAAGCTGAAACCCCAAGAGAAAGGCGAGACATTGTGCTTCTCGCCGGGGGGTTGAGGACAATATAATGGTCATCTATTAACAATAAAAATAATGCTTAATCCCCAAACTTTTGCTAATTGACAGCAACTTTGTTTAATATGATTGACCAAAGGAAAGGAGAAAGATTTTTGATGAGATGATGGGTTTTTTTTCGAGATTTTGTTTTCAACGCAGTCCCTCTCGTTTGCACATGATTCTCTCTGCCACCACTCACTGATTAATTATGTGATCCTAACTGTTATATTCTTTGCTTTTGTTGTTTGAAAATTGTCTTTGTCACATAACAGCTTATGATTAGAGAAGTTTTGAGAACATGGGTTCATGTGGGAAATATGTAAGGATATAACAGTTATTCCACGATAATATATATATTTTTTTTCATTCAAATTATATCATATAATCAATTTTTTTTTTTAAAATTAACTATTTATTATAAAAATCATTAATGAATTGTTGAAATAAATATTTATCATTTAATTATTACCTGTAATTTGTAATAAATAATTGATATTTTAAAAAATCTTATTACATGATATAATTTGAATGAAAAAATATATACTAATGTAGAGTAACCGTTTCATACAATTCTTTCTCTTATTTGAATATTTATACGTATTTACCAACAAAATATTTGATTTCATTATTAATGTTTAAGTTTGAAATCTTTCATTTTTCAATATAAAAAAAATTCATAAGTCCTAAATCTCATTGAGCTTATTATCTTATTTTTATCATTAATTGTATATACTTAAATATTGGAGAGAAAATCATGTTTTTTTATGAAATTAGATTTCATATGTCAAAACATATATACTCTTAGTGCTTGAACATGAACATTCGATCTCAATCTTTTTAATGGAAGAAGTGGGTCTATTGGACTTTAACATTATTAGAGAGTCAAAAGTCCTTTCAATGATGATTATTTGATTAATAAATGTTCTGCCAGTGTATGCAAGTCTGGTTCTTTTATATTGTCTAAAGGAAATAGGGGCCAGAAATCACTGTTTTTCTTATTAGTTTTTTTGTTCAGTAATCACCAATTTAATTTGTTAAATGTTTGGTGAAGACACACCAATCACATCAAATAATTTCTTGTGTAAATCCCAATTAATTAGTAGTAATATTATCTGCCAGATGAGTTTGATTAGATGTGATCAGGGTCGAGTCGGACTGTGATTCAATTTTTTTATTCAGATAATTATTTATTTAATATTAAAAAAATAAAAAAATAAAAAAATATTTTTATATTTTATAATTAAATTTAAATAAATTTTTTCATTATTTAAATAATGATTCGAATCGGATTAATTCGGATAACTGAAAATTATGTTCAAATCTGATTCAATACAAACTAAACTTGTTAGATCAAACAGATTATCCGACAGGTGAGTATGTCTATTTGATTAACATGCATATATATATATATATACCCCTTAAGAAGCTAAAATAAATTAATTTATTTTTTTATAAAAAAATCGTAATTTAAAAATAGAGTTAGGAGAGATATGATTGTTGTAATTTTTTTTATAAAAAAAAAATGTAATTTTTAAACTGTTTGATACTAAATTTTTTAAAAATTATTATATAAATTAATTAAATTAAATTCGAATTAAAAAAAAATGCAAATACTCAAAATACAACACAGAAAAAAAAAACACAACTAAGGACTATTGATTGAGGGGTTGGGAGAGTATATTAATGCAGAGACAGGCAAGACAAGCTCAAGTGCATTCAGTCACGCAGCTGTCATTCGATATTACAAAGTTACAAACCCAACCCCTTCCCTTCCCCTCTCTCAATAGACAGCAAATTAACGTTTGCAGCTGTCGGGTCTCTCCTCTTTCTCTTTCTCTCTCTGTCTGACAGTAAACTACTACGTACTGATACTACTTTTTTTTTCTTCTTTCTTTTTCTCTTTCTGGCTTTCCTTTTTATTAACCAACCCATCAAATAATAACAGCAGGCAACAACTTCTATAACATCATAAACTAGGCTTCATCTCATTCTGATCTGTCCCTCTACAATGATTCTTTTGTGGTAAAAAAAGGGGGGCCTGGGGGGAAATATTGGATATAGAGACAAGCATAGTAGAGAGCAACAAGCAAAGGGAATGATCCAATGAGGTGGAATTGCAGAAGATTCAGCTTACTTCAATCTTGTCAACTGTAAATGTGATCCACCCTCCCAAAAAAGAGTTTTCATGCAAAAGGAAAGTTACCCATTTGTTGTTTTGTTTGTTTACATGCCATGGCTTATCCACATTATCGATCACCTTTTGGTGACACAACGTTTACAAAAGTGTTTGTTGGGGGACTAGCTTGGGAGACACCAACAGAGGAAATGCATAGATATTTTGAACAGTTTGGAGAGATTCTTGAAGCTGTTATCATCACTGATAAAAGCACAGGCAAATCTAAAGGATATGGCTTTGTAAGTTTTATCTAATTTCTTCTCATATATATCAGTTTTTATTACTTTGTTAATGGCCTAAAGTTTCTTGTGCATTAAGGTGTATGAATAAAATCCCCTACATTTCTGTAGGTTACTTTCCGTGATCCTGAATCAGCTAGGAGGGCTTGTATTGATCCAAATCCTGTAATTGATGGAAGAAGAGCAAATTGTAACATTGCTTCATTTGGAAGGCCTAGACCTTCACCGCCACGAGGTTGTCCCCATACTCTTTGATATGAGCTGCACTTTTCCCCATTCAATTATTGAAAAGTGAAAACAAGATGATGACAATAATGAATTGGATATTCTGGATTTAAATGCAGGAAGAATTCAAGGTAGTAGTCCTTATCAGAGAGTTGCACAGCAAGGTGCACCACCATCTTATAGTGGAGTTGCAGCACCAGTGCCTCCACCTCCGCCACCTACTGTCATTTATCCACCTTACGGGTGAGTACCCCTTATTGTTTTCACCTATGTTGTTCCAACTCTTCATTTTTCTTAAAGTACCCGTGTCTGACATTCATGTCCAAAGCATATTCGGGTATGGGGATATGACCCCCAAAAACCCTCCAAATATAAAAAAAAAATTTAAAATAAATAAAATATACTCGTGTCCGACACTCACATAGAGTAACATAGGTTTTCACTCAAGCCATTGGTTGTCCATCATCTAGTTAGAGGAAGTGGTCCATGCCTCAAATTTTTTGCTTAGACATTAATATGAATCTTAATCATACATTATGTTTAATAATTATGTGTTTCTGCAATATAGTTGGTATATCAGATTGTACATAGTAGAAATTTGTCATTACTAAGACAAAAAAAGGGGGGGCGAGGGGAATATGGGAACCTTACAATATCAATGCAGTCAATGATATAACTTGGCATATACTGGCATAAAACTTGAGTCTTGAAAAAGGCCAGAGGCATTGCTGTGACTAAAAAAACAAATGAAAAAGGTTAAGAGTTAATCAAATTGGGAAATCCGGTAAGATTATAGCAGAAAATATTGGTCCCAACTGATGTAGATATATGAGTTTATACAAAGGGTTTCATTTTTAGCCTGCTAATTAGTATGTTCTGTATTATGTACTTTCTATTTGCTTATAATCCCAGGCAGCTCAGTGTGAAAGAAAAGTTTATTAAGAAATAAAAATAAAGTTATAGTAATTAAGTTGTTGATCAATGTCTTCATCTGCCGAGAGAATTTCAAGTAATGATCCAGCTCATTTACAGCTAACATTTTCTTGATGTGTACGATGCATTTAATTAAAGTTCCAATACAAGAATAGACCAGTTCCTCTTAATTGGCTTTAAATTTGATCAGTGAGATGATTTATGTTGTTATTCGACACTTGCGTCAGACACATATTTGAATATGGGTTTGAAAGTATGATATTTCAAATATATAAAAAAAAAACTTTAAAAAATTAAATATACTCGTGTGAACACGTATCTATATCCTACACTCACTCGAGTTCAAGTATAACATAGGATGTAATGCTTAAAAAGCAAAGGGCAAAAAACAACAAATACATATATAAAATGGCTAAGGCATGGAAATCAAGTGTACATATAAACATAGACATTTATTATAATGATGAAATGCAAATATTTTTGCCTATGTACTATCTTTTACATTTATGTGATCATATTTTTAATATCAGTAGAGCTTGAGCTACCTTTTCAATTACATCTAAGATCATGATTCATGCATACCCATCTTTTCCTATGTTTAAATTTTGTTAGCTGCATTTGATTTGAGGGGGAAAATTAATGGAGGTTACCCTCTGGCACCTAATCTCCACAAAACTAATTAATAACCAAGGAACTTGGGCATGACTGTAGGGACAGCAACCGGCCATACTTATGTAGTTATGTATATGTTTTGATCAAAAGCAGAACTTACAAGACCAGATATTAGTAACTGATATTCCTGACTAAATATATGGAGTAGTATTTGTTGATCATCTCACCTTTTAATTACATCATTCGGACTCGGGTGTGAGTGTCAGACACGAGTATGTGTTTGACACGGATATGCATTTGGAGGGTTCTTGGAAGATCATATCCCCATATTCATATCCTGATATGTGTCGGATATGGATATTTCAAGAAAAATGAAGAGTCGGAACAACATAGATATATACGTATATATACACATAAATATCGTCCTTGGATATGTTCGAACTAGAGTGTAAAACTTTATTAGATGAATACCATGAATTAATTTTGAATACCCATACCAAAGCCAATGTTGTCATTATTAGTACTAAAAATTGCTATCATGGTAGGACCTTAAGGCCGCGTTGCAATAAATCACTTATATATATATATATATATATATATATATCCTGGCTACCATTAATTCCTTACTATAAAAGGATGCTGCTTCTTGCAATTACTTGCAAGTGAAAAAACTTTTTCTTTTTTTAAACTTTTCAGTTTCAACTTTCAAGTAGTTGCTCCTATTTCTACTAAATTTTTTTGATGAATTCTACCTTTACAGGTACCCAACTTACAGTCCTGAATATGGGTATCACCAAGTAAGTAATTAAACCTCTTTTTCTGTCATTATTAAGCAAATAGTTGAGCCCTATGTTACTCGAACTCGGGTGTGAGTGTCGGACACGAGTATATGTCTGATACGGGTATATTCAATTTTTTTCAAGATTTTCATGTATTTGGAGGATCATATCCTCATACCCATGTCCGAATATATGTGTCGGATATGAGTGTCGGACACGAGTACTTCAAGAAAAATAAATGAGACGGAGCAACATAGGTTGAGCCAACAATGTTTGGTAAAGAATGTTATTGAATGGACATACAGGCTCTCTATAATCCACAAAGTCAGCAGCCACAATACTATAATCATCAACTGTATGGATCATCATCATCTACCACAATGGGGTCTCCATATTATTATGGCTATTCTTTGCAAGCTCCTAGGGGAACATTTTCTTCACCCCAGGCTCGACGCATCGCCGGACCGTCCTATCTTTACTATCCTATTCAACTGGAGGGGTCTTTCTCCACCTATCCAGCTCCCCCACCCTTTCATCTCACTAGGCATCCCTTTCCCTCTTCCACAGGTAAATAATTCTTATCACTCTCTATTCCTTTCATTTTTTTACTACTTACCAGGGACTTAAATAACGGTCGTAATGCGATATTACGATTGCTATCTTGCGGTTTATCGCAATTGACCATTATAGCATTTGTTACGTCCGCAACCGCGATAAATGCGACACGATCAAAAATACGTCCGTGACTATAATTTAAATCCCTACTACTTACTCATATATTATACTGAATTATCTACTTTTCCAATGCTATAAGGAAAAGTTATGAACTTCAGAAGGAATTTTCTTATCTCTTCTTTTTTCTGATTTTTACATAGACATTCTGACTAGGGGTGAGCGTTCGATCGAATCGAGTGAAAAAAATTCGAGTTAGTCGAGTTTACGAGTCCTATTTTGTCAACCGAACTGAATTTGAAAATTTAGCAAATCGAATCGAGTGAAAAGAAATTCGAGTCGAGTCGAATAAATTTATTCGAGTTAAAATAAATTTTCAATTATATTTAAGCATGATAAAACAAATCCTATAAATTTTCAATTATGTTTAAGCATGATAAAACTAAATTTTGGGTAAATGAAATTGTTCAATTCTCTAAATCAAAATCAATGAAAATGTAAGCAAATGTCAAAAGTTCAAGGCTTATGGTGAAATTTAAATTGCTTACTCAACTAAAAAAATTCAAAAATTAGATACGGATACGTGAATACATCTTATAACTAATATAATACCATATATAAATATTATTTTTCTTTATAAATTAAAAAAAATTGAAAAAAAATTATTTACCAAATTTATTTTAATTATTATTAATTTCAATGATTTTGGATCATATTACTCGTAAAAGAGAGATAGAGACTGAAGAGAAAGAGAAAAAGGGAGGGAAAAAGAGGGGGAAGAAAATTGGATAAATTTGAAAAACATGCTGTCAATAACCAAATTATTGTTAAATGGTATAATGGATAAAAATTATTTGAAAAAAATAAATAAACAATTAAAAATTATTATAAAGTATATTGTAAAGACAAAATTACCCTTAATGAAAAAATCTATTTTTCCTTTCTCCTCCATTAAGAAAATATTATTTTTTAAAAATTTTAATTAAAAATAAATTTAAAAAATAAAATATTTAAATATTTATTTTTTTTAAATTTTAAAAAAATAAAGAAAAAATAATGTTATTTTTAAAAAAAATTTAATTGAAAAAATAAATAAATAATTTTAAATTTAAAATATTATTTTTTAAAAATTTTAATTAAAAATAAATTTAAAAAATAAAATATTTAAATATTTTTTTTAAATTTAAAAAAATAAAGAAAAAATAATGTTATTTTAAAAAAAATTTAATTAAAAAAATAAATATATTTTTTTAAATTTAAAATATATATTTTTTAAAATTAAAAAAAATATATATTTTCAGAAAACTTTAATTTTTTATTAAAAATAAATTAAAAAATAAGAGAAAAAGGAAGGAGAATGTTTTTTTATCAAGGTAATTTTGTCTTTATAATTTCATTTATAATAATTTTTTATTTTTATTTCCCTTTTTCAAATAATTTTTACTCATTATACTATTTAACAATAATTTGGTTTTTGACGCATGTTTTTCAAATTTACCCAAGAATATTAAACCCTTGTTCAAAACGACGTCGTTTTGGATTTTACTATTCGGATTTTCGGATAACTCGAACTGTGAAATCTAAATTCGAGCTAAATCGTATAAGTCGATTTTTTTATTTGAGTCGATCCGAAAACTCGAAAAACTCGAATAATTCGAACTATTTAAACCAAAATTTGAAATTTTAATCTATTTTTTCGAATCGAGTCGGATTTTGCTCACCCCTAATTCTGACACAGATAATGTGTAGTACTAGGGTTTAGTGTAGCATGCGCCAAATGGGGGGGCCATTTGAGCAGCCTCAAACATGTGAATGAGCTGTCTGGTTTTTTGCCATGACCCAAATGATGGGTCAATAGAAAGTCATGACTGAGGAGCATAGTGTAAACTAATAGTGACTGCATGTGGTTTCAGTATCTGGGATAATGGTTGATTCTGATCATGCAGTCAAGTGGCCGAATATGGAGAGGCCCACTAACCATGTTTTGCATTGCCACTGTTTTAACCTATGTTACTCGAATTCGGGTGTGAGTGTCGGGCACGAGCATGTATCCGATACGGGTATGTTCAATTTTTTCTAAGATTTTCATGTATTTGGAAGGTTTTTGGAGGATCATATCCTCATACCCATGATCAGATATTCGTCGGACATGGGTGACGGACACGGGTACTTCAAGAAAAATGAAGAGTCGGAATAACATAGGTTTTAACCCATTTCTTTTTTTTCCCTATATATATGAATATGAATTGGTTTAATCAAATTCAAGTAGCAAAGTTCATATCAACACATCCTTCGGCCAAATTAAAGCCCTTTTTGTATATCTATTTGGACTGGTCAGGCAAATAATCTCTTTGAAATATAACAGGTAAATAAAGAATGAATTTACAACTATATAATTAAGTAACTTGAGGAAACATTGGCAAAAAATTGTCTTGAAATCCCCATTAAGTTTAACAGTACTAACCCAAATTATCATCATTTTATATGCTGAGACATGGTCTTTGCTAGCTGTATCAGTGTTCAGTAAAAGAGTAACTCTCTATAGTAGTTTTTTTTTGTATAAAAGAGGTTGCCACCCGGGGATAATGGAAGGGGATGCAGATATTAGGATTCGAACTCCAGATCTACTGAATGCTACTTCTTAAAGATGACTGTATGAATCAACTGAGTTAAACCCCGGATTCACTCTCTATAGTTTGCATGGCTATTGGATTTCCAAATTTACAGTGCCCCAAGTCCAATGTGATGTATAAGGACTTAACATGGAAGCTAGGCAGGCAGAGGGGCCCTGTTTCTCAGTGAAACATCACTTGCAGGACATTTTTTATGTAACAATGGAAATATATATATATATATATATATATATATATACATTTTTAAATTAGATTCTCTCTCTCTCATTAGATTGTTGTTCTCACATAAATATATATATGCTCATCATAAATTTTCATTATTGATTTTGTTCTCAGATTCACAGACTCCACAGCATACCTCCACAGAAACAGAAGCTGGGAGGGCCATCACATCTGAAAGTCCAAAAACCTAAAGGGAAGATCTCATCCTTGCCAAAATGCTCAAATTGTACAATCTTGAAAAGTTTATGTTCTTCTTATCACCTTATTTCACTCTTATATTCTCAACAATTTAGCCATAGATGGGTACTGCATCAAGTTACTGCTATGGCCTATGGCAGGAAAAGGAGGACTAATCAACCACACTATGCAGATTTTTTTTCCTCTTTAATTCTCAAGGGAAAAAAAAACATTAATTCTTCTATTTTTTCCCCCAAAAGTTTTCATTCAAGTGATTCATTCATTAAGAGTTTAACATCCTTTTACAGAATTGTATGAACAGTGAAGGAAAGGAGAGAAGTGCATTCCCTCAATAAAAAAATTTTGATTAACAATTCAGCTCTCAATATCATTTTGTTTTTCTTTTGTCTATAGGGTTATAATCAAAAACAAAATTGCACCATATCCAATGACATTAATTATGATACTAACATGGAGAAACTCTACACATATAATTGAATCCATGGTTTAGCTCATTTGATTAACACAGTCACCTTTAAAAGGTGGCTTCCAACGGATCCGAGATTCAAATTTCAGCATTTGCAATCCCTTATCTTATTCTCAGGCTATGATCTCCTTTATACAAAAAAAAAAAAAAAAAAAAATTGATTTGGTTCAATTTCAAGGGTGTGCTGAAACCAGACCGGACTAAACCGAAACAAAATCAGTTTGGTTCCTCTGAAATCAAATTTGGTAATTATGTTAACTTAGCAATACATTTTCAAGATTTGAGATTGATTTTTGGTTACACAAAGAGTGAGTTTTACAGGGAATTTGTAATTGAAAACTGTGGGATCAGTTATGGAGAGAGATACTAGCTCATTCACATCTATGGCTTCTTTGCATGGTGTTAATGCCCAAAAATAGGAGAAGACTAGGTTTATAACACTTCAAAGACCCTCCTTTGCATGATAGCATTGTTCAACAAATATGTGCCCCTGGATGCTATCCAACAAAACTTCAAGTTGTTTGAATATAGTTGAAAAATTGCAAGCAATCTATTTTTAGATTGTTCTTTTTTTACATAACAGTTTAGGTGAAGGGAGGCTACTACAGTCCAAGGTCAAGGCATGTCACAGGTTTTAGAGAGGCCGTACTTATAGATCATTCACCAAATGAGATTATTGATGTGACTCGAATCATGATACTTACCAATGTACTAATAAGTACTCAACCAACTGAACCAACCCACGATGGCTCCATTTTTAGATTGTTACTAGCTTAGCTAGGAATCCAAATCCTCTGTCCCTATCCGTGCCCCACTATCGTAACGAGCCGCGGGTCCTTTTTTATTTTTTCTTTTCGTACCTATTTCTTTTTAATGTTTGACCCAATTCTATCTAATAAAAAAACCGATTTCGCTTGAAAAAAAAAGAAGATACAAAGACGATGCAAATAAAAGAAATGATGTCTTGGAATTCACCTATTCGATCATCAGTAAAATACCAATTGGTCGTATTTGTATTTCGTAGTTCCCGTTAAACAGTTAAAAACAAACGAAGAAGAAAACGATATTAAAAAAATGGACCTGCGACTCATTATGAGAATGAAAACACGGGTAGGAATAGAGAAATTGGGGGAGAGGATTTCTATTCTTTAACTGGAGGGGTTTGAACTTGTATCTTAAGCAGTCAATAACCAGTTATGATAGACAGTCCACCATTTCTATCTGTAACTTTCATTGGCCCACTTATTGTTGAGCCAAAACCCGTTTCTCACACTTTCTTTTGATCATTTGTTCTTCACTTGTTCATGAACACCCATAACATTTCCCAAATGCAAACTGCAAAGCATGGAGGTTATTCAACCTGAAAATAAAAAGAAATAAAATAGTACTACTAATCAGTTCACAATTTGGGGTGAAAGGGCAATGAATCCAGCTCATATTGATATCACCCACATTCAAAAACCATTAGATTTGCAACTAAATATTTAGTTAAATGATTCCTATTTTTAAATAGAACTTATCAAGTCAAACGGATAAATCGACGTTTGTATAGGTTTAAATGGAGTGTAAAAAGAATGAAAGAATTACAATTGAAATTAATTAATTGAGAAAAAGTTAAAGACAATTTTCCTTCAATATTATTTAATTTTTTTTTAATTGAAATTAATTAATTGAAATAAAGTTTGTTAATGAGTGTCTTTAAATTTTCTTTAAAGTTAGTTAATATATTATTTATAATAATAATATTGTATTAAATGCAATAATTGATAATTTTTTTATTTTTTACAGTACATTAAATTAAAATATAATTATATATAATAATTTTAAAAATTAATCTTAAGACATTTGATAGAAAATTCATTAATAAAATTAAAGCTAAAGAGTAGAGAGTAAAGGGTATCGAAAGTATAAATGACAAGATGGTGAGAAATTCAACAATATCTCACCTTGGAAAAATTCCAAACTTAGGCCAATAATAAATAAGTTTTGTTAATGAGTATTTTTTGAATTTTTTTAAATTAATTAATATATTATTTATATTAATAATATAGTATTAAATATAATAGTTTATAATTTTATTTATTATTTTAATGTATTAATTATATATAAGAATTTTAAAAAATATTTTAAAGATATTTATTAACAAAATTTATAATAAATTACTGAAGCTGATGATGTGAGAGAAAAAATTATATGAAACGGTTACTTTATATCAGCATATATTCTTTTCATTTAAATTATGCAACATAATTAGTTTTTAAGAAAAAATTAACTATTTATTACAAGGAATCATTAATGAATTGTTGAAATAAATATTTATTATTTAATTATTACATGTAATGTGTAATAAATAGTTGATTTTTTTTAAAAAAAAAAAATTGATTACGTGATATGATTTGAATAAAAAATATATATATTGATGTGAAATAATCATTTTTTTCCAATGAAATAATCGTTTCATACAATTTTTTTTCGATGATTTGATACTTGAGTGAGCATATACGTCGCCACATTAGACCTGCTCACGGGTCATACAGCTCGCCCGACTCTGCCCGTATTGGGCCGGGTTTGGATAAGTATTCTAGTGACTCGAGCCGATTTGGATCATTGTTCACCAAATAAAAAAATAATATTTTTAAATTTAATTAAAAAATATATAATTTTTTTAATATATATAAATAATAAATATGAACCGACGAATCGACTTGACTCAAAAAAAAATCGGATCGCGATCCGATTCATCCCATAAACACCTCTACGTCACATGTCCAAATTACATAATTCTTCTAAACATTCATTCATGCATGGAAGAGAGAGAGAGAGGGAATATGCCGAAATCTTATTATGCTCACGTGTAAAGTGACACGTGTCTTTGGGGTAGGAAGGCTTGCATTTGCATGAAGTGGAGAGGGTAGGTGAGGTTTACTTAGCCCTCAGTCTAAATTTCTAAGTCCAATGCTAACCCACCATCACTAATATCAAATAATGAAGGCAGCTCTTTTTGTGAATTGGTAAGATTTTTTTTTTTATATAATTTGAGAAAAAGGGATTTGAGTCAAATATTCGAATGTTATTTTGGTATGATTATGGATTGGTATTGATGTATTTTAACATATCAAATATATATATATATATATACAAATAAAAATATATCTTCATTACATATTTATATGTAAATATAGATTTTAAATGTTATAAAAATTTAATATTAAAAAATTTCAAATCTTAAATAAATGAAATAAATTTAAAAATATAAAGTATATTTTTTCAATAACTTAATTTAATGAATATATATTATTTTTAAATAAAATTATAAAAAAATGAAAATGATCCAAAAAATATTAAAAATTAATTAAAAGAATAAAATAAATAAAAATTTAAAATTTTTGTATAAATCAATTGACCGTATTGGCCAATACAAATCAATATACTTAAAATTAAGTGTACCAACTTAAAACAAAACCGATACATATAAACCGGACTGATTCCGATACAGTACCGATAACTCAACTCCAAAAACAATGAAGAAAACTGGTTAGGTAAAGAGTTAAAGGCCAAATTTGAGAAAATACTATTCCTCCTTTCTCCGGTTAGGTGATCCTTTCAAGCTTTTGCATGGCTTGGCCGCTTGGCTTAGTCTTCCGTTTTTCCCCTTGGTCGGGGGTAATTGGGGTTTTTCCAAATATATTTATATATATAGTATTAATAACATGGTTGATTGAATTTAATATCATTAGTCAAATTACATTAATTTAATCAATGAAATTATATAAAAATTTGAATTAAATTATAATAAATTTATAAAATGAAAAATAAAAATATCATTTAATATAAAATTTAAATATTTTTAATTAATTTTATTTTTAAAATATTCACATATGAGAAAAACTATCCAATATTTTAAGTAACTTTTTTTTTTTTTGTTTCTTTTATTCATATAATGGGTGTGTCAAAATTTAGTATAATTTTTTTTAATATATCTTCAACAAAATTTTAAATTTTATCAATAAAATTAAAAGTTTATCACATATAAAAGATATTTAAAACATAAAAATTAGTAATAATAATATTTTAATATTGTTTGTAAAATTTTAAAAATTTATCAATAATGTACAAAATAATAATTTTTTATGGCTGACCCATTCGGCTCGGCTCTACACTACGCCGCCTATAATTATACAATGTAAGTAGCGATTAGTACTTAGGGCTAGTTTAGCATTGCTGTTGGAAAAAGCTTGAGTTGAAAAAAGCTCGAGTTGAAAAAAGTGTGTTTATAAAGTGTGGTGAAAAAGTGTGGTTTAAAAACTTTTAAGTGTTTAGCATTGCTGTGAAAAAGTGTTGTAGGAACTTGAAATGTTAAAAAAAGATATGTTTAAAATAATATAAGTGTAGAGATGTGAGGATAGTCATTTTATCCAAAAACCAGCTTTTTAAACCCAAAAGCTATATTTTTTGGCTTTTCAAACCATGGTTTCAACAGCATAAGCCAAATTTTTTTATCTGTTTAGCATTGCGTTTGCGGTGAAAACCAGCTTTTAATCTCAAAAGTTGTGCCAAAAGCAATGCTAAACGAGGCCTTAGTAGGTGACGAAAGGAAAGGATCGCCGATCTTCTCTCTTGGGTTTGACTGCCCCCCGGTAATTGAATATTATATTGACAAAGGACAAACATGTTTTTCCCAAAATACCCCCAAATAAAATAAATTTCCTGAAACACCCCTAATCCCAACTACCACCAAAGCCACGTCCCTACCAGACTATCTGTCTCACGCCTACTTTCTTTTTTTTTTTTTCATCTTCGTTATCCTAAACACCCTTAATACTCATAAACTGTTCGAGTTTGATTAAAACAATTAAACTCGATTAAGTAATTGTCCAGTCGAATTCAAATTTAAACAGCTCGAGTGTTATTGAGTAAGCTAAATTCTAATATCATAATATTCGCTTATGTAATCCATGGGCTTAATTGAGATTTTTTATTTTTAATAATTTTTTTTTAATTTGAATTGAAAAAATTTTAATTCTAACGAAAAAATAAATAATCAAATTGAAAATCGAGTATTAGAATCAAATTCATTTTTTATTGTATAAAAAATCTAAATTGAGCGAGTCTAGTAATTAAGATTTTATTTCGAATCGATCGAACTCCAATTGAATTTTAAACAACAAGTTTCGAATCGAACTTAAATTTTAAAAATAAAATTCAATCGAATTTAAGTTAAATTTCAAACTGCGAGTTTAGAATCGAACTCAAACTTAAAATTTGTACTAGAAAAAAGACCCCGCATAATCGGGGTACTTTTAATTTTTTTAATAATTTTTGTAATTAATTAATAATAATAAATTAATTTTAGTTTATGTTTTATTAAATAATAATTATTTATTTAAATATTTTATTTTTAAATTGTAATAATATTAATATAATAATATTTTTTAATTATGAAAATTAAATTTATGAAAATTATTTATTTATAAATTATATAATACAAATGTATTTTCAAATGTTATTTATATGTATTTTTGAAAAATATTTAAACCTTATTGTACACGGTATATTTTTATTATAAGATATAAAAAATAAGAAAATAAAATTATGATTTATATTTTATTTTATCGTAAGATCGATTTTCTCACATAAGTTAGCAGCAAATTTACTTTTCCTTTTTTTTTAACTTTTTTCCCGAGCGAGTGGGTACGAATCATAAATCGACTCGCGAGTCAACGTGCGGAACAACTACTTCAAATTCATCATTTAAAATTAAAATAAAAATAATTTGTAAAATAAATTTCTTTTTTAATTTTTTTTAAGCGGATCGAGAATGAATCTTAAATCGAACTAATCCATTTAAATACATCATTTAAAATGAAAATAAATATAATTAATAAATTATTTTTTTTTATTTTTTTTTACCCAAGCAAATCAGTACAAATCCACCTAAGAAAAAAAATAGAATATATATTCATTAATAATAATATATTTATTACTTTTTTAGCAAAAAAATATTTTTGTCCCAAATAAAAAAATAAAATAAGGTAAATAAATTTTGAACATTTGAAAAAATACTCTTTAAATCTCTAAAAATTCTTTGTAAAAAATAAAAAATACTAATAAAAAAATGACAAAATAAAATAATAAAATCCTTTAATTAAATTCAAAATTTCCCAGTATATCCTTAAAAACTCAATTTTAATAACAGATTGCTTCAGCTAGATTCAACTGGATTAAACCCGTACGGAAACACGAATAATAATAATAAAAAAAAAAAACCAAAAGTCCTGCCCCCCTTACCTTATAAATCCCTCCTTTGTCTTCCATCTTTTTCTCTCCAGGTACCCAAAAAAACCATTTTCTTAACGAAAATGGCTCTCACCAACTCCTCCATTCTTCCCACCAAATCCTTCCTTCAATCTCAGCCATCAACGCCTTTCTCTAAAGCCAAGCCATTGTCTGTTGTTCGAATCTCCGCCGTCCATTCATCTGACTCGCCTAAGAACCCCATCGTCTCGGATAAGTCCACCAAGCAGCCAGCAACTGCTCCACTCGCCGCTACAAAATCTGCTACTGCACCCAGCACTGCTCCGCCGCAAAATGCGGTTCCTGGGAAATGGACCGTCGATAGCTGGAAGTCAAAGAAGGCGTTGCAGTTGCCGGAATATCCGGATCAGGCGGAGCTTGAGTCGGTCCTACGGACCCTCGATGATTTCCCTCCGATTGTCTTTGCTGGAGAGGCTCGGAGTCTCGAGGAAAAGCTCGGGGAAGCTGCCATGGGAAACGCTTTTCTGTTGCAAGGCGGAGATTGTGCTGAGAGTTTCAAAGAGTTTAACGCTAATAACATTCGTGACACTTTCAGGATCCTTCTTCAGATGGGTGCCGTTTTGATGTTCGGTGGTCAAATGCCCGTTATCAGGGTCAAAACTCAAAACTTTGCCTAACAATTTAACATTTTTTTTTAAATGTTTTCACTTACGAGTTTGCTTATGTTTCTGTTTTCCTTTTCCTTTTTCGTTTTTTAGGTGGGAAGAATGGCAGGGCAGTTTACGAAGCCGAGGTCGGATCCATTCGAGGAAAAGAATGGAGTGAAGCTGCCGAGTTACAGAGGAGATAATGTCAATGGGGATGCTTTCGATGAGAAGTCTAGGATTCCTGATCCCCAAAGAATGGTTAGAGCTTACTGTCAATCTGCAGCTACTTTGAATCTTTTGAGGGCTTTTGCTACTGGAGGTTATGCTGCTATGCAAAGGGTTACTCAATGGAATTTGGATTTCACCGAACACAGCGAGCAGGGAGATAGGTAAAAAATTTCAATATCGGCTCAATTGGATTTACTTTTCTATTTCCAGTTTGGTTTGACTCAGTCTTCAATTTCTATTTTGTTGATATTTTCTTGGAATTTCTTGATGGAGAATAAGTTGGTGTAATAGGGAATTCGAGATATTTGGTCATTTTTACTTGTTTTGTCATGTTTTGTGCTTTAACTGTAGTTTGAATGTCTGCTTTATTGAGTAGATAATTTAAGTTTGTAACTTATATGTGCCATTTTTGTCGATGTGGCGGCAAGTTTTATTGCTGTTAGAAGTTCTCCAAGGTATCCTTATTTTTGGAAGTTGGAAATTTTGTTTTAGTGTTCTTTTGATTGGTTATTTAAGATCTTGGAATTTTATCAGTTGCTTTACACTTCATCTGTTTTTGGCATGTGTATAAATGATAGATTCTAATCTCTTTTTAACTCCGACATCACATGCGGATTTAACTCTTGAAGTTATGTTTTGCTTCATTTATTTCGCTTTTTTGGGCCGGATTTTTTTTTTATTTATTGTTGTTCTATACTTCTTTTATGGTTAAAAAGACCAGAACTTTCGAAAAGGTTAAATTCAAATTTATTTACCCTTTCTGGTATGTGGCAGGTATCGAGAACTAGCTCATCGTGTTGATGAGGCACTTGGATTCATGGCTGCAGCTGGACTGACAGTTGACCATCCTATTATGACAACCACTGAGTTCTGGACATCCCATGAGTGCTTGCTTTTGCCATACGAACAGTCACTTACCAGGCTAGATTCTACTTCGGGCCGTTACTATGATTGTTCTGCACATTTCCTATGGGTTGGAGAACGTACTAGACAATTGGATGGTGCTCATGTTGAGTTTCTGAGAGGAGTTGCTAATCCTCTTGGAATTAAGGTAATTACATCTAAGTCTACTCTGTAAGCAATTATTTTATTGGTTTGTAAAAAGAAGTTAACAAAATCTTCATTGAAAACCCAAGGTGCATGAAAGTTCCAAACTAAATGGTCCAAATGTTGGTCCAGGTGCTATATTGTGAAATTACATTCTTATGTTTTCTTGTTAAATTATGTTTTTTAAATATTCAGTTACATAACTCTTGTCTAAGAATGAACCAGGTATTGAAATATGGATCTTATACAACTAAATTTGGTAATTAGCTGTATTACTTGTAAGGCGAGCCCTATTTTGACAAGTGTTCCGTTTTAATACCTTTTTTTTTCTGAATAATTATGAGTTTTGATCATAAATTGGTGAGAGTGAGATCACTAACAAAGAGGCTCTTCTGCTTCAGGTTAGTGATAAGATGGATCCAAATCAGCTAGTTAAGCTGATTGAAATTTTGAACCCTCAGAACAAACCAGGAAGGATAACTGTGATCACAAGAATGGGAGCCGAGAACATGAGAGTCAAGCTTCCCCATCTAATTAGGGCAGTCTGCAGGGCTGGGCAAATTGTCACTTGGGTTAGTGATCCTATGCATGGAAACACTATAAAGGCTCCTTGCGGTCTCAAAACTCGTCCGTTTGATTCCATAAGGGTATGTTACTCATTACTTAGCCTCTTACTGTGAGGGATTAGTTACTGATAATTCATTGATGGGCATAATTTGTCATTTGCTGTGTGAGTCACTAACCATTTTAAATTATGGAAACCTGGGAAATTACAGAGTTCAAGTAAATAGTTTCTCAGACATCTTTTGCGCTAGAATTGTTTCCTCGTTCGCAAAAGGAAATTGTCATAGTAAATGAAGACTGTAATTAGTATAAATGATGTTTCCCACTATGAACATGACAAAGACAGGCTAACTTGTGATGCTAGAAAAAAAATAGAGTGCATTTTGTTTGCATCTTGAATCCATGTGTAATTGATGTTTTAGCTTAAAACCAGTTTTCTTTGCATCTGGTTATTGAATCCTTTAGTAAATGAGGTATGGCTATTAATAAGTGCTTTATGTTTAATTCATTATCAAAACTATAGCGATAAGCATGATTTAGTATTGACAGTTCACTCTTTAGAGCATTTGTAATTTAAGGAAACCAAATCAATCCGTTTGCGTGGGTTGCATTTTGTAGTTTCAAAGGAAAATTATTGCATTTCCTAGGGAGAGACTTTGGAAGTCAAATATATTATGATGGGCGTAAATGCAATTGCCAAAACTATGGCGATAAGCATGATTTTAACATTGACTTTCTCTCTTTACAGCATTCATAATGTAAAGAAACCAAATCAATCCTTTTGAATGGTTGCATTTTGTATCTTCAAAGAAAAATTATTGCATTCACTAGGAAGAGTGTTTTGAAGTGAAATATATTATGGTGGGGTAGGTGGGAAAGTGACCATTTCTTAAAGTTGTTTGGACCAAACTGTCAAATGTGATTACTTAAACATGATCATAATAATTTAGGTAAGAAATTGTCTTCAGTAGGTAGGTGGTCAAATTTCCCTATCCTATGATTGATTCAAAACACATAATATAAAATCTCTTTGAAGATTACTTTAGCCTACTCTTAATGAGCCTCAATTGACTTTGGATAGCACTTGGAAATATATTTCTACCAAATATTTTGATGGAAATTTAATAGTTTCACATAAAATATGAATGATGTTGTACCTATATGTTAATTTCATTGTATAATATATCCATTTGTTTATTTTTTTCAAATATCATAATTAATTGACATTCTTTTTGGCAGGCTGAAGTGAGAGCTTTCTTCGATGTGCACGAGCAAGAAGGAAGTAATCCCGGCGGAGTTCATCTAGAGATGACCGGCCAGAATGTGACAGAGTGCATTGGTGGATCGCGGACTGTTACATTCGATGACTTGAGTTCCCGCTACCATACGCACTGTGACCCTCGGCTCAATGCCTCGCAATCTCTCGAGCTTGCCTTCATCATCGCTGAGCGCCTTAGAAAGAGGAGGATCAGCTCACAGCAAACTCTGCTCACAGGACTGTAGAGTGGCTCTCAAGGATCCAGCCACCAGCCCACCGATATATTTGTTCTTTTTTTCCCCTCTGAAGTTACTTGCACTTTATTAATATATATATATATATATATAGATATTTTTTAGTTTGGGATTCTTAAGTTATGTCCTGTATTGTATTGTGCATACTGGGTGAAAAGTGACGGCTTTGAGAGGAATAAAATATTAAGTATGAATGAATTCTAAAATTGTTGTGGTCATACAGATGCAGTGGACATGAAAGGGTAAAACTTTTGGAGTATTCTTTGTTGATTCAAATATGCTTAAAGCCTATATAGGCTAGAAAAATATGCAATTTGAAGGATGACATACAGATCTTGTCATTAGGAGCTGTATATTTGTATAAGGCATTAAGAGCTGCCAAATTCATCTGGGTATTTGTATCTGCGGAAGCTTCTGTATTTTGCATGAGCAGAGCCATGGGAAGAAGTTAAGCAGACAGCAGATTCAGATAATAATAATCGAATAATAAATAAACGAATTCGGATATCATATATATTATCGAAATTATAAATAGATAATAAATAAATAAACGAATTCAGATATCGTATATATTAACGAAATTATAAATAGATAATAAACAAATTCGGATATAGAATTAAATAGAAAATGAACATGATTGTGTAATATTGTGGTAAGTTAATAAAGTAATTGAAAAGGGTCTTCCATCAGCCAAATGGCATGACAAGGATTGAACATAAAATTCTGAGGTTGATGATTGTATAAACAATAGCTCATGACAATGGGGTTTATTTTGTACAAATTTTGTTCACTGTGGGCACAAAAAATCATCACTTGTGCATCAGCATCTGCATCATCACGATCCATGCTTAGATCTGATAATTCGTGTATCCGTGTCGTATCATAATCGTGTTTAAGGTATTTTATATTTATATAAACTTTGATATATTAATAATTCGTATTATATAGATTTTGAGGCATTCGTGTATTCGTGTCGTGTTTGTGTTATTTTTTTCGTATCGTGTTCGTGTCGTGTCTAATATTATCTCAGAGATTATAGATTGTACTTCATCCATGGCCTCGGAGATCTTAAGCTTGAAAAATGCTCTCCTGGATGGCAGCACAGCACCAGACGTCAAAATATGCGATTTTGGATACACGAAGGTAATAACATTAACTAATCAACAAGTTTACAACAACATTGAGTTTGATTGTCTGGCTGCTACTAATTAAACCTGTGTTGTTCGATCTCTTTATTTTATCTAAATTATCAATGTTCATTCGACATATGTGTTCGATACATATTTGGATATAAGTATATAGATATGATATTTTAAATATAAGAAAAAAGCTTTAAAAAAAATTGAGTATACCCTTCACATATATTCTTTTTTTTTTTTTCCATACTAAAATTTTCTCATTTATATAAATAAAAAAAAAAAGTTTCATATCTTTCTTGATCTCCTCTGTACAATTAAATTTGTCTAAGAGTTGAATTATTTGTTTGATTCAATAGGCACGGCTCGAATTGAGTTGAATCTGGAATAAGATATTTTTTATTTGGATCGGCTCGATTTAAATTATTATTATTATTTAAATTTAATTATAAAAATATAAAAATATTATTATAAAATAATTTTTAATATTTTAAATAATAAAATGAATCTTTTTAATCCAAGTCTGAACCTTATACAAATAATTTATGTTATCTGAATCTGATTCAATTCTATCCAAATATATTTACAATGTCAATGTACTTGATATTAGGAAAAACTAAAAAAGTGGGTCTAGGGCCGAGGTGTTAGCCCAACAAACCCTAGAAAACCCAAAAGCCAACTCATTTTTTTTCAAAATTCAAAAAAAAATTCTGAGTAGCTTTTTGCCTTTTTCATTTGCCCACAAACTCAGAAGCATGCTGGTCCGTTTCGTTTTGATATCGACGGTATCGGCTTAAACATCTCAGATTTTAATTAAATTGGAATATTTAGTTCTTAATTTCGTTCAATTGTGATTTTGTCTTGTATCGTCCGTATTGATCTATATCGATCAATATCGGTCAATATCGATTGATATAAAATTAATTTTTTTTAAATTCACTTATTTCATTTTTTAAATTAATTTCAATATTTTTTATATCATGATCATTTTTATTTATTCATAATTACATTTAAAAAAAACATGTTCATTAAATTAGGCTATTGAACTTAATTAATAATAATTTACTATATTTTTTAATATTTTAATATTTATTTTACCTATTTTATGTTTAAAAATTTTATATATTAAATATTTAAATTTTATATTTGCATAAAAATATAAATATGCATGTAATGAATGTATATTTACATGTGTATATAATATATATTTTATTAAAAAATTTAAAAATAAGTTATATATATATAAATATATGAAAATACCAATAAATCTAAAATGATATACCAAAATATATTAATATCAAAATAAAAATAATCGATATGATAATAATTAGCTTACTCATAAGTCATAAGCCTGAGTTTGCCCTTGCCAGCTTGCCTTTTTTTAATCCCTCTTCTTTTCCCTCCTAAATCCAACGGTCCATATTTCATCCCCACTTTATTCTCTCCTCCCTTCCTCAACGCAATCATCGCCCCCCAGTTCTCCCACCCCCTCAAACCCCCCCCCCCCCAAATCTCAGATCTAAAAATTTCAAAAACCTTCTCTTGCCCTTTCCCTTCTCTCTATACTGATTCGAAAAATCGACAATGGCCACGACTCCTTCAGCTCGCGAGGAACATGTCTACATGGCAAAGCTCGCCGAGCAAGCTGAACGCTACGAGGAAATGGTCGAGTTCATGGAGAAAGTCTCGGCTTCCGTCGACAACGAGGAACTCAGCGTCGAGGAACGGAACCTCCTCTCCGTCGCTTACAAGAACGTGATCGGCTCTCGCCGTGCTTCCTGGCGCATCATCTCCTCCATTGAGCAGAAAGAGGAGAGCCGTGGTAACGAGGATCACGTCGCTATAATCCATGATTATCGGGCCAAGATCGAGTCCGAGCTCTCCTCGATCTGTGACGGGATCTTGAAGCTCCTTGAAACCAGGCTTATCCCTTCGGCTTCCGCTGGAGATTCCAAGGTCTTCTATCTTAAGATGAAGGGAGATTATCACAGGTATTTGGCTGAGTTCAAGACTGGAGCCGAACGCAAGGAAGCTGCTGAGAGTACTCTCACTGCCTACAAATCTGCTCAGGTAAACTTTCCCTCATTTTCTTAGAGATCTGTTTTTTTTTTCTTTTTATATTTTTGTTAATTTTTTTTTCCTGTTTGTTAGGACATTGCCAACACCGAGTTGGCTCCTACTCACCCGATCCGACTCGGACTGGCACTCAATTTCTCTGTTTTCTACTATGAGATTCTCAAATCTCCTGATCGCGCTTGCAACCTCGCTAAACAGGTAGGTTACAAATTTCCTTTTTTTTTTTCTTTAATAAAAACAAGTTGTTCATAAATCTAGCGTTCCTTGACTTGTTAGCTTTTGATTGGTTAGGCATTTGATGAAGCAATAGCTGAATTGGATACTCTAGGCGAGGAATCATACAAAGACAGCACCCTCATCATGCAACTCCTCCGTGACAATCTCACTCTCTGGACCTCCGACATGCAGGTAAGTTAATTTCACCTTTTAATTTTACATAAACTCCTTTGTTTTCTTTTTTTCTTGCTTTTTTTTCCCCCAAAAACGTGATGCTAATTTAATTATATATATTCTAATAATTAATTAGGATGACGGAGCTGATGAGATTAAAGAAGCAGCGAAGCATGAGGAGGAGGAGCAGCCAAAGCAGTAGTGAGACTCTGCTGGGCTCTTTCTCTTACATTTGCCAATTTAGGGTTTGAAATCAAATCAAACTTTCTATCTTTTTATGGGTTTTTGATTGATGGTAGAAGATTGCTGCTATCAAATTTTAGCTTGTTCTATTAAAAATTCTACGTGCTTCTAAATGCTCTCTATTATCTGATCTAAGCATAATTTAAAAAAACAAAATTTATTTTCTTATTTTTTATTTCTCTAATGGAAATTGAACTTCATTTTGTGCAAAACCAAAAAAATGTTTCAATTTTAAATTAGGGGAGGTTCTACCATGAGCTCCTTAAAATAGGTTTTTGGTAGGCTTCACAAAATTAAAAAACTTGAATAGCATATTACCAGATTACTAATTTTTACATATAAACATGATAAATTACAAATTAAATATAAAGATAACAAATTCCATAAATTATTAAAGGATATTATCATATATTTATGTAACTGAAAGTTGTCATGTATTTATATATATATTTTTCCAATATAAACATGACAAATTATATAAATTAATAAAAGATACTATTATATATTTATGTAACGAAAAAAAGATATAAAATAGTGGTAATATTTGTAGCAATTTTGTTTTTATCACTTAACATTAATATAATGCATGCATAAATTATTTATTGATAAAATCACTTTATTTGAACTTAATTTAAGTATTTCTTAAATAAAATGCTTTTTAGTTTGGCAAAATTTTCGTTTAAATCAATTATTATATCCAAATTCATTAACTTATAATACATTTCAATACCCAAATAGACATATTATATGGGTTTTTATATGAGAAAAAATATTACTTCAGTCATGTTGTTTGAAGTACATAGTTAACAATTAAAATAATAAAGCTGAAGATAATTAATTACCTAGTTCAAATATGTACTGTCTATACTAAAAGTAGTCTTTAATTCTCAACAACTTTAGTTGAGATAATTTTGTGTGGTATCAAAAAATGGACGAGGTTTTGTTTTGTAAGGTTGATTAGTTAAATTTTTGTGACTTTTTTTGGTATTTTGAAGTACATTATTGAAGCAAATATTCCATACAAAGGTTAGTGAATTTTATCTAATATTCATAAATATTTTCATGGAATCGATTTAAGTAATAGAATGTTTTTTTTTTTGCCTTTACAAGATATATGTTTTTTTTTCCTAGAATTTTAATGGATTGTAGAACACTAAATTTTGATGAGGAAACGAACATGTTTCTCGATTCTGAAGATCGTCTTTCGAATTTAGAATCTTCTAATGTTGTTGAATTTCAAGGTTCAGTTTCTCATAATAATAAGAGTTTGAGTAGATTATGTAAAGAAGAGATCATTGGTATGAGTTTTGGTTAAGTGAATGCTACATGGGAATTTTACAAGGCATACGCTTTTCAGAAGGGTTTTGGTGTTCGTTGGGGAAGTACAAGACGTAATGATATTGGTGATCTTGTAGGTCAAAAATTTTGTTGTTCAAAAGAAGGATTGAAGATTGAGAAAATAGAACACTGCAATCGTAAAAAAAGTGCTAGACCGTTGTCCAGAACCGGATGTAAGGCTATTGTACGTGTCAACATGAAGGATTCAGGGAAGTGGGTAATCACATATTGTGAGGAGGAACATAATCATGATATGTGTGATTCATCTCATAAATCTTTTATTCGGTCTCATTGAGAAATTAGAGAATTAGATTTAGCTGAAGCTAAAGCTATGAAATCCGTTGGGGTCCGTACGTCAAGATAATGAACTACCTTGTTCAACAAGTTGGTGGATTGGAAAATGATGGTTTTGTTGCAAAAGACTTTTACAACACGCTACATGCCTGCAGTCAAGCTGAAATAGCATATGGTGATGTCAATGCTGTTATTTCTTACTTTGAAATTAAGGAGGAATTGGATATTGGTTTTTATATGAAATACAGCACTGATGATGATACGTGATTGCATAATCTCTTTTGGGCAGATGCTACTTCATGGTCCGACTATGCATGCTTTGGGGATGTTATAGCGTTCGACACCACGTATAAGAAGAATGCTTATGATAGGCCTTTGATGCCTATAGTCGGTGTGAATCACCACTATCAAACAATTGTTTTTGGAGATTCTATACTTGCTGATGAGACAACTGATACCTTTGTGTGGGTTTTGAGAATTTTCCTAGAAGCAATGCATAACAAACCTCCTAATTCAGTTGTTACTGACGGGGATAGGGCAATGCAAAGAGCAATTAGAATTGTTTTTTCCGATACTAGACATAAACTTTGTACGTGGCACCTAGCTCGCAATGCACAGGCAAATATCAATGATCCGTTATTTGCTCAGGCATTTTGTAAATGCATGACTTCATGATGGACACTGAATGATTTTGATCGTGAGTGGACTGTAATGATCAGACAATTTAATGTGGAAAAGCACCCTTGGATAGTTGGAAAAAGATAGAACTCGGGAGATGTAGGCACAAACATATATTACAGGATAATTTTTTGGGACATTACGAACCACACAAAGGTGTGAGTCCTTGAATGCTTTGCTTACTATATATTTGAAGTCGAAAAAAACATATATTGACTTTGTTCGTTCAATTGATCAAGGGGTGAGTAGAATGCGAACTAATGAATTGGAGGCTGATTACTTTAGTAAGGAGATAACGTCATACCATTTAAGCAAGTTGGATGACATTGAAGGTCATGCGGCAACTGTGTACACAAGGGAATCATTCTCTCTTTTCCAAGAAGAGCTTCAGCAGGAGACGTTGTATCGTATCCGTGAACCAATTGTAGAAAATGAATTAACGCGGATCTATTATTTAGGCAAGTACAGGGAGCCTCACTGAGGGGTTGGAGTTGTCTTTGATGCAGCTGCGTAAACCATTCAATGTTCTTGCTGGAAATTTGAGACAGCTGGTTTGCCTTGTAGGCATCAAATTCATGTGATGAAGCTTGAAGATATGTCTCATCTTCCTACATCTTTGATTATGCATCGATGGACAAAAAATGCCAAACTATGTGCCCCATCGTTTGTGCAGAAAGATGTTCCGCCCGAGATGATGCAAATGGTGCGGTATGCATCACTAAGTTCTAGTTGTAATCGAATGTGCTATGTAGCATCCAAAACAACTGAGTCGTTTAATAAAGCAAGAAGTGAAATTAATAGATTGACTGCAGAAATGGAGGAATTGTGTGAGCTGAATGATCCCGTAGTTGAGATGTCAAAGAAAACAAAAGTATGAGACCTTATTGCGAGACGGGCTAAAGGGAAAGAAGTAGGGAAAAAGCAAACATCGTCCAAAGTTAGAAAGTGTGGGTACTGCAGAATGGAAGGACACAATAAAGTTACTTGCCCACTTTTGAAAATTGGAATGCAAAGTGCTGGTGTCGACAACCTTATTTGTAATTGTGAGAATGAGTTAACATATTCAGTAGAACCTGGGGTTGGGTACTTATCAAACCTATATACAAAGTTAACTTCTGATGATGTGAGATTTACATTACTTACAATTGGTGTTTTTATTAATTAACACTATGATGTTAGTTGATTAATTATCTTATATCCTCATAGGGAGAAGATGAAGTGGAGACTGAAGTCTTTTTTCCAACTATGCATGCTGAAGAGAACAACAATATGCAGGTAATGTTTCATTTTGTTTCTTCTAAACGTTAATTGGTTTAGGGTAATGCGTAACATATATTAATTGTTCAACATATGACTAACGTTATAATTTATATTGTTAGGACGACTCATTTTCATTCAACAATTATGAAGAAAGATTTAATGAAGCTAAACAATCAGACTATTTCTCTGACTGGTTTAGATCACCAAGTTGATAGGTGAAGCTGTCATCTTTCTTTTCCTTTGAAAACCTCTATATGTTCATTTCTTAATATGTACTGAAATACGATTAACTATTCTCTTATCTGCGACAAAGAATTCAAACATACTTGTTAATGCCTCTATATCTGTTCCCTAATCTCTAATTAACAACTTCATCGAAATTTAGAAGTAAAATTTATAAGAGACATGTTCAGAAAACAAGCATCTCAAATTTGTTGTATCGACAAAATAATAAAGCTATTCAAGCTGAAGACAATAAAGGATAAGACCTATATATACTTAACATTAATAATGAGAATTTTTGTACAAAAGAAGCTTTACAATGATCAGTCAAACAACATTATTTTTTATATTACATTATCACATGAGAACCAAAAACTGCATAATTGGGATTGATGTACATTTGAATTCCTTTGAATTACTTCTCCAACTAAAAAACTTTCAATGTCCAACAAAAACATGATCTGTACATTGCTCTACATATATCATCCTTGTCCAACAAAGACTTTCACTCTCCAACAAAAACATTTATGTACATTGCTATACATATATCCTAGATTTTATCCAACACAAACTTCCATTCTCTAACAAAAACTTTTATGTACATTTCAATCTCGTTAGTCTCATGGCATTAGCAGCACTAAAATTTGGGATGTTGTCATAAGGTTGCTCTGTCAAGAACAAAAAATGTCTGGGAATGGAAGTACATATCTACATATGAAGCCAACACTAACTTTGAAAGCTGTAAACCATAGATGAAAGGTGAATGCTGCATTAAGGCAAATTAGTGCTGCTGCCTTTCCATAGGTTTAATATTTTAATTGGATATAATAACAAATTACAAAAAAATCATGCTTTAATATTTTAATTAGCCATTATCAACAACTGTGCAATTAGCATATATCTACCTTCCACAAGGTTTTCAAAGACCCTGCTCTCTAGTTTAAGCATTGATTTGCCATTATCAACAACAGTTCAATTAGCATTGCCCAAAAAGCAAAAAAAAAAAAAAAAAAAAGAAATAATTTAGGACCACATTTTTAAAATCTAACTAAAATTGCTAGATATTGAGGAATGCTGTGTACTACTATTATGGCTATGCTTTACCCTATAGGGCCAGGGGGCAACTTAATTAACCATTCACCTATGGTTACAATAAGCTCATAAAATAGTGTGTATATACTCAGAAAAGATGTCAAATTAGATGATTTATTGAATGAAATTACCCATTTCACAGCTTCAACATTGCAACTGACTTCTGCAACCGCTTTGTAGGAGGAGATATCCTAGATTTTTGGAGCTTAATAGCAGCATCACATACCCTTTTCCTTAAAGTGTTCTCCTCATGGTTTATGATCTCAAAGACTAAATAAAATCTGTCCTACACGTGAAGATGCTACATTTGAACATACAAAGGGAATCAAACTTTGCAATGACCCAACATATGACCAAATATTGAAATAAATCACAACAATGAGAATAGCTTACCACAAAATTTTATTCAGTAATGTGTACATTTTGCATTAAAGTAGCAACCCACATTCCGCAATCATAACTGTATGCATTTTCAAGAATACTAAAATTATTATTCGATTACAATATGGAAAACAACAGTAAATAGTGAGAGAGTTATTATACCCATTGCTTTGCAGAGGAACCTTCTCTGGAACAACAATTTTCAACTTATCAAATGACATCATTGGACTACCAACCAATGATGTCATAAGAGGGTCCTTAAACAATTTCGCACATGCGAAGATCTGTTCGAAGTGAAAGTTGAGAAAATTTTAACTGCCTTGTCGTAAACGAAAGATCATGAATTAAAAAAATTCGCAATGGCCTAATAAAAATTGAGTAGAACATGTATTTATCTTACCACACGAGTGACATCCGCAACTCTTTTTCTATTTGCAACATTTCGCGGCAGTGTATCCAACACTTTGGTTTCCTTGTCTAGCATATCTATCACACACAAGTATAAATGCGTATTCGTCTCATTCATTGGTATAAAGATCTGCAACCAAATTACATATTAATTGTTAGCAAGTTATTACTTTATATAACATATTTAATTTTCTCAATGTCATGTTTTTCATAGTAGGCATATAAAAGATTTTCATGTCCTAACCTTGTAACAGTCACTCAACGATCCCATATGAATGAATTGTCATTTAAAAAATTTAATGAGCTCTTTGGCATTGTATTCTTTTGTCAAGATATAACTCTGCAAAGAATTAACATAAGGTTACATTTTCTTCAAAAAATATAAACTAAATGCAGAAACAAACTCACAGTAAATATATACTCACAGAAAATGAGGCCAAAAAATACCATCTCTTTGTTGAAATAGACGAAGCTTTACAATAGTATGTCATTGACTCACCCACAAGGTCAATAATCTAGGGCTAGAACAACTCATTAAACACATTTCACTACTACAAACACAATGATAAAGTTGGACGAAACAATATATTAGACTTGCAACTGAAGTAACCCATTCTTTTGGGCCCAACGAGCCAAAATCTCCGATTGATGCAAATATTGCACCGAATTGGAGAACAATTTCATTACAATATAAACTTATATAAAGAATACAGAAAATTTTGATTAATATATGAATTGTAAATTAAAATATATCATCTACTTACCTTTTATCGACATTACTGTTCCATACATAATTGCATATTGCATTTTCAAGTTCATCTAATTCCTTCGAAATTTTGACAAGAACTCTTTTCGCGGTAACCTTGAAATATTTATTTATATAAAGATATGGTATATGGTACTGCTAATTAGTAATTATACATATTATACTGGCACATAAAAAAAAATCAGACTTAAACATATATAAATTGTCTCAATATCAATCCATATTAAGTGTAAGTATTTAGAAAGATTGCAATGAAAGGCGAAACAAATATATGTTCTATAAGCATATCATGGCTACATGCAAGATTGGTCTATTCTGTCAACATACATAAACAGTCCTGCGGGTGAGAGTGCGAATATCACAACAAAGTCGATCTGGCTTGCGTAACTATCCGACTAACACCGAAAGCAGATGTTGACCTTGACCTAACAATTTCAATTTTCTTGCTAGATTGACCTTATAATATTTAATCATATAAAATGCCATAAATAAAATAGTTATTTTATAACATATCCAACTATTATTGAATTATAAATAAGAAAATATATATACCTTCTTTTTTCGTGGGGCAGGACAACTTGAGCTTGGATTGTTAATGGAGGTTGTCATTGGTGTACTTAAATCTACATCTTTCTCTTTAGCTTTGCGCTCAATGATTTCAATCGAGGACTCCAACTCACCAGCTGGTGTTTTCAAGTCGGTGCTCTGCCTATCGACCTCAAAGATGTCTCCTTCCTCATCCGTTTTTTTCAAACTGGTTTCACCGACCGTTTTCACTTGGACCGATTTCGATAAAAGAGCATTAACAGAATCCTTAATCGACTTCATGTTTCCCGATATTCTATTGATTTTTTCTGTCACATTTGCTTCGAGACTTTTCATCGACTATATTATGACTATATATATAGTTAATGCAATCCGTCAAGTATATATATTTCTAATAGATTTATTGCCTTCTCTATGAATTAGATATGAAGATCTTAATGACTTACTTGTAACTCAATATGATACAACTTTTGCTCCTCTTCTATCGATTGCTGAGTGTGATGCTGTTCGGTGATATTAAAACTTTTTTTTTTTCTTAATGAAATCAAAAGTTAATCAAACTACATAATTCATATATAACTTATAGTCACTAACAATAAATTAATACAACTTAGATAACTGGTGTCACCTTTGATTTCAATCCAACACGAAAGTCTTTTGAATGGAAAATTAACTTCGAAACCTCATCCGTTCCCCAAGCACTAATGCGAGGAACAAAAGTTGACATTGCATCTTTGGTACTCTGAACTCCGCAAATATGATCATAAAACCTAATTTGCTCAAATAATTACAATTTAGTCAATATCAACAATTAATAACTTATACTTCTAATTTAATTCCATTCCAAACTTCAAATCAAGATTGCATTAGTACGCGAAAAACAAATCTTAAACTTACCTCTAATAATAATAGGCAACTGATTAAGTAGACTTTTGATGATTTCCTCTTTCTTGCATGAAAACTTTTAATACCGAGAAGAAGCTTTTCATGAACATGTTTTTTCCAATTCAATTTCCCATTAAGGTCATCCCCACTCAAACAAGAATAATAGTCTTTTGATGGACCCCCTTCAGTCGTTGGACACAAAAATCGTCCAACGATATATAAGAGGAGCTTGGCCTTTAGATTTTCACACTCGGCCTCGAACTCCGTAATTTTCTTTCTTTAGCCTAACAAAACTAATCTTTCGATGGCTTGAAATATTATACTTATTACAGAGGGCTTTCACCGTCTTCTCTTTCAATTACACTTGACACCTCTATTCCCTCGTTTTGTAAACCAAGAATACCTTCAACATCCTCCACTGTCAAAGGGATACTTTGGCCATCAACTTTCATGGAGCTGGTTGCAACATCAAAATTCTGAACCAAATATTCACAGAGTTCTCTTCGATGCTTTCCACCTTTCAAGAGTAGCAAGGGAGCGAACCCAATGTTTTCCACAGCACCTTTTATTTTTTTCCCTTCAAATGCTTAAACAGCTTGCAAAAATTAAACGGGCTATAGCGTGTCCAAACCAAGCCCTACACATAAAGTACATTCATTAAATATACATAGCAATATAACATCATACTTAACTTTTAACTATTATTTCTTTAATATAACATTTTCTTATGAAATATTACATTCTTTTTTTTATCACCATCCAATTTTTGTCTTTTCAACTCTTGTACTTAATTTTGTACTGCTCTTTCTGAGCAACTGTCTACTGTAAAAATGGCTTCTTCTCCTCTGTAGGTAGCACTTTCCATTTTGCTGCCAGCTCTCTACGAGGCTATAAAAAAAATAATTCAAATACTCATAAAAAAATCATCATTTTAGTAACACTATATAACTTAGTGTCCACAAAAAAAAAAGAGGCATTTATATGGTTTCTATGTACCAACAAGGAAAAACAATAATATGTCTATACTGTCCAACAATTCGACTTTATAAGCACAATAATTAAACATCAAATTCTCAATAAAAGAACCAGATGCATAAAAGATTACTCACTTTCGATGTCATTTTCACTTTTTCTTCTCCATCTACTTTGCATTCACTTATGCTGTATAAAGTGATTAACATAAACAATTAACTCGCACTCTTTAAATCCAAATGCAACAACATAGCATGTCTAATGAATTCAACTTAGAACCACCAAGTATAATTACTTACTAGTAATTAAAAAATGAACCCCTCGGTTTGACAACCTTCATGGTCGATTCTGTTTCATGATGCTTTTTAGTCTTTTCCACACTTGTCTGCTTCAGTTACACATCTTCATCAATTTTTTTCATGTCTTTGAATCTTTAATAAAATGAAACAAATGTTTGCAAATTTGTTAACTTTAGACATACAAAAAGTTATAATTTATAATACAAAATCAGTTTCTAAGTTACAACAAACATTTATTGTAAATATCTAATCAACTTGAAATTTTAGCTTGGAACAATTTCATAATACCCAAAAATTGGGAGAAAATTCGTTTCCAAGTGCTTACTTTGAAGCACTAGGCTTGAGAAAATTTCAAGCTTATAAAGTCGAATTGTTGGACAGTATAGACATATTATTGCTTTTCCTTGAGAAAAATCAATAGAATGTTGGGAAACATGAAGTCAATTAAGGGTTCTGTTAATACTCTTTTATCGAAATCGGTCCAAGTGAAAACGGTTGGTGAAACCAGTTTGAAAAAAACGGTTGAGGAAGGAGGCATCTTTGAGGTCGACGGGCAGAGCACCGACTTGAAAACACCAGCTGGTGAGTTGGAGTCCTCGATTGAGATCATTGAGCGCAAAGCTAAAGAGAAAGATGTAAATTTAAGTACACCAATAACAACCTCCATTAACAATCCAAGCTCAAGTTGTCTTGCCCCACGAAAAAAGAAGGTATATATATTTACTTATTTATAATTCAATAATAGTTAGATATGTTATAAAATAACTATTTTATTTATAGCATTTTATATGATTACATATTATAGGGTCAATCTGGTAAGAAAATCGAAATTGTTAGGTCAACATTTGCTTCCGGTGTTAGTCGGATAGTTACGCGAGCCAGATCGACTTTGTTGTGATATTCGCAATCCCGTCCGTAGGACTGTTAATGTCCGTTGACAGAATATACCAATCTTGCATGTAGCCATGATATACTTATAGAACATATATTTGTTTCGCCTTTCATTGCAATCTTTCTGAATGCTTACAATTAATATGGATTGATATTGAGACAATTTATATATGTTTATTTGCAGTTATTACATAAGTTTGATATTATTTTATATGTGCCAGTATAATATGTATAATTACTAATTAGCAGTACCATATGCCCTATCTTTGTATAAATAAATATTTCAAGGTTACCGCGAAAATGGTTCTTGTCAAAATTCCGAGGGAATTAGATGAACTTGAAAGTGTAATATGCAATTATGTATGGAATAGTAATGTCGATGAAAGGTAAGTAGATATATTTTGATTTAAAATTCATATATTAATCGAAATTTTTTGTATTCTTTATATGAGTTTATATTGTAGTGAAGTTGTTGTCCAATTCGGTGCAACATTTGCATCAATCGAGGATTTTGGCTCGTTGCGCCCAAAAGATGGGTTACTTCAGTTGTAAGTCTAATATATTGTTTCATCCAACTTCGTCATTGTGTTTGTAGTAGTGAAATGTGTTTAATGAGTTATTATTAACCTTGTGGGTGAGTCAATGGCATACTATTGTAAAGTTTCGTCTATTTCAACAAAGAGATGGTATTTTTTGGCCTTATTTTCTGTGAGTATATATTTACTGTGAGTTTGTCTCTGCATTTAGTTTATATTTTTTGAAGAAAATGTAACCTTATGTTAATTCTTTGCAGAGTCATATCTTGACAAAAGAATGCAATGCCAAAGAGCTCATTAAATTTTATAAAGGACAATTCATTCATATGGGATCATTGAGTAACTGTTACAAGGTTAGGAAATTGAAATCTTTCATATGCCTACTATGGAAAACATGACATTGAGGGAATTAAATATGTTATATAAGGTAATAACCTGTTAACAATTAATATGTAATTTGGTTGCAGATCTTTATACCAATGAATGAGACTAACACGCATTGGTACTTGTGTGTGATAGATATGCTAGACAATGAAGCCAATGTGTTGGATACGCTGCTGCGAAATGTTGCAAATAGAAAAAGAGTTACGGATGTCACTCGTGTGGTAAGATAAATACATGTTCTACTCAATTTTTGTTAGGCAATTGCGAATATTTTTTAATTTATGATCTTTCGTTTACGACGAGGCAGTTAAAATTTTCTCAACTTTCACTTCGAACAGATCTCCGCATGTGCGAAATTGTTTAAGGACCCTTTTATGACATCATTGGTTGTTAGTCTAATGATGTCATTTGATAAGTTGAAAATTGTTGTTCCAGAGAAGGTTCCTCTGCAAATCACTGAGTATAATAACTCTCTCACTATTTACTGTTGTTTTCCATATTGTAATCGAATAATAATTTTAGTATTCTTGAAAATGCATATAGTTATGATTGCGGAATGTGGATTGCTGCTTTCATGCAAAATCTACACATTACTGAATATAATTTTGTGGTAAGCTATTCTCATTGTTGTGAGTTATTTCAATATTTGGTCATATGTTGGGTCATTGCAAAGTTTGATTCCCTTTGTATGTTCAAATGTAGCATCTTAATGTGTGGGACAGATTTTATTTAGTCTCTGAGCTCATAAACCATGAGGAGAACATTTTAAGAAAAAAGGTATGTGCTGCTGCTATTAAGCTCCAAAAATTTAGGATATCTCCTCCTACAAAGCGATCGCAGAAGTCAGTTGCGAAGTCGAAGCTGTGAAATGGGTAATTTCATTCAATAAATCGTCTAATTTGACATCTTTTCTGTGAGTATGTACACACTGTTTTATGAGTTTATTGCAACCATAGGTGAAAGGTTAATTAAGTTGCCCCCCTGACCCTATAAGGTAGCATAGCCATAGTAGTAGTACACAGCATTCCTCAATATCCAGCAATTTTAGTTAGAATTTAAGAGTGTGGTCCTAAATTATTTCTTTTTTTTTTTTTTGCCTTTTGGGTAATGCTAATTGAACTGTTGTTGATAATGGCAAATCAAGGCTTAAACTAGAGAGCAAGGTCTTTGAAAACCTTGTGGAATGTAGATATATGCTAATTGCACAGTTGTTGATAATGGCTAATTAAAATGTTAAAGCATGATTTTTCTGTAATTTGTTATTATATCCAATTAAAATGTTAAACCTATGGGAAGGCAGCACTAATTTTTCTTAAGGCAGCATTAGCCTTTCATCTATGGTTTACAGCTTTCAAAGTCAGTGTTGGCTTCATATGTAGATAGGTACTGACCATTCCCAGGCATTTCTTGTTCTTGACAGAGCAACCTTATGACAACATCCAAATTTTAGTGCCGCTGATGCCTTGAGACTAACGGGATTGAAATGTACAGAAATGTTTCTGTTGGAGAATGGAAGTTTTTGTTGGACAAAATCTAGGATATATGTAGAGCAATGTACAGAAATGTTTTTGTTGGAGAGTAGAAGTCTTTGTTGGACATATATGTAGAGCAATGTACAGATCATGTTTTTGTTGGACATTGGAAGTTTTTTAGTTGGAGAAGTAATTCAAAGGAATTAAAATGTATAGCAATCCCAGTTTTTGGTTCTCATGTGATAATGTAATATAAATAGTAAGGTTGTTTGACTGATCATTGTAAAGCTTCTCTTGTACAGAAATGTTCATTATTAATGTTAAGTATATATAGGTCTTATCCTTTATTATCTTTAGCTTGAACAGCTTTATTATTTTGTCGATACAACAAATTTGGGATGCTTGTTTTCTGAACATGTCTCTTATAAATTTTACTTCTAAATTTCGATGAAGTTGTTGTCCATTAGAGATTAGGGAAGAGATACAGAGGCATTAACAAGTCTGTTTGAATTCTTTGTCGCAGATAAGAGGATAGTTAATCATATTTCAGTACATATTAAGAAATGAACATTAGAGGTTTTCAAAGGAAAAAAAAATATGACAACTTCACCTATCAACTTGGTGATCTAAACCAGTCAGAGAAATAGTCTGATTGTTTAGCTTCATTAAATCTTTCTTCGTAATTGTTGAATAAAAATGAGTCGTCCTAATAATATAAATTATAACGTTAGTCATATGCTGAACAATTAATATATGTTACGCGTTATCCTAAACCAATTAATGCTTAGAAGAAACAAAATGAAACATTACATGCATATTGTTGTTCTCGCATGCATAGTTGGAAAAAAGGCTTCAGTCTCCACTTTATCTTCTCCCTATGAGGATATAAGGTAATTAATCAACCAAAATCATAGTGTTAATTAATAAAAACATCAATTGTAAGTAATGTAAATCTCACATCATCAGAAGTTAACTTTGTATATGGGTTTGATGAGTACCCAACCCCAGGTTCTACTAAATATGTTAACTCATTCTCATTATTACAAGTAAGGTTGTCGACACCAGCACTTTGCATTCCAATTTTCAAAAGTGGGCAAGTAACTTTAGTATGTCCTTCCATTCTGCAGTACCCACACTTTTTAACTTTGGACGATGTTTGCTTTTTCTCTACTTCTTTCCCATTAGCCCGTCTCGTAATAGGGTCTCGTATTTTTGCTTTCTTTGACATCTCAGCTACAGGATCATTCAGCTCACACAATTCCTCTATTTCTGCAGTCAATCTATTAATTTCACTTCTTGCTTTATTAAACGACTCAGTTGTTTTGGATGCTACATAGCACATTCGATTATAACTAGAACTTAGTGATGCACCCGAAAGAATGTATCTTTATTAAACCTTGCAATTAATATGATCAATTATAATAAAGTAGCATGCAAGGATCGAATCGACAGAGATTGGTTTTTAGTTTCTAAATTACTAGTTTAAAACTTAAATTCAATAACAATAAAAGAAAAGGGGTTTTTGAAATAATTTTAAAACTAAAGTAAACAAGAAAAGTAAGAAGCAAATAAATAAGATGAAATCAAATATAAGAGAAATATGGCTAAATGTTCATTCTTCACCACTAGACATAATTAAGAATCAAATTCAAACATATCAATATCAATTAACTATAAAAGTTAACAACCGTAGATAACAACATCCCGTGTTACCCCAATCCTTCCTTAGTTCATCGTTAAGCAAGACGAACACCACTACTTAATCTCTAACTATCAAACAACCTAGGATGAACATCTCTAAATTTAATTTGACAGCAACTTTATGATGAGAAATATATGTTCATCTAAGTAATAAAAGTATGAACTTAAGTTATGTTCCATTTTGCAATTAGCGAAAACTTGACCATAATCATTAATCACAAATTGCCACTTATGAATAGGAAATCAAGACAATTACACGGATCAAGACTCCTAAATTAGCAATAGACAATTATCAAAATCTATCTAGTTGATCACCCTAAATAAATCAAGACAACATCATGAACAATTTTTATGGAAGAACATAATCAACTTTGATAGATAAACCTGAAAATCAATTACAAAACTTGTCTAGGGCTTTGAAATCACCCTTAACCAAAGAGAAGTTTAGCCTTGCATAGGTATAGATAATATATACATAAAACTAAAAAGAAAAAAAAAAAGAATGGAGAAGAAGAAGAAGAAAATTAATGATGATCTTTGAGTCTCCTCAAAAGATGTCTAGTTTGTGGCTAAAAAATGGTATTTATAGAGTTTTAAAACCCTGAGAACCAGTCATTGTCGCACAAGTAAGTTAGGAGGCAGAAAATTGCATTTTTTGGGCAAGTTTCGAACTTGTTTTGCGGTTTTTGGGCGCCGCGGCGTCGAGCTTTCTGTCTTCCATTTTTTTGCTGCATCTTCCTTCACTTCTTCTGCTGATTTGGATGACCATTTCTTGTCCGATTTGGGTGTGTAAACTACCGTTGGAAAGGTATTCAAGTCAGCTTCAAAAGTCAAAAGGAAGTTTCTTCAAATAAGGACTTTAACATCATGTTTTCCTTGCAACAAGCTCCGGAGGTCAAATTTATCTTCTTGCTTTGCAACCAGAAATTGATCTTTTTGACTCCCAAGTCTTCTTCCATCTTGTGATTATGATTTTATAAGTTCTTTACCATCATTATTGACATCTTTTAACTTCATCTCCTTATTATACCTAAAATTCAAAAACATAATATAACTAATCAAAATAAAGATATAAGACATAACTAAAACTAAGAATAGAAAGGGCAGAAAATGTGTATTTTATGACTTATTACTTAGTGATGCATATCGCACCATTTGCATCATCTCCGGTGGAACATCGTTCTGCACAAACGATGGGGCACATAGTTTGGCATTTTTCGTCCATAGATGCATAATCAAAGATGTAGGAAGATAAGACATATCTTCAAGCTTCATCACATGAATTTGATGCCTACAAGGCAAACCAACTGTCTCAAATTTCCGGCAAGAACATTGAATGGTTTGCGCAGCTGCATCAAAGACAACTTCAACCCTTCGGTGAGGTTCCCTGTACTTGCCTAAATAATAGATCCGCGTTAATTCATTTTCTACATTGAAGCTCCTTTTAGAAAAGAGAGAATGATTCCCTTGTGTACACAGTTGTCGCATGGCCTTCAATGTCATCCAACTTGCTTAAATGGTATGGCGTTGTCTCCTTACTGAAGTAATCAGCCTCCAATTCGTTGGTCCGCATTCTACTCACCCCTTGATCAATTGAACGAATAAAGTCAAGATATGTTTTTTTCGACTTCAAATATATAGAAAGTGAAGCATTCAAGGACTCACACCTTTGTGTGGTTCGTAATGTCCCAAAAAATTATCCTGTAATATATGCTTGTGCCTGCATCTCCCGAGTTCTATCGTTTTCAACTATCCAATGGTGCTTTTCCACATTAAATTGTCTGATCATTACAGTCCATTCACGATCAAAATCATTCGGTGTCTACCATGAAGTCATGCATCTACAAAATGCCTGAGCAAATAACGGATCACTGATATTTTCCTGTGCATTGCGAGCTAGGTGCCACGTACAAAGTCTGTGTCTAGCATCGGGAAAAACAGTTCTAATTGCTCTTTGCATTGCCCTATCCCCGTCAGTAACAACTGAATTAGGAGGTTTGTTATGCATTGCTTCTAGGAAAGTTTTCAAAACCCATACAAAGGTATCAGTTGTCTCTTCAGCAAGTATAGCAACTCCAAAAACAATTGTTTGATAGTGGTGATTCACACCGACTATAGGCATCAGAAGCCTATCATAAGCACACTTCTTATACATGGTGTTAAAAGCTATAACATCCCCAAAGCATGCATAGTCGGACCGTGAAGTAGCATCTGCCCAAAAGAGATTATACAATCGCGTACCATCATCAATGTTGTATTTCATATAAAAACCAATATTCAATTCCTTCTTTATTTCAAAGTAAGAAATAACAGCATTGACATCATCATCCGCTATTTCAGCTTGACTGCAGGCATGTAGCCCGTTGTAAAGGTATTTTGCAACAAAACCAACATTTTCCAATCCACCAGCTTGTTGAACAAGGTAGTTCATTATCTGTGACGTACGGACCCCAACGGATTTCATAGCTTTAGCTTCAGCTAAATCTAATTCTTTAATTTCTCGATGCGATCGAATAAAAGATTTATGAGATGAATCATACATATCATGATTATGATCCTCCTCACAATATGTGATTACCCACTACCCTGAACCCTTCATGTTGACACGTACACTAGCCTTACATCCGGTTCTGGACAACGGTCTAGCACTTCTTTTACGATCGCAGTGTTCTATTTTCTCAATCTTCAATTCTTCTTTTAAACAACAAAATTTTTTACCTACAAGATTACTAGTATCATTACGTCTTGTACTTTCCCGACGAACATTAAAACCCTTCTGAAAAGCGTTTGCCTTGTAAAATTCCCATGCAACATTCATTGAATCAAAACTCATACCATTGATCTATTCTCTACATAATCTACTCAAACCCTTATTATTATGAGAAATTGAACCTTGAAATTCAACAACATTAGAAGATTCTGAATTCGAAGGACGATTCTCAGAATCGAGAAACATGTTCGTTTCCTCATCAAAATTTAGTGTTCTACAATCCATTAAAATTCTGGAAAAAAAAACATATATCTTGTAAAAGCAAAAAAAAAAAAAAATTCTATTACTTAAACCGATTCCATGAAAATATTTATGAATATTAGATAAAATTCACTAACCTTTGTATGGAATATTTGCTTCAATAATGTGCTTCAAAATACCAAAAAAAAAAAGTCACAAAAATTTAACTAATCAGCCTTACAAAACAAACCCCGTCCATTGTTTGATACCACACAAAAATATCTCAACTAAAGTTGTTGAGAATTAAAGACTGCTTTAATATAGACAGTACATATTTGAACTAGGTAATTAATTATCTTTAGCTTTATTATTTTAATTGTTAACTATGTACTTCAGACAACGTGGCTGAAGTAATATTTTTCACATATAGAAACCCATATAATATGTCTATTTGGGTATTGAAATGTATTATAAGTTAATGAATTTGGATATTATAATTGATTTAAATGAAAATTGTGCCAAACTAAAAAGCATTTTATTTAAGAAATAGCTTATATTAAGTTCAAATAAAATGGTTTTATCAATAAATAATTTATGCATGCATTATATTAATGTTAAGTGATAAAAACAAAATTGCTACAAATATTACCACTATTTTATATCTTTTTTCCGTTATATATAAACATGACAGTATCCTCTAATGATTTATGTAATTTGTCATGTTTATATGGAAAAAAATTTACATAAATACATGACAACTTTTAGTTACATAAATATATGACAATATCCTTTAATAATTTATGTAATTTGTATCTTTATATGTAATTTATAATTTGTCATGTTTATATTTAATTTGTCATTTGTAATGTTTATATGTAAATTGTCATGTTTATATGTAATTTGTCATGTTTATATGTAATTTGTCATGTTTATATGTAACTCGTCATTTGTCATGTTTATATGTAATTTGTCATTTGTCATGTTTATATGTAATTTGTCATGTTTATATGTAATTTGTCATGTTTGTATGTAATTTATTATGTTTATATGTAATTTGTCGTGTTTATATGTAATTTCGGTTATGTTTATATATAATTTCAATCATGTTTATATGTAAAAATTGATAATCTAATAACCTGCTATTCATATTTTTAATTTTGAAACCTATCAAAAACCTATTTTAAGAAATTCATGGTAGAACCTCCCATGATCTCAGAGATAAATTTTGTTTTTTTATCTTTCTATAACTGGGTTAACCGGTTATATCTATAATTGGGTTAACCGGTTATATTATTTTTTTAACTGTTCAGATGAATTATTATGCATCTAACTATCCACATTTATTGGACCCTACCAAAAACTTGTACTAAGAATTTTTTCTTAGAATTTTCCTTAAATTTGACCTTGGCTCGTTTACTAGCTTACCTTTTTGACTTGTGGGGTCAAGTACTGAAAAGGAATAGTCTTCCTTGATTAAACACTCGATGCCAAAAAGTTGGTAATTCAATCGATAAGATGCTTTTTTTCATGAACGAAAAGCTGCTTCCGTTGCCCACTTGCCACGGCCCTTCTCCTTGCGCTGGGCAATTCCAATGTCTCGTTAGTTTATCGTATATACCAGCCAAAACTTTTTATTATGTAAAACAACTGGTCCAGGACTTTCAATGGCTGAAGCATATGCTTAATTTTTCTTCGTGCAACAGTTATCAAAATAAGTTTAATCATTTCAGTATATTTTAACAAAATGAAAACCGTTTAATACATAAAAATATTAATTTTTTATTCGTACAATAATTATTTGAGTAAATTTAATATTACATATCCGAGTTATTTAGATGCATAACTGACAAATATAAAATTTATTTGATTATTGTTTTTTATTTAGTTTTTATTTTTTTTACTATATCCTAAGAGATATGTACTATCTTTCTAACCCTATTTGTGGAGTCCAAAACTCCTCTGGCAGTGTATTAGATAATTTCTCTTTCAATAAAATAGTTCGTCTTTGATACACTGGCAGTGGTATTTTTCAATTCTACAAGCGAGGTTAAAAAATTACATGTCGCATTTATTTTATAAATTAAATTTTTTATTTTTTTAAATATAGCCTAAAGGATATGTGTCACCTTACTAACTTCGCTTGTGGAATTTTTAAACTCTACTTTCAGAGATAATACTATAAAAAAATTAAACTATTTTATTTTTCTTAAGTAAACCCTTATATTTTTATTGTATTCAAATAAGTTTTTATCTTATCCAAATAAACTCTTATTTAAAAAAATTGATTTATGTTAAAGGTTTATTTGTATACAAATTAAAGATTAAGAGTTTATTTGAATACAAATTAAAGGTTAAGAACTTATTTGAATTCAAATTAAAAGTAAATGATTTATTTGGATGCGATAAAAAGGGATTTACTTAGATAAAATGATAAAATTCGGAATTGTTTTATTATATTAATCATGATATTTTAATAATGTCATAAAAAGAGAGACAAAAGTGGAAAATAACTGTAGTAGTGCAATGAAGAGAAAAACTTAACAAACTATGAATCAGCCCTAATTAATGTTTAATGTTAATATATTTGCAAATATAATTTTTTAAACATATATAGATATAATATAAATTAAAAACTAAGAATTGTCAAAAAAAAAAAAAGTATTATTTTCTTTGAAAGGAAAAGAGCTGAATTTTCTAGCCTATCAAAAAAAATGGGCCCAAGATAAAGGCCCATAATTAGGAGCCAGCTTGCCACCGATAGCCCAGCCGCCCAGTCACTCGAAAAAACAAGAAAAAGGCAGGCCGAGCGAGCGGCGAGCAGCTTCTAAAATTTATACCGACAGATCTCCAAAATAGTAAACGGAATGTAACACGTGGCGCACGCTGCGTGAACTCAATATCTCTTTGCTCTCTTTTTACGGCTCCGCTGAAATCCTAAGCTAACCTAACTAACATATCTCTCTGTCTCAGCCATTTTATCCTGCTTTAGCCGCCCTCTAGAGCTCGCCAGTCGCCAGCAGCTGATAAAAAAAAAAATAATAATAAAAACAGCCGATCGCCTCCTATTCCGGCAATGGCGGAAGCTCAAAAAGGAAAACCCCCTTCCCTATCTGAGGTGCTCTTTTTACTCTCACTGATTCAAATTTCATTTTCATTTCTTTGAAAGTACTAATCGTAGGTTATTTCAATCCTTTTAGAAATGACGAAAGTTCGATCTCCGTTAATTTTGTCGTCTTTTGTTCAATTTTTGGACTGTTTTTGGATCTTCTATTTTGGTTTTTAGAAGTTAGTTTTAATTGGATTGAAATGAGCGGATCTGACCGAGTAATGCTGGATATTATTGCTGAAATTAGAATTATTCAGTGGCTAGAGCTTGTCAGCTTTTTGAAGTTTTTAAGATTGCTGTTTTGATTACATTTTGATTGCCTATGCTCGTTATCAAATATAATGAAAGTCCAATTTTGTTCAGCATCATCATTAACATTTTAGTAATGTAATTTGTTTTAATTCTTTTCTTTCTATATTGACTCGTTGAAGTTACTCTTTGATCTGCCTTATGATTCTACCAATCTGAGTTTTCTGTGCACAATATTTCGGCTTGTTGAGGGGCTTCATTCATGACTGAAGGTCAATGAAATGTAACATTTTGAGCAAACATTCATTGTGTTTTTTACTAGTTGTTGTGTTTAATCAAATAACTAATAATAAATATGGATCAAATGAAATTTCTGAGCAAAATTTTCGGTAGCTTAAGAATACAAAGTTTTTGAGTAAGAGCAGGTTATAGTTTTCACTGGTCTTGTGGTCAAAATGTCAATTCATATATTGGTTTTGAATGTACATTGCAGTTTAGGAACTAAAAGCAAATTCACTTATGAGTATTTTGTGCGAACAATAATGTTCATCAATATTTTAGAATGACGAATTGGGCTTTCTTCATCTTCTTTCAAGCTTGTTGTTACTTGTTCCTTCTTGAACATCCCATTCAGGCTTAAATTTGGCTAAGATGCAACCTTGCTTGCTAAATTTCGGTGTTGATAACTTCAATGGAATACCTACTTCTCATGCTTGTAAAACCTTTTGTGTAGCTGAGCTGGTACTAAGTTCTCTAATGCTGTGCATAATGGTGGTAGTTCTTTGACCTGATTATGCTAGAAGTTAGTTATTTTTTTCTCGAATGTTTGGACATATAGCAATATTTGCTGAAGGAGAAGGAGGAGAAATCAGATGTCACTGAGAAAGTGGATGCAAAAGAGGTCGAAAATCCGGTTAATGCTTCTTCTGGGGAAGTTGTCACTGAGAAAGTGGAGACTCCTGCTGCTCCGATTGAGGAAAGCAGTGAGGTTCCTCCTGCTGCTGCTGAAGAAAGCACTGAAGCCAATCCTGTTGCTGAGAACAGTGCTGAAGATGCTCCAGCTGCTGCAGAGGAAAGTACTGAACCTATTGCAGAGAACTCAGGTGATGCCGAAGAAACACCGGAGATAAAGGTTGCCCTGCTGAACATGTTTATTAAGATCTTGATCTTTCCTGCCTCCAGAATTCTTTGTGTTTATATGAAACTCATCTTTGCATCTTAGATTGCTTCACTTACATACTGTGATGCTTGTTTGGTATTCAGCTTGAGACTGCTCCTGCAGATTTTCGCTTCCCAACTACAAACCAAACAAGGCATTGCTTCACCCGATATATTTAGTACCATCGGTGAGTTAAACTTTGTTTATGAATTATTTTGTATCTTATAAAGGTCTAATGGTTTGTTTCTTCTAGCAATGCTTCTTGACATGTCTTTTATCTTTTTGTCTTAAATAGTTGTGTAGCTGCAAAAGGAGAAGGAGCTCCAGAGTGTGATAAGTTTTCCAAGTATTATCGCGCCCTATGTCCTGGAGAATGGGTGTGTAATTTCTCCTAAGAACCATAATACATTTATCTTCATCATAATCAGTTGCATAATGGTTATAACTATTATTGGATGACTGCTGTTTGCTGCTCTACATGCGTAAATCAAGGAATGCCTTATGGCCCCACATCTTTTTTGAGAGAATTGTAGCTAAATTAACTGTAAAATGTGAATATTAGTAAAGATGATCTGATGTTGAGGGCTGTCAAATATAAATGTCAAATAGGAGTTGAGTGAATTAATTGAAATATTTTTTGTATGTTTTCATGAATTCAAGTGCCAGAAAGTTCATATGGATGGCATTAAGAGATGCCCCTGATGTAAAACCATTTTGGCAATCTGCCCACTTGCCTTGTTGTGGGTTAGGCTTGAGAAAGATTTTTTTTAGGGAAAGAGAATAGTTTAGGGTTAATTTCTTGGATACGGAAGTGAAAGGTGCAGGCATAGACCTATTTGGGTTGCCAGCAGACATGTTGAAGGACATTCCTTTTATCAAGAAGTCTAGGGTGTAATGGGCAAAAAAGGGGGCTTAATTGGTAAGAATTTTGGTTTGATTTTTTTTTAAAGAATTAGGTTGAGAGGATATGATGAAGGGAATTAGAGTTGAGTGTTGGATTGCATCCATGCATTAGGAACCTAATAAGTCTTCTGCGTTAGTGAAGTTCAACTAAGACACATTGATTACTTAGGAAGCTGTTCTTCAAGAGCTCTACTAAGAAGTTCTACTAACACAAAATTTCCTAAATTTCAAATTTTAGGTGATACAGTATAGAGAAGTCTGTTTTCAATGGCTCCAATTAATCTAAAAATATGATATAGTCCAATTTTGAACTGGTTTTTGAACCAAATCTTTTACTCTTATAATCAATTCCTTGGTTGGACTAAAATTACCGAACTAGAGAAGATTAAATCTGGTTCCATGCTTCCTTGTGTCCAACTGCTCCAGTATTGAACGTCCTCAGATGGCATATTGTCAATTGATCTGGAGATTTTTGTTGAAATCTAACATGAGGAAGAATCAAAATAGTAGGCAGCCAAAAACAAAGAGGCAGTAATGAAAATGTTTCGGTTTGCTTGCTCAATTCAATTTTTTTTTTTTAAAGTTGTTTACAAGAGTTGATTGGCGGTTTGATTCCCATGTTTTTTAGCATATTTTTTTATTTGTGGGGAAATGTTATGCTTTGATTAATACATTCTTCCAGCCCCAGATTAAACTATTTGAATGAGTATAATATGTTGACCATGTTGGCTGCTTGTAATTATTAGGATTCTGTCAATCTTAAATATGTTAGTAGAATTTCATCCTCAATCAAAGTTGATTAATTTGTTTATTTACCATTTGTGAACCAATTCTGTTATTTTTTAATATTGCTCTTTACGCGAACAATTACTCTTTTTGTTTCGCAGATAGATCGATGGAACGAGCAAAGGGAGAATGGTACTTTTCCAGGTCCTCTGTAAAGATGGTTCCTTTCAGAAAACCTTCTTGTGGTTTTCTTCTGTTATATCATCACTTGAATGAAAAGAGAATTTTCAGGAAAATACCCTATTTGAAAGGATGAGGTAATAAGAAATTTTGGCATTTACCAGTAGATTAGATCAAGGATGATACAATTTGTTGCTCATAAAATGATGTTATTGCTCATCAGTTCCTTGATGAAACCTTTTTTTTTTTTTTCATTTTTTTTTTTCTGCTGCAATTAGCTTGCAGTTGGCAGGTTATTGAGGTAAGGTATATTATAATAAAAAGAACATGTAACTTTGTGAATGCCTAGATTTCTTTTGTTTAATGATTTCTAAACTCAGGTTTACAGTGCTGTAAATTCCAATATACAAGCATTTCTGGTTCTGTTGAAAAAAATTACTTCGGGTTAAAGAACATACAAATTCCAATAGGTAACACCCACAGGGACCAGGGCGAGCTCATTTCTGCCATATTCAATAGGGTGTAATCAAATCAGAGTCAAGTTCAAAAAACAAAAACTCTTTACTCAAGCATAACTCGAAACTCGTGGTTTAAAATTCAATTCGAGTTCGATCGAAGTTCGATCGGTTTTTATTTTTAAAGTTCTAAATTGATTTGAAATAAAAAATTAAACTATTCAAGTTCGCTCGATTAAATTGGATTAAAATCGTTTATTTAGTAAAAACAAGTTTGATTTTAAATCTGATTATTTATGTTCGAGTACGATTTGAGATTTTTTTCAATATCAATTAAAAATATATATATATATTTAAAAAAAAAAAAACTAGATTAAGTTCATGAACTACTCAAATTAAGCACTAAGATACAAGAATTCGACTTGCTTGAACTGAATTTGAATTTTTTTCAACCTAATTTGAATAACTTGCATACACAAATATCTCGTTTAGTCTTTAATCTTCCTCAAATTAAATGACAAATCATCAAAATTCACTTGCAAAAAAGCAAGCTCATAAATCGAGCACAATGAAAGAGTTAAAAATAATAAAATTAATATGCTTTCACTATTATAGCAATCAATTGCCAAATGAAAAATCAATAGATGGAAGAGCATTGTTACAAAATTAATCATGTGCCCAGTGAATCGCCTATGGGACTGTAGAAACCTAGCCAACTTACCAAGAGCATGTGAATTTCCTGGCTTCGGTTTTATCCTATGCTTTACTTGTCCCATATGTCCCGATCCGTACTCAGGCTTAGAGCTTAAGCCTCGACCCGTGACACATACACCCTCCTAACCCATTGTCCTCACCCGTCTATGTAATTGAATTGGAACCAATTTCCTAAAAACTCAAAATATACACAATCCGCATCCCCATTCTTGTAGTGGCACTGCCAGCTTGAAGATCTTCAATTGATGGATAACATACAATAAGGTGCCACTAAACATTTAAGTAGGGGATCTTCAAATTAAGCAATTGCTCTATATTATCTGATCTATCAGATATTGATAGATGCATTTACCGTCTGCGATACCCTCCTGCACAAACAATCTGGTAACGGATTTACATAAAACGCTTCTTCGGAACGAAACCTATCCATGCCCTTTGTTCCTGAGACAGGACCTCTTCTCCTCCTAGGGGATCCTTGCCTGTACAATCCATGAAAGAAGCCATAAGTTAAGATGAGCTTGAATTTTTTACATATATCTATACTCTTGCTGTTATAAGGTATGTTACTTGGATTCGGATGTGTGTCGAGTACGGATATGTGTCCGACACGGGTATATTTGATTTATTTTAAGTTTTTTCATGTATTTGAAGGGTCCTTGAGGGATCATATCCCCATACCCATGTCCGAATATGCCTCGGACATGGGTGTGTCGGACACGGGAACTTCAAGAAAAATGAAGAGTCAGAGCAACATAGGTTCTAAGTGCAGCAGAGCAATGATAATGGAGTCCCCTCCTTCCACAAGCCATGATTTGCGACATGTAATTAATGAAAGACAAGAATCACATACAACTTTTTGTGGATTTCGATGATCCGATTGGAAACCTTTCTGCCTTCCTTCAATAACCCCTTCTCGATTTTGCCAATTAGACGGATGAGCCCTTTCCTAAAGGAGAGAGTTCAGAAACAACTTCAGTACACCACAAAAGATTAGAATATGAATATAGATAGGTAACTTAAAATCAGTTGAGTTTCAGGAAATAAATCGATTCACCTGTCGGGAGAAATAGTTTTCCTATGTCCCAGAAAACGGCGATGCCCTTCAACTGCTCTCGCCATGTTTCCAGAGTATGTTGGAATGAAGACATCACTTTCAACAGATACAATGTAGTCAAGTGCAGCCATTTGAGATGCATGATTGGTGAATGGTTCAAGCTCCTCAACAGAAGCCAATTTTTCCTTCAAAATATCACTAAGACATAAGACTACATTCTAACTCCATGTTTGTCCTTATTCCGGAACATTCAACATTATTAAAACTTTTCACTAAGTTTTATAGAGAGATGGTGTGTGTCTACTTGTGCATGTAGGAATATTTCTATTCGTATGCGCACATGAGAGAACCAGAGAGAGAGAGGAGACTGTGCAAAACATTGCAATGATTATCCAAATAGCAACGAAAATAGTACCCAATGTTCAAAGATCTCTCAGTCAGTGTTAACTGCTTTCTTCACAAGTCCATTACTAATTTTAGAGAATAAAAAGCACAACCAATCACAAGTGAGAAATAGTCGACATACTTGCATTGGAAATTTTGAATGATAATTAATTTAAGAATGTATGGACTGACAAGATAAACAAACCAGTATAAAGATCATAAACAGCTAGTCTCACTATATATTATATTGGATATATCAATGTGCATAATAATTTCAATAAAGCAAGGCTGATTATGACTGAATTTTCATGAATATTAAGTTCCAAATGTTCAAAATCTTGTTTCTTCACTATTGGCCCTGTGAAAAATGTTTCCCAGATAAACAGTGGCAGCATAATCAGCAAGCAAAGCAATGATATGACTCCCTACCTTGCTCATTAACATGGGATAGCGAGACCGTAGATCAGCCATATGAGTATCACCCCCATATATCTCTCCAGCAGCAATGTATATAGGGGTATTTGACGGGAATCCGAGAGCAGTGAGGAAAATTCCAACCTCTTTTGGGGTTAAGGGGCAATATCCTTTGGACCTCTGTTCCCTGGCATCAATGTCCTTGATTTTCCAATAGGCAGTGTTTTCTCTGCACATTCAGAAAGAAAGTGGAATAACAAAGAGTTGATCTCTTATCCAACTTGGTGACACTTCTCCTATTTTTCTCTATATCATATTGTGTACATTAAAAAAACAATATTCTCCTACTTTATCTTTCCACTTTCTTTCAACTTCCACTGGATATATATAGAAAGCTAGGTAACTGTTATACCTGATTGTCTTTAGCTCTTCAGCTTCAACATTAGATAAACCATGTGTGCATCCACTAAAGGCAAGCATGTCTTTCTCATATCGTAAATGCAATGCAATGAAAGGACCATAAGACCTCATCCGATCCACCAACAACTGCAATATCAACGACTTAATAAGTATGATGAATATAGAAAAACATACTGAAGACTCTAAGCAGTGAATTGATATCAGGTCAAACTGATTACTTTCCCCATTGCTTCAATTTGGGGTGCAAAACGAAGTGCTTCATAGCAAGCACGACATCGAAGCTTCTGTATATCTGTAGGCAGATTGTTATTTGCTAGGCGAGAATCAGATTTAGCAGCTCGAATAACCTGGTAGAAAAAGGGGGAAATGAGCATTTGGGAGAGTACTTCCATCAGGAAAATAAAATAAACCAGTTAAACCAGTTAGCATAATCAATTAATCACAATAAAAACGTCAACAAACAAACCTGATATTCTTCCCACAGGCTAGCTATCTCATCCTGGTAGTACTCCAAACCAGACCAGCTTTTAAAATGCTTAACAACTTTGGTAGCAGAAGACAAATCCTTAGGAAGTTTTTTTATGACTTTAACATCATTAGCCAGAGCATTAATAAAATGGTCCTCATCAAAAACATCAGAGAAATTGCTGCAAGTCAACAAAGAAGCAAAAATAATATTAGTCACAAGGAAACTTAAGTCAGAGATAAGAAGTAGTACAGTAGTACTACTTTTGCAAAGGATATGACTTGAAGGAGAAAGGCTACCTAGTATCTTGCCAAAATGATCGTTTATCAAGTTCTGGAACTACAAGAGTGGCATTTATTATGCGGGCTACAGCTACCATGTCACATATCTGCAATTCAAGAATGAGACTCCAGTTAGCTAAAAGATCAAGAAAAACTGATAGTCATATTGGAGTACATATTATAACGGCTATAATGCCAATATTTTAATCAGTAAACTTGAACACATGTAACATTTTAATCTTTTAGTATCATCCCATGGCTACACGTGATGTAATTAATTGTGTGGACAATCGTGTCTGTATCTGTTAAGAGTAGATGTCTCAATATCTTTATCTCTATCTGGAAATGTGGCGGGTGAAGGAATACATCACATTCAAAGGTATTTGAATTTTTGAAACCATTGTGGAGTGAGAATTGGACATTATACAATACAAAAGAAGAAAAACTTAAAATCCCATCCTTGAAAGAGGAAACCAAGTAAGATCAAGCTTATAGCAAGAAGTAGTAAACAAGCATGCAAGTAGCATAGTTCCACAAGTTTGGTAGAAGACTATGTCTCTTCCAATCAAGTAATAACAAGTTTCAGGTTACCCAAGCATGGACACCCAAATATAACATATATAGCAGGAATGAATATTATCAAACTAGCTTTAATAAAATAATTATAAAAAAAAAGAATATTATCAAACTAGAATTCAACCATGAAAAGGAAAGAAGATACAGACCCCAGCTCGCATTTGGTTGAGCCCGCCATTTGTATGAACTAGAAGGTAACCTCTTGACTGATCAGGAGCTGAACAAACAATGATAAACTGAAGAATCAATTTGCAGGTATTTAGTAGATACTTTGAAAGAGAACTTTCAAAATTAACTTCCTTACCTGTATAATTAGAACTAGGCTGTATGCAGGGCACAAAATCACGATTTGCAGGCGGCTTCCACAACTTTTCGAAATCCAGATTTCCACTGACATTGCCCAACTGTCAAATCTAAAGGAGTGAAAACATGAAAGATGCATGACTACTTTGCATCAATATATGAACCTACTTGACTTGAACCGCACTCACCACAACAACAAGAAGAAGCTAGCAAGCAAAATAGATAGTAAACAAATCTAACACTCTCCCAAAAGGGATTAAGTAGAATTTTACAACCACTCAACTTTCTCCCCAAATGGCTTAAAGAAAACAAGCAGGGCTCAATGTGAAGGACTATAATCCAATAATTACAAATTTTTTCCTTTTTTTTGGGTTTTCTTAGTTACATTTTCTCAGCAACCAAACAGATTATTCAATAAATGAAGAGAAACACAAAAACCTTGTGAGACGAAATAGGAGCTTTGGAAAGATGCGGCGGAGCCTTCTCTTTCGATAAATGAGGAGGAGCCAGCTCCTGCGTCCACCTTTTCTCTGTACTTAACTTCTGGTAATTAAATTCATGTTGCTACAAAAATGGGAAAAAAAATTAATCAAATAAATAATTCAAAAAAAGGAAAAATAAATTTCTACATTAGTATTATACCTAACTTAGAAAAGATAAGGTCAAATTTCCAGAAATAAAAATTACAGAAACAAATCAAGCGGAAATTTTATTTTATGGAAAGTGACACAAATAAAGCAATGGAAAAACACGAAAGCTTAAAGAGGCAAATGAAGAAAAAAAAACCTAAATCAAAGAAAGAGATATACTTGGGTGACGGTAGGGAGCTTGTAAGGATCAGATAAGTCGGAGACTCTGGAAGAAGGGAACACGTGTACGTGGCCGGAGAGCAGTATCACCAACGCTATTGTGCATATGGCGCAGGTTAGTATCTTCCGCAGCACCACCACCACCCTCCTCCGCCTCCGCCGCTGCATCTTTTTCTTTCTCTCCTAAAAGAACAAAGAAAACAAGAACCCCGTTTCCTTCTTTTTTTTTTTCTAAAACGGAACGGCCGAGAAACAATGTCGACACACCGCCATTATAAGGAAGCGATCGCAGAGAATCTAAATCTCAACTCTCGCTCTTTTTTCTGTTTCTCTTTGTCTCTGCGTTGGCGAGAGAAAGCTACAGATATCGGCTATGGGGTTTTTTTTTTTTTGCTATTATTATTACTGCCTATTTTTGGATTTTGCTTCTTGTTGGTTCTGCTCTGCTGAGCTTTTGGTCGGTTTATAAATAAGAATTTTTAGTTCGTAGATTAGAGGAATAAAAATAATAATAAATAAATTAAATTTGGTTAAGAAAGGATGAAAGAGGAAATATTAAATTGAGGATAGTATTCGTATCTTATTATTTTTATATTTCATAAATTATATTTAAAATATTATATTATATTATATTTATATAAATTTAATATTTTAATAATATTTTTTATATAAATTTTGATATATTTAGTTTTTTATCATATCTGTGTTATTTTTATATATTATATTTTAATTATTTTTTTCAAATTATATTTATATTGTTTAATGATGTTTTATCCAAAATTATTAAATCCTCTAAAGTAAACTTGGGATTTTGATGGTATGCGATAGTCAAAATATATTTAATCTTTTATTAAAAAATTACTTCTTCTATCTCATCTTATCTTGACTTTGTATAAAACTTTAAAAAATTTAAATTTAATTTGGACTTTAATTTATTAAAGTATTTTTATATGAATTATCTTTATTTTGAAAAAAATATATATAATTATAATTAAGAGTAATAAGAGAAAATCTTTTAACTTTTCAAATAAGACATTATTTTATGATAACTAGAAAATATGTATTCGTATTATATTCATATTTTATTTAATATATTATATTTATTAAATTTAAAAAATAATATATTTTTTATATTTTTTATAATATCATATTAATCCGTGTTATTGGATATTGATTAATATTTTCATAGATTAAATAGTAACATATCAATTAATGGATAATAAACTATTTATTTTAAAATAACTAAATGATATTATGCCATTCAAAACTTATAAAAATAAAAAGAATGGTAGTGCAATTCTCTATGTTCAAACTTCCAATTAGCTTTCAAGCATGTTTAAGATAATAAATAAATAAATAAAAAAGCCTTTCATTTAAATTTGATATTACGTGTATTCATATCATATTTATATTATTTTTTATATTATAATTGTGTTTAAAGTGTTATATTTTTATATATTAATAATTAATATTATATAAATTTTGATATATTTATGTATTCGTATTATATTCATATTTTTTTATTTTGTATTTTAATTATTATTATTTTCGTGTTTTTAAATCTTGTTCAAAATTATCAAATGTTTTTTTTTTTTCAAATATGAAAATAAATGTTTATGCATAAAATTTATGATCACCCGACAGAAAAATATTTAAGAAAGTGATGTAGTTTTGACTTGTTATTTACATTAATTTGTCTGCTATGCTGACAAAGTCCAAAACCAAAGCAACAAAGCAGTGGACGGTGTGGATCTCGAGAAGAGTTGCATTGAGTGAAATCATAGGGAACCATGTGCCCCAAAATTAATGATTTGTAAGTGTAAGTAAACTGTTTAACTGCAAACTTTACTCTAATTACTAACAAAATTAAAGTTTCTAACTTTAAATACAAAAACGGAATGAATGTTAAATGGATCAAAGGACGTCGTCGTTATGGGGAGAGGTCCGACGAGTTTGTGGACGGAGGATTAAATTAAAATTAAAAAATATATATTATTGAAGAAGACAAGAATGAAGCATAGATAAAGCATGAAGGATTCAGGCTTTTAGCCTATTAGGTCGGTTTTTTTAGATTCCAACAAGCTGCTTTCAAAGACTCGTCACACGAATTCAAATTTTTTGCCTTTATTTTTTTTGTTTTTATTTGTATTTTCACTTTCATAATGAAATGCGTATTTTTTTTCGTATATGTTTATTTTTAATGTTTAACTCAATTTTTTATTTAATAAAAAATCAATTTTACTTAAAAAATACGGATATAAAGATGATGTAAATAAAAGAAATGATGTCATGAAATTCACCTATTCAATCAGAGATAAAATACCAATCAATCGTATTTGTATTTCGTAATTCTCATTAAAAAATTAAAAACAAACGAAAAAAATAATACAAAAAATAAATTCGTAACTCGTTACGAGAGAATAAAAACAGACATGAAAATAAAAATAAAAGCAGAAGATTTCTATTCCGTGACACCTCCTCCGACTTTTTGTTCACTTTTGCGCAACGCCACTCGCTCGTTTCAGCACCGCTAAGGCCTTGGGACCCTCGAGTGGCATCATTTCACATAATTTTAATAATTCGTCTATTTATATTATATTATATTTATAATATTATATATTTATATAAATTTTAATATATTATAATTATTTTATTATATCATGTAACGTGTCATATCTAAAATTATAAAAATATGCTTATGTCAACCTCTCCCCAGCTCACAATCAGTTTTTATCATAATGTGAGGACAAAAAAGAAACCGTGCAAAAGTGTAGCCAAGGTTTCAAGGGTTATCTTGCAGCTGCCTCAAGCTCGACTCAGACTTTTTGAGGCTATACAACAGCAAAAAGGGGGCAATTGGGCAAGTCTCTTCTAAATGCACGAGACAAGACACAACCAATTTGAGAGCAAAAGTTAAGCATATTTTTTGGATATAGATATAAATTTAATGGAACATTTTATTTCTATGCAGTATGTTACATATATTAACCAATTAGAAATTTTAATTTGAAGATCACATATCCTAATTTTAGAAATCTGCTTTTATGAAATGAAAGAATATTATCTTTTATTAACACTTATTAATTCTTTAAAACTCTATATGTCTATATATCTATAAATGTGATATTGTACTCTTTTTTTGTGTTTTAATTTTAGAGTAAGTTACATTCCTATTCTAGCTTTTTTTAGGTAATTACGGTATAATGATCCTCAGGAATTAGGATCTATGCTTCATTATGACAAATTCGTTGTTTAGACTCCTATATTTTTTTTTGTTTTATTTTCAATTAATTGCGACATAATGAAGCATTGTCTCAATGATAAGGAGATAAAAGAGGAGAGACTACAACTTTTAATGCACTAAAATAGTCACAATCCGTGAACAAAAAATGTCCTCGTTATTAAATTTACTTGCACTATTTGGCATGGCGATGGTGCCAACGCTATGAGCTTTTAACGAAGAATGAACCATATAAGGAATTTCAAAATCATAACTTTTCCTTAAAAAGTTAAAATGCAAGGCAAGAGCCAAGAGAATATATATGAACATTTATGATGAAACCAAGAGTATATATTTGTTTATATATGATATCACGATATACCTAAAAAGTACTGTCTTTTCTTTTCTTATCTCATTATTATTTTTTTAAAATAAAGTAATATGAAAAAAAAGAGTTTTTTAAAATGATAAAGTTTTTAATATACTGTTAATGAATTTTAAAAAATTTATCAATAGATTTATCAAAGTGTAAATGCTTTTATAAAATATAATAAAAAATATTTTCAAAAAATAATATAATAAAAAAAGTACATATTAATTTTTTTATCTGCTTATAAAATTTAAAATGGTAAAAATCATTTAATTATCATTTAATTTTTTTATATTTAATATATTATTTTTATGAAATTTTAAAAAATATATAATTATATTTTTATATATATTATCTTAATAATATTATTAAACATTGATTAACAATTTCCAATTTAAAAACTTTGTCCACGATGTAGAAAACTTACTCTTTTAAGTTAATAGCAATATCTTTAACTCTAAAAAAAAGACATGGAGATGGAGTAAAAGGTTACAAGTCACAACCAGATGGTTCAATTTCATGTGTTGTCAACAAACACGATCGGAGCACTTTTGTGCGGTCCCCTTTTTTTTCCACCGGTGCTTGAAGCACCAATGGAACAAAAGGAAAATTTTATTTAAATATTGATAAATAAAAAAAATTAAATTATTAATAAAACGTTTTTATTTATCAAAATATTTTTTTTTTTGACAAAAATTCAACAAGGAAAGTCGCCATATAATATGACGACTTCCTTTGACACATTTTAAAAAATTTTGAAAAAAAACAATGCACGAAAATCGCTATATCATATGGCGACTTCCGTGCTTTACTTTTTTAAAAAATTAAATTTTTACGTTAAGAAATCGCCATATGATACAACGACTTCCCAACGTTTTTTACTCAAAAATTTTGTATCAATAGTTGGGAAGTCGCCATTTCAAATGGCGACTTCCCAACGTTTACTTTTTTTTTTAATTATTTTAAATTTATAATATTATTATTTTTATATATAATTTAAAATTTTATATAATTTTTTATTTAATTTATAAAAATTTTAACAATTCATATTATATAAATTTTGAGATATTCGTGTCATGTTCGTGTTTTTTTTCGTTTCATGTTGTGTTTTTAGTTATTTTTTTCATGTCGTGCCCAATATTGCCAGGTCTAACACAACTAGACTTGCCCATGGGCCGGATAGCCCGTCCGACACGTATTGGGCCGGGCTTGGACAAGGTATTTTGTAATTATGTCCGATCCGGTTCGGCCCGACCCGAATTACTATTTATTAAATAAAAAATAATTTTTATTTAAATTTAATTATAAAAAATATAAAAATATTAATATAAAAATAATATTTTAATATTTTTGAATAGTGAAATGAGCTTATACGGGTCGGCCCGGGCCGACCCGAATGGGCTTGGGCAAGGAAAAAATAAAATTTTCGGACCACGACCTGACCCATGGACAAGTCTAAACACGACTAAAGCACACTGATATAAGTGACTTTGTAATATCAGTGTGCTTTAGTTGTGTTAGACCTGACAACATTGGGCAGACACGAAAAAAGTAAATAAAAACACGACAGAAAACGAAATGAAAAAAACACGAACACGACACGAATATCTCAAAATTTATATAATACGAATTTTTAAAATTTTTATAAATTAAATAAAAAATATATATAAATTTAAAATATACTTTTTAATTTTTTTATATATAATTTTTAAATTATATATAAAAAATAATAATATTATACATTTAAAATAATTTTTTAAAAAAATGTTGGGAAGTCGCCATTTCAAATGGCGACTTCCCAACTATTGAAACAGTCTTTTTAGTTATTTCAACTATTGAAACAAAATTTATAAGTAAAAAAAGTTGGGAAGTCGTTGGTAACTTCTCAACGTAAAAAATTAAATTTTTTTAAAAGTAAAACACAGAAGTCGTCATATGATATGATGAATTTTTTTGTTCAAAATGCAAACGTTTTTGCAAAATAAGCACAGAAGTCGCTACATCATACGACAATTTCTGTGCTTCATTTGCAAAAAAATTTGCATTTTACGGTTGGAAAGTCGTCATAAGATATGGCGACTTTCCAATGGGTAAAAAATAGCATTTTGATAAATAATTTGAGAAATTTGATATTTGGATAAATAATTTTTTTATCAGTATTAAAATAAAAAAAACGGAGCAAAAGACCCTCCAATGGGAGGGCACTGATTTTTTAAGCCTTCATGATTATATATATAATATATTTTTTTATATAATAAACTAATAAACATATTTTATAATAATAAAAATTAATTGAAAATAAATAATTACATAAAAATAAATAAAAAATATTATTTATATTAATTTTTTAATAAAATAATTATTTTACAAAATTTTAATTTGATAAATTTTAATTATTTATTAATTTTATAAATAATTAATAATTTAAAAATTTTATTATATACACATTTTAATTTAATGTACTTAATTGTCATTTTTTTCTCACTTTGAATCCAAATACATATATCACCATTAATTTTAATCTCACCACTATAATACTCAATCTCATCACTATAATAATTACTCTCACTTTCATCATTATTTTTAAACTCACTAAAATTAACCTCTCGTCCATCTAAATAGACCGTTGCTCCGTTACTAATTAATTTGTAATTTTCTTTTTTGCCAAGAATTATTAAATTTAAGACGTGAAGTAAAAGCTTTTAAGAAATGATTTGGAATATTCCCTTTTGACGTGTTAACTAGGCAAGGCATCACACCTCAAAAAAAAGCTACGTGGCAGGCATCGCGTGGACAACCGAATATGTTTGATTTTTCAAGGGATATTATTTATGTTAACTGTCAATTGTGAAAAGATTGTTTTTTATTCTATTTAAATTTTGAAAGCAGTTTTGTTCTTCTATTTCAGAGTGTTATAGTAATACGTGGCAGCTGATCCTAGCAAGTTACTCATAATCATGATGATGATTAAGGGCCAAAGTGGGTCCCGTGTCCTTTCACGCTTCCATTTCAGTCTCCATTAATATCAATCAAAGGAAACACTTGCAAAAGCAAAAAGAAAAAGAAGTCAAATTAAAATAGTCTGTATCGTATCAATGTCTGTATTATTTTTATTTTATTCGTATGTATTATTAGTGATGTGTTTTAAAATATTATTATTATTTTTGATTTATTGATATTTTTAAAAATATTTTTAAATTTATTTTTAAATTCTTAATAAAATATATTTTATGTATACAAGTAACGTACGTGTATCTATATTATTATTAAAGTAAATGATTGAATTGATGTTATTGAATCAAATGACATTGATTCGGTTATTAAAAATACCAAAAACTATTTATTTTTTAAAAAATTCTCCACTATAAAAATTATCCACTTAGAAAAATTACCTATTTTTTTTTATATTTAATTTTTTAAAACATAATTTATTATATTTTAAAAAATATAATTTCACTCACATTGTGAGTTAATGAAATTTTAATATATTTATACATTGATATAAAATTTTAAATATTTAATATTTTAAATAAAAAAAATAAAAAATACATTTAAAATTTAATAAATTATTATTAATTATTAATAATTTAATTTAGTGAATATATTTTATTTTTGAATAAAATTATATATTTTTAAAATAATCATAAAAAGGATTTTGATTTAAGTACCACAAAAAGAATTATCTTTTCACAAGAGATGTGTCGACAACGCCAAGAGTCAATAATTAGTTCAAACATCAACATTTTAGCATGACTTGGAAATCTAAGTCCATGACTCCCGTAATGAGCACGATTTGTTCACATATAAATATAATATTCCTTTAATGTCGTATAAGAAAACAAAAGGTTTGAAAAGAGAAAGAATGGAGTAATGCGTTAAATTAAGGGGTAGGGAACCAAGCAAAGCAATTGAAATTCCGTTTACCTTAATTTTCCCATCAACTTTTGTTTTAAGAGGAGTATTTTTCTAATAAATATCATAAGTATATTTTTTAATATTATTATATATAATAAAATATTTATTTAATGTATTAAAAATATTGAATAAAATTATTAATTATTGTATTTAATATAATATTATTATTATAAATAATATATTAATTAACTTTAAAAAATACTTTAAATTAAAAGTATTTATCAGAATTATAGTGCTTGTACATATAAGTTGACACATAACTCAATTCGTTTTGACGTTTTATATTGATATATCTATTACTAACTATAAAAATTAAAAATTATTCTCAAATGCATGAGAATGCTCAATTGAGGATTTTGGATCATGATTTAAGTCATATTAATTAAGGGTATTGGGAGGGCTAATTTGGGTATTTTCAATTTTTTTCTTATGAAGAAGGAAATAAAGAAAATAAAAAGAAAGAAAAGAAAAGAAAAGAAAAGATGGAGAAAAAATTGTATATTCGTGTTATTTTTGTGTATTCAAAGTATTATAAATTTATATAATTTTTACACGAATTCATTTTATGTAAATTTTGATACGTTCGCGTATTCGTATCGTGTTCGTGTGTTCAAAATATTATAAATTTATATAATTTTTACACGTTAATAATTTATTTTATGTAGATTTTGATACGTTCGGATATTCGTTCGTGTTCATATTATTTTTTGTGTCGTGTTTGTGTTGCTTTTCGTGTGTTCAAAATATCTTAAATTTATATAAATTTTTACATATTAATAATTTATTTTATGTGAATTTGACATGTTCGTGTATTATGTTGCGTTCATCTTATTTTAATGTCGTGTCATATTTTAATTATTTTTTTCATGTGTTCGTGTCGTGTTTCAATTCATATAAATATTTACATAATTTGTCATGGCGATTCAATTTAGAGAAAATTGTGTGTTCATGTCGTATCTTAATTCATCCCATATTTTTCATAATTTGTCATAATGATTTAGTTCAGAGAAAAAATTGTATGTTCGTAACATGTTCGTGTTATTTTATCATGTGTTTAAAGTATTATAAATTTATATAAATTTTTACACGTTAATAATTTATTTTATGTAGATTTTGATACGTTCGTGTATTTGTGTCATGTTCATGTTATTTTGGTGTCGTATTTTAATTATTTTTTTCATGTTGTGTTCGTGTTGTATAATCATGTTGTGTTCGAAATTGCCAAGTCTAATTGATACTATTCAAATAACTCTCAAATTTATGTCCCGTGTCATCATGTTCATGTTGTTTTTTCTGTCATAATCGTATTTGAGATATTATATATTTATATAAATTTTGACACGTTAATAATTTCTTTTTATGTAGATTTTGACACGTTTATATTTGTATCGTGTTCATTTAAGTTTTTTGTGTCATGTCGTATTTTAATTATTTTTCTCATGTTATGTTCCTATCGTATAATTATGTTATGTTTGAAATTACCGGATCTAATTGATCATATTCAAATAACTTTCAATTTTATATCAAGTGTCATATAATGATATAAATTATTAATTTTCTAAATTATCTTTACTCCTATTGCTTTTTTATCTTTTAAATTTATTATAAAATATTAATTCAAATTTGATAACATACCTGCAGTAAAACGCGAACATTTATCTAGTATCATTTAAGAGAGACTCCCGTAACCCGTTATAGTATTTGAATTTAAATTTTAAAAAAAAATTACTTCATACACAATCAAATTTAGAGAGTTGACACATATTCCTTTAAATATATTTAAAAAATAAAATTTTAATATAACAAAATAAATTATACATTTCAATTTTAAATTTTGTTTATAAAATTTAAAAATCTCATATATAAAATAATAATAATAATAATAAAATATTAATTAATGTCTAGTGGCACTGGTTAAGATGATATATAATTAATGTATAACTTTTTTTTAATTCAATAAAATTAATATATTAAATACAAAAAAAAAAATCTTAAAAAAATAAATAAATAACTTTTAACTGTTGTTTACATACACTAATTAAACGGACCTAATAATAATTCATTCTTTAACGAGGTATAGGAATATAGGAAGATAAGAAAGTGAATAAAGTCATGAATCTTATCAATTACATAAATTTAAGCAATTGAAGAACACTTTTCCCGTAAGATGAGACAAAGAGAAGACTACTAGTCAACTACTGTACATGCAAGTTAGGGGTTGTTGGAATTTGGAAGTAGAAGTAGTCAAACCATTTGCTCTTTTTAGTGGGAAGAAAATTGACCCATTAAACACCTAAATAATTGGAAATTACTCTAATCTTCAAAGTTCAAACCCATTTTCTTTAGCATATTTGAATCATTGGTGCCTTGATGGGATGCTTTGAGTGTTAGGCGAATTACCTCACTTCCCTCTCAGCTCAACTAACTTTGATTACACAATAAACAAAACAATAAAAAGAAAATACGTTTCCATTGAAGGGAAAGGAAAGCACTAGCGATGTAACATATATATATATATATATATATATATGTATATATATATTTTATGGCTTTTAGTTTTAGGCCATTGAAATTTGGCAGTGGAAAGTAAGGGTGTGGGTTAATATCATTTTCAAGGAAACTTCAACGTTCATTTTTAGGAGTGTTGTAATTGTCGGTCTGATTTGAAGGAATTTATATACAGCCAACTGTAAACAATCCACTAGTTTTCTGTAACTAGGACCATGTGTTCATTTACGAGCTTTACGTAATGCTAACTCGGATTTAACTTAGTTGATTCATGTAATTATTTTTAAAAGATGATTTTTAAAAAATTTAAAATTCAAATTATAATATCTGTAATTTTTTTTTATCTCAAAATGTGACTTCTTTTATATAAAAAAAAAATTTAGTATGTACAACAATTGGTGTAGCTCAACTTGAGCCATTATTGTGCTACTTAATAAAGTTTAATTAGGGGTTTGTGTGGATATTTCCGGTAAGGCAAACCGGGAAATATGTAATATTAATGTGCAAAAAATTATTGTTCTCACTTGATGATGGCAAAGGTAAAAGAGATATAGAAGTTGGCTGGGCTTGAGATAATAGTCTAGCTAGTAACAAATTGTTATGTGAATAGGCTTTGCCTCTTCACCCAAGTCTTCAACTAAGGACAGCAAATGTGGGTTGAGCTCACCTCAGTTACTTTTTTGTCTATTATTTTTTAATATATTTATCAACACCATTTATATGTATAGGATTCACTTATAAATTGTGAAAATCATATTAGGTTGCTTTTGAAAACTTGGATTTCAAACAATAGATTTGAATTTTAAAAATAATATAATTGCATAATAAAACACATGTAAATGTAACATTTATGATTAATTTTCAAATTCATAGATTTGTTGGATGCCTATTTAGTGGTGAATTTGAAATATTTGAAATTCATATTTTTATACCTTTCAAATATATAATCATGTTGAATTTTAACTAATGTATACATTTCATTATCATAATTTTATATAGCAAATGAAATTTAAATTTAAATTTTCAAATTCATATTTTCAAACATAACATTAATGAATAATGATTAAAATTGTATCGGATAATAATGAACAAAAACATAATGAAAGGATCTTAACCCATCAAATGTTGGGTAGTGAAGGTCCACTCGGTTGAGATTCTGCCCAACATGGAGTCCAACTTAGATAGGCTAAAGGTCTCAGGGGATAGCAGGCTCACATTTTTCAACCCAAATTTAGTTTATCTTCTTGGTTTAAAACGGCCCATTCTAAACGTCAGGACTCCAGGAATTGGTGCCTGGCTTGCAGACAAAAATCTGCTTTCAACGACTTTACTACAAGATCTTAAATCATACTTAAAAAATTGGGTTCTGAAAAGCTTAATTCGTCATTAACTAGAATCAAAACGTAAGCATCATTTTCCTATATAAAATTCATTTTCATTCCCATCAAATCCATGTCTGATACTGAATATATATTATAGTTCAGACACTTGAGAGAAAAACAAGAAAAACAACTAAACAAAAAAAACCAGACAGAACCAAGGAAGACAGTGATTGCAATGATGATCAACCATTGAGTCAAATTCTGATGCGGTGTCACCTCAGATATCACATGAAATGAATCTGTCACAAACGATTATGAATAATATCTTAGCAGCATCTTGCGTGATATTCCCAATGTCTTAGTGATGATCTGCCAGCATCTTTCAATAATGGCTTTGCAAGTGTAAGAAATTCTGATAAAGAACTTGGTATTTTTATTTTTATTTTTAAAAGAGGTCGTATTTTAAAAAGAAAGAGAAAGATTGTATATGTTTAAAATCACATTCGGATACAATGAATACTATTTTTTAAAAGTAATTGAATGAATCAATTGAATTAAATTTAGATTTATAAAACTTGATAGATTGATAGAATATAATTTTAGTTCCAAGCTATTAGTTTAAGCTTTTAAATTCTATGGTTAGTTATGATGGTATTAGCTAATCTATGAGAGCTTGCTTAACTAATTATAACAATTTAAAATTTTCAATCTTGACATCTTCTTGTTCTTGTTATGTTAGAAACTAATTTCAGCACATGATACAAGATACCAATGTTACTTTGGAGTTTGAACTAAATTTTTTAAGCATGACGATTTGCACTAACAATTAACCAAATATTGGATACTTATTTAAAGAGTTTGAATACAAGTTATATTCATATTCTGTAAGATTGTTGAATTAGAGTTTATTTTTAAAAATAGAAAAGCTACTAAAGAAATTATTTCATCCACCTTAAAGAGTTTTTAGATTTCATAAACAAGGTTAATGACACATGCCTTTAAGGTATATTATCAAAAGAATTGTTATCCTATACACCGGGTTAAAAAAAAGTGATACATACATATATATATATATATATCTTTAGGTTATATTTAAAAAAATAAAAAATTAATTTAAAAAATAAATCAAAGAAGAACTCTTAAAAAATTAAAAAAATTAATTAAGAATGAAATTAGACATATGACAAAATTTTAATATTGTTTATAGAGTTAAAAAATTTCTCTATCCGTATATAAAATACGAATTCAAACTACTAATATGAAAAAGTAATTAATTGCATTCGGTTGCGATAATAATTTTGAATTGATATTTATGCAGAGTTATATCTTGACTTCTGGGTTCTTATTCGGTCTTTAACGGAAATTTAAAGTTTCACTTTCTAATTCTTCGTATCGTATATTTTGGCCTAAAGACCAGGAAGCAAAGTATATCCATAATTCATGTAGCTATTCAAACTGTTTAAACTTAACTGCTTCCCTGATCAAATTTGTTAAACTTAAATCTCCTCATAAACAAGTTTCAACTTATGTTATTCGAATTTTTTTTTTAAATATTTATATTAAACATATGTGTTCGATATATACATATTTAAATATCAAGTATAAAATATAATTTTTTAAATATATAAAAAAATAAAAAAAATAAAAAATATTCATATTAGATATATAATCATATCCTATGATATAGGTTTGAACTTTGAATTTATGGAAATTGCCGAGAAATTGATTTTTTTTTTCTTCTTTCAGCTGTCCATATTTTTTGACTAAAAATTTGTGCCAGCTTTAAAAAAGGTTGAACAGGCTCATATAGGAAGTTGCTAAGAACTTGAGAGTTAATACCTGTCGTATTTTACTAGCTGTCAATATAATATAGGCTTTCCTATTTTGATTACGATAAGGTAGTAGGTCCTGAAACATAAATCAAAGTAGAACTACATATAGTTGAAGCAGCTGCTTCAATCTTTGAATTTTAGCAAACCCAAGAAATTTCTTGGATGGAGACCAGGGGCATCACCCCACAGCTTGATTCTTTGATTTTGATAAGGTTTTTCTAGAATGTTTTTGCTGTGATATATGAAACTTTTAGCATTTCTGTTTAAAAAAAATTGGGTTTGAAAAAAAAATGATGAAAAAAGATATAATTTAAAATTTTTTAAATGTTTGACAGTGAAAAAAATATTGTGACGAATTAAAATATTAAAAAAAATTATTTTATCTAAAACTAATTTTTAAATTGCAAATACTTTATTTTCTTAATTTTTTAATAGAGTTATGAAATTATTATTTTAATCGAAAAAACTAAAATTGTTTACCCATTTATCATTATCTTTGCAATAAAATACACTTTTTAAAATCAAAATTTGTGTCAATAACAATTATAAACGGACTTTAATTAAACAACGTTTTCCTTCACAAGCCGCAAGCACATGACAAGAAAACTAATTTGTTCTCTAATTTTTCCTTCCCATTCTGCCAGAAGGAACAAAAAAGAATAAAATAATTTCGTACAATAAATGTTTCAGAAAGTACAATACATTTTATATATATATATATATATATAATCTGCTTAGATCAATCAAAATGCAAGGATCGATATATGCAGAATGCATTATTTAACATGTAATTCTCTGCTTAATATAATCTTTTCTTTTTCTTCATTTTTTTTTTACAAATTTAAAAGCTAGCTGAACTGTAATCTTTCAAGGAAACCGATGCATGAAAAAGAATGAAACGAATAAAAATCCAACAAAACCACCATTAATGAACCCTGGAGGTCAAAATCTCTCTCATAGTTCTAGACTGTACTAAACCAGTAGCTTCCTCCTTCCTCTTATTATTTCTTGAATGAAGCAACTTTGACAAGAACCCATCTTTCTTCTTCTTCTTATCATCATCATATTCTTTGCTTCTCATTCTCGAAGCAAAAGCTACTGATCTGCTCTTAGTGAGAATATTCTTCCCACTAAACCATAACAAAGAAAAGGAAGTACCCTTTCCTTGATCTGTAGTAAAACGATAACGATGCATGGGAGAAGAAGAAGAAGCTGAAGCTGAAGAATAGTAAGATGACAAAGAAGAAGAAGATGATGAACAATTAGAAGCAGCAACTATAGTAGTAGTAGTAGTAGCAGTACGACGTCGTGAGCTAGAATGAGCTGATAACCTAGAGAGTTTCTCTACTAAACAAAGTGAACAAACCCCAGGAGATTGCCTGTGTTTTGGGTGTCTTTTGCATCCTTCATTTGGCTTGGATCGCCCACGTGCAACATCTTTTGATGATTTTCTCAAGTTTGGGATTAGATTTTTGCTTCTCATTTCTGGAGAGTCGAGTCTAAGTCTTGGCTGCCTTTGGGCTCTAAATAAACTATATATAAAAGAGCAAACTGGGGGCGTTTCCAAGAGAGTTCATGGGATAGGAGGTTTGACTGTTATATGTTAAAAAAGTGAAGGAAAAGTTGGATATGGATTAAATGAACGGCTATGATTGACAGAATGTTGGATGGGGTCCACATGATTGTTGAGTCGGTGGTTGAGATGGTTTATGGAAAACGGTGACGTGTGGAACTGGACAAGCTTTCTGTGAGGCGGCGTAGAAAATCAAGGAATTCTCGTAAATATAAAATTGGGTCATTGGGCGAAGTGGACGTGTTCCAAACAGTGGTAGAAGAAAAAATGTTAAAAATTGTAAAATAAATAAATAAAAGTAAATGCTCAATAAACTTTTCCACGTTAACATTCCAAGATAATTTTTTTTTTAATGTCTTTGCTAAAAGAAACAATGGAATTTGAGTGCATGCCTTTGAGTTTGACCATATGTATATGTTTTATATTAGTTCAAACTTAAAAGAAAATAATAACACTTTTTTTAGTTCCGTCTTTGGTGCAGAGTAATTTTCATATCTTTTGTGGGAACTTGTTTACTATGAAGCATGAATGAAAAAATCGGATTGGTCGGTCGGTGCATTCGAGAATTAGAAGTTTGTTTGATTCGGTATGATGTATAAAATCAAGATTCATTGAATCTATAGAAAATCCATTTTATATATTTTTATTATTTTAATTTTTTTTTGTAAATTTTAAGATTTGAACTTTTAATCTTTTAGTTTTATATTAAAATCCATACTATTAAATTAGTGTATATTTTTATTAATTATTTAATATTAAAATTATTTTAATCAAATCAGTCAATCTAACCGATCGAACTAACTAAACCGATGATCGAATATTTTATCAATTTAACTTTCAATCTTTTTTTTAACCTCGTTGTGAAGCACCAAGAAAGAAGAATAAAATTCATTAAGTGAGTACAATGAATGAAAAATTAACCCTTTTTTAGTCTAAAAACATGGGTTTACTTTTTTGGTAGATGAGGTCAATCAGATAATTTTCTCCAGGATCCTTTCATAAGTATTATCAGGGTTTAATGACACATGTTTAAGAGCATGCTTAATAGTTAGAAATAAAGATTACTATGGTCTCTCATGACATGTAAAACTTCATGCTTATTTGGTTGGGAATAATTAAAGAGTTGGAAACTTGGAAATTGGAATCCACACCACATTTTTAGTTCTTTTCATCAATTTCACATTTGAAATTATCTTTAACCTTTTTTTAGAAGCTTTGGAACAAGTTCATAATTAGTTCAGGAGAATGGGTTTTCTTTCCCAACTTTATACTACAAATTACTATTAATTTCACCTCATTTCAAGGTGGAACTGTAGGAAAAAAATAAGCTTTTCTTTGTGTAATGAAAACAAATGAATTAACTCGGACCTTAATTCAGTTGATTTATACAGTTATTTTTAAAAATTAACATTCAATAATTTAAAAAAGAATTTATATCTGATGCACTGTGAGTGTATAGGTCATACACTGATAGTGTATCCTATATGCCATTTGTTAAAAGTTAAGTTGTAGGGTTAGAGTTTAGGGTTAAGAGGTTAGGGTTAGGGGTTAGTTTTTTAATGAAATGTCATTGTAAGATTTACTGTCAGTGTATCTATACACTGACAGTGTATCAAATAAAAATCCTTTAAAAATTCAAATCTACAACATTTTTTTTATCCACATATTATGACTTCCTTTGTAAAAAAATAAAATAAAACAAATTAACCAACAGGGTAGAAGGAGTTAGGTTGAGACCGAGGAACTAAGCAAAACCCTAAGAACAAGGATTTTGCTAACAAGTGCCCTAAGGGTACTCTTTAAGGTTACTAGATATAGTAATATTTTTAATTAATGTATTGAAAATGATCAATAAAGTTATTAACTTTTGCATTTAATAATATTATTACTATAAATAATATATTAACTAATTTTAAAGAGTGTCCTAAAGACACTCGTTAGCAAAACTCAAAGAACAATAATAACATGTCAAAAGCAGAATCCTTAAGTTTGGAAGGAAACAATCGAAATTGGTCGACTGATATGGGACAAAGATTTTACTAGGACGCGGAAAGCCTGGTAAGAATGGTACAATTCAAAGCGGGAGTGGGATTTTCTTTCCAGCCATTAAAGTCCCATACTACATCTGTAATGTTGTAATAAAGGCTTTACACACTCATCTCTACCTAAATTTCCAGGCTTTACACACTCATCTCTACCTAAATTTCCATCTCTTTCGAAATTTCCTGCAGTTGGGACCGAAGGACATGCTTCACCCATTTTGTTGGCCAACCTGGTTGAGTTTTGATTTAAATATGACAGCAAATTCTATGTATGTCGACCGTGTGTACTAAAGACTTCGTATGTCGGCTGTGTGTACATTCAGGAAGAACTGACTTAGAACAAATGTGCTATATATAAAAAGAAAAGTATAACTAATGCATTTTTTTTTAATTCAATAAAAGTAATGTATTAAATACAAAAAAATTTCTTGAAATGATAAATAAATAATATTTAACTAATGCATATAGACACCGATTAAGCGGATCCTAGAACAAAATGTATAAAAGCTAATCATTGGATACCCACCATAATGTAGTTGCAAGTAAAAGTGTTTATGGACCATATTGAGTCGGATTTGAATTTAAAAATAGTGTTTGCTCAAGGTCGAATAAAGCATGTTTTATTATTTAGAATATATTAAAAAGTTATTTTATAATTAAATTTGAATATTTTTTATTTTTATATGAACAACAATTCGGATCGGATTTAACCGGCTCGAATTACTAAAAACCTATCTCATGTCCAACCCGATAAATCTAGTTGTAAGATTGTCTCGTGAAAAGTATCAGAAGAAACATAGATGGTGATCAAGGAAAAGAATTTAAAATTTACATTATGTATCTGAAGAAAGAGCAACTGAAAATATAGACATTGATGAGTTCAAATGTTCAAGACAGTATCATCTTATTGCTTATATGTTCAGATTTCCCTCTTGATGGGTATCAGCAATAACATGTTATAAGTTCATCTAAATGAGGTTCTCCAATAGATTATGTTGAAATGTCATACATTTATTTATCTTGGATAGCGTTTGATATCATTTTTATTATCATCATAATAATCTAATTATCAAAATGATATTATTAGGATGATCTTATCACTCGTGATTTGGAATTACTTAATAAAATCATTAATTCTTGGGAATTAAAGATTATTGTGTTTAATGTTACTAAAAATCAAATATTATTTTATTCAAAAGTATCAAAATAATCATGCATATTATAATAATTACATAAGTTAATGATTTCAATATTGTTCAAGAATAATAATAAACATTAGTAATATTTTATTTACTTTATAATTAAATTAATAAATACATTTATTGATAAATAAACTAATATTTAATATAAATTATGTAAAAAAATATTTGAATTAGAAAATAAAACTATATCTATTAAAATCATAACAAAAGCAAATAAAAAGATTATGTTAAATATATATATAACATTAAAAGAATGCATTAAATTTATTTTTGAACTTGGTAAAACCAATATTAGTTTGATTTTTTTTTTTTACAATATAAAATAAATATAATTTTGAGAGAAAATAAGTTTTTAATTCACATATTAAATGGATAATAATGACTATAGTTAATTTTACATGTCACTTCAACTTGGTGACAAAAGTTTATCATCCTTTTAAATGGGAATTAGATGACCCTCAAAGACAGGATTTGATCATTCTCGACGATTCAAGATTACTGTCACATAGAATCACTGAATACTTATCAAACATAGTGATATATTCACCATAATTGTTTTTAGAGTTATCATCCCATACCAAACACCACCTTAAATTTTTAACAACGAACGAAAATCTTCTGCCCTAAACAGTGCCCGCCTCCCTGCCCCTTATAAAATTTTGTCACGTTATCCTCGTAACTTCATGTTTTCATGTTTTAAACCAAATCAAAAGGTTAAGCAATTAATTCAAGATTTTTTTTTTTTTGCTTCTTTATATTTCCATGATACATGTTAAAACCTCAAAAAAAAAAATTATTTACTAAGAATCCTTATTTTGCTTTTTAGTATAATAAATTACAATGGATTTTAATTAAGATATGAAAATTTAAGCATAAAGAAAGAAATTATTTTCGATGAAAAAAAAAACTCAATCTACTATATATAATTTTTGAGTCCTTAAGACTCCAAGTTTTTTTTTTTGAAATTGTCTAGGGATAATTTTGTCATTTTCTTTTAATCTTTTTTATTCTTTTCTTTTAGTTTAAAGTTTTTTTTTTTTAATTTTTTTTTAAAAGAGGTATTTAAAGGGGTTGATCTGCATGATAACTCACGGGTTGATTTAAGATCCGTACAAGAAAACAAATTTAAAAAAATTATTTTATTAATTATTTTTAGTTTTTTTTACTTTTAAATGATATATTTAAAAAAAAAAACAATGAAGCTTTCAGACCAACCCCTTTAAATATATCATTTAAAAAAAAAAAAAAAATTCTTGTTTATTTTTTTTAGCGGGTCGTATACGGATCCTGAATTGACTCGTGAATCAACATGCGGACCAACCCCTTTAAATACATCATTTAAAATAAAATAATAATAAAAATTAACTTTTTTTCTTTGTGGGTCAAATATGAATCCTAAATCAACCCGCGAGTCAACGTGCGGACCAGTGGCGAAGCCAGGACCCCAGGATCAGCGGGGGGCATCCCATGAAAAATAGTGGGACCCATGAAAAAAAAGTATAAATATTTTTTTTTTCAGTTCAAAGTAAATTTTTAATTGAGTAGGATCACAATTTGGTAAAAAGAGTGGGCATTACATCTATAACTCATATAGCAATTTAAGTTGAGGGGGGTCTCAATTTAGGATCACACACTAAGAACACCTTTGTATAGAAAATAAAATAAACATATTGAGGATCACAATTTAAGTTGAGGGGGGTCTCAATTTGACAAGGAGAATGGGCACTACATTAATACTACATTTATAACTAAAAAAAAAAAAATTTGAGGGTGGGCCTGTGCCCACCCTCAGCTATACGTGGCTCCGCCACTGGTGCGGACCAGCCTCTTTAAATACATCATTTAAAAAAATAAACTAAAAAACTAAAAATAATTAATAAAATAAATTTCTTTTTTTATTTTTTTCCCAAGCGGATCGGGTATAAATCCTAAATCGACCCGCGAGTGAACGTGCAGACCAACCCTTTTAAATACATTATTTAAAAAAAAAAAAAACCTAAAAAATAAAAATAATTAATAAAATAATTTTTTTAATTTATTTTCCTGAACGGATCGAGTACGGATCTTAAACCAACCCATAAGTTATCGTGCAAATTAACCCCTTTAAATACCTTATTTAAAAATAATAATAAAAAAAAAACTTAAAACTAAAAGAAAAGAATAAAAAAAATTAAAAGAAAAGGACAAAATTATCCCTAGACAAATTCAAAAAAATTCCTTGAATCCTAAGGACTCCAAAATTATATATAGTAGATTGAGTTTTTTTTTTCATTGAAAATAATTTTTCTTTATGCTTAAAATTTCATGTATTAATTAAAATCCCTTGTAGTTTATTATACTAAAAAATAAAACTAAAGATTCTTAGTAAATAATTTTTTTTGAGGTTTTAACATGTATCATTGAAATATAAAGAAGAAAAAAAAAATTGAATTAATCTTAACCTTTTAATTTGATTTAAAACATGAAAACATGAAGTTTTTTGAGGATAACGTGACAAAATTTTATGAGCAGAAGATTTTCGTTCCTTAACAACCAGATCTCGAGGCAAATGGTTAATAGTTTAGAAACTATCACAAAAATGGAAAACTGCCAAGACCCCGAGCTAATCATTGGACACCACAAGAACATGTTGTAATTTGTTTAACATGACTATAGTTATCCGAACTTTTCATTTTTTTTAAAAATATTTGTGTCCTATATTTGGGTTCGAATATGAAAGTTTAATAATTTTTTAAATATATAGAAATTTTTTAAAAAATTAAGCACACTCATATCGAACACATATTCGTATCGACTCATCCTGAATTCGGATAACATGGAAGACAAAATCAAACAACTCTACTCACTCCATCTGATTATTTAGGTGATTCATTAGCCTCTGCGGTTTTGACTTCTCTTAGGCAATGGGATACATAAGGTATGAGCTGCAAGAACAAAAGGGACAACTCAGATCATGCAATAGATGCAGAAACTTTATCAGTGGAGCAGTGACTCAGAAAGTAGAAAGCTCAAACTGTTTGGGAAACAAAATATGGACATCAAGCCACAGGTATGATGTATATATCCAATTCGCCTTTCGAGACCTATACAGTGAATGACACTAGTGATACAAAAAACATGATTACTCAAAATAAGGCCTCAGAATTGGACCAAAAAACATCCCTCTTTCAGGCACAATAAATGTGATAAATGGGTTTTTATCAATATCAAGATCAGAAATCTGAAGGCCAAAGCTCCGGAGCTAGCTCTCAAACATCAGTGTTGGCGTTGGTTTGGCAAGATGAGGGTTCAAGTGTGGGAAATGGGAGACATGACATGAGTATTGGCTTGACTAGAGTTGGCCTGTAAAGCAAAAAAAAATTCTAATTTACATAAAAGCAATAATAAAAACATGAAAAAAAAATACAAATTTTTTTGTATTAGGTGAAAATAATCATAGAATTGATGGAATTTTCCACTGCTTCTAACTAGTGGAGTGCATCATTTCCTGTATCTTTTAGTTTCATTTAGTTAATACATAAGTTAGCCTTGCCAAATATAATCAGACCACCAATCCCCAAAAGTGCAATTCTTTGATATATATAGGGTTTAGTTGGCAATCCAGAACTATATTTATATATATATATATATATATATATATATATATATATATATTTCTTAAAAGTGAATCCTAACTTACAATTCAAGAATCAAAAAGTAAAAAGAGAAATGGCATTGGGCTGGGGCATAGAGCATAAAGGTTCAGTTATTCTGGGCAGAATTTTAGTACACTCAACCAGAAAGCTTCTACAGTACCTACGAGCCTCCTTTGTACAAGCCCAAGCCTTAAAAAATCAAACTTCTAAGGTCTTGACTCATAACTAGAGATGACAGCGGATTAGATATCAATTTTTTTTTTAATTTTCGAATTTGAATCCACAAATATATTTCAAAATCCTAATCCGTTTATTATCCACATTAAATCCGAATATTACTATCCGAATCCGAATTAAATAATATTATCCGTCGGATATCCGAATCTGTTAAATATTTGAATTCAATAAATAAAAAAATTAAAAAAAAATATAAAATCAAATAAAAATTAATTTTAAATTTAAATAAACGGATAATGGATTCGGATATCCGAATTCGAATCCGCAAAAATAAGCAGATTCGGATATCCGAATTCATTATCCGCATAAGTAATGCGGATTCGAATAATGGATATCCGAGGTTTCATATCCGCATCCGCTCCGAATCAGCTGCGAATAGTATTATAATATCCAAATTTACAAAAAATAAATCAAATAATTATAAATATTCGAATCCGCACTATCCATTGCCATTCTTACTCATGATAACTCCGTCATATTTACTAAAGCAACAGAAAACATAGGCTTTCCCCGAAACTTCACTATGAAGTTTGGAAAATGGAGACTAATAAAATTTCGGGTCAAGCAGTAATTTGCACCTTATATAGAATGCTCTATCCACAAAAAGAGAAATCGAAACTTCTCTGCGAAGCTATGTTACTTGGACTCGAAAATGGATGTCGAAAATGGATATACTCAATTTTTTCATAGTTTTTTTTTTTTTTTTTTTTGTATATTTGAAGAATTATATTTTTATATCAATATCCGAATATATGTCGGACGCAATTGTCTGACACGAATATTTTAAAAAAAATGAAAAATCTTAGTAATATAATTATGAAGTTGGAAAGGGGAGACTAGTAAGTTTCATAGACAAGCAGTGATATGCACCTCATATAGAATGCTCTATCCAAAAATAGAGAAAAAGGAAATTAAAAAATGCAAGCAAGGAATAAAATTACTTTGAAGTCAGTCAAATCAGGAACCATATAGTTTGGCAACTTCTCCTGCATCAGAACATATCCACCTGCAGCATATTTTCAGTTATACTCCAAACAAGCAGATACATACACAGTTAAAACAATTAAAGTTACAACATTTCATGCAACATTCCAAAATCTGTGGATTATTATGATTCAAACTCTGGGAAGTTAATATGGAATGGAACTTGTATTTGTAATTTTTTAGCACATGGCTCTAATATTGATAATAACCTCGCCTGCTCATGGATCGGGTCAGATCGGGTTATGATCCAATTTTTTTTAATTTCCTTACCCATGCCTGCCCGGCCCTAGGCTAGCTTGAACCAGCCTGTCAGTCTGGTTTACTATTTAAAAAATAATAAAAAATTAAAAAATATTTTTATATATTATAATTAAATATAAATAAATTTTTTTTTTAATTTTATGAACAATGATTCGGCCAGCCTGAATTGAAAAAAAAAACTCTACTCATACCCGACCCAATATTGATCGGGCCGGATAGACTACCCGAACCTTGAGCATGTCTAGCCTCGATGCAAACTACTGGTTTTTTAAGCTTGCAATTATAATCTTAAAACCAAATAACTCGAGCTGCTTCACATATTCAAACTTAGCAATGGCTTTCTCATTCGAGTTTTGAGAGGATTTTAGGCCGCATTCACACAAACATGGTTATATTCATGTCCATAAGATTATTAATAATAGCTTAAGAACTTAAAAAGCACAAGCAGAGTCATTAACATATTGGAGCTGAGCTGAGAAAGAATATCGTAGTTAATCAGAGAGATTTATAATAGGTTAATGGGCAAATTTGCCAACATATTATAAATGGATATTGAAATTTACCACCATATTTTATATTGAATGATATTTGTCATTGTACTTTTGAAATTAGAGCAAATTTACCACTATACTTTTATTTGATTGAATTTTACCACTAAACTTTGATTTTTTATTTAATTTTGCCACTCAACTTTTATTTTGAAAGATGTAAAGATAAAATTAATTTATAAAAAATATTAAAATTAACTTAAAATTTTATTTTATAAAAAACTAAAGCCTAAACTTTCTTTTTTATCATTTTTTATTAATTACTTTATTAAATCTTAATTATTAAAATAAAATATTTAATGGAGTTTTTTTATTAAATTTTATCTTAAAATCATTCAAGATCAAAGTTGAGTGACAAAGTTCAATCAAAAATCAAAATTTAGTGACAAAATTCAATCAAATAAAAGTAGAGTGACAAAATTTAATATTGAGTTAAAGTATAGTGACAAATTTGCATTTAACCCCAGAAGTATAATAACAAATATCAATCAAAATAAATATAGTGACAATTTAATATTCAACTATAGTATGATAGCAAAATTACCTCTTAACCCATTTATAATTGGAGCTGCGATGCCAAGAAAAGGACAATCAGATTTGTTGATATTTGCACAATTGTATCCAAAGCTTGTAATAATCTTCTCACAGTTCTATAAATGATTAAACAAATTATTTTTAAAAATAATTAAGCAATGATGAACAAATATAGTTAATGTTCTAATATCTAAAGTAAATAAGTAAATATATGTATATTAGTTTTATCTTATATTACGAGTAGATCTATTCATGAATCGGATCGGGTTGGAATTGAGCTGACCCAGATCCCATATTAACAAACCTTCTATTTTTCCAAATTTAGTCTAATCCGAAATATAGACAAAAATACTGTCAATCTCCGTCCAAATTTATATAATTTTTTTTAGTTCTCTTAAAAATCTATATTAATAATAATAAAATGGGTTAAACCTAAACAAATAATATCATATCGAAAATCCTACTTATTTTTTAAACAAATTTATTTTTGCTCATTATTTTTGTTTGCGGGACCTTGAAAAGTACCTTAGACTGCTGGCAAAGGCAAAATTCCTTTTTTGCAAGTTTTAGTACTAAAGTATGTTTTTTTTTTTTTTCCTTTATTTTTACATAAATAAACTATCATAATTTAATTAAAAAATAACAATATTTGTTACCATCCCATTTAATGACTTAATTAATGAAAAGAATCATTCGTAATCATGTGCTAAAGCTGCTATATTTTTTGAGTAATAATAATTAACTAATAATTAAAAGCTGAATTTTTAATTGAAAAAAGTTTTGAAAAAAACTAAAACTGGGTTGGACCGTTGGTGGGGTTAAAGAGAGGAGGTTTCAGGATTGGGTTGGCCGAGATCTTTTGAGCGATGACAAATGGATGAATTTTCACCACCATACTTTTACTACATCATCATCCCTCATTCAGTTTGGATTTCAAGCTTCTTATTGGTTATTATTCAAAAAAAAAAAAAAATCTTGATAATTTTTTTTTTTTTTTTTACATTTTTAATGAATTTGGATTAGATAAATTACTCAATCTTTACTTTTAAGATATATCTACAAATTAAATTTTTACATTTTTTAATAAATTTGGATTAGATAAATAACTCAATTTTTACTTTCAAGATAAGATATATCGTATTAAGATTTTATTTTAATGGAAAAAATATTTTGAAATTTTATATTCAACTTTATCATATATAATTTTGATTTAATTTTATATTAAATTTATTTTATTTAATTATTAATTTATCTGTTTAATTTAATTCATCATTTTTTATACGAGATATATTTTATTATAATTATAATTATAATTTCTTTTCTTATACTAATAATTTTATATATAAAAAAAATGTATTCTACGTTAGGCGAATTTATTAATTGAATTCTACATTTAATAATTAGTACAAAAAAATTAATAACTTAATTTTATGTAACTTTACATTCAAATGGCAATGATATTAATTTACTTATTTATGTTTGGATTGAAATATAAATATATCGGAGTAAAAGAAAATTTTTGGTGTAACCTTTTTAACTAACTCAATAAAAATCTTTTATCTTGATTTTAATAAAAAAAATGGATATATTATTTTTAAGGGTGAAACTGAAAACGAAGTGATAAACTCTCCCTAATCTCAATAATTTGAATAATATATAACATATTTTCTGATAATATGGTTAGTATTACTTTCAAACTTTTTTGATATCTAATTATTTTTTTTAAACGATTTTAAAGATATTTTTGAATCTCAAAAATGCATTTATAATTTTATTTTCAAAATATTTTCGTTAAATTGAATATTAATTGATAAAATAAATTATCAATAAGACTAATAAGAAACCATGATTAAATCATTGATCTCCACGAGTAAATTGATTTATCTCCCTTAATCTTTTTTTCTGTTAATCAAATTTTTTTATGGGAACTAAATTTGTGTGTGTGAGAGTAACCCACATGGATAGGGAGATGACCAATTTAATATATATCTATCTTTAACTTGGAACATCCATCAAGTATCCAGATGAATGATTGAGATATATTCAAATGGACAGTTGAGATTTGATTATTATTAAAGGATAAATACCAATTTATTATTCAATAAATTAAATAATCAATTATGTCACCTGATTTTCTCTTAGAATTTATACTATTATTTACAAGTATCATCATCTTTTTTTCAAAATTCAAATTATTTAAACACAAGTAAAAAGTATTTAATTAGATGTAATTTATAAAGCAATATAATTACTTAATGCTCGGCGATAACTCCCTCACCCTTGAACACATCTTACAACTTTCATAGTAGGACAAGGTGTACAGTTATTTGGATCACTAAGAGCTATTTTAGTATTGCTGTTGCGGTTGAAAAAAACTAATTTTGAAAAAATATGTTTGAAAAGTACTGTGAAAAGTTGCTGTTTGAGATTTTTGTGTGTTTAGTATTGCTGGAAAAAATTGCTGTAAAAAGTTAAAATGTCTAAAACAGACATGATATTAAAAAGTAAATAATAAGTTATTTTAAGTACTATTCTAGTAAATTAATATTAAGATATATAAAAAAATAAATATAAAATACTTTTTAAATAATTAATATAAATTAGTGAAATTAAATTTAAAAATATACAAAAAAATATACTTTTTAGATATTAATAAAATCACGTACAAACATAATATATTCTTATTAAGTATATTTAGTATCAAATATTTAAAATATAATTTAAAAAATGAATAGTTGTTATACCCTCAAATAAATATTATAAAAATATATATTCAATTTTTGCATTAAAAAAATAGAGTTAAATGATGATATTATTGTAAATAACAAATAAATGAGTGGATGTTTTAGTAAATTTATTTTAAATTTATAGGTTGTAAACTCAAAAACCAACAAAAGCATCACTTCAATGGCTTATGCGGTGTTGATTTTATGTGGTGGAAAAGAGCTTTTCCACCACAATCTGTTTATCATTACAGTAAAAAGCTCCGTTTCCAAAACTAAAAATAATGGTAAACGGGCTTTTAGGTTGCGTTTGGAAACTTGAATTTTAAATAATGAATTTGGATTTCAAAAATAGTATAAATTGTGTAATAAAACACATGTAAATGTAACATTGATAATTATTTTTCAAATCCATGGATTTGTTGGATGCTTATTTAAAGGTGAATTTGAAATACTTATAGCTATTTGTGAATTTGAAATTCATGTTTTTATACCTTTCAAATATATGATCATATTGAATCTTAACTAATTTATACATAATGTATACATTTTATTCTTACAATTTATATAACAAATGAAATTCAAATTTTTAAATTCATATTTTCAAACATGTTATTATGAAAAACTCCTTACGTTCTATTTGAAAGTATGATAAGAGACACTCATCGTCTTAGAATGTCATACATCTAAGTGATATTTAGAAATTAGAAGCATATAAAATTCATTTACAAATGATTTGGTTTTAGCATAAGAATTTGTTGGATTCAAATTCAATAATTCATACATTCCAAATACATTATTAAAAGCAGAAATCGTAAAGTTAATCTCTGTTGTATTATATGCATAAAAATAGATATAATTTTATAATTTCAGTTTGTAACAAAAATTTAATTATTAGATAAGTAATTTTAATAAATAAGTAGGAGTTGAATACATCTTTGAATCTTTTAGTTTTTTAGTTTTTCTATATCAACACTACACTATATCTAAAATTATGGTTCAAAACCTCAAACTTCACCAACCCATTTAGATTATGTACTTTAATCCTATTTTTTTTTTTATGTATTAATTTATGCTTGCTTTATATATTCTCCAATCCTATTTGAGTTTTATGATCTCTAAGTTAGTAAAATAGTATAATAAAAATTCATTTTATTAAAAAAAATCCTAAGTCTAGAGAAAATACAAACTAGAAGGAGACAACATTAAACCGTAAGTAAAATTTTTAAAATCTACAAATGAATTTAATTACGTGATACATATTCGAGGTATATTTAAAAAATAAATAAAAAAATAATTTAAAAATAACAAGATATGTGACATTTTTTTAACTTCGTTTGTAGAGTTAAAAAACTCTACGGTCAATTAATCAAAAACGAATTTTAATAAATTAATTACAAAAAAATGATTTTTTCCTTTTAATTTTTTTTATACAAATTAAGCTATGATTTGGATTTTTTTCTACATGAATAAAAAATTGGAATAACAACGTGCCAATCATAACAGTAAGCCGAATTTTTGTTCATAATTAAATTAAGAATTGCTTTGATATAAGAGGGTTTTTTTTTTTTTTTTAGAAATCTAAGAAATTTCAAGAAAAAGTTTTCACCAATGATCACTGGCTGTGCATCGAAAAATTCTAAGAAATTTTTTTTAAAATGAGATTCTCGTAAATTTTATTATATATTTAATTTATCATATTTATATGTAATTTATATCATGTTTATATGTAAAAATAAAATTATATATATAAATATATAAAAATTACATAAATACAATATCTTATCATATTTATAAAAAATATAACTTATTTTAAACTCACCCTATCCGTTCGTCTAGAATGCTTAAAACCAACGCATTTTGGAGTTGTCAAAAGGACAAGTTAAACGGTTGAGATTCTCTGATTGGGATCATCAGGCTACACTTGTAGGTCAATGACGCGTTTGGCTTTTACCTTGTAAAGTACAAACAAGTCTCTGTTCCCGAAGATTTATTTCACTTGTTTCCCTAACACTTTTATAAATTGTGAAATGCCCCTCCTAATTTTTTTGGCATTGAATTGATTAATTTTAATAATAATAATATTTAGTTTTTAAACTCCACAAAAGTGATACAAATATTTCATTTAAAATCAAAATATGAGGTTGTAGGCTTGTAATTAATGTACCAATTTACTCGGATAATATAATTTTTTTTACTAAATTTTAAGTTCATAAACTTTTTTGCTCCTGATTTTTTCTTCTAAATAAACTAGGAAGAGTTCAAATTCTCATGAGTGAGATGAAGAAATATATTTCATTCATTTAGCATTGTTCATCTACTAAATTACGACTTATAGAAGAAGTTTATTAATGACTCATTATTCTATTCCTTCACATTGCTACAATCTACAATATATATGTTTTTCATTATTTAAAAAGGGGAAAAGAAACCTTTAAATATATTATCCATTTATAATCTTACTTTCTAACTTATGTAAATAATTCTCACATTAAAGTTTAAACTATTAAGATAAGATTTATTAACTTTTAGCACAAAAAAGGGTGAAGAGGTAGAAATAAAAAATTCCTTTATTAGCATTTGTTTTTATTATTTTGTGTAAATCATAGCAAACTAGTTTAATTCCAAAGTTTAAGACATTATAATTTCATAAAAATAAAAAAGTCAAAATTCTTTTGTTTGGTTTAAAAGTCTGAAAAGAAAAAAAAAATGGTCTAAATCTTAGACTTGTCTAAGGAACTAAGGATTGGGCTATATGTCCAAGTCCGAAAGCCCGCACGATATTTAGAAGGGTTTGGATAAAGATATTAAGCCTGAAAAATAGATTTGAACAAAAAAAAACTGAGACCTCTTTAGAAAACAAATCAGGTCTTGACTCCAACATTTAAGATCCGAGCCCGATTTGTTATTCTATTCTATTATATATTATATATTATTTTTATTTTTATTTTTTATATTTATATTTATATAATTTATATTATATAAAAAATATATAATATTATACCATAAATATTATAAAAAAAAAATTAGTTATCAATGTTTTTGAACTTTTTTTTTTGAAGTAAAAGATAGGCAATTTTATTTATGAATTTAAGAATGAACAATCAGTTTGTACAGCATAATTAATCATATCTGGACAAAACTCAACCCAGACAATACTCTCCTGCATTTGTGTCCCATGTTTGGCTATTAGGTGGGCAACTATATTTCCTGCTCTCGGTGTATGACTGATGTTGCATGTATGGAATAGTTTCATCTTTCTCCCTAGCTTCGGTGTATGACTGATGTGGCTATTAGGTGGGCAACTATAACATTTATTTTTATCTGAGCTATTTATTTACAAATATGATTGGACTTGAACAAAATTTGAAACTCATATTTCAGATCGGTCCAAACTTAAATAAGTAAATATAATATTGATCCGGTTCGAATCCGACCATAATCCATGGACACCTCTATTAAATCTTATACAATGAATTCTGGACTCTGGACTAAATTGAAATTAAGCATAAGTGATTGGGCCTTAACAAAACATAAGATAACTCCAAAGTTTTAGAAGGTAGCAAAAACAAAAATTTCTGTAAAAGGGCCCCCCGAAGCCCAAACCTTCTATATATATGTCCCTTACTCTCTCTTTTCCCTTTACCCTACTGCCGCTTCCTCTGCTTTCAGGCTCTTTGATTTCTCTTTTGCTCTCTCTTCTAAAACTTTACAATGGCTAAATCTTTCGCTTGCTTCGTTCTCTTAGCTCTCATAGCCAGCTGCGCTCTCGGCCAAGCTCCCAGCTCTGCGCCAACCAAATCATCATCGTTTTCCTCTCCAACTCCCGCACCGAAAACCTCTCCAACCAACGCTCCCACCGCTTCGCCAACAGCTTCTCCGCCGTCAACCACCAGTCCTTCTCCATCTTCATCAGCCCCTGAATCTTCTCCAACTTCCTCTCCTACCAGTTCTCCTCCGGCTCCTCCTGCTGGTGCTCCCGGCGCTGCTACTCCCACATCCTCCATCAGCCAGACACCAGTTTCGTCTCCAACTTCTTCTCCAAACGCTGCCGTTTTGAATAGAGTCACCGTCGCTGGATCTGCCGTTACAGTCGTTTTGGCAGCTGTTTCTTTGTTGATGTAGATCTGACTTTGTGGAGGACTTTAGGTTGATGATTTTTACTTTAGGCCATTGTTAAAATCTTATTTTTAGTAGGAATTTTATTAGTTTATTTTTATTTTGACGGTGCTGATGATCTTATATCCCGATAGTCTGTTGCTATTTTGACGGTTGAGATTTGATTTGCTTTACTATCGTTTGTTATTATGATTATTATGATTGTTTATATTTATTTATATTTCAGTTTAATGTCTCTTTAACTTGATTTATGATTTAATACTTCATTAATGAAGGATTAAGAAATTTGAAAGATAAATCTGAGAGATTATGTTACTGCTGGGAAGGCAGAATAAACTGTACAATATTGAATTTGAAATAGAATATTTGATCGGCTTAAATTATTATTTTGTAAATAAATATTTTTTATTTATAAAAATAATTTTTAAATTTTAATATATCTTAAATAGTAATTTAAATTTTTGGATTGATAACTCCAGATCTTAACCAAACAAAATTTGTTATTATCGATTTAATCTGATACAATCCGATTCGTGGACCGGTCTGAGAGTGAGATTATTTTTGTTTTGTTTGGGTAAGGTAATGTTAGCTCGGGGGTTGAACAAGTGTTGCTAAAGGCTGTTATTAGTGGACAAGACATTTGACAACCATCTTTAAATACGTCCTGAAATCTAAGTATGTACCAAACTTCCATGTTTCTAAACAATAAATAACATCTGTAGTATGTTCCAAAGCTAATCGGTGTTTATAAATATTAAATTATTTTTTTAAAAATAAATATTAATTATATTATATATATATATGAGTTTTGTTAATTAATACTTTTAGGATAATTTTTTAAGGTTAGTTATTATATTATTTATAATAATAGTATTGTATTAATTATAAAAATTGATAATTTTAATTATCATTTTCAATATATTACTACATATAGTAATCTTAAAAAATACCCTTATGATATTTGTTAGCAAAATCATATATATATATATATATATCATTTTAATCAATATCTAATAACACTTAGATTAACATTTCTTATATTATAAAATAAATTTTGTTAACAAGTATCTTAAGAACATTGTTTAAGATTACCACATATAATAATATTTTCATTTAATGTATTGAAAATAATAAATTATCAATTATTGTATTTAATACAAAATTATTATTATTATTATATATAATATATTAACTAATTTTAAAGAGTCCGTTAAATTTACTCAAAACCCTTATATAATAACTCATCTTTCTCATATTTCAAGAAAGAAAAAAGAGTAATTATTTTGTTATGTACCTCAAATTTCAGTAGACCGAGAATGTAAAAACAAGTGTTTTATATAAAAAAAAAAAAAAAATAAGGCGTTATGGTTATTTTAAAAAAAAAAATTAAGATGTCACAGATTAAATTTAAAAGTTTAATTGAAGATGTATATGAACATATGAATCAAATTTATAAAAACTAACAGGTTGAGAGCAAGAAAAGAAAATAGTACATTTTCCTTTTTTTTTTTTTTTTTTTTGGAATAAAATATTTTTTGGTTTATATGCTTGTTTAGTTGTCGATGAACAAATTGACAACATATTTTTTTTTTGGATTTCATTAAATGAAGTATTTAAATTTTACAAAAAAATTAATAAAATTACAGATATATAATAATTTTTTAATTTATTTATAAAATTAAAAAATTTTACTCTCAATATATTAAAAATGAAATCTAATCCAAAACCTTCAAATCTAGATACCTCTAGCCAAGAAAAACAAATGTAACCTGAGAAAGAGGTGAACCAATACGGTTAAAGCCTGCAAAATACAACGCAAAAGTAGATAAAGGCAAAGGCAATAAAGAAATGGATGGAAAAAGATCTAGGAAAATGGAGAATGTTCTGGAAACACAGCCGACTCTCCGATGTGGACAACTCAAAACCTAAGACATGAGATTGATGCCAGATTAATGGGCCCAAAGAGGGACAGTGATGTGAGTTCGAGTTAGAATTTTAAAATTGTTGCAATTGAATTCAAATGAGTCAATTATAATTTTAGTTTTAAAATATATTTTTTTTTATTTCAGTCTTAAAAATTTTCAATATAAATATTTAATTTTAAAAATTATCAATATGTTAAAAATTAATCTTTCAACTATTATTTAAATGAAAATATTAACAGAAAGTTTAGCTGACATATAATTAACACATATGGTTATCATTTCAATAATTTATAAAATATTAAAAAATTATTTAAAAAAAACAATCTCCTTATATAAATTAAAATTTACTACTTCATTTTTTTTTTACTTTTCTCTTCTCTCATAAAAACTAACAGTTTCTTTCTCACTAAATCAACAGTCTTTAATGAAATGAACTAGAGTTTTTTTTTATTTATTTGGAACTGTTTTTTTTCCTTTTTGGCAAATAATTTTTCTAATATTTTACAAATTAATGAAATGTTATGTAAGTTTCACATGTGATTCAATATATGCCACATAAATTTTTTATATAAATTTTCAGTTAGAGTTTCTGTTCGAAGAACGACTAAAAGACTCTCTTTTAACACATTGATAACTTTTAGGGCTAAATATTTACAAGTAAAAGTTTTAGGACTAATATGAAAAAAATATGTATGTTTTAGGACTAAAATTATAATTACCTCAATTCAAATCCTCTGTCTTATTTTCCTGCCTCTATCCGTGTTTCCACTATCGTAACGAGCTGTGTGTTCGTTTTTTTTGTTCTCTTCGTACCTGTTCGTTTTTAATATCTGACCCGATTGTTTATCTAATAGAAAAATCGATTTCGCTTAAAAAAAAACACGGATACAAAGACGATGCAAATAAAAGAGATGGTGTCGTGGAATTCGTTTATTCGATCATCGGTAAAATATTGATCGGTCGTATTTGTATTTCGTAGCCCCCGTTAAACAGTTGAAAACAAACGAGGAAGAAAGCGACACCGAAAAAAGGACCCGCGATTTGTTATGAGAGTGAAGGCACGAGTAAGAGCATGGAAATAAAGACAGAAGCTTTCTATTCGTTGCTGTTGGGGCTGATAACATAGGAATTCATAATTTGAAAACGTTCCAAGTTTAATCTAATGAGTTGTCATTAATTGGAAGATTTTGTGTTATGTAATTGATAAGCATAATTAAAGAATGAGTTTGTCATTCTTTTGGGTTTTGTTCTTTTGCTCTAATTTGCTGGTATTCTTCATAGGATTGAGAAATGGGTTTTTGGGATTTTCAATCACTCCCCATAGTTTGCATCAGCTAAGAAGTATGAAATATAACCTTCTCTCCTCATTCATAAAGATGAGCAATACGCTCCGAAGATTTAAATAACGGTCACGACGCGATATTATGATCGTTATTTTGCAGTTTTGATTTTTTTTCACAATTGATATTCATCTATGATATTTACTACAATTGACCGCGATAGCATTCGTTACGTCTACAACCGCATTAAACACACTGTACTTACAATCGTAATTTAAATCTCTACCGCTAAGTGTCGGCCACGCCAACCCTTTGTTAATTTGCTTTCCCAAATTTAAACCAAATTCTCTATTAAGTTGTGTAATCTCTCCACTATTTTGTTGCTTATCAAAATATACTTAAGCTGCTTTGGGTTGAATCTTAAACAGCTAAATTTTGAGTATAATTCCATGACACTGTCATAACTTTCAAGAAAGTCCAAAATCTTAGAATACAATATTTAAACTAATCCTAAAAGATAAGATTGTCGATTAGATTAATTGCAACTTGCTAGTCTTTAATTGTTGAATCAGTATTTTGATCAAATCTCAAGTTCATCCCATTTCCTTGATTAAATGCATTATGGAAGGAAGAGGGAAGAGGACTATCGCCGTTGTCTTGTCTTCAACTATTGATCTTCGTATCATAATTAGAATCTACTCCTCAAAGACATGAGCATGTGTTTATATCGATCAAAGACAAACTTTTTTACTTTCAAGTATTAATGCCAAGGATTTAAATAGTGGTCCCAATGCGATGTTATAATTATTATTTTGTGGTTTTGGCTTTTTTCGTCTTTGATATTCACAGTCGATATTCTACCACAATTGAATGGGGTAATATTCATTACGTTCGCAATCGTAATAAACGCGACGCGACCAAAAATGCGTACATAACCGTAATTTAAATTCCTGATTAATGCAATTGGTAAAAAAAAATGAGGTCATTTTTTTATTGTTAATCAAGTTTGATCTGGGAGATACTTTAAGAGTTTTCCGCAAAAGAAATGAAACTCATATAATTTGAAAACATCCGTGAATATGTTCCCGTTGATATAACAGTTTTGGACATGATACGAAAATATGATACGAACACAGCATGACACGTTTATAAATACAATTAACATGATCAATACGACACTTTTAATACACATATCGTATTCATATTTATTAATTTGACAAAATTAATAATTTATATTATGTTTATACTTACATAATTGATAAAAAAAACACAAAACACGACACACGTACCACATCTACTTTTGGTGTTAATTACCTCATGCTTGTCTTATTATTCTCTGTTTTCTTTTGGCAGCTTTTAAGTTACCATTTCATCCCAAGAAAAAAAGTTGGCATCTATACCTAATATATTAAAAAAAAAATCCCTTAATGGGGTCATTGTTTGACACGTGTTAAGCTTTCATTGCTTGACACGTGGCAAGCTTCTTTTTTTTTTTGTAGTTTTAAATTTTTTTAAACTTTTTAAATTTTTTTTATATCAATTTATTAATGATAAGCTCATAAAATATACATTTTATGCCCTTTCTATTCTTAGTTTTAGTTATGTTTTCGATATTTATCTTGATTACTTATGCTATATTTTTGAATTCTAGATATATTTAAGAGAATGAAGTGAAAATGTGTCAATAATTATGGTAAAAAGCTTACCAAATCATAATCACAAGATGGAGGAAGACTTGGGAGTCAAAAAGATCAATTTCTGATTGCAAAGCAAGAAGGCAGATTTGACCCCAGAGCTTTTTGTAAGGAAAACATGATGTTAAAGTCCTTATTTGAAGAAACTTCCCCTTGAGTTTTGAAGCTGACTTGAATACATTTCCAACGGTAGTTTACACACCCAAATCGGACAAGAAATGGTCATCCAAATCAGCCGAAGAAGTGCGAGAAGATGCAGCAGCGGAAGAGACAAGACAGAAGCTAGGAGCCGCGGCGCCCGAGACTCGGGAAAAAGTCCACAAATCTGAAGGAAAAAAAAAGTAAATTTTGCCCCCTAACCTTACTTGTGCAGCAAGGACTTGTTCCCAGGGTTTTAAAGCTCTATAAATACCATCTTTTGAGCCACAAATTAGACATCTTTTGAGGAGACTCAAGGGTCATCATTTTTCTTCTTCTTCTTCTTCTCCATTCTCTTAGTTTTCTTTTAGTTTTTCTTCTTAGTTTCTTTTATGTCTATGTTAACTATGCCTATGCAAGGCTAAACTTTTCTTTGGTGAAAGATATTTCAAAGCCCTAGACATGTTTTGTAATTGATTTTCATATTCTATCTATTATTGGTTTTCTATCAAAGTTGCTTGTGTTCTTCTATAAGAATTGTTCATGATATTGTCTTGATTTGTTTAAGTTGCAAACTAGATATATATTGATAATTATCTGATGCTAGTTTATGAGACATGATACGTAGCTTGTCTTGATTTCCTATTCAATAATGGCAATTTGTGATTAATGATTATGGTCAAGTTTTCACTAATTGCAAAATGGAATATAACCTAAGTTAAACAATTCATGTTTATGCTTTTGTTACTTAGATCAACCTATCTTTCTCATCATAAAGCTGCTATCAAATTAAATTTAGAGATGTTTATCCTAGGTTGTTTGGTAGTTAGAGATTAAATAGTGGCGTTTGTCCTATTTAACAATGAACTAAGGAAGGACTGGGGTAACACGGGAGGTTGTTATCTACAGTTGTTAACTTTGATAGATCATTGATATTGATAGGTCTGAAATTGATTCTTAACATTGTCTAGTGGTAGAGAATGAAAGCTTAACCATACTTTTCTCTTATTTGACTTCTTCTATTTACTTATTTGCACTCTTATTATTTTGATTTGCTTTACTTTTAATTATTTCAAAAACCCTTTTTTCCTTTATTTTCTTTTCTTATCCTTTGAATTGGAGTATTAAACCAATAATTTATAAATTGAAACCCAATCCCTGAAGACTAGACCCTTACTCATTACTATACCTTACAGTTGATCTTTTTAGTGTAAAGATTAAATAAGATACGCTCTTTTGAGTGCATCAATTAATTATTTTTTATTTTATTCTTAATGATGTGTTTAAAGGGATCGATTCGCACGTTGACTCACGGGTCCATTTAGGATCCATATCCGATCCACTCAGGAAAAAATAAAAAAAAAAGACAACGAATTTGCTGCTAACCAATGTGAGAAAGCCGAAAAAATTCCCTAACTGTCACGTGGCAATTTTTTTTAATTTAAAATTTTTAGTTTAGTTTAGTTTATTTTTTATTTTATTTTTTTAGTTTTAGTTTTTATAGTTTATAGTTTTTTTTTAATTTATATTATTTTATTTTATTTTTAAATGATATATTTAAAGGGATTGGTCCAAACGTTGACTCGCGGGTTGATTTAGGATTCATACATGACCCGCTCGAAAAAAGTTAAAAAAAAAAAAAGCAAACTTGCTGCTAGCCAGAGTGAGAAAGTTGATCAATCGAGAAAATTAAATATAAACCATAATTTTATTTTAGTTATTTTTTATTTGAATAATTAAATATGAAAAATAAAATATAAAAATGAGTTAGTAGTTCATTAATTTAGAAAAAAAATGAACTTACTGCTAACCTATGTGAGAAAGTCGACCTAACGAGAGAATAAAATATAAATCACAATTTATTTAGTTATTTTTTACCTCCTATAAATAAAAATATACACTATACAATAAGATCTAAATATGTTTGAAAATACATATAAATAACAATTGAAAATGCATTTGTATTACATAATTTATAAATAAACAATTATCATAAATTTAATTTTTTTAATTAAAAAATATAATTATATTAATATTATTAAAACTAAAATTAAAAAAAAATAATTATTTAATAAAATTTATTTTTTTATCTCCTATATATATAAATATGCACTATATGATAAGATCTAAATATATTTAAAAATGCATATAAATAACAATTGAAAATGAATTTGTATTACTTAATTTATAGATAAATAATGATCATAAATTTAATTTTCACAATTAAAAAAACATAATTATATTAAAATTTTAAAATAAATATATTTATTTAAAAATTTTATTTTTTATTATTAATTAATTAAAAAAAGTACAACAAAATTTAAAAACCCCGAGGGGCTTAATTCTAGTTAATCATAAATTCTTTTGCTCTAATTTGCTGCTGTTGTAAAAGGGAAACAAGATTATTGAAAATTTCAATCAATGTCCACATAGAACATGATACAACAATGAACAAAAACTTACATATATGATGTACCTAACGCCATGAAAAAGTAACCTGCTCATAATTCATAAAGATAAGCAATGATCCTAAATACAAACAAGGTAAAAAAGGATAAGCACTGCCTCTATCCTGACCAAGGCCGACACACTTGCCAGAAGCTTATATTTATTATCACAATCACAAATAATGCAACCCAAGTTGTGACAAAAGCAAGAAATGGGGAGAGACTCGATGAAGATGAGAAATCTGGGTTAGTACTTGTTGTAGAAGTTGTTGGTGTTGTGGATGAGCTGCCTGACTGATCCACTTTGACAGCAAGTTTCATGCCATTCCCACAATGGCCAATGACACCACAAATGAAGTAATGAGTTCCGGCAGTCTTGAGAGCAACGGTGGTGGCTCCGCTGTTATCGGTTGCGATTGCATTGCCCACAGTGCATGTACTGTAGTCACTAGAACTTACTTCATCCACTGTATGACTGGTTTGGTAATTGAAAACTAGGGAACCCAAAAAAAATCACAAAATGTTAGTTGATGGAAATCAAACATTTTTTGACTATAAAATACATGAATATGAAAGATCTAGATAGATAAGTAAGTTTATGTGTCTAAATATGTTTTTTCTATATATATATATATACAAAGGAGGCCGTAGGGATAAGAGAAAAGGTTGCAGATGCTGGGATTCGAATCCCAAACTTGTTGGATGCCATCTTTTAAGGGTGATTGCATGAACCAACTGAGCTAAGATCCGGGTTCTATGTGTCTAAATATGTTAATCCAAAGAGAAATTGGTATTTTTTCTTCCTTTTGTTTTTGATGAGATTGGGGGTTTAAGAACTCACCAAGACTATCGCCAACTTTGAAGGTCTTGCCATTAGTCCATGTGCTATAATCAACACCAATTGTCCAGCCAGAGGTTTCACCAACAGTGTAAACTGTGGCCAAGCTTGGCACAACCATGCACATGGCTACCAAAATACAGGCCAATATTCCCACACTTAAGCTTGCCATTTTCTTTTTGTAAAAACAGAGAAATAAAAGAACAGGAGGAGCTTTTTGTGATAACAATTGTCTCAAAATGGAGTTCCTTAAATAAAGGATGACTTGGGGGCAGATGTTCCTATACCTAATGCACAAAGCCAGTTCAAAAGCCATTAATTATTCATTCAATATAAAGGAACTCCATTGATATATATTTTTAGTGTATTTTAAGTGATCTTAGAACCCATTGTAATGATGGATTGTGAATGAAGAAAAGCATGAAAAAAGTTCTTGTTTTCTTCTGAGTCTTTGTAAACAGGTTAGTTGTTGCCATCATGTGGTGTTGCCACCATTGGTGTTTTGAGAGAGGTTATTGTCAAAGAGATTAAGGTCACAATCACCATTAATGGAAAAGGAGAGGGATGTGGTAGTTAAAGAAATTTAAGCTCAACTTTAAAAGCTAGTTTGAATCTTTAACTTGATATCAAAGCTAAGTTTTTTATCCGTTTTGTTAGGTTGCATGTTCTATATCGGTCTCGCCAAGTATCTGTAGAGATGTCAAAAGTTTTACATTACTTACCTTTTGTACCTTAATGTGATTTTACTTACCTTTTGTACCTTAATGTGATTTATATATTCTATTAAATTCTCTATCTTACAAGCTAATTTTTGAAATCTGATTTGAGTTTCTTTTAACTATGATAATCCAAACAAGGTGGAACAGGTAATAACATGCTTGAAGCCTACTCAAAATAAAATGTGACCGTAGACTAACCCTTCTTTGAAAACATAAATCTGACATCAAACAACCCAATAAATGGGCAATTTTCATTGCGTACGTGCAGAAGGAAGATATGATATCTTGGATTTTCAACTAACAAGAAGCTGAAAGAGACAAACAAAAAAAAAAGGAAAAAAAACCAAAAAGAGGAAGAAAAGTTTCTCATTTTTCCTTTTCATTAGCCTTAATAGTTTTAAATGGTAATAACATTTAGCTTGTGGGAAGACAGAAGAAGAAATTATATGCATTTGTTTGGCTTGCAAAAGTAATTAGGATGAGGAATTCATTACATTATGTAACAATGTAGAGAGTAAATAATGTTGAATTAACACATCATGCATTTGCAAGTTCTTAAAAGGATAATGATTGATACACGTTTTCATTTGTGCTTTATTTGGATAGCGATGAGAATTGCGAAAGGATTCTCATTATGTTGAAGTCTCAAAACTACATAGGATCTTTATTGGTCCAATGATAAAATGATGCCTTAGACAAAGTGAAAATCTCTTCCCATCATGCATTCAAATGAAATATTAATTTAAAGATTATTTAATTTGATTTTTATTCATATACATGTAAAGTCCACCGATTCTAATTTCTATGATCCTAACATTTTTGTTTTTAAAAAACTGAAACAGTAAAAGAAAGGGAAGGGAAGGGAGCGTAAAGAAGGAAAGAATGAATAGGAGCGAGACATTCGTATATCACGTTGTACTTTGCTTACGAGTGTTTTCTTTGATTTTGTCCCAAAAAAAAGGGCTTAGGAGAAAGATGTAGCGTCCTGATTTTGATCCAAAACCTTCCACCTAACCTGAGACAAAGTCTTCATGGGCATGATTTAACATTTACTTTAACTCAAGGTGAAGAAAAAAAAAAGGGCATTCCCCTATTTACCCAAAGTAAAGAAGCTGCCAAAATCAGCCAAAAGGCAAAGAAATTTGGTGTGTATATAAGGAGGTGGGAAGGGTTAATGGGGTTTGGTTGATTGAGCCGTTGGGGTCCATTTGGTTTAGACCAACTGCCCTTAGGATCCGACTCTAGCTAGCCTAGCCTGGTCACCTGGTCTGGTTATATGAATTATCACCCCTTTCACCTACCGCTAGATCTGTTCAAGGATCGAGTCATTCATCCAAATCGAAAAGTTCATTCATATTTTGAAGGGTTTGAATAAAAATATTAAGTCCGAAATATGAACTAGGATAAAAAAATGAGATCCATTTAAAAAATAAATCGAACCTTAACTCCAACAATCAAAATCCAAATCCGACCCACGAGCACCTCTATTCACCGCACTTTCGTGGATCCCCTATTCCAACTTTTCTCGTAAGCTAATATTCTTTTGCTGTTCACCTGGGTGCAATCTTCTTGTCTTCCAACATTTTGGCTAATGGAAGCCTCAGCCTCACCAAGGCGTACGTCCAACCACCGCCAGCAAAGAAGATGAAACGAAGTATAAATTTTCGAGGGAAATTATGTGTATCCGACATATATTCGGGATATGAATATAAGATATGATCTTTTAAATATATGAAAAAATTTAAAAAATATTAAACATATTTATATCAAACACATATTCGTATTCGACATTCACTCTCGAATCTGGATAACATAGATAAAAACAACCTAAAAAAAAAAAAGAAAAAAAGACATTCCACCCAAAGACAAAGAGACATTCAACTTCAAATGCACCTCATATTAATCAAAACCTGAGTGTCCATATCTGAAAGACCAAGCATATTTAATTTCTAACTTGCCCCTACCATCTTTTCATACTCAAGTATATATGCACGAAATACGCCAGTCAAAAAGACCTCAGCAACACTTCGCTGGCTTCCCAGCTCTAGTGAGTTAAGAATGATTTCCAACTTAAACATCTATTGAGTTTCTAGATACCTTTGAATCAATAATGCTGACAAGCATGCACAACAAACGAGCTTATTTATGTTACATGGTATCTTAATAATTTGTATTACGTAATATTTTAATATAAATTTTAATACGTTAATAATTTATATTATATAGATTTTGATATGTTCATATATTTATATTATTTTAGTGTTATTTTTTTGAATTATTTTTCTTATCACATTCGTATTATATAATCATATTATATCCGAAATTATCAAATCATACAAAAAAAACTGAGACAAGTTGAAATTTTTTGGAGGCAAAAACTATCTAGGAGTAACCATAAAAAATGAACTATCTAAAATATCAACAAAAAAAAAAAACTATGACTATGACTATGACTATGAATAGGTTTAAACGAGGTCGTTTTGGGAGGTCAAATTATGGTATTAGTCCCTGTACTATAGTCAAAATGTGAATTTAATCCCTCTACTTTAATTCGAAGAAATTTGGTACCTCTATTTTCGATATTTTGAATTTCAGTCCAATTTTAAACGGTGTCAAATTTCCACCGTTAAGTATGCTGACGTGGCATTAACCATGCTGACGTGGATTTTTTTTTCACGTGGCTTATTAACTTGGATGATCAAATGATGTAATTAGCCCCTGTACTTGTATCAAAATACGAATTTAGTCCCTCTACAATGATTTGAAAAAATTTTAATACCTGTATTTTTGGGATTTCAAATTTTGGTCCAATCTTTAAAATATAAAAAAATAATTAAAAATAGTCACATTATTAAAATATTAAAATATATTATTTTTGTTAATATTAATATTTATTATTAAAATATAAAAATATTTATGTTTAGTTTAATAATATTAAAGATAGAAATATTTAAAATTAAAATATTAAATGATTTTTTATTTAAACATTTTAAATGTTTTTTGAATTAAAATTAAATAAAATTGTTTTTATTAATATAATAATTTATTGTATTGAATCAAACATAAAAAGAGATAAAAATGAAAAGTATTCTCAAACAATCAGAGAGAATAAAATGAGTGATGAGCTTCAAAAAAAAGCTTGTCATAGGTAGTCTGGTCTAATAACACCATATTTTTCACCATCTCCTTTTTCTTTTTCTTTCTCCACCTTTGTTATTACAACAAAAAAAAAAATAAAAAACTCACTTCTTATCTAACTTTAAAAAGTAAAAAATAACTCCCGTTAAAAATATAGTCAAGGAAACATATAGTAAAGAAAATGAACTTTTTTTGCTTGTCACCTCCAGATTTTGCTGGCTTGGAGGAATAAGGATGGGCTGTCTTTCTTCGGGGCCTACAAAAGCAAACCAAAAAAAACAAAATTAAGTTAGATACAATCTAAAACAAAGTTGGTTTTAAGTTTTATTGGTAAAAAAAGGACTGGTAAATCTAGAAAGATGAACATACAATGATATTTGCTGGAAGTGAAGAAAAGATGAGAAAGAAAGGAGGCACAATTTTTAGGTGCCACGAGACAAAAAAAATGGAGAGGTGGGGTGAGAGCTTTTTCTAACCCTAAGGTTCGGTTGTTTGCTTCCCGAGACTTCCAAAATCTCCTTACAATTTTTGTGTTAATTTTATCTTATAAATTGTTACCTCTTTTAATATTTAAGGTTTGATTGATTTTCTTTGTTTGTTGATATTGTTTGAGCATAACTTATAAGCCAAATAAATGTTACCGTTTTAACTTTTAATAGTATAAATATTTTTAATATTTTACGAATAAATATTACTCTTTTTAATATTTATATTAATAAAATAATATTTTAATATTATTTAAAATATTATTATTTTTTCAAAAATTATTTTTCAGAGCTGATTTTTGCGAAATATCTTAAGATTAGACCAAAATTTGAAATCCCGAAAAATTCAGGTACCAAATTTTTTTCAAATCATTGTAGAGGGACTAAATTCGTATTTTGATATAAGTACATGGACTAATTACATCATTTGATCATCCAAGTTAGTAAGCCACGTGGAAAAAAAATCCACGTCATCAGTTTCCAAAAAAATTGCTGACTAAGCTCGCCACGTCAGCATGGTCAACGCCATGTCAGCATATTTAAAAGTGAAAATTTGACACCGTTTAAAATTGAACTAAAATTCAAAATATCAAAAATAAAAGTACCAAATTTTTTTGAATTAAAGTAGAGAAACTAAATTTATATTTTAACTATAGTACAGGAAGTAATATCATAATTTGACCTTTTGGGGATGAAATATAGACAACCAAACCACTAGCTTCAAATTCATTAGGTAGTCAGGTCTTTTACTAAATTGGGCCTTGGAAGCAAATCCAGCCATCCAGGGATCCAGTACGGGTAATAATCCCCGCCCGGCCTCCACCCGGCTCCACAACTACTATATTATATTAGTAGTAAATATTTTTATATTTAATGCACTACTTTCATAAAATTTAATAAAAATTAATACATTAATTATAAATTTATTTTCTTGAATATCAGTCCTTAACTAGCGGTTAATATTTTCCTTAATAATTTCAATGAAATTAAAATGAAAATAAACAAATTTGTTTTTAATTATTCGACAACAATTATCTATAAAACTTTTTTATATTTTTCTAAAAGCACTAATTTCATGCACATATTTAACACCTCAAAATTGAATATGAGCCTCCAAATATAAAGATAAACTTAGGAGTTAGGAAATAATATATCGATATCTAATATTCATATCTTAATTTTGGAGTTACTTAGCTGATTGTTATAACGATATATGTAGGAGCGAAGTCAGAAATACGGTTAAGGGGGAGCCAAATCTATATATATATATATATATATATATATATATATATAAATTTAAAGTAAAAATAAATTGTTATAAAATATACTTGTCCAAGAGCTGAGTTATCCGTCTAGTTCGATGGCCCGACCGAAACAAGTTTTTAAAGTTTAGGCCTGATTCGAATTTATTTTTTAATTTAAAAATGTTTTTATTTAATTTTAATTATAAAATATAAAAAATATTTTTTTTTAATATTAAAAAAGGACATCAAAGGCCATACGGGCTGGACTGGGCTAGGCAAGCAAAATCTTTTACTATCCGAATTCAGTCTGACTCAATCCATGAACAGTTCTATTATGAAAAACATTAGATTTAAAATATTATAAAATTACAAACAATGTATAAAAATCTTATAAAAAAATAAAAAATTTCAAAATATTATAAATCATGTTGCATATATAAAATTTTTAATAAGAATTGAAATTTTAATGTCAAAAGAAATTATAATCTAATTAAAATATGCATAAAATTATTTAATATTACAAAAGAAAAACATAAGATTACATACATTTAGAAAAAGTAAAATAAGTAATGTACAATTTGTATTAAATATTGTAATAGTTTAATTTGTTTTTTTTCATATGAGCATAGAATGAAAAATATTAACACAATAATTAACGTAAATGTATCTATTTGATTGATTGAAAAAGTAGAGAAAATTAAGGTAATAATAATGAACGATATATAAACTAAAAGTGTTACCAAATTTATCATATCAAATTATAAATTTTAATAAATGACCAAATTAAAAATAAAAAAAAATAGTGGGGTCAAATATAATTTTATCTTAGTTTTAAAAAAGTTAGGGGGGCCAAATATAATTTTACCTTTAATTTTAAAAATTTTAGGAGGAGCAAAATATAATTTACCCATATTTTAGCAAAAGCTTAAAAGAATTTAGGGGGGCCGGGGCCCTGCCTGCCCCTAACTACGCCCTTGGATATATGAGTTCGTTTTTTATATATTGAAAATGAAATTTTTTATAATTTTTTGAAAGATATATAACAATAGAAATAAATCATAAAACAAACCTGCCTTTTGTGAAATGAGAAATGATCTCATATATCGTCAATGGAGTTTTTAAACTCTACAAGCGAAATTAAAAAAATGACACATACCCTTAATATATATTAAAAACAAAAAATCAATTAAAAAAAGAAGTGGGATATATGATAACCACTTAACCTTTTTATAGAATTAAAAAATTTCAGTACAAATGTATCAAAAATAACTCTTTTAAAATTGCTAAAATTTCTCATTACTAAATTAGTTTGAGAAATTATATATTCTCTTACATCATATTAGTTAGGACAATGCTGAAGAAAAGCAAAAGATGAAAATTACTTATTTTTAAAAGGGATTTTCCTCCCAGTGCTTGAAACTAAGATATTATTCTCACAAGTCACAAACTAACTACACACAGTAGCTTCAGAAAAGGTATCTGTAAATCCACTTCTAACACCATCATTGATGCAAAGAATAACCAATGAATAAGAAGTTAGATCCTATCATGCATGAGATCATGTCTTCAATTGTGCATTCTCGAGTCAGGGGAGTTATATCGCAAGGGTGACAGAGGCTTCCTTGCTGAATCTATATCAATAAAGTCAATCTTCTTCTCAATCGGGCTGCATATCTTGGGACTTGATTTTCGCTTGTTTGTCTGTGAGAGAGTCAAACAAATACTGGCATTAAATCAATGAACTTGTGACTAAAAACCAGACACATGCAGGAAGTGCACTTATTTTTACATCTGAAAACAAGCACTCATGTGCTGCACCAACAAACTATGTTACTCAGACTCGGGTATGAATGTCGGATACGGGTATATTCAATTTTTTCCAAGATTTTCATGTGTTTGGAGGGTCTTTGGAGGATCATATCCTCAAACCCATGTCCGGATATGTGTCGGACACAGATACTTCAAGAAAAATGAAGATCGGAGCAACATAGCCAACAAATATGGAGAATCCAACATATTCCTTCCTCACCTTTGCAGATGCACTACCAGTATGCTTCCCACCAGAACCATGGGGGTTCTTTTCTTTGTGGTATTGCCTCAATAATCTTTTGTTCTCCTCATCCAATATGTTGTTTTCTTCAAACAGCACTTTGACCTATATAGATAAAATATCTTGTTTAGTTCTGACAAGGAAATTGCAAATTTCAACAAGCACCCAGTGTTCAAAGTTCTTGGTTCTCACCTCCTCTTCAGCTTTACTAAGGTTCATCCTTAGATGTTCCTTGTCTTCCTCAAGGGTCTTTACCTCAGCAGCTAGTGACAAAACTTTTTGAGTTGAAGGCCTCAACCTGCAAAGCATAATAGACCATAAGAATTGATTCTGAAATATGGGAGTAGTCTTTAGCAGTGAAGAAATGATAATGCCTCTTTAATTGCATGCCCCAAATACCTCCATTAACCAACAAAGATGCAGAGGCAACATAGAAGTAAGTGAAGAAAACCCTCACCTTTTCCACATTTTAAGCAACCTTTGACATGATTCAAGTGAATTATTTGCCTCCAAGAATGCACGTCCAGACATAACTTCATCTTTACAAATCAATGTTGCTAGAACCGACTCAAGCAAATTCTCTTCCAAAGTTGTGCCCTCAGAAGATGAATCAATCTTCAAGGAAGGTAATATGTTATCAGTCAGTAGATACTATAGTACTAGACAAAACTATATATGATGAGAGGTTTTCTAATCAATCATAGAAAATCAAAAACTGAAATTAATCTCCTTTAAGCAGATTCATCATGCTCAACTTATGTAATCTCTATCAGCAACAACGAAGAATAGTTTTATCATGCTTGCTCAACTAAGTGTAAATTTTTAACCCATCCTTTTTAAGCTAAGGATCCACAAGTCAGCAATTAAATCCAGCAAAATCTCCATATTTACTACAACATAAGAAAATGTAAGTCATGTAACTGAAGCTGCTCCTAAAAGATCAAGAATTCAAAAGAAAGTAATTAAAGGAAAAATATTTAATTTACCCCTTGGCTCTCATAACGGTGTTTGTAGAACTTTAATTCTTCAGTTAACTTCGCCAACTCCTCTTCCAATTCAAAAACCCTAATTTCGGCTTCCTTTGCCCTCTCATCAGCCTCATTCCCAAAATCCATCAACGCTTCCCTATCATGATCATAAAGCGAACACTCTCTTTCCCATTTGTTACACTGAGTCAATAAATTCGCACACTCCGCTGCAAGCTTTTGATTCTCTTCCACGAATCTCTTCAACGCCACCGCATTCATATTCGCTTCCGCCTTCAAATCAATAAAAAAGTCAATAACTTCACATTCTGAATATAAATATATTCAAATTATTACCTTCTCTTTTAAATTTTTGAGTTAACCGACCTTCGATCGCTCAATGATTCGATCTTTATCTTTCAATTTTGAGAGCATGGACAGGCACTGGTCACGGAGGCGACGCTGGGCTTCTTCGGCGGAGCGGAGTTTCAATTGCAAAGATTGGGTGGAGATTTGCAGATCTAAGGAATCTTCGATTGTTTCTTTTATGTAATCATCGATTTCTTGAGGAATATCCATGTTTCAATTAATCAAAAATTTTGATTCTCGAAGAACCCTAGATCTTGCAAAAATTTAAAAATAAAAAAGAGGTTTTTCTTTCACTTTCTCTTCTTGCTGGGTTTCAGTTTGGGGTTCAAAATTCAAATTGAAAGAAAAAAATAGGGAGTGACTTGTGAGTAGCCGTTAGAGTGCGGTTTAAAAGTTGAAATAAAAATATAATATATGGTGGTCCCACTGCTGAGCTGGCAATATCTTTTTTTCTTTTTGGGTTTTATTAGCCCAAGTAAAGCCCGGCCCAATTAGATTGTTAAATTTTTTTTTTTTTTTATTTAAAGGATTTCGTGGTTTGAAAATAGAAAAGAGATTACATATGTTGAGATTACATATGTTGAGATCCAATGATTAGAAAATCAAACCGAATCGATAGTTAAATCGGTTGAATCAGAAACGAGTGACTTATCCGATCTGGTAAGTATGTTAGAACTGAATTTTTACCAAATCGATTTAATCGGTTTGGTAAAAACAGATAAAAAAAATATTTTATATGTATTTTTTTATTTTTTATTTTTAAATTTTGTTTGTAATTGATGAAATTTGAATTTTTAACTTTTTAGTTTTATATTAAAGACTGTACTATTAAGTTAAATACATATTTTATTAATTATCAATTATATTTAATATTTATTTAATATTAAAATTGATTTTTAAATATTTAAAAAAGGTTTTATAAGACATGCCGGTCCAACCAGTTGAATAAAAAATCGAAAGCTTAACTGATTTGATTTTTGGTTCGGTCTTTAATTTTTCTGAGATTCGAATTTTAAATTTACTAAATAACAAATTTTAAAAATATATACATAAATTAATTAAATTAAGTGTCTGAGTACTCTTAAGAATATATTTTAACCATCACAAAGAAAAGTTATTTCTCTCCTAAAGATGATCCTAGCTAGGCTTCCTTGGGTTTCCCGTTGCCTTTTGCGTCGACTGATTCCATGAACGACTCCATCTTGTCTTCCATTTTTTGCGCCTGCATTTTAGTTGAAAATAATGGCGAACATTAAATATACATATGTTCTTAATTTCAATAATAATAATAATAATAATAATAATAATAATAATAATAATAATGACCAACATCAATGGAATTTTGTTGGATTTTTCAGCAACCAAAGATAACAAAAAGTCCTGAAATGTAGAATTATGCGTATTTGGCTTGCTCCCTTCCCTCTTCCCCTTATTCGCATGTGACATTTATTGATTTATGTTACGTTGAATTATATTTTTTGAAATCGGAATATGATCATATTACGTTGAATTGCTATATAATTATAAAATAATTAGATTCTTAGGGTTGCGTTTGGAAATTTAAATTTTAAAAAATGGATTTGAATTTTAAAAATAGTATGAATTATGAATAAAACACATGTAAGAGTAACATTGATAATTATGTTTCAAATCCATAGATTTGTTAGATGTCTATTTAGTGGTAAATTTAAAATACCTATAACTATTTGTGAATTTAAAATTCATGTTTTTATACCTTTCAAACATATTATCATATTGAGTTTTAACTAATTTATACATAATGTATGTATTTCATTCTCACAATTTATATAGCAAATGAAATCAAAATTCAAATTTTTAAATTCATATTTCCAAACATAACATAAAAGTAATTAATTAAAAGAATATTGCATAGTAACCTAATCATCTTTTACAACTTTGTCAGTTGACACCCAAAATTTTGCCTTTTATATATTTTCGAATTTGCCTTGGCTTCTGATTTTATAATCCTAAAATATTTGATCACTGGTTTGTATGCTAATAAAATCTTTCAACAATTGTTCTTAAAAGTAGATCTGTGACATAATTACACGATACAAACATAAAATGAAAAATAATTAAAATACTATCCAAAATAAGATACAATATAAAATATAAAAAAAAAAATACGACACAAATTCATAAAATTATCAAAATTTATATAACATGAATTATTAATATATCAAAATTTATATAAATATATAATAACTTGAATACGATTATAATACGTAATATGAATTCGAATAGTATACACGAAACCAAAATATCCATTAGTCATTATGAACCAAATTATGGGTCTAACACTTCTGTCTTTGTTAATGACCTTTTCTATACTTTCAAGCCCAAACAATTTCCATGGATCTGTTTTCGCTTATTGGGCTGTCAATTTTTCCTTTTTTTTTTTTTTTCTAAGTCGAATTGGGGACAAAAACCGAAATGTTTTTCATTCTCTGCAAGCTTGCAATTGGATCAGCCCTTCATACAATCATAGGCTCAAAAATCATGAAAGAGACTAGCTGGTTTTATGTACAACTGGGCCTGAGTTTTAAGAAGGCTATCATCATTTCATTGAACTAGATTCTCAAATTATTTGGGATTTTAGTAGGTTAAATGTTATCTGTTTCAAAAAATAAAAAATATTTTTTATATATATATTTGAGATTGACTGAAATTAAGAATTCAAGATCTCACCAAAAACCGACAGGATCATTGGCGGATTTGAGGATCAATAAGAATAATTAGAAACAATACATAAGAAGATTAAGAATACTAATAGCAGATATGAGGTCCATTTCACTCGACAATTACATAATAACCCCTAACTATGACCACAAACCGACCTGATCAGAGATATATATATATATATATAATAGTTAAATCCACTTAATCTAATATATAATATGATCATCATGATTAGGACTAGCTACCAAAAACTTTCAAGAATATTGTGGAAAATTTTATCGATCAAGAGTAAAATACAAAAAAAAGTCTTAAGTCATAGCTTGCAGTGACACCTTAGGTCAATATCTTGTATAAATGTCCTTTATTTATATGGCTAGAGTAGACCTGATAATGTGTATATTTATGTTATATTCGTTTTATTTTTTGGTGTTATAATCGTATTTAAAGTATTCTATGTTTATATAAGTTTTGACACTTTAATATTTCGTGTTATATAGATTTTGACAAGTTCGTGTATACATATAATATTTGTGTTTTTTTTTTTTGTGATGTTCTGTGTCACGTTTTAATTATTTTTTCATCGTGTCCAAAATTATCAAATTTAGGTTAAAGGATGAGTCAAGAGACTGTAATTTAAGCTTTCCAAACATAATAAAATAAACCTTAATTAGTATAGCTGAAAAACACTTTTGACAGAAAAATAACAATAAGAAGGCAAAAGTTAAGTTCTTGATCAGCAATCATGAGCAAAAAACAGATTAAAAATCAAAGAGAAATTGTTTAAACTTTAGAGGATGAGCTAATTGGCTATGGAATCTTTGCAATAAGACTAACTGAGCTCTGAAGTTCTTGTCTTAATACCAATTTGTAAACACAATCAAACAAATCTACATACAAATCAGTCTTTACTCATTACCAAACCCTGAAAGAGACATGTTCCTAAATTTTCCTCATTTCTTCTCTTCCAATTCAAACAAAAGTTTAAGTTTACACCTCGTAAGAGGTTCTTTCTTTCTTCCATGTTTTCTTCAATTCTCTCTTCATAGCAATGAAAAACAGAAAGCTTTTTTCGGCTCTTACAGAAACAAACCAAACGATAGACTGCCCTGACTTTTGTGACCCTGCCTGCCCTTACAACTGCTACCCTTATCCTGACTATTATTTTCTATCTGCACCGCCGCCGCCGCCGCCATCTCCTCCCCTCTCAGGCCAAAACCATTACATCTCACCTTATGTTATCATCTTAGTTTCTGTACTAGCCAGTTTCTTCCTTCTTATTGGCTACTATTTCATTATAGTCAAGTCATGTTTTGGTTGGTGTTTCTGCTCAAGGAATAACAGGCAAACACCACAAGCTCCTCAAACTGATGTTTCAGATGAAGAGTTTCTTGATGAGAATCGAGTTGATCATCCTATTTGGTTCATCACCACCGTTGGTTTGCAACAATCAATCATAAATTCGATTACGGTTTGCAAGTACAAGAAAGGTGAAGGATTGATTGAAGGGACCGAATGTTCAGTATGCTTGAATGAGTTTCAAGAAGAGGAAACTGTCAGGTTATTGCCTAAATGCAACCATGCTTTTCATATTTCATGTATTGATACTTGGCTAAGGGCTCACACTAATTGTCCCTTGTGTCGAACCCGTATTGTTTTTGACGCCATTTCTGCCCCTCCAACTACTGCGGATCAAAATTCTGATAACATCGATCTGATTGTAGAAAACCAGATAGAAAATTCTGAGATTGGCGGTGAACTGAGTAGTCAGAATCAGGGGAGAAACAGTGAGCTTTGTGAATTACCAGAGGCTAATGACCAAAGAATTTTAAAGGAAAATGACGCTTTTGTAGTCAGTGATTGCATTAACAGTAGCCAGATTGTGGCTAAAGAGATGCAACAAATCAAAAGGTGCGTTTTCGATTTATGAGTGCGATTTTTGTTAAACAGAGAAATTCTATGCAATTACAGTATGCACCATCTATAAGTTGGGGGTTGCTTTTTTCTGCTTCTCCCACACAAAAAAAAAAAAGCATGAAAGCTCAAGCCTTGTGATGCTGAGCTACGACGTACAGAGGAATTTCAAAGAGAAAGTTCTCTTTAGAAGAATAAATTTTAAGTATTTGCCTTGATTTCAAGTCCTGAAGTAGAACTTGGTTGAAGTTTCAACTTAAATATAACTGATATTTTTATGCGAGAACTCCTATGTTGTTATTCAGTAAAGAGAAAGAGAAAATGTTTCTGCAGGGATAAACCCATTGATTTCAGCTTTTGGTTTTCGCTTTTGCTAATTTGAATGGTGGAAACTTGATTATGGTAAGAAAAATACACATAGAATGAACAATTAACAATCTAATTATCAGAATAATGTATTACATTCAATGAATATTCTAATTTATTATGTTATCCGAACTTTGGGTGGATGTCAGATAAATGTGTCCAACGTGAAAATGTTCAATTTTTTTATAAAGTTTTTTCATATATTTGGAGGATCATTGCTCATACTCATATCCGAATATGTGTTGCTCATTGATGTCGGACATTGATACTTTATAAAAAATGAAGAGTCTAAGTAAGTAACATAGCTAATTTACTAAAATGTGTTAAAAGTTTAAATCTGTTCTTGCACATCCTTTCTCTATAGTTAGGTTACGTACAAGTAAATTATATGCTTCTAAAAACAAACCATGTTGAATTCTTCAAAGAAGCTGGCAAAAGTTTAAGCCTAGGAAGAATTTAAAGCATGTGAAAGTTGTTATTTTATCTAAATCAAGCCAGCTTTATATGCTTGAAAGCTCTATTAACCAAACCATTAGTTAGAGTTTTATATTTTTGATAGTAATACTGTTTAGAAACCTATGAAGTAATGGGAGGAATCAAGCAGTCTTTTTACTCTTTTTTTCAAGTTAAGAACAAGAAGAAATCATAATTTATAGGTTGCCTGAAACCTGGTATAGCCACTTTCTTTGGTTACCTACCAGTATAGGCTACCAAAAATAGTCAACTTCCTCTGCAGTCAAAGCTTACCTAATTTTGAACCCGGCGTTTAATCCAATTAATCCAATTAATTCATACCGTCATTTTTAAAAAATGACATTTAATAAATTTGAATTTAAATTTCAATATTTATAATCTCTTTTTTATCTCCAACGACTTGTTTTATACAAACAAAAAAAAACTTCTCTAATTCTGATTACTTGGGTTTTCTTCCCTTTTCAGTTTTCCCATCATGGCCTAATTGTCATCCATTTAGGCTCCGGTTGGTTTCAAACAGAGTCCCGATGTGGCATGATCCCTTGTTTTTCCACTAGATTTTATAAGCTCTAGTGGAAAGTCCCAACTTTAACCCTTTTTTTTTTTTATGGGAACACTGTAGGGATATTTTGTCCCTGCCACTGAATTTTTTTAAATATAAAATAAAATAAAATTTAATATAATAGATAAATTTTATTATTTTTAATAAATTAATAAATATATATTTTTTATTATATAATTAATATAAATTAACTAAAAAATAAGTAATGACATAAATAATAAAAAATACAAAAATATTATTTGATATATTATTATTAATTTTTAATTATCTATTAATAAAATTATTACTTGACATAAATATATTTTTAATTATTTATTAATTTATAAATGTCAAATAATTTAAAATTTTCATTATATATACACATTTTAATTTAATATTCTTAATAGTCATTTTCTCTTCTCACTACAATTAATCTCACCACTACCGCTGCTTTTGCATCCAAACACATATCTCACTGTTGATTTTAATCACACCGCTACAGTACCTAATCTCACCGTTACAGTAACTAATCTCACCTCCACAGATGTTTTTAATCTCACCGAAACCAATCTCACCGTCCATCTAAATTGAGTCTTAGTCAACATCTCTTTACTCTAAAGATGATGATCTAAGCTCATACCTTCTCTATTTGTGAATGTCTTAACTATATTGCAGGGTTCTTATCAACACGATTTCATGGCTTAACAAATCTGAATGGTCGCTTCTCCGACCATGAACTGATCGAAAGCCCTCTAAGTTTGTTTGCAGCCTTGCTTAAAAGCCTAATCTTTACAGCCAGAAGTAGTGGTACAAACTGAGCCCAACCAAGTCGAATTTCTATGATTCATTTATGGAGTTTTTTAGTGAACAGAAACGAGTTAAAGTTACTTATGTTCAAACTTGACTGATACAAAATTAGTGAGATTGAATATTTTATTCAATTCATTTATTTAACTTGATCAAGGAATAGATCAAAGCTTTTCAACAAGTACATTAATTTGCTAATACACCGAGCTAGCAGACAGACAGACAGACAGTTCACTGTAATTAAGGCCTAGTGATTCTGTTTGTTTGAGGCTCAGTGTCACCAACCTACATCTCTGGGCCCAAAGAGAGCAAGTCAGGCTCAACTGCTCAAGTCTGGCGATTTGTAGGTTTTTTTAAAGACCCAATACAAGTAATCTAAGTTCGACCTTCCTCGAACCAAGCCCGTCTGATCCCACTATTCTATGCCAGATGGTGTTGTACGTAGAGATAGCAGCGGATCGAATATCTATTTTTTTTATAATATCTGCATTCGAATTCACAAACTGCTTTAAAATTCGAATCCGTTTATTATCCGCATATATCTATCCAAATCCGAATCCTAATTAAATAACATTATCCTTCGAATATCCGAATCCGCTAAATATCCGAATTCAATAAATAGATAAAACCAAAAAAAAACAAAATTTAATTTAATTTAATTTTAAATTCAAATAAACAAATAATGGATTCGGATATCCGAATCTGTTATACATATAAGTAATGTGGATTCAGATAATGGATATCGAGGTTTCATATCAGCATTCGTCTGAATCCGCTACGGATAGCAATTATAATATCCGAATTCGTAATACCCGAATCCGCAAAAAGCAAATCGGATAGTTACAAATATCCGAATCAGCACTATCCATTGTTAGGATGGAAGCGGGCCGGATATCTGGATTTTTTGTACTATCCGAATCGGCAAAACTGTTTTAAAATCTGAATCCGCAAATTATCCGCGTTTAATCCGCATATTACTATCTGAATCCGAATTAAATAACATTATCCGCCGGATATTCGAAACTTGTAAAAATTCGAATTCAAAAAATCAATAATATAAAATCAAACAAAATTTATGTGTTTTACAAATAAGCGGATTCAGATTCGGATATCTGAATCCGCTATCCGAATCCGAAGAAGTAATGCGGATTCGGATAATGGATATCCGAGGTTTCATATCCGCATCCGCTCCGAATCCGCTACGGATAGTAATTATAATATTCGAATCCGACTTTTATTCGAATCCTCAAAAAACGAATCGAATATCCACGGATATCCGAATCGTATTTTAAATTGCCATCCCTAATTGTACGCCTTGGTAGAAAACTGATTGCTTTTTGTTGATGTCTTCTGAATAGTCGAATTGGACAAGTTTACGAAGGTTGTAAGGTAAAGGCTAGAGTTAACTTGCAGGGACAGGAGAGATTAGAGAAGCATCATTGTTTGTTCTACGAAACGTGTTCTGATGTCTAAGTCAATATGTATTTAAAAAAAAATTCAGTATAAAATAAGAAATATTCAAGGGTTTAAGTGTTTATGTTTTTTTTTTTAATCTCGGGTCAACGTTTACTTATTTTTATATATTTGATTGTTGGGTGCATGTAAGTTTAACAAGTGTAAGCCAGATGTCTATTTTGTTTTAAAATGTTTAACAATTGTAAATTCGTCAAATATTTTATCTAGGAGGATATAATACTTTTATGACTTAATTTATTGCTGCTTACCCAGAGTAGTCCAAAACGCCAATTACTCAAAATGGGGCATCTTTTATCTTCACATTCACAAGGGATTAAGAACATAAAACACCATTTTTGTCAACTGCAAATCTGCCATTTTCTAGTGCCTTCCCAGATCTCTCTATAGTCTGGACAAGGCATATTATTCATCTATATTAAAGCTCAAGTAATGAGCCCCATGTTGACACCTGTCCCGCACTATTCACTCTGCCCCGTGAAACGACGCCGTTTTGTTTCAATATTCTTTGTTTCCGTTGGTGCACATTTATTGTTAAAAAAAATTTGAAAAACATGCTGTGAATAATAAAATTATTGTCAAATGGTATATTGAGTTAAAATAATTTTTCAACTAGCTTGCCCCATTTTGACAGCTGGTCCTGCACTATTCATTTGTGAGCATTTTCCCCGGTGTCGTTTTGGACAAATTTGAAAAACATGCTCTAAATAATCAAATTATTGTTAAATGGTATAATGAGTAAAAATAATTTTAGGAAAAAAAAATTATTACAAAGGCATTTGTAAAGACACAATTACCTTGATATAACAACTTTTTCCTTTCTTTTTCTCTTATTTTATTATTTTTTACAAAAATAAAAATAAAAAATATATATAAATGATTTTTTATTTAAAAATACTTTTTTACATTTAATTTTTGCTATTAAATTTTCAAAATTAAACTGTTAAAAAATAACATTCTTTCCTCTAAAATTATTTCACTTTTTTTTTTTGAATTTAAAAGAATTAATTTAATTTTTAATTTAAAAATAAAAAAAAAACTGAAAATAATTTTTTTTAATTTAAAACATAAATTTTAATTTTCTTATTTAGTTTTTTTAATTAAAAAATTAAAAGAATAACAATAATATTCCTAAAATTAATTTTGCTTTATTTTTTAAATTTTAAAAAATAAATATCTAAATCTTTTGTTCTTAAAATTTATTTTCAATTAAAATTTTAAAAGAAAAATATCTCTTTAATGAAAGAGAAAGGAAAAGTAAATTTTTCATTAAGGGTAATTTTGTCTTTACAATATCTTTTATAATCATTTTTAATTATTCATTTTTCTTTTTCAAATAACTTTTACTCATTACACTATTTAGAAATAATTTGCCTACTCAAAGCATGTTTTTCATATTTACCCTAAAATCATTAATGGTTAGCGTCCTCATTTGTTGTTGGAAAAAATTTTAAAAATATGTTGTGAATAATCAAATTATTGTTAAATAGTATAACGAGTTAAAATAATTATTCATCTATATTAAAGCTCAAGTAATAAGTCCCATGTTGACACCTGTCCCGCACTATTCACTCTGCCTCGTGAAACGACGCCGTTTTGCTTCAATATTCTTTGTTTCCGTTGGTGCGCATTTATTGTTGAAAAAAATTTGAAAAACATGCTGTGAATAATAAAATTATTGTCAAATGGTATATTGAGTTAAAATGATTTTTCAACTAGCTTGCCCCATTTTGACAACTGGTCCTGCACTATTCATTTGTGAGCATTTTTCCCGTGAAACGGTGTCGTTTTGGACAAATTTGAAAAACATGCTCTAAATAATCAAATTATTGTTAAATGGTATAATGAGTAAAAATAATTTTAAGAAAAAAAAATTATTACAAAGGCATTTGTAAAGACACAATTAGCTTGATATAACAACTTTCTCCTTTCTTTTTCTCTTATTTTATTATTTTTTACAAAAAAAAAAAATATATATATATATATATAAATGATTTTTTATTTAAAAATACTTTTTTACATTTAATTTTTGCTATTAACTTTTCAAAATTAAACTTTTAAAAAATAACATTCTTTCCTCTAAAATTATTTCCCTTTTTTTTAATTTAAAAGAATTAATTTAATTTTTAATTAAAAAATAAAAAAAAAACTGAAAATAATTTTTTTTAATTTAAAACATAAATTTTAATTTTCTTATTTAGTTTTTTTAATTAAAAAATTAAAAGAATAACAATAATATTCCTAAAATTAATTTTGCTTTATTTTTTAAATTTTAAAAAATAAATATCTAAATATTTTGTTCTTAAAATTTATTTTCAATTAAAATTTTAAAAGAAAAATATCTCTTTAATGAAAGAGAAAGGAAAAGTAAATTTCTCATTAAGGGTAATTTTATCTTTACAATATCTTTTATAATCATTTTTAATTATTCATTTTTCTTTTTCAAATAACTTTTACTCATTACACTATTTAGAAATAATTTGCCTACTCAAAGCATGTTTTTCATATTTACCCTAAAATTGGTTAGCGTCCTCATTTATTGTTGGAAACAATTTCAAAAACATGTTGTGAATAATCAAATTATTGTTAAATAGTATAACGAGTTAAAATAATTTTTGAAGTAGGTTGCCCCATCTTGACACTTGTCCCCGCACTATTCACTTTTTTCAACTTTCGGAGCATCGGCCCCGTGAAACGATGCTGTTTTGCGTCGATGCTCTTGGTTACCATTTTTGCTCATTTACTGTTGAAAAAACAAATTTAAAAACGTGCTGTGAGTAATCAAATTATTGTTAAATAATATAATAAGTTAAAATTATTTTTTTAGTCGTTGCCCCATTTTCACACCTCTTCCCCCACTATTCATCGTCTACAAATTTTGTTTACACTTAAATTTTTTTATTATTTACTCTTTTAAATTAAGCTCTTTAAAAAATATTTTTTTCCCTAAATTTTTTTTCCCTTTACTTTTTTGAATTTTATTTTTTCCCCTAAAATCTTTAATTATCTTATGTTTTAACTTTATTTTAAATTTTAAATTGAACTTTTTAAAAAAATAACATTTTTCCCTAAACACATTACAAGATCCATTACACGATTTCTAATTTAAAAATAAAAAAATCTGAAAATCAAAGTTCTGTAAATTTAAAACATAAATTTTAATTTTCTTATTTAGTTTTTCTAATAAAAAAATTAAAAGAATAACAATAATTTTCCTAAAATTAATTTTGCTTTATTTTTATTTTATTTTTTTTAAAATTTTAAAAAAAATACTTAAATATTTTTAAAAATATATATATTTCCAATTAAAATTTATAAAAAAAAAATCTTTAATGAAAGAGAAAGGAGAAGTACTTTTTTCATTCAGGGTAATTTTGTCTTTATAATATTATTTATACTAATTTTAAAATATTCATATCTCTTTTTCAAATAACTTTTATTTATTACACTATTTAAAAATAATTTTTCTATTCAAAGCATGTTTTTCATATTTACACTAAAATCATTAATAGTTACCCTGCGTTAAAATCTTTCAACATATATGTTTTTTTTTGTCCAGCGGTCCGAAGGGTGTTCTCTGTCCAGCGGTCCGAAGCATGTTCTCTCTCCATGATTTGTAACGCATTAGATTTTAACGCGTAAGATTTTAACACGGTTTTAATTACAAAAATTAAAAGAATAACAATAATATTTCTAAAATTAATTTTGCTTTGTTTTTTAAATTTAAAAAAATAAATATTTAAATATTTTGTTCTTTAAATATATTTTCAATTAAAAATTTTTAAAAAAAAATTCCTTTGGTAAATTTTTTCTGGTAATTTTATCTTTACAATATCTTTTATATCTTTTACGCATAAGTCATTAAATTCTTTGCGCATTTAACATGTCCTGCCAATTAACTTGGCTAGCATTGAATTTTTAAGCTATTAAATGCTCTACGCGTTTCATTAATGCTTATCAGCACATTAAATGCTTTGTCATTAAATACAAATAGCTGCAAATAAATGCTACCGAATTTTTTTGGCTTTCTTTCTAATTAGCCTTCCATTTAATTTTCTTTGTCTTTAACTCAATTACTCAACTCCAATCATTAATGCTTATCAGCACATTAAATGCTTTGTCATTAAATGCAAACAGCTGTAAATAAATGCTTTCATCGTTTTTAATGGGTTTTCTGAACTTAAATATTCTCTCCTAAGCCATTAAATTAACTTGGCTAGCATTAAATTAACTTAGCCAACATTAATTTGTCAACAAAGGGTTGAGAATCCTTTTGCCGATTTGAAAATAAAGCAAATTAACTTGGCTAGCATTAAATTAACTCAGCTAGCATTAATTTGTCAACAAGGGCTGAGAATCCTTTTGCCGATTTGAAAATAAAGCAAAATTAATTTTAGGAATATTATTGTAATTCTTTTAATTTTTTCAATTGAAAAAACTAAATAAGAAAATTAAAATTTAATTAATTTTAGGAATATTATTGTTATTCTTTTAATTTTTTCAATTGAAAAAACTAAATAAGAAAATTAAAATTTATGTTTTAAATTTTAAAAAAATTTAGTTTCAAATTTTTTATTTTTTATTTTTAAATTAAAAATTAAATTAATTCTTTTGCCGATTTACCCGCAAACGACGTCATCTGTCTTTTGGTTTAATGATTCTTTTGCTTTTTGCATACCTTATATTGATTAATTAAATGCTTAATCATTAAATTTAAATTAATTAAGGCTATTTAAGCGTTTTTTTAAAGATAGAATTCATGGGATTTATTATTGCAAATGGCGTTATACGATACGAAGCCATTTCAATCTTTTATTTTATTTTTTAAAGGGATGTCTAACCTCTCTGTCGATGTAATCATTAATTAAATGCTTTATCATTAAATATTGTACTCTATGCATTAAATATTCACTTTGAATATTCACTTTGATGTATTAAATGTTCAACCATAAGCCAATTGCAGCTTCAAAAATTCATTTTCAACCTCAACTCTTAAGTTCACGCGTCTGATGCAACATGAGCATTTAATATGGTTTTGTTTACGCGTTAACTGAAGTGAGCATTCAAATTTCTTTGTTTCTTACGAGTTTACTTTTTTTTTTTAAATCTTTATGCGTTAATTGAAATAAGAATTCAAGTTGAGCATTTAATTGAGCATTAAATAACTATGAGTAAACCAGCTGTCCAGTTAAGCCGGTCAGCATTTATCTTCTACGCGTCTGGCCTTTAACTCTACTTGCATTTAGGGCTGTAAATGAATCGGGCTTGAACGAACATACTTCTGTTCGTGTTCGTTTATTTATTTTTGAACTTGTTTGTGTCCGGCTCGTGTTCGTTAAGAATTTTAAAATTGTGTTCAAGCTCTGTTCGTTTAAAATTGAGGATGTTCGTGTTCGTTCATTTAATGTTCACGAACAAGTTCATTTAAATGAACTTGTTCGTGAACATTAAATGAACATATTCGCGAACAATTAAAAATATGTTTATGAACAATAAACAAACAAATCTAAACAATTTTAACAAACAAACAAATAAAAAATAAGTCAATTTTAAATTATTATTAAATATATAATAATAAAATTTAATTTAATTTATTATTAATAAGGTGTGTAGATGAAAAGAGTGAAGTATACAATATTTAATGATAAAGCATTTAATGTGCTCATAACCATTAATGATTGGAGTTGAGTAATTGAGTTAAAGCAGAGAAGACAACGGAAATTAAATGGAGGGCTAAAGGGTTAACGCGTCGGGCTCATTAATTTGCACTTGTTTGCAGTGTTGATTTAATGGAGACGCGCAAAAAACATTTATTCTTGCAGAGTTACTGTATTAATGGAGCAGGCTTACTTTAATGCAAAGAGTAACCTGTGATAAAGAAACAATAAATGCTCTGTATTACGCAAACAATAAAGAGTAATTTTGAAAACATGCTGTTAATAAGTAAATTATTATTAAATGATGTAATGGATCTTGTAATGTGTCAATAAGTAAATTATTTTAAATTCAAAAAAATAAAGAAAAAATGATTCTAGGAAAAAATGTTATTTTTTAAAAAGTTTAATTTAAAATAAAGTTAAAACATAAAATAATTAAAGATTTATTTATTTAAATTCAGAAAAGTAAAGGAAAAAAAAATTTAGGAAAAAAATTATTTTTTAAAGAGTTTAATTTAAAAGAGTAAATAAAAAATTTTAAATGTAAACAAAGTTTTTTTTAAAATTTTAAAAAATAATTTTCAGAAAACTTTTTCCCTTTAATATAGATGAATTAATTTAAAGCATAAAATATTTAAAGATTTATTCTTTTAAATTCAAAAAAAAAAATAGAGGAAAAAATGTTATTTTTTAAAAAGGTTAATTTTTAAAAGGTAATAGCAAAAATTAAATGTAAAAAAGTATTTTTAAATTAAAAAATCATTTATATATATATTTTGTATTTTAATTTTTTTAAAAATAAAAAATAAAAGAAAAAGAAAGGAGAAAGTTGTTATATAAAGGTAATTGTGTCTTTACAAATGCCTTTGTAATAAAGTTTTTTTTTATTTTTTTCCAAAAATTATTTTTACTCATTATACCATTTATTCATAAATATTGCGGGGACAGGTAGCATTAAAGTTCAAGTCAGTCACGCGTTATACAATGCATTAAATGCTCTTTCTCTATTTGGTTTTACAAACGCGTAAAATAGCTGTAGCATTAAAGTTCAAGTCAGTGCATTAAATGTTGTTTCAATAGTTTGGCTTTGGCGTGAGAATTAAAGGATTGGCTCAATAGTTCTTTCTGGTCCACAACTACCACCGACGATCGCCTCCACAGCTACTCCCCTTCTCCAACCACCAACGCCTTCTCCGTCGTTTCCGAGCCAACTCTTCAGCCTCCGGTTCCAGCGCCTCCTTCCGTCGCAGCCTCAAAACCTCAGTCCACTCCTACTCCTCCGAAATCAGATATCCAGTTAATAAAAAAGTAGCAACAATAACGGCGATAATGATCAAAACGGCGGCTCTTCTGGCGTTTCTCCTGATGATATCTCTCGACCAGGCTCAGCTCTTTACCGAGGTTTTTAACTTTTCCCCATTTTAACAGATTTTCTTCTTCTCCTTCTTTTTGTTTTTAATTTCTAATTTTTTTTTGTCAGTTGTCTAAGAAAGTGATGGTGCAGGAATCAGATCTACCGTGTGGAAGATAATTATTTGGTTTCTTTTTCTTTCCCTTTTTGCTATTTGCTTGCTGAGAAATTTGAAAATTGTGAAAATTCCTGTAGTTTCTTTGAATATATTCTCTTTGTAATGTTATTTTTTGAATAGAATCTTCTTCTCTCAAGAAATGACAACAATGCAGTTTTAAAGATTGCGGACTTTGGATTTGCAAGGTAAATGATCACATTGATCCACCTACTTATAGGGTGTTTTTCTTTTTCTGTTTCTTTCTTTCCTTTTTTTTTAAATAAGTAATCTCATTGAGTAAGAAGTACCGGCCTTATCCTTTGTTGTTTGAATTTGTCTACACTATGCAACATTGCAACTAATTCTTTTGGTTGTTGATACTACAACTTGAGACCACTCATCTTCTTCGATAGTCTGTATTATGTGCTTATCTAGCTTTAGGTGGTTTGAGAATGGTTTCAATTCTCAAATTTAAAAGTAAGAGGTGTGATCTTAGGGCATAACCACTGCATACATTAGTGCTCAACATAGTGAAGAATGCTAAGTGATGCTTTTGAAAAACATGATATATTTGGAAATAATAGCTGAAATAACCATGGATGCAATGCTGATATTAGTCAAGAAAGTTATTCATAAATATTTTTACTCTCTTTTCTCGTTTGGAGTTCTGTTAAAAATGGAAAATCTTTTGCATTTGTAATCCCATTGGTGTCATTTTGCGATTAAAATAAAGTTCATTTGTTTATATGACCCTTAATTATGGACAGAGGGAAAAGAGTTGAAAAAGATATAACGTTAGTACTAACTGTGCTAAGCACATATGCTTTTCCTATGAATTTTTCACCCATAGTCATTGGTTAGAATATTACAGTTCTGTTTTGGCAGATCTCTGCAACCTAGGGGGCTTGCTGAAACATTATGTGGTTCACCGCTCCAGAGATAATGCAGCTGCAGAAGTATGATGCAAAGGTGATAGTTACTCCTCACACAAGACTCCTCTTTCCTCTTCGCATTCATACCTTAATTACTGCCTACTAACCTTGCTCTTAATACGCAGGCAGATCTCTGGAGTTATGTCATGACAAAGAG